>OZ038391.1:42379620-42979620 GCA_964036045.1 Eutreptiella sp. 'Long Island Sound 2002' | reverse complement strand
GCGCACCGACCTTGTGAGAGCTTCTTTCGTGCCTCTTTGGCACACAGCTCACACAAATCGTACTTGCAGCCGGAGCAGTGCCACGTCCTCGGGTCTTGATCAATGCTCCTCCTCCCGCACGCGTCGCAGCATTGAATTCCTTGGTAGGCCGCGGGCTTGCCGTGCTGAGGCTTCATAGCCTTGGTGCAATTGCCACACAAGGGGCGCTGACCTGTGTGCCATGGGCATGGGCACTACGTCGGCAGGCGGGGGCATGCAGGTGGTGGTGGTGGCGAGGGTGGGGGGATCTGTGCCAAATGCTGTTGTACGCCACCCCCGCTGTCTCTATGCTCTCCATCCCGGCATCATTGTCTCCATATTCCCAGGTCCCGGACCCACCCCATATAGCAAGCCCCACTGACCCAGCCGTAGGGCATAGAGCGGCTTCAGCAAGACATTCTGCTTCACCAGTGGTGCCGAAAGTACTTTCCAATGCCATCTTCCCTGAAGACGTGATTAGGGCTATCAAGGCATAAGAGCAGACTGGCCAAAAGTCCCAATGGAATCCACCTGTGTGTACATGCACAAGCCCGAGGAAGCTTTCTGTGTTTCTTAAAATATCAAGTTGATGGATATGCAGGTGACGGAGAGGGCGTAAGTGTAGCACTTGGTGGACAGTGGCCTGCGCGGCTGTTGTCGCCACCGTTTACGAGATAACGGAAGTGTTAGGGTGGCTCACGCATTTACCCAGCACTACGACAAATCAAACTCGCCAGTGCTCGTGGAAAGGAGGGCAGTCGTCGTTACATAGTATCGCGTTAGCTCCTTGATTGGGGACCGGAAGGGGGCATCAGGTAGATTTGTAGAGGATGCCTGGCTTTCCATGGCCTGCCACACTTGAGCTCCCTCGCAACATGCCGGAAAAGAGACACGAAATGTTCCAGAATGATCACCATGAGTAACCCTTCCGCGCATCAGCGGCGACCTCGGGCGCCTGGGGAAGAAACGGGCACCAAAGGTCCAAGGCATTGGCACACCCATGTTCAAGAACTGGCCCGGAAGCACTTCAGCTGCTGCTGAACAATATGCTGCGTTGGCGCTAAAGAAAGCTGCGTCAGAAATACAAACACGTGAAAAACAAGGAGAGAAAGCCCCTCTGCAGGCACACACAATACGAACACCTTCTCTGTGCGTGTGGCCCCCTGGCCCCCCTGCGCAAGGACCAGCAATGTTTCACTGTTTGACCAGCGGGTGGTCGTTGGACAATGTTTTAAGGCTAAAATGTGCCGTTTGACTAAGGCTGGTCGTTGGACATGCATCTGGATACAGTGGTAGTGTCACAATATGTGCCTTTTGACTGGGGGTTGGCTATTGTGGAATGCGGTCGAGGGCATCAAATGGTCAGGTTGCATTGTCCGCATTAGGCTCTAGCTGCGCCTGCCCCACAGCTTTCATTGCCTTCTGTCCACAGCATCAGCGTCCGGCGTCTCAACGGGCGCGCCGGCAGTGTTCTGCCTTGGCCCATTGTTTCGCTGTTCTCTGGCTTTTGGACTCTACAGGGTTATGCGTGCATCTAGGTCAGTGGTAACTCCTTCCCAGAGGTACTTTGCTAGCCCCATTCGGCCCCTCGTGGTCAGGCTCTGTGTGGGCCTTAGGTTGAGGGGGGGGTTGGGGGTACCATGACTCAAGTGTCTTGCGGATTGCCTTATGAATTGAAAAGTGTGCCATTGTTGGGGGCCGCGATCAAAGACCAAAGAGAACACTTTCTGCGCGCTGCAGGTGTGCCGCAGGCGCTGCAGGGTTTGAGAAACCTGTTTTATTGCAGACTGCTCCGGAAACAAACCAGATAACTGAGAAATAGCACACGTTGATCTTTTGACACCATCGCTCCATCAAGGGTGCCCATTTTTGTGACGTAGTCGTTTTGCTTCGCAATTGCGACATTTCGCGGTTTCAAGTCGGTTCGCTTTTCGATTCGACGCCAACTATGCCGAATTAATCACTCACAACGATGTCGTCTGGCGAGTAGCTGATATCCGAAGACACATAGTCAGCGGAGCATGACGTCAAAGAAGAGCCTAAGGGTGGCGGCGGCCCGCGCCAGAGACCCCTTGTCCGTGGGCTGATGATTGCATTTAACAAGGGTCACCCGCTACTGGGGAGAAATCAATGGCTCCCAATGCTCAGCACGGGGACAAAATCAGAAATGGCCCACATGTGGGCATAGTGGCTACCTAACCCCTGCCCCCGGGTTGACACCCCGTAACATAACCCGTGCCTTCTCGAGGTCCCCATGGTAGGGAGAGAGATGGCTACATAAAAGGGCCATACTATATGGTAAAACGGGGCCTCATGCCCCCCGGGGAGCACAACAAGGTGGAATCTAAAAAGCTCCACAAATTCGGCACGTTTCCCAAACTACGCGCCGCAAGAAAAGCCTTCTCAAAGATCTTGTCTTGTGCAAGCACGGCAAAAAGGTCAAACTGGCAGCCGTGGGACTTTCACGACAAAGAAAAAAAAGAAATTGGGTTGCCCCATGATGTTTGGTTCAGTCATGGGGTCACAGGTGAACCTCCGTTGCAACACCCTCAGGAGCAGCCTTGCCTGAGCCCGAAATTGGGCTGTTCTCTCCGCTCCCACTTCTTTTCCCTTGAAAACCCTACAGAGATTCAAAATCAGGGCTGGTTGCATTTCGTTTTCGCTCTGGTTGCATGGCAATTCACCGGAAAATTTCAGTCGACAGCCAAAAGCCAGGGGTGAATGAAGAACCACGGGGAGCCGCCAAGCCGTGTGTCTAGACCTTCCTTAGCAGAAGAATACTGAATTCTTGAATTCCTGTCCGATGAAAACTCCTGGGCAGTATGTGCAGCAAACTCCAGTTCTAAACTCAGGGCATTCTGCAGTTCGGTTGATTGCATTCATGGCTTTTGAGGGTGAGACAGTGCACATATCTGCTCTCGAGAATATGAATCCATGCGCCAGCCATACACGGAAGGGGCATAGTTAGGAGCATTAGAAAAATGATGGGAAAATCAGCTCCCGTTGTTGTAAATATTAGGTTGCGATTTATGGACTGGCCTGGACATGCACAGCGTCCAGGATCACCCTCCTTACAATCTCCACACAGCATGTTCTTCGATACCCTTTTGTTTTGGACAGTTTTGGTCACTATTGGTTTTGAAGGTATTTGGCATGGCCGTGGATGCATTTCTTGTCTTCTGAAGATTTGGGTTGCCCGAGAACGCGAAACTCGGGCAACTCGGGAAACTCGCGGTGCTTCGGATTGTGTGAAGCAACCACATGGAGAAAATGTACTTCCTTCCATCTGAAAGATCGGTACCAAAATTTTGGAGTACACGTTTGTGACAGCAAGAGTAAAATTACGTGACCCTCCACTGGCAAACATCCTTGCGCCACCTCTGCCCAGTACCGGTTTGATCTCTGGTCTCTGCCTTTGTTCCCTGCCTGGTGCCCTACAACTGGCGTGCGCAATTTACACCGCAATGTACAACTGTCCCTGCTCTATGGAGTACGTTGCAGTGCAATGAAGAGGGTGTCACCGCCACAAGTACTAGGCTGTACCACAGAGGCAGGTGGCAGTGGAGCAGACCCAGGGTTGTATGAATGGTGGTCAAGCAGAATCCACACATGCCTCCCTCCACCCAGCGCTTTGGCCCCTCGATGGAGAAGGGCGAATGGGGGTGAGCCAAAGCGGTGTGCTCGGGGGGGGGGGGGGTCGAGGAAACGAAACCTAGACAAATGTACGTCGAAATGACCACCACGCCGCCCTGATCAGTGTCAGGTCTAAACACCTTGCAGCATAAAAGATAGTTGTTGGAAAATCGCTCCAGGCCGCTTGCACAGCGCAAGAAATCCACCTTCCTGCCAACACAAAATCAGTCAGGCTGAGAACGTGAAGTGTGTGTGGGGGGGTCGCCATAAAAGATTAGTAAGTGTGCCAGTTGGTGCTTCAGGTTTCGGCACGGGTTTGGGGTTTCAGGAGGAAATTGTCCACATTGTTTGTGCCCAGAGGATGGGTTGAAATTGGTAGGTGAGAGTAGGACTGTTGCCCCCTTGTGTCCCTCCCATGCCGGCGCTGGCATGCTTCACATAAAGCCTTTCCCCACTTTTTTTGGGGATGGGGGTAGGCACCGGGGTTGACCGGGTCCCATGCAGGTTTGCTGCAGTCGGCTGCCCACTTGTTGCAACTCCTTGTATGATTTTCCCCATTGCCTTTAACCTCACCCCAGCCAGTCCTCCACCAGAACTGGCCCAGGGTGAGTTGTTGCACCGTGCGTGCACTGTGTGCGCTGCCAGGTGCCAAACACCGGTAAATCAGCCCCAGAAGCGCCCTCCCACAAAGCCAATACAACAGCACAGAACCAACTTGCACTGGTCTTCACAGCAGCTGTTATTGAAAAGACTCTGGTTCACATCAATGAATGCGAATGCAGGATGTACACATTGACAACTTGCATGTGCCACAGCTTGGGGGTGGTAGCAAAGCTGACGCACTTGCATTGTCAGTGTATGCTGGGGACAGACTGCAGGTGCGGGACTCCAACCAGTAGAGTGGGCAACAATCATGCACTACTGTCCTGCCATTCACCTCATAGCGGATGCTCAGACAATCGGCATCCAGCTTTGATGGGCCTACAACAGTTGGGAAACACTTTCATTTGCGCTTCCATGGTGGTAGGTGCTGTCCATGCTGGGGACGACCGAAGACAAAGACATGTTGTTTAGCCAAGACAAAGACATGTTGTTTTGGAGATGTGGGAAAACAATGAGTGAAATTCTACCACTAACCTGCGCGTAAAAAGCATGCATGCAGTAAATGGGCACAACAAGCCATTGTGCAATGGCTTTTATGCGTCTGCTACTGATGGTACTTGGACGCACCCTAGACAGCGAGCGTGCAGGACGTTTGCGGGGGCAAATGGTACAACTGCGAGCAGACTTTTGAGTTGGGTGAGGCATGTCTGGCCAGGGCTGGTAACGCAACAGGTTGGATGCAACCTGATGAGGACGAACGCGGTTTGACAGAGCAGTCCACCAAGAGCTTCAAGAACCGATGAACTGTGGAGCACGGAACTGTAGCACAGTATTTTTGTTGTGTCTAGCAGCCTCCAGGGTGCTTTCACCTCAGGCATAGGAGACCCCAGCTCCCCACACTCACAGCAGAGCGTGGCTGACCATCATTCAGCAGGTGGAGCACAAATGCGACACCCAATGGCGTTTGGGTGGTGCAAAGGGGGGGGTCTTTAGGTGCTCCAGCTCCGAGTCTTATATCCCTCTGTCGCCACTGTCTCTCTACCTCCGTGTCAGTGACTTATTGTCGTTTGGGGGAGGCTGAAAAGATAGAATATGGCTCTGCAGTGGTTGACTTCTTCCACTTCTTTGTCTCCAACTCGGTGGCCAAAAGCTATTGGAAGAAATGCGGAAAGATGAAGCCCTTCCCAAAAGGTACCCACAAGAGCGAAAATTCACACAAAATAAACGAGGTGTTGCCCTTGCCCAGGCGACTTACTGTTGCCAGGTCTCGGGCACAACTCTAAGACAGGTTTGCATTGCAAGAGACGGGGGAAGGATGGCACATCGTGTGTGGGTCCTGTGGATGTAATGTGGGTTTTGGAGTGGCAAATGGTGGGATGGTGGGTTTGCTTGCATGGCGGGCTCCATTGGGCTTCGCATTCTTGGCAGTTCCCTTCGGTGGGTGTACTGTAAGTTTAGGGGGTACAGGCACCACGCGCACCTTTTGAGGTGGTTATCCTGGGAACGGTTGGATTATCTCCCAATAGCCTGTCCCTTCCCCTCCACATGCAACACAGTGGACACTACCAGCTGGTACTCCTGCATGACTACCGTGCTCTCATCGCTGGCTACTCCATAAACTGTTAAACCGTCGGGGACACTCCTGGTCTCCCTTGATGCCGGGGCCTGCAGCACGTATCACAGGCCGGCTCGTCTTCAATTCTCGGATTCCCGTCTCCAGAACAGCGACACATAGTCGAGGGTTGTTGAGGTACGGGTCACTCGGGCTGGAGAGGGTGCCCCCCACAGGGTCAATGCACCAATTACTCGAATTCAGGCAGAATGTTCGTTGACTGTCTCCCAGTCAAAATGTTGCTTGACTGGATCCTAACGACTGGGATTGAGGGGGGGGGGGGGCAGATAATATGCCATATATATCTAGAATATATATATTGTATGGGTGTACAGCAAATGTCTAACTTGGGCATAGAATATGTACCTTTGCGTCAAATGCACTGTGAAAAATCGATCCTATTTGCAGTACATATACAGGGGGAATCATGATACATCTGCGCAGCAACACGGCCTCACATTGTTCCCTGGCGATCTTTGGACAAAAAAGACGGGGGAAATTATTGATCCATTCATCTTTTCGGATTGTTTGCTGCAATTGTCTACATTTGTCTGAGGGGGTAGATATTCCAAGCACCGTCGAAGAAGGAGCATAGATGGCGATGAACACTACAAAGCCGCTTTGGATTTGCACATCGCTAATTGACATGTGTGAACAGCCATTTCTCATAAGCGGAGTGCCAATCCGAGTTTGTAGAACGAAAATTCGAAAAACTTGAACGCATATTGGGTCAAATTGACGAATCAGACCTGTGCTGCCTGCTGCTCTGAACGACACATGCTAAACGACACGTGTCCACCCACAAAAGGGGAAAGACATGGCATAAGGTCACAGATCACACACAGGTCACGAACTTTGACAGTCACGGCAAAATTAGCAGCTGAAAATTAAACATTGAAAGAAGTTCCCGTGAAAAGACTCCGAAAAGCCGCAACCCCCGTGACAAGGAGATGCAGAGCAGAGGAATAAGAAGGAGGCGGCCGGGGGGTCCACTCACGTGTACATGCTCTCGATAAGGTTGGCGTATTTCTCGACCACAAACCCGCGCTTGATTTTCATTGTAGCGGTCAGCTCTCCCCCGGGAATGGACAGGTCCGTGGGCAAGAAACGGAACTTCTGAATCTTCTGTGCATTGCTGGGGCACTGCACCGAGTTGTTGTACCCCACGATGCCGTCCTCCACGTACTTCTGCCACGCAGGGTCGTGTAGTGCCTCGCTGACCGTCTTCACAGCGCTATTAACGTCCAGGGCCTCGTTTGCGAGCTCATCAGTGAAATCTGAGCACCAAAAGCAGGACGGTGGTTGCTGCACCGAGTCACAGGGAGCCAAGAGAACTGTACCGACGGAGTTGGGGGACACGAAATCTGCCGCCGCAACGAGGGAACGTTTGCCCGGAGCGCCCGGAGCGCGGGGCATCCAAATCAATGTTCCGGCCATCTATCCCAAGGCTTCACCCCCGTCATACCGAGCTTCGGGTGCCCTTTTCACGACTGCAAAAGCACAAGTCTTCATGCATGATTGGAGGTAGTGGTGGCGAGGGAGTGTGATGACAACATGAACCTCTCTTGGAATCATTGCTTGCTCTCTTGGGCACTAAATAAGTGCCCCAATCCCCTTGTGCTAGCGTAGGTCAGAAAAATCCCATGCAAACACATGCCCCCAAACGGTTGGAGGTGGGACGGTGGCCGTCGAAACTTTGCCCGGCGCGCTCACGCTCCCTCAAGGACTGGCCACACGCTATCATCCGTGTGGAAACCAGGGTAAAGGGCAAACGGGCACACCCACCACCGCCTCCACGAACACAGTCGAGGTACATGCACCTCCGGTCTGCAGGTCTGCCACGCTCTTGATCGATACCAATGCCACGTTGTATTTGCGCTTATCACCGATCATCACCACATTTGCGAGGGCTGGGCACCTCTTCTTGATCTCGTCCTCGATAGGCACCGGGGCAATGTTCTCCCCGCCGGCGCTAATCAACAACTCCTTGATTCGGCCGGTGATGCGCAGCATCCCTGCGTCGTCGATGCTGCCCACGTCCCCTGAATGCAGCCAGCCCTCAGTGTCGATGGCCTCCCGCGTTTTCGCCTCATCGTACAGGTACCCCATCATGACATGCCGGCCGCGCACGCAGATCTCCCCCTCACCAGCTTTGTCGCGGCCAGGGACATGGTCGATCCGCAGCTCGGTGCCCAGTAATGGCCACCCACACGATCTGCCAGGTGCACGGAAGAACCCGCTTCAGGTTGGGGACGGAGTTCGGAGAGACGAAATTGGAAAAATTGCGATGCCACGAGCAAAAAGAGAAAAGTGAAAAAATGCGTCCGTATGTGTGTGTGGGGGGGGGGGTCCATAAAGACTCATTGGTTACTGGACCAGTGTCCAGCGCCATGTCTTCTGCCTGTTCCTCGAGGTCAATTAGGGGATGGGGGTGGGTCGGGGGGATTACAGTTTTGTTGGTGAGAGTAGGGCTCGTCGTCGCACTGCTCAGCATCGCGCATTCTGCCTCCGTTAAGTCCACTCCCTGACAGCACACGTGTGTGTGTGTGAGTGCAGGGGGAGGGGGCATATTAAGGAGGTGCACCGGCTCAGCAGGGTCAGAGCTCTCATCCAGGATCACAGGCCACATCAGGTCTGGTAGGTGGGTTGGCACAAGACCCAGGTCCCCCAATGTGTGTTCAAGGGCAAGGACGGAGATCGCATTTGCCCAGGGCGAAGGTACACGACCTGCTGGGACTCAGCATCCGGCCCAAGAAAACGACGACCGAAATTGAGGGAGAACCGCGTCCCTAGCACCCCCCCCCCCCCGGGGGGGGGGGGTGTGGCGGAGGCGCTCCACAGGCTGGCGGTGGAGGTGGCCAGCATGCCAGGCGTAAAGTTGCACCGGCGTGAAATGGTCCGAAAAAAGGTGGTGGGAATGGGTGAGGCAATGATGCACCTGGAGGGTGGAGATGAGGGCCTGAGGGCACTGACCGGTGTTCTCACGAAGGTGAGGGATGGCGGCGACCTCGATGAGGAGGACAATGGTTACTATAGTAGTAGCGAAGACGAAGGTGAAGTCACGGCGGAGATGGCGGCGAGGGGCGTGGGGGAGGCGGGTCGGGTGGTGGTTGCTGACACAATATGGAATAAACTCGTGCCCCCCGATCTGGCGCGGGGGGGGGGGGGGGGATGCAAGACGCTGCAGAGGATCGGCGGGCACTCGTCCTCGGCGGAGGCAATTTTTCTCCTGCCGGCTGCTCTGCACTATAATTTTGCCGCTCAGGCTCCTGCCTGGAGGGAGTTCACGCGTTGCGCGCGCACCGCATCAGGTATTTCAACAACTTCTCCAGGAAACCTTTGAAGCCCTTGCAAATACTGTACCTTGGTGGAAGTTGCTGGGGCAAGAGGTATGGTGGGGATGTGAGGGCCCCCTTGCGCGAGCTCACATGCAACCAGTGCAGCAACGGGATGAAAGATGACAAATCATTGCACACCAATCCCCATTTGCATGTGGCTACACTGCCCAAGTTCCTTCTGCAGTGTCAGGTACAGTTTTGGGCAAAAGGCGCCAACAGCATCGCGTGCGCACTGCGTCTGATACTCCCTCCTGGAGTCGGGGACCCCAACCACTGAGCTACGGGAGCCACCCTTGGGGACTGTTCGGGTTAATCAACAGCAGTTGCGGGCGGCGGTCCCAGACTTTCCTGACAGAAAGAGGAAACTCTCCTGGTCCCTCAGGCACACCGTGCCAACCAGCCTTTAGGCCTCCTTCCCCGACAGGTCAGAGCACGCTCAGGCGAAGGCACTACGAGGCGGACACCCGAACTGGAAGCGGAAAGGGGCGGACATCGTTGTGGGGCCACAGTTCTCGCTCATGCCGTACATCTCGTAGATGTCGATCCCGAGGCTCGCGAAGAAGCTCAGCGTCTCCGTTTGGATGGGGGCTGACCCCGTGAAGCAAATTGTGCAGCGGTCGAGCCCCAGTGCCGCGCGGACTTTGCTGTACACCAACGCCGACGCCACGCCGTAGCCCCGGGGCACGGCCCCATCGGCACCGACCTGCCGCGCCTCGTTCGTCTCTTTCCCGACCCGCTTCGCAAAGTCGATGAGATGGCGCCTAAGGCCTGTGGCGGGGCTCGCCTTGGCCTTGGTCTTGATGGCCTCGGCGAACTTCTCCCACACGCGGGGGACGCCGATGAAGTGCGTGGGGCGCACGGCCTTGAGGGTGATCGACAGCGACCCCTTGAGGGCGTCGGGGCGGGCGAACCACATCACCATCAACCGCTGGTGCACGGCGGCCATCGCGAGGGGCGTGGCAATGTCGGTGAGCTGCGCTGCAGTGCGACACGCGGTCAGGGGGGCACACAGACGGGGGTCACGAGGGGGTTTGCTGGGGAGTGCGGATGGCTTGAGTGGACGGTGCTGGTGACGCGCCGGCGCGTGTGCCCCCATCCCAAAGAATTGCGGATCCTACGGGGAGGTGGGACCTCCGCCACCACCCAAGACCGCCGCCACGAACGCCACCGCCACCACCCGGGGCCCCGCCACCAAGACGGAGGGGCTTGAGCACGACAGCGATTCTTCTCTGCCGGGCTCAAAAACATGGACCTCTGCGTGGAACGAGCGGTAACAAGACCCGCAGGGCCAGACATGCGCGCTGCAAGGACTCGCAGATGCACACACCAATTGTCTACAGCTGACCACTTGGGACCATTGCACACACAGTGCCCCTTGACAAAATTGGCTGTTTGGAAGCGGGGGGCGTTGGAACCATGGGGCCCATTTGGAGGGGGATGGGATGGGTGTGTGCCCAACGCCCCCTCAAGCGCCTTCCCTGAAAGTACTGTGGCAGACCTGTCCGGTCGTTTCAGGCAATGGGGGGGGGGGGGGCATCCCTTGCCTCCTTCTCCTCCTTCCCCAACTCCTGAATGATGGCTGACAGCCATGCTGTGTCCTGTGTGGCGTGCATACAGCGTCCCCCGGAGGGTGCTCATCCACTCTGCGACATTTGATCACCATCTCAAAATCAGACACCCTAAAAAATGAAAGCGACACGTGGGTCAATGGGCGCGCTGATGAATTGCTGTTCAACCACCCCCGGGACTAACACTGGGTGGGTGGGTCCGTGTGGGGTTCTGGAGACTCTACTGCAAGCGGGGCCAGGATGATTGAACACATATGCTCAAGTACAACCAGATTGTGCCATCGGCTGTCCACTACTGCAAAGGGCTGTCACTGCTCCGACTGTTGCCTCCAATTCGGAGGCTGGGGGGGCATGATCTTATTACAACCTCAGCTCAAACTGCGAGGTTTGGTAGAGCCTGCCCTGGTTCACAGGTTGCCGTTTCTTTCTCCACCGGGATTGGAACTGCTTTGTGACACTTTTGCGTCGGGTTAAAGCGATGGTTATGGAGGTCGCTTGCATCCTCCCTCTGCCACATCAACGATGCGCAATACCTGCAATGTGAGACAATGGCAAATAGCTGATCATGTGCATATCGTCGCGAGCGTTCAGCTCCGCGGAAGCCATGGTGGACACCGCTGTAAACATCAGCGCATCATGGCTGGTCATGACCGCCTTCGGGTTGCCAGTCGTGCCGCTTGTGTAAATGAGCGTACAGCAGTGGCGTACACGGAGCTTATCAATCACTTCATCGAGAGCCGCATCCGACACGGCATCCCCAAGCGCCAGAAACTCCCCAAACGACAGAACGTAGTCGCCATACTTCGACTTTACCCCATCGGGAATGCTCTCCGCATACACTACAACATGCTTCACAAGTGGGAGGGCCTGCCGAACGTCAAGGAACTTCTCCATGTTTTTGATGCTGTCCACAACAGCGACTTCCGATCGGCTGTGTTCAGCCACGTATTGGCAGAGCTGAGGGGAGTTGGTGGGGTAGCACCCGGCTGACAAGCCATGAGCCATGACGGTCCCCATGTGGCTGATCATCCACGCCGGGTCGTTAAAGCCACAGATTACGACACCGTGGAGCGGCGTGAATCCTCTGGCCAAGAGCGCCTTTGCAAAGCGTCTACTTCGGGAGTAGTATGCTCTCCAGGAAATGGCCTCCCATTCCCCAGTCATGTCTTTGGGATACCCGGGTTTCTCGTACATCATCGCGGGGGAATCAGGGAATGCTTGCGCAGCCTGACGCAGGGCCTCTACCAGGTGGGGGTAGGGGCGTGCTGCAGCGCCGGTGGCCGGAAGCTCAAAATCTATGGCTTCGTTCGGCAAAGTGGTTGAGATGCGCCCGCCTTCCCGATGAGCTCCGTAAGTGGATGGGTCCGCTTTGGTGTATTTGCGGGAAGGTTGCGGGCTTGGGGGCCAAAGGGCATAGAGTCCGGCGGCGGCTGCAAGACTTCCCCCGGCTACAATTCCGTACATTGTCGATGAGGTGAGGGAACAAAAGGAGAAGAAGTGACGGACTAAAAGGACTAAAAGAATGCAGGAACTTAGCCCCTGAGGCATCCCTGCCAACAAGAGGAGTTGGCAAATGGCAGGGCACAGCACGTCCACAGACGAAAATGCAGACCATAAACACTTACAGACCCTGTGAAGAAAACCCCAATTTGGCACTGCGGACTGACTTCAACAGGCCCATCCTCAGGTGGTGTACCCCTTTTCTTCAAGTGGACGCAATTTTCAAAGGTTTCGCAGACCTCATGCAATACGCCGTGATGTGATAGGAATCACCGGGTCTTCAGCCCTCCACACGGCACAATTTGAAGTTGCCAACTACAAGAAACAGGTCTCCACCCACCGATTAGCTAGCAGCGCTTCATATTCAGCATTAGGTGTCACGTGCAGTCGCCTTACCGTGGCTACATATGTGATTGGTTGTGTTGCAAAGTGTTGATTTCTTGGGTCACGCGGGTGTGCCCCAAGGGCACAATGAACCTGATCCTAACCCTACCTCCTATGATGCTGTGGTGCCTCCACCTCCTCCTTGGGCAAGCACGCTCTGGGAAACGATAATCATTAGGTATCATGCGCACAGCCGTAGCCGTGTGACCTACGAGCAAGCCGTTCAAAAGGGGCTTTGGGCACAAAATACAGCAACATTCTTTGAAGAAACACACCAAAAGAAATAGGAATGACTTGTGCTCAACCTGGCAGCCCAGCATGCACACCAATAATGGCTATTGCAACTACAAGAGTTCTACCGAGTGGCAATGCAACCCATGCAGAGGCAGTATCTTTGTGGTAGTGGTGGAATCTTTCAACAATGATGACAACAGCCGGTTGCAACCCATCTAGACTTTGTTGGGGGCCTTCCATTTTGTGCTACTTGGCTTTGTACCCCCCCCCCCCCCCCAACCCCTGTGCTAAGCACGAACCCCGTCTTTTCTGGTTCCGCTTTTCTGACCACAGTTTTTGTGGTCCAGACTGCAAGCAGGTGGGGGACAGTTTTGCCCTGTATGGTACATGGCACCACCAAATTTGTATGCATGTCCCATTTTACATGGCAGCATTGTGCCATTCTACATGGCAATAGTCATGGTCAGTTAGGCCGAAACGTTGACCCAGATCTTGCACCGTGCTGTACGTGTCACACTGCGGTTGTACGGCCTCAGCAATAGCAACATTACTCTGAATTATTACCTATTGCTGCACAGTATCACCTGCAATTGCCTATCCTTACCACCCACTCCACTCGTTCCCTGGTCTCCAAGCCCCTTTCCACGTCATTGGCCAATGAATTTTGGTTGTTGTGTTGTGGTTAGGGTTGCTGTATGACAGCATGGGAATCCTCTCCCCCAACCCTGAGAGTGGGGGATAAGGGGGTTATTTGAGGCTATGGGGGCATTTCTGCACAGCGCCAATTATCACGGTCTTTTATCCCAGGGACTGCAGTGTGGTGGGGTGGTGAGTCGGCACTTGGGATGGCAAAGGAGATGGACTCAACTGTGCACTGCCGATTCACCACCTTGACTCCATCTTGAAAATGCTCCAAGTGAATAAACCATTGGTGGTGGGTGCAAACCCCACCACCGTGGCAACCCCATTGGAGCGGGTGTAGAACACCTTGTCTCCAACATTGAAGTCCATGGTGAATGCAATAGAAGGTGTGAGGACATGAGGGGCAAAATATGGTGTCCCGCAGCAGACACCCTCAAAATGCATCACCATAGACCTGGCTCAGGGTGCCTGTTTGCAAGGGTACATACAAGCAGGGAGGGGAGATGATGCTACAATTATGCACAATGGCAATCGTACACTGTGACAATGCTGTATGGGTGCCCATGCCAATCATGCGCCCCATATCTAGCTACCGGGGGTGGAAAACAGCCGACTTTTCGCACAGTGCGCGCACAGCGCACGGTGCTTGCTCCCCTACTTGGGAACCTGTGTTCGCTTTTGGCCAACTTGATGGGGCTATCAACCCCATTTTCATGTCCCATCCGACCAAAAACTAAAAGGACCAGCAACAGACCCGGGCTGAAAATTTGGTTGCTTGCCAGAAGGAAAATGTGATAACCCAATAAGGTTCCCATTTTATGAGTGCTGTATCAACCTAACCCCACTCGTGTTGGCTGTAGGATTCTGGGCTAACCCTATCGCTACTAGTGAAAGCACATCGGTCCACCTACACCTCCTACATGGTGTTAGCAACTTCACATTGAGCTTTGAGTCACACCGAGTGTCAGCCTCTAATTAAACACTATCCAAAGGCCATTTGACTAGTGACTAGTAACTTGTTTATTTTGGTGAAATTTTTTTGTTTTTTTACCTTTTTTTTTAAACAAATTGTTTACAAAAATGGTCATTCTGCGGATGCTTGCCTCCTTATACCTATTCCTTCCATTGCAGGTTCATAGGACACAACTTTGTTCTATGTGGCTGGTACTATTGAGGTCTGTATAATTCTCTACTACATGTTTAGATATGTTTGTATGTCTTCAATTTTGGTACAAAGCAAATCCCATGCTGTTTATTCTTGGATGTTCCCAATCCTTGTTTATTTTTGGGACCTTCATTCAAATGTTTACTTTTGGGACCTTCATTCAAATGTTTATTTTTGGGACCTTCATTCAACTGCAAATGATTTTTCCTCTGTGCCTTGTCCCCCCCCCCCCCCGCTGTTTGCGTTTGCATGTGAATAATAATCTTGGCTCATCCCTTCTTGTAATTCATACCCTGCACATGAAACAAGAGCACAACATAAACATGCGGAACATCCCGAGATGCGAGATAGGAAAAGAGGGTCTGAAGGGTGAACAAACAAGAAGACGAGAGATGATAATTCTTCTGGCGGAATGGAGAAACATAGGAACCACCGAAGTTCAGGCTTTGTCTATCTATTTATGGTAATGCGCACGGACATGCGGTGAATTAGAAGCGAGAACTTTGTTTATTTTGCGTTGAAGGTTGTTGTTCTAATGTGGACGTACAAATGCAATCCGGCACGAAGTGTCAAGAGGCACATTTCCCTAACCTCTTTGTTGTAAGCGAACGAGATGGCGAGTATGATTGTTGCTTTACGGAAACCAATTTAAATGACACCTACCCGAAATGACAACTTGCGAGCGAATGGCACAACAAGGCAACCGAAAACCTTCCCCAATGCATGCAACAATATGTGAAAACACCGATAAACATCAATAAACATCAATAAACAGCGATTCTCGCCCAAAAACGGGCGTTTTTTTTTGGAAAGTAAACGCATAAACACGTTTATTTTGAATTTCACTAGCGACTAGAATAGCACTTAATTAGAGGCTGACGAGTGACACTCCGCTCGCCCTTGGAAAAGAACGTCAGCAGTGACGATTGGTTGCTCAATAGAGGGGCATTGACCTGCTAGGTTGCAGTGTGCTATTCCCCGTAGCACCTCGAGCTATGGCCATGACCAAGGTCTGAATAAGTACCCCACATTGGTCTACCCCAGTGCCAGTCACTGGACATCCTCCTTGCGTCCTTGCGGAAACAACCTACTAACACGCCGCGCTCAAAGACTACCACCAAAGGAGTTGGTATGAGAGGTCCATTTTTCCTATTCCCCCTTTGTGCAAACAGGCTCTGTACTAGAGAGGCACACTCTGATATGAGAGTGTGAGTACATGTTGTGCCCCCAGGGTTCCGGCACATGGTGTCCCACATTTGGAAGTTGACCCCGTGCATGTAGCAGAGAATAACTTGCTCTCATGCAGGGCAAGATCCTTTAAATCAAATGACACAGACCAACCAGTATGTGTGTGTGGGGGGAGGGGGGGGTGAGTTACAGTGCCGCAGCCAGAGCGCTTCAACGCTATCGACAATAATTCCCTTCCAGTGCAAGGCTGAGGAAGGGGTGTAGCACCTTTTTTTCTTTTTTTTGTACATCCGCTAGTCCAATGTATGGCCCCATTGGGGGAGCGGAATCATGGCTATGCCACAGCCTATAATGATCAGACATGCCGGTCTTTCCGTGGCATGCACAAACGCCCCCTCAAAATTCCAGCTTGGCTACATTCGATTATCCGGGTATGCCAATTGGCCACGTGTCAACTTGTGACACTCATCACGGCAATTCCTCATTATTGTTTTATGCTGTCTGTTCCTATTCCTATTCTCTCACTCCCTGTGCGGCCTACTTCTAAGGGGGCGTACCGTGCGCTGTGCGCGCGCTGTGCAAAAAGTTGGCCGTTCTCCACCACCGGGAGTTCGGTAAGTTCAGAAGATAGGAAGGATGTCATTGAATGGCTGCTGCAGTGGACGGGGCTATAGGGGGCAGAATTCAGGTCCCTGGGACCCATGGCAAGCATCAGATGTTTGAATTTTTGATATTTGAATTGGTTGTGCATGATTCCGCAGGTGGGTGGTTTTCGGGGCTGTTACCCGGATAATCACCGTAATAATTGGCGCTGTGCGCGCACTGTGCGCGCGCTGTGCGCGCGCTGTGCAAAAACGCCCCCTAAATGTACCATCTATCGCCTCGCTTTCTTTCCCCTTGTCTTCCCTCTCTCCTTGCTGTAGTCCACAGTGACTCTGTTTTTCTTATAGTGGTGCGGCGTCTGGTTCATCCACTTGTACCATTTCAAGGCATTTCTCATCCAAGCGTGTTGCCATGCTTGTACCCACAACGCACCTTCCTCCCATTCCGCTTCCACAACGTACTTTTGACTTTCCGCCGTGTCTATTATCCGCTTGATGGCTTGTGCCGTCCTTCTCATCTGCTCGTGCTAGTCCTCGAAGGTTTCGCACAGCATCTTGTTGTGTGCTCAACATTCCTTCACCCATGGTTGTGACACCCTCGTGGCCCTCAGATCGTCACCATTCAAGGGGACTAACCCTTGTTGAAACCGTACTCACCAGCCCTGGGAAACCGTGTTTTGGGCCTCTTCTAGCTGCTCTGTTGTTCCTTTTGACTCAATGATGCACTTCCACCATTTGTCGCTCATTGGTGCCCACTTGTCTACACCTCGTGTAGCCCTCCTAAGTCTTGGTCCTCCAGTGTCTTGTGGTATCCCTGGCATTCCCTCCATAGTGTGGGGCCGCTAGTCAAAATATGGTGCCCTCACCTTCACTGGTTGTTCCCACCACCGGACTATTTTCCCTACCTCTTGTCCTCCCCAATGGTATTGTTTTGTCTTGTCTGGGTGCGCTCTAAGACCTAGTGTTCTCCCTATTTCTTCCACCGACGCCCGTACGTGCTTGACCTCCTCAATATTGTTTGCCACAAAGAGAATGTCATCCACATCACTTAGAAACATGATTGTGGGATGCCGGTGGTGTAGTTTCTTTATGTAGACGTTGCAGTAGGCCATAGATAGTATAGGTGACATAGGGCATCCCTCTTTTAATCACCTCTTAGTCGTCCACTCCACTTGCTTTGTTCCCATTGACAAGTGCATATTGTCTATTCCTGTGATTCTTGAAAGGCTTGCAGCAAATTTTTGTCCCGTCCTAGCCGTCTCATCATGTGGAACAATAGAGGATGTCGCACCGAGCACATCCAACTTACATACAAACCCATCTTTCCATACTGAACCCAGGGCCGTCACTGCATGGACCAAGTTTAAACATTGCATAGTCGTGGTGCGTCCCTTCACCACATACTGGTACTCATCCAAACTTTGCATGATCTCGGCCGCGTATCTCCAAAACACTATCTTCATGAAGGCCAGGTACATTAGTGGGTTAACAAAGATGGGTCCGTAGTTCACAGCCTCTGTCATCACCCCCTTTTTGTACATCAGCAGCGTTAGTTTTGCCGCCACCCAGTGGGCCGGCGTTGTGCCTTCCTTCCATGCGCGTTAGTTTTGCCGCCACCCAGTGGGCCGGCGTTGTGCCTCCCTTCCATGCCCACACCACCCCTAGATACAGCGTCTGCATGACATAGTACGGTGACAACTGCCACACCCCCTTCAGTATCTCATCAGTGGCTGCTCCTTTCTGCATTGGCTGTATGGTGGCTGCCATGAACTCCTTGAATGCCGGTTCCCTAGCTTCTCCCACTACCTGCTCTGTGTGCCTGTCAATCATCTTCTTCCCTAACGTCTCGTTTCACTCTAGATTTCCACTAAAATTTGGCATGACCAGTTTGGCAGATTGAGGTGTAGGGTGCTTTGGTATTTTCGTCATGGGGGTCCTCATCCACTTGTTGAGCACCTTGTAGAAATAACTAGTCCCTTGTGCCGCCGTTCTCCGTTCTCCGTTCTCCGTTCTCCGTTCTCCGTTCTCCGTTTGCGGTTTTTTGGCATGACCAGTTTGGCAGATTGAGGTGTAGGGTGCTTTCGTATTTTCGTCATGGGGGTCCTCATCCACTTGTTGAGCACCTTGTAGAAATAACTAGTCCCTTGTGCCGCCGTTCTCCGTCTGTCCCGTGATTCTGGCATTCTTGCAAAAAGGGGGGCAGGGGCAAAAATTACTTTATTTTTGCGATTTTTTTTTGCGGAACCCATTTTTGCGTAAGGCATGAAGCCAATAATTAATTTTTTTGCGTTTTTTTTTTTGCGGGCAACAACACCTTGTGCCAGGAATTAATTATTTTCGCAAATCTTTAGAATTCGCACGGTACCAGGCTACTTCCTCTTGTATGGCTCTTCCCGCGCTGATAGGATCTCTGCGTGATACTTTCTACCCCCTCATGTGTTCTCTGAACTCCTTTACCTCCTGTCTCCGCCAATGCTGAGGGAAAGATGTAGCACCTTTGTTTGCACGTTTGTGGTGCCCTTCTCACAATTGTCATACCATGAACCCACCGACAACGCAAGAAAGACAAAGGGTATGGGAAACATGTGGGGAGATGGTAGCTGCATGCCAAATTGTCACCCGTCGTTAAGTGGTCCAGGATATGCATAAGCATCGCACACTGTAGGCGCCACCACAATTCAGGAAGGACACAAAATTAGGTCCCAAATTCACATGGTCCCTATGCCCTGCCCACCTCAAAAAGGAGCTTGGCCATAAAGCGACAATGGTCATCATCATCCGGAATCACTCCGGGAAGCTCGCTCAGTGCATTGTCAAGAAGTAGCTTGGGCGGGGACCATCAGATATCAGTGCACTGCAGTATGTAGGCAGTCCAAGTGATTGAAAGTGATGAACAAACAACATGCAAACAAATAAACACCAAGGTTTCAAAAAACCCTGATGTAACAATTTCAATGGTTCTTCTTGTCATACAAGGCACTGCACAGAAGATACAAAGATACAAAAAATTAGAAACATCCATCAACCCCTTATTGATTCAATTAATGGCCTCATTGGGAAACGATACATGCCTGGAAAATTGGAGAAAACCAAATCAATTGCTGTCCATTCGGAGTGACTGCGCTTCAAGGCATCCCAATGCCTTTCATCACACGTCACACACAAAAATCATCACACAAACAAATTGGCAGATCATTGATGGACACATTCGGTTGCCACCACACAATTAAAGCCATGCGAAGTTAGCACTTGAAGGGTAGATCAGTTTTTCTGTCATCACGATTACCGTTGAGCAATCCTCAACATGACGATGGCAAATTCCTCATAAGAAATCTTACCATCTCCCAACACGTTGAACTGGTTGAGTAGTCTACTTATCTCTTCTCCAGAAGGTGGCAAGCCGAAATTTTCGAGTGACCGGTAGATTTTTGCGAACTCCTTTTTACTCAGGTAGCCATTCTTGTTGACATCGTAATACTCGAACAAGTCCCACAACTGATCATCTGTAATGGCCGAGCCAGTTATATCGTTTTCCAAGAACTCCGGCTTCTTTGTTGGGGAACGCATATGTGAGGGCCGTGTCTTGTGAATAAAAGGGGATTCGCACTCATCCCCTCCTGCATAAGGCTCCACAGCTTGCAATTTGCCTGGGGCCTTCGATTTTGATTGAGGATCCACACCTTCTGAGGCTGTGAATATCAGCTGTAACGCCCCAAGGCTGTCCAAGCGGCCTGCGGACACCGCTTTGTCGAGGAGCTGGATCCCATGAAACGGCGCCATGAGCGGAATCACACCAGAAGAACTCAACAACAATTCCAAATAATGGAGGTTTGTGACGCCTTGCGGACCAAGCAATTTGTGGATCAATTGAAGGGCGACGTTGTTACAATTGTCAGCAGCCATACTTGATTGTGGTCCACAACCACAAAGCGAAAAAAATAGACACTCAGAAAGTGAAAGGAAGATCACTCATTGCATTGTCAAGAAGTAGTTTGCACGGGTAGGGGGAGGGATAAATGTGTTCGCATGATGCCATGCCCTTGGCGGGCCCAGTGTCCTATTGCCGCCTATTGGTCGTCTGCAGTAGCGCGAGCATCCTCGTGGGAACAAATACCTCATAGCTATTGTTCCTCCTAAGATATTGTTCTTCATGTATGGGCTACTGCTCAGGTGCTATCCTGCATATCCTCCCCAAATGTGGAAGAGAAGCATGGGTGCACCCACTCTGCTGCGTATTGCGCATTCTCTGCTTGAGCCCATCAGGCACGCTACAAATGCTCCAAACCACATTCCATGTACATTGCATGCACCCAGTCCAAACGCATGCGAAACGCAGGAAAAGGGTGGTCCGACGGGGAGCCAACCTGCACTAGGCAGAATCATTTCACATTTCTCTGTTCCTATGCTGCGCTGATGTTGTGCAGCTTTGCTACACGAAGGTTTTGTACATATTGCATGGTTGCGCTCTGCACTGTGACAGACATGGATGCAGGGGTGGTTTTGAACTTGGCTGCCCGATCTATGCGTGCGTCGACTACACATGCACATGGGGATTCCAGAACTACGAAAACCATGATTCCAAAAGGCACACTTTGAAGGGGGTTCTGTGTTTGAACATGTGGCGGTGCTCCTGGTGAGGCTGCCATCGTGTTGGCGGCAGGAACTGAGAGAGAGTGTGTGTGTGTGTGACGCCCAAATCTTTCAAATCATGCTCAAACTGCGAGGTTCAACAATGATGCGACCAAACCATGAGTTCTTTTGTTCTGTTGCCCTGTCGCCGGGCTTCAGGAACTGGGTTGAGATGACATGTGTGTGTGTGTGTGTGTGCGTGTATCGGGGGTGGGGTAGAACAATATTAAAGAGGGAAGCCTGCATGGGTCCAGGGCCCCCAGCGGTCGCCTGAGGCGCCAGCATAAGAAGACAGGTCATGCAGTCCTGGCGCCCGGTTCTGTCTCTGGTGCCTGCTTGGGTCGCGGTAGGGGGCCTCGCCTGAGCCAGAACCTCTGGGGTTTCGGGATTAAGTCACCTCTGTCCCTGCTCTACCATGCCGTGCGGCACTCGGCGATTGACAGCGCATCCTCTTGGCAGGGGGGGGGGGGTCGCGTCCACCCTCCCTCGCTTGTGGGGTGTCCGGGCCCGGGGCCAGTGCCCGCTGGCGTTTATGCCGTTTCGCTGATGGTGTACCCCCCACCCAGGGGTACGCACCTCCACTCGCCGTGCCCCCCTCTGCTGGCCCCGCGGGGCCACCGGTGGCCGTGGATGCCCGGCATGTCCTCTGGCACAGCAGTGCCGCACCCCCCTGCCCACCGCCGCACAGGACGCGCATTGTCTGTGTTGGTGTGCCGCGCAGACCCAGAGGCGGGGTAGCCGGCCGCTGCTCAGGGCGCCGCGCCACTGCGCACTTCTGTGGTGGGGTAAAAAGCGCCGCCTTGTTGATGCACGCCGGCTCCGCTGGGACGTCCTCCTCATCTGTGACTCGGTACTGTGGGCCTCGCCGGGCCCCCGGCGGAATCACTGGGTTCGTGTAAAAATCGCTGGTGTACGCCCCCGCTGAGCGTTTCGCTCCTCCCTTACCCGGGCATCTCGTTTTCCTTGACTGCTGCTCCCCTGCCAGCTTCGCCTGCATACCCTGTGTGTGTATCGGGGGTGGGCTATAGTCGCACGGGGCGTGAGGGGGGGTCTGGCCGTTGGGCGTTGCAGACATCAGTGTGGCCTTGGGTATTTGGTAGAACTTAGTACCATACGAGGTAAAACTTCGTAAATTTTGGTAAAACTTAGCAGAAACGTGGCAAAAATTAGTAAATTTGTAAAAAAAATTGTAAAAAAATTTGTTTCAAAGTTTTACCTCGTTTCTACTAAGTTTTACCCCCCGCCCCCCACCGCCCGTTTTAACCAAGGTAGTCAACATTTTGATGGTAGGTGGTACTTTTGTTTCAGGGCACAAAGCCCCCGGGTTGATCCCCGGCCATTTGTGTTAGTTCCACACACCAGGACGGGTGTTAATATCATAAGCAGCTACAACAACAAAAGCAATAGTAGCAGCAGCAAGGTTGGCTGCCCAGAATTGGCGCAAACCAACACATATCTCTGATTGACACAAGATAGATGCGTGCAAGGTACAACGAAGAACCTTACATTCGTGGCAGGCTATTTGAGGTGTGCCATCACAAGAAAAGCATGTGTCAACGGGGTCCACATCAGGCTTCGTTTATAAGAGGGGGGGGGTATTTTGGACAAGACCCACCCACCCAACTTTGGACCCACCCACCCAACTTTTGACCCACCCAGACCCACCCCTCTTATAATTCTGTGGGGAGCATTTTTTGTGAACCAAATTGAAGCCAAGGCGCTCTCCCGGGCTAGGCATCCCCAAAGGGTGACACACCAAAAACTTCACAATACCAGGGTTCAAACCAGGGATCTTTGGAATTGCAGTTAAATTCCTTGACAACTGGGCTACCAACCAACTCTGACAGCTTTGTGCAACAAAGGGCCCACAAGTTTAACATGTTATTAAAAAAAAGTCCGCCATGTGAAAAAATGCCACCTGCACACCTGCCACCTGCACAACGACACTACAGAAAGGGGCACCAGCAAACAGCCAGACAAGGCTCCTGTGACCAAAGAAAGAAGGTGTGGCAGGAGCCCAACCTAGGAAACCCTCGGAATTATAAGAGGTGGGGGGGTCCAGAGCTTTAGACCCACCCACCCGGCTGAAGACCCCCCCACCCAGACCCCCCCTCCATTGCAACTTAATTCTTATAAATGAAGCCTGGTCCACATATTTGGGTTTGGTGTACATCCGAGCCATCTCCCAATTCAGTGCTGGGGTCCTTGGGGTGAAGGCCGACTTGGAACGACTGAAGTACAGAGTAGCTTCAGCCATTTCACGCAGTAACCAGAATCTTTCTTGTGGCACTTGCAATATGCCCTTACCAACGCGTTGAGACAAGGCACAATGCAATGTCAAGAGACATGCCGGATGGCAACTGACACCATCAATCTGCCGGATAAAGGCGGAATGCGGGGTGCAATTGCAAATGTAATGGCACCGAAAGCATCCAAAATCTGTGCCAACTTCTTCTGCTGCCGTGGTTGAATGCCTTCTCAATTGGCAATCAAATCCACAACAGCCAACTCCTCCCGGTTTGCCTTAGCAATGTGTGGCCGGTCACATAGGGGGTCAAACTTAAGGCAGAGGTATTGGCGACTTGGGGCAATCAACAACAAGCGGAGCACCCAATGGAAATTGCCCAAATCATATACTTGTGTCACCATCAAGGCGGGGGACAAAATCAGCAGTGGCCCACAAGTGGGCGGATTAGCTACGTCAAGGCGGCTAGGTAGGGATGGTTTATGCCCATCCCACACCCAAAACTGGTCCTGTCACTGACCCATGACCTGCCACATGTACTCTCCATGGACACTTGGTGGAACTTCGGTCACGAGTTTAATTATTTGTTTTTGATAGTCTTAATCAATTTCAAATTAGGTTGGTACCCCAAGAGACCCCAACATATGCCACCACCTTATGCCGCCCGCACATGTGCATCCTGTGGGGGGGTTGCTCACACATAGAGTTGAGGTGCACTGCGATTGGATTTAAAGACATATGTATCCTGATCAGTCCACACGTCACATCCACTTGAACAGTCGCCTATTGGGCATGGCACAACGTCCGCACTACTGCGTGAAGGAATCACACATGTTATGCCAGCATAATGCATGGACCTCCGGTCTGCTGAGTTTCTAAGTGCACGTGTGCTGTACATAGATGGACCTTCAGCTTTCCGCGAGTACACTCAATGACACCTTGAGCGCCAAGAGCAAAAAAAAATATGTTGGTACCCCAAGGCCCAGGCTGTGTGGTTGTACACACCTACAAGAATGAATAAAATTATTTGCAATTCTCCAATGTTCAGTGCCAGTTTGGTCTTTTGAAGTCGCTGAGCAAGGAGGGTCCTTGGGGGGAGTATTGGCGCGCCACGCACGCGTCGGGCATTGTTTTTTTACCGTTCCCCACCCATGCTTGTTTTTGCCCCTCCTCATCAAACAATTTGGAGTACCTTCTTGCAATGTTTAACAACCTGGCCCATCCCTTGCACCCATTCGGTGATCATGGCAAGGGTGGTGGTTGGAAGTGGTGGGAGTGGCATTTTTTTATGTTGAATTCTCATATTTCGGCTTGTGCAACGTGCTTTGCACTGAAGGTTTGCGGTCTAGTGCGGTATACTTGGGGGACTTTCCGAGGTGGGGATAAACTTGGGGCTAGAGATAGGATACTTAACGCAAAGGTAACACGCTGGGCATGCGCCACGCGCGCGCCGGGCAAACATTCCCCCCTTACCACACCCGTAGGAGGCAGAACAATTGAACATTGTGCTCATCAGGTGCTGCACCATGGGGATGAGCTGAGGCCGCTCACTGGAGCTACTGCACAGTTTGTTTGTCTTTGCAGTATTTCATGGTTTGGAACACTGAAAATTTGACAACATATCTTCTGTCCTCAAATGTGGGTTGGAAGCATGTCCTGGTATTTCATGGTTTGGAACACTGAAAATTTGACAACACGCCTTCTCTCCTGCAAATGTGGGCTGGAGGCATGTTCTGCATATTTAAGTACCAATGAATGGATGCAATCAACCTGCCAACCATACACCATAGAAGTATGCGGCACCATGTCATAGGATTTCTTGAAAACAGGGGTGCAAAAATTTTTCACTCCGCCCAGACAACAAAACAACAATATATAGAGATGAAAAAAAAAGTGGGGGCCATTTCAAAAACAATAAATAATTGTTTTGGATCGGTTCGGTGATTATCGAAACCACACTGCCTCACCACCCTCTTCATCGTCTCAAGATGAGGCCCCAAGGCCACAGGGTCTTTGGTAAAATTTAGTAAAAAAATTTCCTAAGTTTCAAAACTTAGTAAACAAATATTTATTCAATAAGTTTTTCCTCTGCGGGTGGGTTTTTTTACTAAGTAATTTACTGAGTAAAATTTTTTCTAGGAAGCAGTTTACTTAGTAAATAAAAACTTTTACTACCCCCCCCCCCCTTCAATCTCCCACTCCTTGCCACCCCCCTCCCCCCGGGAGACCGTCACTTTCATGTTTTTTCTAGTTAACATGTATTGCGCTGTTTTGTGTTGCCTTACACATGGCCTTGCATTGCTTTCCCATTACTTCAAATCAAGCACCCGTGTGTGTTCTGTGATATTCTCTCTCCAAAGGCGTTGTATGGGTGTGTTGTGTTGCTATTTCAGACCCCAGATGTGGAGGACCAATTCTGTGAGTGGCTGCTTCCTATTTTGGAGAAAACCTCGGACAAGGACCCAGTACCCTTGCAACCCCCCCCCCCCCCCAGGGGGAGACCGTCACTTGGCGACCGCCCCCCCCCCCCCAACCCGGGAGACTGTTGCGCGCTAACGCGAGAGATTGCAAGGGGGGGGCGGGGGGGTAAATACTCAGTAGAAAAAAAAATTTTCTTCGGGGGAGCGGTAGCTTGCCGGCGCACGCCGGGCATCTTTTTTTGACCTTTCCCCACTCGTGCTTGTTTCTGCCCCCACCTCACCAAACTATTTGGGGTACCTTCTCGCCATGTCTAAGAATTTGGCCAAGGTGCCTTGCAGAGAAGGTTTGCCGTCTAGTGCGGTCTACTTGGGGGACTTCCCAAAATGAGGATAAACTTGGGGCTAGAGACAAGATAATTAATACCGTGCAAAGATGAATATTTTTTAAAACACAAGTATTTTGCTGAAAAAAAACAATGAATCTTTAGCAAAATTTTTGTTTTTGCCACTAAATAGTCTCAAAAATACTCTTTTTTTGCGATTATTTTGAATTTGCGAGCCAAAAACTGTGCATTCCAGCCATAAAATAAATCTATTTTTTGTGATTAATTTTTGTCCAACTGCCATTTTGCGTTTGATACTATGTCCTCAATGCTGCTGTTTGCTTCAAATCTTGCAGGGACCAAAGTATCAGTTGTCTTGCAGTTGTCCACCTGATGAAATAAATGTGTTGTTGCGGTGAACCCACGTGCAAGCACAAGTGGGTGCTTCTCCTCAAGTAATGGGGTGACAATACACCTAATCTCCTCTGTCATCCTACCTGTACGATTGTTCACAAACAGTACAAACCCCACACTCTCCGGATTATTTTTTTAATTAACCTACTTTTTTTGCGAAATACTGTGTCCCAAACGGCAGAATTATTCAAAAAAAATTGTGTTTCTTGTTTTTCTTTTGCGCTAAAAAAAACACTCTCGAATTAAATATTTTGGCAAAATATTGGAGTTTGCACGGTATAAAGGTAGCGCGCCGGGCGCACACCGGGCAAACATTCCGCCTTATAGCGTAAAAAAATTACCAAACAATAAGTTTTTTCCACTTTTGACTGCCACTACTAATTTTGTCCCCCGCTCTGAAGCGTTGGGGACCCCCTAGACGGCTGGGGTGGCGTAGCCAATCCGCCCACTTGTGGGCCACTGCTAGTTTTGTCTCCCGCTTTGAAGCCTTGGGGACCGCCCATATGGCAGGGGTTTTGTAGCCAATCTGCCCACTTGTGGGCCATTGCTGACTTTGTGCCCTACTTTGAAGCGTTGGGGACCCCCTAGACGACAAGGGTTGTGGCGGGGTGGCAGGGGGAACGAGCCCTGTGCCTTGCCCCACCCCTATTGCCCCAAAGAATTAAAGACTTTGGTGATTTTGGGCAAAAACAGCCGTGTACAAAAACTTTTACATGTGAAAATTAATGAATGTGCTAGACAATGGGTGCATGGCAAAGGTAAGGGTGCGTGCTGAATTGTGAATTTTGAGGGCACTTTTACATGCACTTTTCCATGCAGGATGCACGCCATTTGTAACGAGAAAGGGCCTAAAGGGGGAAAATGCTCCGAGACTTGCTCAACATTGGGAGGAATGCTCTCGGACTTGCTCAAACTTGGGAAAAATGCTGGAAGACTTGCTCAAACTTGGGGGAAATGCTCTCAGACTTGCTCAGACTTGGGGAAAATCCCCTCAGACTTGCTAAGACTCGCAATCCACATGTGAGAGCATTTTTGCCAAGTGTGAGAAAGTCTGCGAGCATCTTCCCCACGTCTGAACAAGTCTGAGACGATTTTCCCACGTCCGAGCAAGTGTGAGAGCATTTTCCCCAAGTCTGAGCAAGTGTGGGAGCATTTTCCCCAAGTCTGAGCTAGTATGAGAGCATTTTCCCCAAGTCTGAGCAAGTCTGAGAGCATTTTCCCCAAGTCTGAGCAAGTCTGAGATCATTTTCCGCAAGTCTGAGCAAGTCTGAGAGCATTTTCCCCAATTGTGAGCAAGGTTGATAGCATCTTCCTCAAGTCTGAGCAACTGTGAGAGCATTTTCCCCAAGGATGAGCAAGTCTAAGAGCATTTTCGCCAAGGCTAAGCAAGTATGAGAGCATTTTCCCCAAGTCTCAGCAAGTATGAGAGCATTTTCCCCAAGTCTGAGCAAGTGTGAGAGCATTTTCCCTAAGTCTGAGCAAGTCTAAGAGCATTTTCCCCAAGTTTGAGCAAGTCTGAGAGCATTTTCCCCAAGTTTGAGCAAGTGTGAGAGCATTTTCCCCAAGTTTGAGCAAGTATGAGAGCATTTTCCCCAAGGCTGAGCAAGTCTGAGAGCATTTCCCCCACGTCTGAGCAAGTCTAAGAGCATTTTCCCCAAGTCTGAGCAAGTCTGAGAGCACTTTCCCCAAGTCTGAGCAAGTCTGAGAGCATTTTCCCCAAGTCTGAGCAAATTTGAGAGGATTTTCCCCAAGTCTGAGCAAGTCTTCCAACATTTTCCCCAATTGTGAGAAAGCATGAGAGCATTTTCCCCAAGTCTGAGCAAGTGTTAGAAAATCTTCCCCAAGTCAGAGCAAGTGTGAGAGGATTTGCTCCAAGTGTGAGCAAGTGTAACGGCATTTTCCCCAAGGTTAAGCAAGTCTAAGAGCATTTTCCCCAAGTCTGAGCAGGTCCGAGAGCATTTTCCCCAAGTCTGAGCAAGTCTAAGAGTATTTTGTCCAAGGCCTAGCAAGTCTGAGAGCATTTTCCCCACTTGTGAGCAAGGTTGTGAGCAAGTCTGAGAGCATCTTCCCCAAGTCTCAGCAAGTGTGAGAGCATTTTCCCCAAGTTTGAGCAAGTCTGAGAGCATTTTTTTCAAGGCTGAGCAAGTCTAAGAGCATTTTCCCCAAGGCTGAGCAAGTATGAGAGCATGTTCCCCAAGTCTTAGCAAGTCTGGCAGCATTTTTCCCAAGTCTAAGCAAGTTCGAGAGCATTTTTCCCCAAGTCTCAGCAAGTCCGAGAGCATTTTCCCGAAGTCTGAGCAAATCTGAGAGAATTTTCTCCAAGTCTGTGCAAGTGTGAGAGCATTTTCCCCAAGGATGAGCAAGTCTAAGAGCATTTTCTCCAATTGTGAGCAAGGTTGACAGCATCTTCCTCAAGTCTGAGCAAGTATGAGAGCATTTTCCCCAAGTCTCAGCAAGTCTGAGAGCATTTTCCCCAAGTCTGAGCAAGTGTGAGAGCATTTTCCCTAAGTCTGAGCAAGTCTAAGAGCATTTTCCCCAAGTTTGAGCAAGTCTGAGAGCATTTTCCCCAAGTTTGAGCAAGTGTGAGAGCATTTTCCCCAAGGCTGAGCAAGTCTCAGTGCATTTTCCCCAAGTCTGAGCAAGTCTTAGAGCATTTTTCCCCAAGTCTCAGCAAGTCCGAGAGCATTTTCCCGAAGTCTGAGCAAATCTGAGAGCATTTTCCCCAAGTCTGAGCAAATCTGAGAGCATTTTCCCCAAGGATGAGCAAGTATGAGAGCATTTTCCCCAAGTCTTAGCAAGTCTGAGGGGATTTTTCCCAAGTCTGAGCAAGTATGAGAGCATTTTCCCCAAGTCTGAGCAAGTGTGAGAGCATTCTCCCCAAGTCTGAGCAAGTTTGAGAGCATTTTCCCCAAGTCTGTGCAAGTATGACCCCAAGTCTGAGCAAGTCTAAGAGCATTCTCCCGAAGTATGAGCAAGTCTGAGAGCATTTTCCCCAAGGTTGAGCAAATCTGAGAGCATTTTCCCCTAGTTAGTCTCTAACCCCAACTTAAGGGGCCACACAACAAAGCGTGGGTTGTGAGTCCCTAACCCCAACTCAAGGGGCCACGCAACAAAGCGTGGATTGCGAGTCCCTAACCCCAACTCAAGGGGCCACGCAACAAAGCGTGGATTCATAGATTGTCCCGGTTTCCTAAATAGCACCAGAAGGTTGGGGCCCAAAAGAGGGCGGAAATGCTACATCACCCCTGCATTCTCGGGGATCCCCAAACAAAGGGGGACAAAATCAGAGGTCAAAACCTCCGCTAGGGGTCCCCATAATGCCGCCAGGGGCCCCTAGTATCTCAAAGTATGGGTCTCTAGTACGGCTAGACGCCCAAATAGTTGCACTGCGTGCGCACTGCGCAAAGTGCGCCCCCATAAACTGGGTGCAAAGGATGGGCCAAATTCTTAGACACGGCGAGAGGGTACTCCAAATTGTTTGGTGAGGTGGGGGCAAAAACAGGCATGAGTGGGGAATGGTAAAAAAAAAAGATGCCCAGCGCGCTAACACTCCCCCTTTACTACAGACCCGAAAATGTTCTAATGCGACGGTGCAGCTGTGGATGTGGGTTGGTAGCTCTATGGCCGTGCTTGCGTGGCAGGTGGCGTTTGGCAGAGAGCACGTTTAGCACCACAGGCTTGGCACGTGTGAAATTGACATTGCACCACCGATGCACAGGGCCCCAAGGAGGACAGACAAAACATCCCTGGCATAGTTCATTGCCCATACAGTGCTATGTGAAGTCCACGCGTGAACGGTAAGAGTGACCAAAATGCGGGCTGTCTTGTCCCTCCCCTCCCCTTGTGTGATAGCAGTCAATGGAAGCGGCAAAGTGTTGTGGAGGGGCGGTGGCCTGTGCTATGTCCGGCTGCCTGCGTACAGGCCACCATCGCGGGTGAGCGCGGACACAGGCCTGTCGATGAGGAGGGGGAGGTGGGGTTGCAGAGAACATAGAAGGGGAGAAAGAGGGGGGAGGGTTGATGGGGCAACACAACAGTCGATAGACCACTTTGCCTGGGTTAGCGTAGTGGCCAGGTGGTCTATTCTGGCAATGCTATTCGCACAGATCCCCTTGGCTGCAGCAAAATGTGATCACACCCAAAACCCCTGGCCATGCGCAAAAGTAGGCAAACTGTGAACACCTCTGGGGGGGATGGTCACAGTTCGCCTACCTTAGGGTATCGGACTGCAAACCCAAGGGGCAATCCTGATTAGGCAGGCAGACAGGCGCACAGTGGGGGGAAATGCATCAAAATTCAGTATCGTGTGCCTTGATTGTTGCCTTCACTTATAACATGGTTGGAATCGATTTGTGGATTGAACAAAGTGCAAGTTGACACTGGTGCCTGTGGATGAGTGCAACAAATCGAGTCTGAAGATCCCCTCGTTCGCAGGTAATATGTACTACAAGTTGCTGCGGCCGGTACACTTGCATAACTGCCTCCGGATCGGCACGCTGATGGTTGCAAACACTCTTGTTGAGCATTCGAATGTAACACTGGGCACCAACATGCAAGAAAATATAATACTCTGCAACCAGATACCCAACACATCAATTATGCAGGGCAGAGCAATAACCTGGGCGCTGAATGAAGGACCATTGATGGTGGTTAGAGAGTAAGTGACAACGTTTGGAGGGTCACTGATGAGGATCGGACGGCGGCTCACGGCGCAAAAAGTGTGTTTCGTGAAGGATCGCCTCTGCGAGCCAAACTGCTATTTCCACTCCCTATGAAAGGCATTGGAATCTTCGTGGTTTTTCGGGGAGGGGGGGTAATTTCACTGTGTGTGCATCTTTTCAGATGCCCCCCCCCCCCCCCCCCGGCCCCGCCCTGGGAGACTGTACACTCGGCTGAACTCCCCACATCGTGGCTGGCGTTGTGCTGGGAACCGCCATAGGTAGCACACTTCCTTTCACAAAAGCAATTTGAGAGGGGCTGCAGGCAAGACTGGTGCCACAGGACGGGGCAAACTGGGAAGAAGGTGAAAGGGATGCTGACGACCATACACTACATGTGAAGGCACACCGGCTGGCTACCGCCACACACCAATGGAAGAGAAGGGGGTGCAAAGGTTAGCGTATAAAGCACACAGCGCTGTATGTGTGCAGCGGCGTGTGTGCATGCTTGCTACGTGCAAAAATGCACATATGGCAGAGGCAGAGGCAGAGTGCACAGAGCTGGCAAGGCGAGCACATATGTAAACTACCACCACCACCACCGCCACCACCACCACCACCACCACTATCAGCACCAGCACCACCACAACACCACGAGCATCACCACCGCCATCATCATGACCATCACCATCATCACCACACAGCTGTCGTGCCGTGGGGGGCAGACCATAAAATGCATGGAAGCCCTTTCAGAAGGGGAGTCAAGCCATACATACGTAAAACGTAGGAAGCTGACATTAATGGTCACAAGAGACGCCACCAAACCTGGTGGTGCCGCCGCCGCCGACGGTGTGCTCCACAAGTACGATTGACTGGGTACCCCCCCCCCCCCTTGCCGTTCCCCACCCCAGGGAAGACGGTCCCCCACCACCCCCTGGGGGATGGTCACCAAGTGACGGTCCCCCACCCCCCCCTGGGGGACCGCACCACCACCGTACACGCGGGGCGGAGAGGGAGCACGTGGCAGTGAGAGGCGCCGAACAGACGCACAGTCGTGCAAGACGGTCTTGCCATCATGGTCATAAGTGATGCGGCGATATGCATCACCGTGCTCCGAATGTCCAACGACCTGCGCCAAAAAAGGTTCCCCCGTGGAGCGGATGAACATCACACTTGTCCCAGGGGGAACCATGGTTGACCAAGTGACGGTCCCCCAGCCCCCCCCGGGGAACAACAAGGGGTGGGGAACGACAAAGGGGGGGGGGGGTACGTTGCGTCGCTGCTGAGCAAACTAGTACGCCACCCCAAGTGGGGCAAACTGTCTGCTGCCTGAGGGTGTCTGTTGTGACGCCACGAGGCACGAAGGATTTGTCTCCAGCGAGGGCATTTTGCTGGATGTCCTTTCCACGTCTACCTCCACCCCCCTTGCGAAAACCATGGACATGAACAAAGCTGCATTACTTGTCCCCAAACACTGCAGCCGCACTACACCCCTCCACCGCCCTGCCGCGGCCGCAGTACATCTGCCCCAAACAGCCGCACGGTATCCCTCCCAAAACTGCCCTGCGGCCGCACTACCCCCCCCCCCAAAATACTGCACCATGGGCATTCCAGGAGATTGAATCTCAAGGGGTACTACAGTTCCATACGGCGCTGGGGTGCATCGGAGAGCCACAAACAAATACCAATCATTTGCACAGGGCACAAGCCCAGCCTCCCCTGTTCTATGCATCATACACTGGGCAAGTGCACATGACGCCCGTCGTTTGTGGAATGCAGGCAGTACCCTAATGGTCCACGTCACGCGTTCTATTGGTCAAGCGTCATTCTTGATTTGATTTGATTTGATTTGATTTGATTTGATTGTTCCGTTGGTCGATGCCTCGAGGCCCTCGCAACACGCGACGGCTCGCAATCTCCATGTGGCTCTTGGGGTTCTGAACCCGCATAGGACGTTCCACTGAGTGTCGAACAATGCTCAGATGGCATTCAAGGGCATCGTTAAGAGCCAAAAAATTGCCTGCGGTTCGTTTTAAGGGCCCTTGGTAGGGTCGAGATATGGGTCAATCTGAGGTCTGCCTCACCATAGCTATGGTAGGGTCGAGATATGGGTCAATCTGAGGTCTGCCTCACCATAGCTCCTTCGCTATTGAAATTACAACAGCGATGTGAAAGCTGTTGTGCAGTATAAGTACCCCCACCCCCCTTGTATAAGCTACGCCAATGTACGGAATTATTACGCTCCCTACGCCCACTGTAGCTTGGACAAGGGCGTAGCTTGAGCGCAACACATACAACTACCGACACATACGTGCGCGCGCGCATGGTATGAGTGCACCTTGACCTCCGCCCACATTTCCAAGTGTATGCAAACACAAGAAAGGCTTCGTGGTGTGCCCGGGCTTCGGACATGGCTCGGCCACCACCTCTGGTTCATGAGGAACTTCAGCAACGGTGGGAGGCATCGGCCGTGTGTCCGGCTTGGGGGAGGGAGATGGGGACCGGATGAAGAACTCGATCCTTGGGAGGAGGGCACAAGGGTGTGTGATCATCTGCCCACCCTTCATGTACTCCAACACCGCAAATTGGTCCCCCTTCTCCGATGGTCCCTTCATTGTAGCATCCACAAGGTCACCGGTGGAACGTGTGAAAATAACTGGACGCCCGGGTTCAAAAAGAGAAGATTGCATGGTGAGCTGATGCAAGAAAGGGGAATATAAAGCACAAATATTCCCAAAATCAGAGCCATGTGGGTTGAAGTGGGCAAAGACTCACAACAAATGTGTCCATGGCTCCATGTAATTGGCAAATGTGATGACAAACCCATGTCTTATGTGGCCGCACTACATTTCGTACGTAATTAAAATTACGTACACAATTATTACGGTCCCTACGCCTACTGTAGCTTGGAATATGGCGTAGCTTATACAAGGGGGGGGGGGGGGTACAGCAAAGTTTTGGGGGTCTGCTGCAAGAGGACATGGCTGCACAGTGGGTGCCACTGTGCAGCCATACAGGCATACAGGGGGCGTACCTGTTGGGCGAGTAGCTAAACAAATGGGTCAGCACAACACTAACGTTTGTACCTCCCGCTTGCAAGAACAACGGTAAAAGCACTGAATGATGGCAACATCACCTGCTGTTGTTCAAATAAGGGCGTTGTTCGTGCGCCGCGAACAGACACCAGCAGCAAACCAATATCTTGTTGAGGCCCAGACAGCCATCTCTATGGAGGCGAATCAAAGTCACGCGCTGAAGGGTGGGGCAAAAAGTGGGAGGACAGGAATCAGAATCCCTGAAATACCATCCTCACAAACTTGATTTTCACAGAACGATAAACCGCCAATTTCCATGGTTCCACAAGTTGCAGAAACAACACCTGGCATTGTTCTGACAAGGGCGCTGCTCTCGCAAGGGGAGGGGGGGGGGGTAGGCCTTGAGAGGACAAGCCTGGCCCTTCCTGGTGACAGTCTCAACCCAGTGCATCATTCGATTGCCACAGTGACGAGGAAAGCTTGGGCACCGGGCCGTGATGCTTCGGAGTGGAAGGAAATTGGCAGCACGTTCTCCGCAAATCGGAAGCGAGCGGGTTGGTGATAATGCAGTGCCCACATCGAGGAGATAAGGCGGAGCGAGGGGTCCAAACAACAGGGACCAAACAACGAAACTTCAAGTAGATGCAGGTGCTCAGGGTGTCAGTGGCACCCTGTGCTGTCCTGGGCGCCTGCCTGAGTCATGTTCGCATGCCCAGTGTGGGAAGCGCGACAATCCAGGTTCTGCAAGTACATACTTACTACCCCACCCTCTAGATCCCACCAAATAGGTTCCGGACAAGGGAGTGGGTCAGGTGATCGATCCACCAATACTCCTGCTGCGCCTGCCACACGGCATTCAGAGCTGCTGCATTCAGCGCTGCGATTGTCAGAGTGCATTCAGCGTGATCGGCGGGATTAGCGCCCAACGAATGACTGCCCCCTCGCGCCAGAAGTGTTCCTGATCGGATCCGCAAAACGACCTGTTAACGTCGTCGGCGGTTCATGGCGTATCCCAGCCAAACGTTGGCGGGACTTCTGGGTTTTACTGCACTGCCAGCATTCTACCGTCTCTGCTGGTCAGAAGTCTCCCCGCCAGATGCCTGGCTCGGCACTGGCTCCACTTCGCCGTGCACCGTTGCGTTGCGGTTCGGTCTCAGACCTTAGGCTTAAGAGCCAAGGGTTCCAAGTTTAGAAGGGCGGAGGTGGGGGCGCTGAACAATCGAGATTTGCTTCGCTCCAGGGGCTCCACCATCCGGGGCACGGCTGCCGTATCGCAGGAAAGTGCTCGGGAAGGCGGACTGGCAAGTGTGCAGCTCTTTGACATGGTCACTGGACTTGCTAGAGAGAGAGAGAGAAAGAGAGAGACGGGCTGGGCCATGGCTGCGAAGAGATGTTTGTGCTCATACCAACATTCCTCTCCCACAATCTCTCCACCACACGTCGATCTTCCAAAAGAATCCCGTCCCTGCTCCTGTGGAGTGGGTACTGGAGGAACACGGAGAACCCTTTGTCTTATTCCTTCTCTGTGTTCACAAAACAAGAGAGCATGTGGGGCCATCGGCTCACGGTACATTCTTGACCGTGAGAACTGTGGTTAGAAAATGGATGGTGCCGCCCCTGTGCCCCCGGCATGATTTGCATGCGGGGGCTTTGTGCGCGTCGCACAGAGGTGTCCCTACCCCACCCTCTTCAATCCCGCCTGCTGCGCCTGCGGAGGCAGGGGTGGGGGTTGTTGCTTGTGGCCGCCCACGGCTTGCCGCCGGCCTGCCCTGGCATATTCACATCCACGCCCTATGCGGCCTCCCCCTCCATCACCGCTGTTAGGCGCGGGGGTGGGGGTGAGGCCATGTATGCACAGAGTTGTGGCGTTTGGCCATAATTCCACGATGGTCGTCACCCTCTGGCCTCACACCGGCTTCACACTTCCATTGTCCGAAACGCGGCTGCGAAAAAGCCGCGAGTGCACAGGTGTGTGTGGGTGTGGGTGTGGGGTGGAACAACGACACCATGTTATAGAGGAAGGCCTGCATGGGTCTGTGGGCCAGCTGTCTTACTGAGGGCACGCTCTGCCTCGCTCTCCCCTGTGAAGGGCGAGCTGCCGGTGTGTGTGTGTGTGGGTGGGTGGGGTGGTGGTGGTGGGGAGGTTAGGTACTGGGCAAACATCACGGCTCATCCTGCCAGGGCGCTCACCGCTGCTGGGGGTCATAGATGGACCACGCGCTGAGTCATCCAGCTCCCGGCCTTTGGAAATTGGGTGGGCACGTGTCGGGTCCAGAAGCGTTGTGACACCGCAGCGCGAGGCTGTGCGGCGCTGCCGGGGGATGGCTGAGGTGGTGGCGCGCATACAGGTCCGTGCTGATCCTGCCGGGGCGCTCGCTTCTGCTGCAGGCGAGAGGGGGATGGCATTACCAAAGCGGTGGGCGTAGATGCAACCCCCAAACAGGTTGACGCAGGGGATCGAACAGACGGTAGGGGCAGAGTGGCATTCCCCTGAGCCGGGCTGGATGGGGGTGCGAAGCCGGCCGCTGCGGTCTTGCAACGTAACCCCCGGCGGTCAACCCCCCCCCCCCAATTCGGCGAAAAAAACCCAACAATTCCGCAGAACAATTCGGTGGGCCTATTTTTCGGCGAAATCCTTCCCAGTTACCAGGATTATGGCCCTGGCCCCCCAAACACACTGTCCCTTTGGTTGCTGTGTTGTCAGAGACATGTGGAAACCCTTATCAGCTGGAAAAAATTTTCATCCTGCTGCTTGTATAAGACGAAAAATGGCTCTGCAGAGCGAAAATGATTGGTTGAATGGTTATAGTGATGGGTTATAAAATACCACAAATGGTGGTACCCTGGTTCAGACCCGATGGGTAAATTTTATGACCTGGACCCAGACTCAAAGACAGGTTTTTGGAAGTGTCGGGGGGGGGGGGGGGGGACTTGGTGCCACCGTTTCAGTTTGCGGCGCTTTTTTTTTTCATGTGCATGGGAAAGCTGTGCACTTTCTGAATATCCAAGAGGTGTTAATTGGTATAACGATATTTTTTGAAACCCGGGCCTGTTTCTGGCCGGGGTCACCCAGAAAAATGACCCAAAAAATTCGCAAACTGCCCCCTCACCGGCATCAGGATACTTGTCCCGAAGAAGTTTGATCAGCGGAGGACAACGAATCCCAGGGGACCAAAGACACGTCTTTTTGTGGACAGTAAAAACACTTCATGGTGCCAATCTGAACAACCAATGTACAAAGAAAAGGTATTATGCAGTGTCCCAAAGTAAGTGACACCTCCAACTCAGGTGACCCAGAACCCATAAACCCCAACACGTCGGCAAAACGAGGCGGCAAAGTCCCAGAAACCTAGAGATTCGGCAAACCAAATCGGCGGGATTCAGAAACCCAAAAATTCGGCAGACCAATTCGGCAAAATCGGCCAAATTCGGCCGCCGAATGGGGGGGGGGGGGGGGTTGGGCGGTGTAAGGGCGGTAGCCCTGTCTGCGCAACCCCACAACGTGAGCCAAACGGTTCGTGTCCACGGGAAGGGAAGCGGTGTGAGGCGCAAGGCGGTCCTGCCTGCGTCCCATGGGCTAAGCTTTCCTGCGATAGTGCACCACGAATTCAGGGTAGATCTGCGCCGGATCGTACACCACAATCTCACGAAAGCTCAACGCGTCCCCCCCGTGCTGCATGTCCTCACCAAGGACGCTGTCATACGGGGCATCACGCTGCTGCAGAGGCTGGTGCTGTTGCTTGTAATCCTCCTCCCGGTAGACCTTGCAGACTTTAATGCGGCCCAGCAGGACGCGGCACAGCAACATGCGGTAGGGCTTCTCCACAGCCTCGCACTTGCACGGGTCCCTTCCGATAGAGCCCTTGTAGCAGGCGGTACAGGGGACGTACTGATTGGACTTGCTGCTCAGATCTGCAAAGTACAGCCCCCCCCCAAACATCCCGGAGATGTTCGAGAGCCGGTTGTTAAATCCGGTGTCTTGGATGATTTCGATGACGTCACACCCGGTCATCATGTGACCACACCCGTGAAACAGGTAGTACTCGTTCGTGCTCCGGTCCAGCAGCGTTGTCTTCAGTGGATTTTGTTGGAGGTGCTGCGACCCTTCTTCGGCAGCGAGGTCATACTCCCCCATCGCGCGCTGCTTGACTTTGTACGAGGTCCACAGATGCGGGTTCTGGACGAGGTCGACGCCCACGACGTCAAAGCCCGTGGGCTTCCGGTTGGTACCGGGGACAAGGCCACAAGAGGACTTGTGCTGGACCACGTGCTGAGTCATCAAGTCCTCGACCATTCGGTACTGGGCACTGCTCGGGTCCAGAGGCGTCGTGACGACGCGGGGCTGCCCGCTGCTCGAAGGTGACTGCGGGTCTCCGGCCTCTCCGGAAGTCTTCAGGGTCCAGTACTCGGGGTACTCGCTGCTGCCGACCCAAGGGCGGTCTGGCTGCCGCAGCTCGGGGCCCGACCGCCGCACCTTCCGTTGGAAGTGCCGGTTGTCCGCCCGGACTTGGGTCATCTTCACCAGATCAACGATGTAAGCCACTCCGTTGCCGGCCTTGATCGGCACCTGGGGCTTCCTCTCAATCCAGGCGGCCTCCAGCCGGTAGGCGATCTCCGCGGAGTACCCCTGCCAGTCCTCTCCATCTTCGCCATCGGTCTCCTCTCCATCTTCGCCGTCAGTGTCGTCCTTGCAGCCTGCTAGCCAGTGCCAACAGACGGCCTCGTACCTCACGGGGCGCTGCCGCCATTCTTCTCCTATTTTGACCTGAAGCTCCTCCTCCACAAGGACCCGGTACCCCTTGAGTACCTCAACACCCTCCTTCCCCTGAAGCTTAGCGGTGGTTAGCAGCTTGGACTCATTGATTGTGTAGAGGCTGTACTGAGGATCGTCATTTTCCCAGATTTCCTCTCGCCCGTTGTACCACATCCACAGCATCACCACATCCTTCGGGAATTGGGTCTGCAGGTCATCCTGGAATTCGTCCGGACTTTTGACGTAGGGATTGGGCAGGATGGCGTAGTCCATCCATACCTCGTCCTCTGGGGATTGCATAGCCGTCAATAAGAAGAAATTGCAATCTGAACGCGCACAGTCCCCACATCTGATGTGTAACTCAGTTGGACCCACCTTCCCCTGATGCGTGACTCACCCACCCACATGTGATATGTAAGTCAGCAGGACTCACCTACATCTGATGTGTAACTTAGTACACTTGCGCAAGCACGCTGAAATGCAGGAAAACGACGGTCACACGGGGTCCTGTGCTTGCGCGCGGCGCACAGTACCAAAAGAACGCATGTGGCGAACACCTGCCTATACCTCACCCTAACCACAATTGTCGCAGCAGGGCACCAGAACACAATGTGCAGGCAAATTTCAGCATGTTTTGGACGTCCTCACTGCCCATTAGGGGGAATGTTTGCCCGGCGCGCGCCCGGCGCGCTGCTTTTAGACTGTGTTCTCCCTGAAGAGCCCCCAAGCACACCCCTTGGAAACGCCCTTAGAATTAGGTGACCCAAACTGCCCCAGCTCAAGAAAGTTGCAAACTGGGGTACATAGTACCACTCTCGCTCCTTTAAGGGCGATCTTGGTCAACACCTTAGCAAGTTGGGAGAATGGGGGGTTAGGATAGCACAACCGCATCGATCTCCAGTAGAAGCGATAGGCGTTATTGAGGTATCGTGAATAGTAGAGCTGCATCATAACATTGGTCCCACAAGTGTGGGTGTCAATACATTCAGTACCATAGTGCTCCTTACACTTATCACAAACTGCGACGGTGGAGCGGTCTGGCAACCCAACACACACACTTCTGCCTCATCCTCTGCCCCATCTTGCGTGTTGGTGGGCTGTCAAAGTGCCATTCTTTCTTCCAATGAATGGCACAATGACATGAATCCGGCCTTTATAAGCACCGTCATGGCCCCCAACTTCGAAATCAAAGAAATCACCTCGGGTACGAGAAGGTCCATACCCATCCCAAATCAAAACATCTGCTGATGTCCCGGGGGCCAAGGGGCAAGTCCATATAATGTTGCCCAACATATCAACGGCAACAGACCACCGGTAGGGCACGGGTCACAAAAGATGCCCGGCGCGCGCCCGGCGCGCTAACGTTCCCCCTTAGGGGCATCAGAATGGAATAGAAGCACCAATAATCGTCGGGCACATGTTCACCGGTAAACCGGGTGTACGTAACAGGCGCGCCAGCGATAGCAACATTAACCAGGGCTGAAAACCACATCAAAACAAACAGCATTGATGATGGTGTGGGCAGGAGGACATACCAAAAAACATGATGCAGCCCTCTTTTCCCTCTACAATCGAAGCACAACCGCGTCACATTATATTTCTGACCACAAAAACTGCGGTTAGAAACAACCAGGAAAAAGATGGTCAGACAGAGTCCCGTGCTTGGAAAATCCAGTGCTTGCGCAAGGGTGGTGGGGGGGGGGGGATAACCCATCCACATCTTGGGGCTCTCCGTCTGAAAAAGAAAAGGACCCAACCCTACATGATACTCTCGGAGCGCATTTTGTTCTCCGCAACTGTATTTGTCAGTGGCTATGCCCAACTCTGCAGTCTCCGAGGGATTGGGTCCCCAGAAGCGGAGGAAATCTACCGACTTTGTTGCCACATGGCACTGTTACCCACTTAGCCTTAGAATTAGAGTTAATATTTGGATTAGTCATAGCCCTACTCTATCCCCTCCCCGTCCAACCCCCTGACCCCCCTTGCCACCAGCCACCCGAGGTGGATGTGCACAAAGGCAACCGATCAGAACGCCATGGGTGCCCCCACCACCAAGGGACTCCGCCGCTTGGGGAAGGTGCAATCCAAATGGTGTGGTCCCACTACTGCCAAAACAAGTGCCCTGGCGCGGCCTGTGCAGACCCTGTAAGAGAGCAGTCCACCCTCATCACAGTTGCTGCAGGGTGAGCCCTGGGCGGTGGAAGCAACATGCAGCATGTTACATGTTACATGCTCCTGTGGACTGTGAACTACAGGGGGGGGGGGAATTCTGTACGGGGATTTTTCCGCAGGGGAAAATTCCGCATGGGGAAAATTCCGCACCTGTCCAAAAAATCAAGGGGAAAATTCCGCACCTCCCAAATCTTCAGTGCATTGGAAGCAAGAGGGATCCTGGGATTGCGATCCCCAAAAGATCCTGGGAGAAGGCAATGACCATTGTGCCTGAGATCACCTCTGTAGATGGCGTGGCCCGCCATTCACAAATTATTCGACTTCCTGCCCCCCCTTCCCTGTTGGTTGACAACAACTGCAGAAGAGCGGGAACAAAACAAATGGGAGCGCGCGGCGAAGCACAAGGCATACGGTGGTACGGTGGCTTACATGGACAAAATTCCGCATGGGGAAAATTCCGCACCCCCCCTCGAAAAATGAGGGGAAAATTCCGCACCAAATTGAAATACGGAATTTTCCCCGCGGAAAAATCCCCCCGCGGAATTTCCCCCCCCCCCTGTATATGATGCTGACAGCAGTGAACAAGTAGGTAAGGATGGCTGTGGGTGCCTCTGAGCAGGAAGAGTCTCACCTCCAGCCCCCCCCCCCCCCAGCCACCTCGCATCTACCCCCACTGGTCCCTCCCCGGGCCCCTCTCTGGATAGCAGACAAGACATCCACCCAATGGTGGGTGCAGTTGATGCAGTGTGCTCGGCGCAAATATTCAGACAACCGCAGGCAGACTGGCAGAAATGGAAAGAGCATAGTGCAAAATGTGAAACAGTGGGAAATGATAATGGGAAATGCCTGTTCCCGGCTTAGCCACTTCAAAAGCCGAGGTACCGCTACCGCCCACTACCCCCGACAAACTCCGGTGGGACTAGGTTCGATGGGCCATGGGCCATGCATTGGAGGCAGCTGGTCCTACCCAGTCCCGGAGGTGAACGGCGCAGGTATTGCTGAGCGGCGGATGGTATAGGTCTGACTCCTTGCGAAACTGCTTCCTGGTGCCACGGGTATGTCTCCCTGTGCCGCTCTTCTTGGTCCTGAAGCAATGTATGAATCCACCTGATGACACTGGCGATGGTTGACGTCCACAGCCCCCCAAGTGAAGTGCAGACCAAAGGGGGTGAACACTGGTTTGCTTATCGGAAGTCGTTGGCACCCAGGCTTATCCCGTGCCTCAGGATTGTACAGATACACTTCGGAACTCACATGCGCCGTTGCCTTTTAGTCTGGCCATTGCGGAGCGGAGTGGGCGGAGGGGCGGGAAACGCGTAGAACAACGTACAGTATGAAGGCCTGCTGGTGCCCCGTATGTCATTCAAGTTGTGCCGTTTTCAAGGGGTGCCATTCGCAACAAAAGGTCAGGCCGCCCATGCAGGATCGTCACACTTGCAAATAGTCGTACCACCTGATCCAAGCAGGAACCGGGAACCATTCCTTCATCGTGCACAGTGTGCACATTGTGGATCTTCTGGCTGTAGTGCGTCGGTATTGCAGTCTGTCGTGCGTCGGTCATGGGTTGAGGTAACGGAGTCACTTCTTTGTGACACCTTTGTTCCTGCAGACTTGTTTGACAACGGGCCTTGCGCGTCCATGTCAATGGCAGCGTCCTCCACCTTTGGGGGGTAAACAATGTGAAGGGACTTGCAGAAGAGGCATCATCACGCCAGACGGCAGTACATGCGTTGTGCCGGGCAGTCCTACGGACAACCAAATCAGTCTTCGTTGGAAAAGATGCAAAAGCTGAGGAAGTGCGCAGCACCAAATGCATTCAAGCGCAAGGACATCGCATCGCATCCGCAGTGCTAAGCACTGCTCCTGTCCTTCGCCTTGCCGGGGCCGGCTCCATCCGCTGGCTACCTGCAATGCCCTTGCCTTATCCCTTGCGCCGTGCTCACTTGGTCGTCTCAGGTCAAAGGGAGGTAGATGACTCAAGTGAGGGGTTCTTCTGCATGATGTAGTGGTGTGCAATATTTGGTGGATAGGGATATCGGCGTATGTTCCCCAAGTGTCCCAGCAGCTTGGCATTCCGCATTGTTAGGGTTGGGGTCCAGGTTCACAAGCTTGTATGCACATACCACAGGGAGGACTAGACCTTTAATCATATCAGCAAAATTTTTGTGACATGCCACCGTCGACAAACATTTTCCTTCCTTGCCTTTGAAACCAATGAGGGTGTCGTCATTGCATTGCACGCACACCCCATACACCACGCGTGTTAGAGAACGTACCATTTTAGGGTAGTGCACACGGTCTTTGAGAATAGGCAGGGACCACATGGTTTGTGCCACACCGGGCTGACAATGCACTGCAGCACTCTCAATAGAAACTGCGGTCTCTGTTGTTGGTGCCCTTTTCCCAAACAACCCTCCTAGATTTTGGGGGCTGCCATCTTTCCCCCACCCCAAGGTCAACAACACGCCGCCCTATGCGAGCATTCCAATCTTTGGAACAAGCGATGCGGTGCAAAGCAGGAAAGATGTTTGAAGCAACCATCTTGTTTGTTGCTGCTCCCATTTGCCTTGCTGAAGGTAACGAAATGGCCAATTCCATGGACCAACACAAAGGAAAACCGACGGCAAACATGTGATAAGGTCGCATTTCCCACCCCGACCAAATGAGCCCATTGCATCAACTTTCTTTGGGTCCTTACTCGCACCACGAAGCGGCAACCGAACACAGCAGAATACATGGGACTGTGTATGGTGTTGCGCTAGTGCCTTATTGTGTCCTGTTGATCCTCCCTTGTTTCAGCATGGTGCACACACAAGCATACATCATAAACCCCCCCCCAAATGATGGGGGGGCATTTTAGCATCGTGTTATTTTGCATGAGCGAATTTCGACGTGTGTGCTATGAACAAGTGACTGGGTGTATCACAGATGACGGTTGAGCAACGTATCAGTTGGGATGGCTTCCAAATATACCATGCAGAGGTATTTGTGCACCCGCTGCACTGGGCTTCTGTTGGGCCGTGCTTCATTCCTCTGGAGGGGGACATGGTCCATCTGATGAGCAACACCGAAGCGCGTTCACACCACAGAGTTCTGGCTTTGCTCACGTCACGCCCCCGCATGCAGTACTATGCTGCCGCCTGACACCCAACCGCAACCTCATCCACAACACACTTCAGCGCCTCCAAAAACTCGCCACGTGTTGTGTTGTGGACGGAGTGCCCAGCACCAGGAAAATTGCGGAGCACGGCGCTTGGCATGCCGCGTGCCATAGCGGGAATCGATCCCTCTTCCTGATCGCCCAGGACGCACACGGTCTCCTTCGGATCAGCCACCCACAGATGCACGGGGAAGCGTTTCCGGGAGCGAAGCTCCGCAGCTATCGCGGCCCAGGCCGCCGCGCCATCCGTCGACGCCAGCACTGTGTCGCGCCCGAGCCGCATCGCGACAGGGTTGATGTCGGACCACCAGCCGCCCCCGGGCAATGGTCGCAACCGCTGCCCCTTCCAGCCTGCCAGGCGCTCTGTCTCGTAGAATAGGCCAAGGCTCGCGACGGCCGCATCGTACGATGGGAACCGACGGCCGCTGTCCAGCCGGAACCGCCCGAGGGCGTCTATTGAGGCACTGCCGGGCGGGAGCTCCGGCGCACCCTTTTTTACCGCCACGTCCATGTCTTCGATGACGAGGGCCGCAATGCGGTCGGGGTGGTCCGCTGCGAGCCGCATTGCGATGCGCCCCCCCATCGAATGTCCAACGATGACGAAGGGGCCTGGGCCGGTCTGTGCCGCGGCTACGAGCACGTCATTCGCGAGCTGCCGCGGTGCAAAGTCCGCGGGGTCGCCGAGGGGGCTCTCGCCGTGCCCGCGGAGGTCGAAGGCGATGGCGGGATAACCTTCTGCGTGCAGGTGCGCGAGGACTGTGCCCCACGTCTGCTTGGAGCTATCGAGGCCGTGAATGAGGACAGTGGTGGGCCTGTGCGGCTGCGTGACGGAGGAGGCGAGGTGGATCACTGGCTGGCCACTCCGGGTGGCAACGGTTGCGATACCGGCAGTGGAGCCGGCGGCAACTAACATGAATGTGACGAGCCGGGGCCGGAGCATTATGTTGGCAGAGCGGTCAAGACAACACAACGAAGTTTGTGCTACACGGAAAACACCAGCGAGGCAGCGCCACAGTTCCACATCCCCACAGCACCTTTAGCCCACAGCTCCATAGCCCAACAGCCCCTCAGTAGCAACGCCGTAGGACCCCACCAAGCCCGTTTAGCCCAAATGATTCCTTGGTTCATCATGCAATGTTCTGCCAAGTGTGGGCCCTCACCACACGCCTTATGGGGGGACATACTGGGACACATGAGAACAATGATAGTGGGGCATGACTGTGGTCTTGAGACATTGTGTTGGCACAGGGCAACGTAGTGATCAAATGCCTCTTCCTGATGAGCTAATGCCAATTCCCCTAAAAGAGCTTACAAAACCATTCGGGTACCCAAATATCTGGCCCTTCTGGAGCTGATCAACAAGTGCCACCATGTGCGAGGAAAAACGCCTGCCTCTATGGCATTCATTGTGCTCTTTTCAGTTGCCCTTGTAGTGTGGTGCAAAATTCTTGGTCATTCCTCGTTTGACCATCGGCATTTTGGGGTTATTGAGGAGGCCTCGCATACAATTTGCGACACATCCACACACCAGGACGGGTGTTAACATCAACTGCAACGACAAGAGCATAAGTAGCAACAACAGCAGCAAAATTGACCACCCAAAATTGGCGCAATCCAAGACATATCTCCGATTGACACAAGATAGACGCACCAAGGTACAATGAAGAACCTTACATTCGTGGCACGGCATGTGAGATGTGCCATCTTAAAAGAGCATGTGTTGGCGGGGTCCACAGATTTGGATTCAGTGTACGTCCGAACCACCTCCCAATGCATTGCCGGGTCTTGGTGACACACGCGGCCCCGTCATTGCCTGATCGTTGCTAAATGGTTTGTGATATTTCCTCCCGGCTTTCGTCAACTTTTTTTTGGGCCTTTCAATGGTTGGATACACCCAGTACATAACAAACCACACGTCAGCACAGCAGTAACGGGGATCACAGCCCCTGCATGCCCCTTGTTGTTTCAATGTTCTTATTGTAAATTGCCAGTCACCGCAGTCACCGAGTGTAAAAAACTCCCCAACCACCAATCACCGAAGGTCACCGAAATCCCGGCTACTTAGGAGCCCTGCATTTTGGATGCCTTACTGTGCACTCTTTTGCCTATGCAAGGGGATACCAATCCAAGTTTGATTCGATCATCCCAGTTCATTGTCGAATGGTGCGCAACGGGAAATCATTGTGTGGGGCACCCTCCACACAACATGTACAGGTTACGGACAGTGGCAGCTTGTTTTCCAACATTCCAAGAGGAAGCTGGTAGGGAGGGAGGGTGGGCGGGTGGATGAGCACAGTGCCAAGGCGGGCACACCAATGCACAGGCGGGCATGAGGAAGGTGGGTGGGTGGATGAGAATGAGGAAAAGGGTGATGAGGAGAGTAGGGGCGGAGGGAGGAAGGGATGGAAGGGGAAGGGGAGGGAACAATCTGCACAAAAATCTTTGAACCCTTGTGCATCCCTATCTAGGGGCCCAGATGCTTCATCACCAATCAGAAAACCCCATGCTCGTCAAGAAGCGTATGGTGTGGCTCAGGGTTAGGCTTCGGGTTGGCTCGCAAGGGTGGCATGCATATTTCTTCTCAACCCCAAGACAAAAAGAATCCTAAGGTGTCCGTCATACTTTCTACTGTCTTTCTTTTTCACCTGTCTAGCAATACGCCGTTCCATTGACCCTCACACATAGCCATTGGCTCACCCGTTGCAAGTTGACAACTTTTTTTATCAAGGAGCATTTGTGGATCGTTTTTTTGCTTTTTTGGCAAGCACTAAGCGCTATTGGTGTATTTAGCTCTTTGGTTCACACTCAAATGCACAACGACATGGCACAAGCAACCCTTTGCCTTGCAAAATAAGAGGCATGGTCGCTGTACCCCATTCCCCACAGCCACTAGCCACAGGACATCCCCTTTCCACTCCATAACCCCTGCCGTCTGGGGGGTCCCCAATGCTTCACAGCGGGGGACAAAATCATCAGTTGCCCACAATTGGGCAGAAACCCTGCCATTTGGGGGGTCCCCAACGCTTCAGAGCAGGGAACAAAATCAGTAATGGCCCACAAATGGGCGCTTTTTGACAGAGTTTTTTGCTTGGCAAAAAAAATGCTAGTGAGTGTTTTACTTAGTAAAAAAAAGATTTTTTTTTCTACTGAGCAATTTACTTAGTAGAAAAAAATTTCTTTTCCAAATAAATTGCTGAGCCAAAAAATGTTTTTTTCTACGAAGTAAATCACTTTGCAGAAAAAAAATTTTATTAAGTAAATTACTTAGTAAATTAAAAATATTACTAACCAAAAAGACCCAGAGAAAAAACTTAGTAAGTAAAAGGTTCTTTAACTAATTTTTGAAACTTAGTGAAAAGCGTTTTAAAATTCTTTTGACTACTAAGTGTTTGCACGGACCCCAAAACACACAACTAGCAAACCAACTCATGCACCACTGAACGGATCCCAAAGATGGTGCAAAGACATGCAGCCACCATCTTACTTTGCCACGGTGCATGTACCAGATGGAAAGAGGATTGTCGCCGTTGGGTGCCAGTTCAATGGCAACTGTCCAGCGAGGGTAAGACAAAGGCAAGCCGGCTGTCAGCCAAGATAGTGGACGTCGTGCATGCAGCTGTGGTATGCGGATGCAGCAAAAGAATGCTCACTGAGCTCGAATGAAAAAAGCACCATCAATTCCATGGTTCTGAAAATTGCAGAAACCGCACGTCATGTTTGGGCGAACCATGGCCTGTGCATCGGGATCAAACCTTTGCTTAGCAACTGGGGGGGGAGGGGGGGGGGTCATTTTGGGGCTGCCTCAGGACTGGCCAAGCCACCCACCCACCCAAGCTGACCCACCCACCCACCCACCCAGACCCCCCCCCTACTCCCCCAGTAGGGGGGGGTCCCCCAGTCGGGGGGGGGGGGGTTAGTTCAGCCTGCATCATATGTCCCTTGCATACTGAAAATTTTGCGAAAGTGTCAGGGACCTAAAGTTCGAAAGTGCAGGAACCTGAGGTTGAACCCACGCCTGCACATCTGCACCGTAGCGTTTTACCACTGGACCACTAGCTATTACAGCAGCGCTCTGCTCAAGTACTTTATACAGCCTGCCATCTGATTTTTTTTATCAGAAGAAATCTGGTCCATGCTGGCTACCCGGTTAGTTTGGGAGAGTCAGGCCCTACCCAGCCCCTACCCAGTTGCCCACCCACCCACCCACCCACCCACCCACCCACCCACCCACCCACCCAGACCCCACCCCCCCCCCCTGGGGGGGAGTAGGCACGTTGGGCCAAATTGCCCAAAACCAAACTAACCCACCCACCCACAGGCCACGGACCCACCCACCCACCCCCCCCCCCCCCAGTCCAGTCGGACCACCCTTAAGCAAAGGTTTGATCGGGATGGTGGTGTTCCGCAATGGCACAGCGGGGAAAAAAGGCGGTACGTTGCCGGTTGGTACTTCCAATTTGAAGGGTCATCAAATTTGCGGTGCACTTGGCCCCAAACAGGATGCGGAGAATGCTGATGGGGGCTTTCGCTGTGTGTTCATCCTGTTGGCACCACCCTATTTGGGGCGCTCGTGTCACTGTCAAAAACGGGTACAACCCGGATAACAAATCTCGCATTCACCAACATTGGCCGCATGGCTGGCAGGTGTGAAATCCTGAGCCTCTGCATCAACGGCCTCGGTCCACCCCGGGGGGGGGGGGTTCAGGTTGAAGCGTTCTCTAGCTTGTTAGGGGGGGGTATTGTAGGGGAATTCAGGGTTAGTGAGATTGACGTGAGCGTACCGGGATTGTCCGGCTCCATCGTGCAGTGGAATATGAATTGTTCGAGGAAGACCTGAGGTTCACGATGGATTCGTCGCGTGTTGCGGTCAATTGATGACAAATCTGTCGATGGTCGTGAGTGTGTGCAATGCGTTGATGTGCACGTTGTGCTTGTAGAGGGCCATTTGCTTACGCTTATGCCTCAAATCCACCCCCTTTTTGGCGCACGTCAATGTACCGCGAAGCAGCACCACGCAGGCCCTGTCGACCAGGAGGGTCGGCGACGGCCCCCGCCACCACATTCAGACACGGGACCATGAGTTTTGCAGGGCGTACCTCCCTTGAAAAGACTACTGAAGCCCTGATGTTGTATCCAGGCGTCGTGTTCGCCGTAGTTGCATTACCTCCTTCTGATGGCTCGCTCGCAAGTGGCCCCAATCCATCGCGGCCAATAACAGACTAGAAATGCAGCGTACCACAAATTGGCCCCATGATCCAGAACCCCCGGCCCTGTGTTCTCTCAGGGGGTCGGTCAGCGCAAAAAAAAAAAAAGGTAACAACCGCATCCAGAACCTCTGGTCTCTAGACTGGCTGCTAATCGACGGCGGTTAGCGGTTAACCAACGGCGGTTAGCGGATAGCCGTTGGGGGTTAACCGACTCTGGTCGGCGGTATACCCGACGATGCAACAAGTGCGGTGGGGGGGGGGTATTGGACAAGGCCCTAAGATGTTGCTGCTCTCCTGGCAGTGGACAGTCGAGGGGAGGGGGGGGTGATGTCCATAGAGAGAAACGAAAGGGCTACGCTTCTCATATCATCAACGGTGGAGGGGGTGTCAGGGCCAGTCAGGATCCGTCAGCTTTTGTGTTGCCCCCCTTTGTGTTGGGCACAAACATTAGCGTGTCCACGAACAGTGATTTGCCCCCGCCCTCAGGCTTGAACGGGTGATTCAGGGTCCCCAGGTACGCGTCTGCCGCTTCTGAAAGGGTGGCGAATCCCGCGACGAGTGCCTTGGCCTTGGGAGTGTTGCTGATCTCGAAGTGAACCATAGTACCGAAGAGCTGCAGGTGTTCCTTCACGTCCTCCTCCTTCACCGCAGGCGGTGTCTGAATGGCAAAAGAAATGCATTGCCCAGACATGGCGTTGAGGCTGAGTGGTGGGGGGCACTCGGATATGATCTGTGCACTAACACCTCCATCAACGTTTTGTGCACGGCCGGTGTCCAGTGCCATATCTTTTGTGCCCCAAGGTCTTATTTGTGGTTTCGGATGCAAACCTGAGTCCCACGTAGAAATGTGGACAGGTACATTTTTTCGCCATTGCCGAAGTACGGTACCGCAAGAACACTTTCTTTTCGTGTCAACCCCAGCACCAAAAAAATGTCACCCAAGAACCTCCTTCTTATGATACCCCTCCCAAGCGCATGAAATTGACATCCTCGTGGGCAGACGATTTTCACTTTTTCTTCTGCTTTACAGCCACAAGGAAAAAAAAGGCTCAGGTTCTGACATGGGAGGGGCTCAGTGGACCATCTCCAACGCAAAGATGGCACATTTGGTGAAACTCTGAACATTTTGACTGTACACAATTGAAGGCCGTGAAAGGACAACATCAGTTGTTGTGGGAGACAAAGGACCTCGAGAATATTGTTAAGCGTCATCTGGCTCAGGTCTGGTGAATGAGGGGGTATTTCTTCGTTCTAAAGCAAATTTCAAATCAGACATTTCGAGCAGAATGGTGGGTGGGCATTTTCTTGTTTCAGTTGGTCCGCAGTAGATTTGTCAGTTGGCAACGGCCTGGCCAAATGGAATTGAGGGCAATGAATGTGGAGATCTCGGCCAACGACCACAGTGCCAAAGCTGCGGTATTTGATTCCTTGCGGTGCCTTGTGTATCACAGCGGCGGGGGGGGGGGGGGGGCATACGGCGCAGCATTGTACGGGTGCACAGAAAAACAGCGCCGCACGCAGATACAGGGCTGTGTGGCTGACCTGAATCGCCAGGCGCTCGCACAGCTTCAGTTTGTGTGTGTAGCCCGTCGTTGAGATCCCACTGCGGATGAAGAACTCGCATAGGGGGGCGTAGGGGTACCGCGCATCACGGCTGTCCTGGACCTCATGCCGTGATGAGCACTGCGCCGTGTACCCGTTGCAGGGGTGGCTGATCCATGGGATGGCGTCGGCGACACGCCGCTCGGGGTACGGCTCCTCCTGCAGAAAGATGCGGATATCGCGCGGGGAGGAACGGGGGTTTGGGACAAGGCCCTCAGATGTTGCTGCCCTCCTGGCAGTTGGCGGCGTCCATCGACCTCTCACCACGCATGAAGATCCACCAAGCCCACCGTTTCTGTTTCTCCATCAGGGCGGTCCTTAGGAGAGAAGAAAAAGGATTGTCCCGAAACGGCAGTTTTGCAAAAAGACCGCGTGGAGGTCATGTGTTCGACCATGGTTGGTGGCGATTGGCGGCACTGTAGCCATGGTGGATACAGGGGGGCGGGCACAGTGGACAGGGTTGTTTGGTGCTACTTCCGGTTCCCACTCGGTTGTGATTTCCGGAGGCGTGCCTCCAGACAGTAGACGGCCGATGCGTTGGCGGTCTAGTAATTCCGCTGCTCGCCGTCCATCGACTCTCAGTTTGTTTCCGCGCTGACCAGGCACACACCGGAGCGTACTGCTGGCGTCGGGGTGGGGGGTGGGGGGGATGCGAGAGCAGATTGCCACAGAGACGGAGTACAGAGGAGTACAGAGGACACGGAGTACACAAAAAGGGCGGGCGGCTGCAGCCAGCGGCACCAGAAGTGTGGCTGAAGCTCGGGTTGTGCCAAGCGATACACCGTTTGTCACGCATCTCTTGGTTTGTGAATGAGGCTTGAGGGAAAGGGCCAGGCAGACCCGTCAATGTGACACTCAAATCGCATGCTCCTGAGGGCAGCTCGCGTTGATCGGGTTCAATATCGGGTCACCCGTCCCCCTGGTCCGTCCCCCAGCAGCCCCTGGTGCTGTACAGCACCGGAGTACGGCACAGCCCGCAGCAGCGCGGCCCCCTGACATGCACGCCGCCGCTCCTGAAAAGTTCTGCGATCCGAAAGAAGGGACTGAAAGCAAGCGGCTGTGGGAAAGGCCCATCCTGCGACCGCAGCCCGGGGCCGGGCCCGGCAACGATGACCGGGTAAGGGCTACAACGCGACTGTCTAGCCCAAGGGAAGCGTTGGACGCAGAGATCGTTCGTTGTGCTCCGTGGCCGGATGGGCACGTGCCGTGAGTACTTCCCAAAGTAGGACCAAGATCTTTCGCAGCGGAACTTGCTTAGGCCAGCCGCATAGGCACAGGAAAGGGAAAGGGGGGGGGAGGCCATCAGCGAAGCTTAGGACTGCGCCACCCCCATTACCGCCGCCTTGGGATACAGCAGCGTTGCCAAGAGTACCCCCAGGCACTTGGCGCATTCCTTGAGTGAACATCCGCACGTGGAGCAATATGCCCTTACGGCGAAAGCCAGACCTCCGAGAAACAACATCTGATCTGAAGAGACACAATGAGGCCTGAAACAACATCGAAATTGGTACATGTGATTAGGCACCAATTTCAAACGCGTCTCCCCCCTCAGTCCACCAACCGTTTTGTGACCACCAGCCCTTGCCCCCCAACCGCTTGGGCGACACGTTGCACCGTCCCTTCAGCCTCCTGCCCTTCAACGCAATTGGGGGTGTTTGGGTGGGTGGGGGGTCCAGAACAGCCGCAAAAATGCTCGACAGTAATCCCCGTTCCTCACCTGATGTGGGGATGGGCGTGGTGTCCAGGGCGCACAAGGGCGCCCGACCCGTCCTTCTACCCTCACCGTGTGCAGATGGGGATTGCTGAGTGCCGACACCTCCATCTGCAGCACCGACCCCCGCAGCGCGACCCCGTTGAGCTCCTCCATCAGCGCTTGGACGGCGACGCTTCCGTTCACTGCGACGTAGGCGCTCTGGTGGTCCCGCGACGTCGAGATCATCACGACATCAGCGAAGTACGACGTGATCACAAAGAGCCCGAACGCATTGATCTCGGGGGCGACGCCGGTGACCTTCAGTAATTTGTAGTTGGAGGACTCCTCCAGCCGCCGTTTCTTGATGCGCGGGAACCAGGCGTCCTCCTGCGCCTCGCCGACCTGGAGCGGCCCGAAGTAGAACCGCGCCTCCCGGAAGATGAACGACCGCCCGTCGGGGCCCACGAAGATCTCCCCATTGACGAGGGTAATGAAGCGCAGCGCTGTGGTTGCGTCCTGCAACGGCACGTGAAAGCAGTGGTCGCTGCGGCCGCACACAGGTCAACAAGCGCCCCACATACGCACGTCCTGGTGTGCACACGCAGCAATGCTCGGCAGTCCTCAATGATACCTGTGCTCTTCACCGTATGCACACTTGGTAGATCACTTGTGTTCTTGTGCCTGCAATCGTATCCAGCGCTCCAAATCGTGTAGGAACAACGTCAAGATTGCTCACGGCATGGTGGCATTTGCCCCACTTGCAAGCCGACTTTCAGCCGCAGATCCCAACAACAACAACAGCAACAACAACGACAGCAGCAACAACAACAGCAGCAACAACAAGAGCAGCAGCAGCAGCAGCAGCAGCAACAACAACAACAGCACTGACAACAAAAATAACGACAACAACAGCAGCAACAACAACACCGCAACCACCACCACCACCACCACCACCAACAACACCAACAACAACAACAACAACAACAACAACAACAACAACAACAACAACAACAACAACAGTAGCAGCAGCAGCAGCATCTGGGACCTGAAAGCGGATCTTCATCTGATCGTCGATGAGGTTGTACCCAACGACATTGAGCTCCAAGTGATCTTTGCAGAACTCTCGGAGCACTGCCTCTTCGCTCATGCAAACGTCGGGGGGCGCGATGAAGCAGTGGACGTAGGCGGTGGGGGTCCCGGCTGAGAGCCGCTTGCGCTGCGCATGAGCACTCGCCGGCGGCTTCTCCAGAAAGTGGGGACACAGCTCCGGCCGGCGATCTTCGCTGTGATTATGCGGACAGTTCTTGGAGCCGCAGGCGCGGCCCGGCATGTAGGCCCAGCGGCATATCTGGCGGCGGTACGGGTCGTGCAGGTACGGGCACTGCCCGCCCTTGGGGCAGGCAGCGGTGCTGAAGTGGCTGCGGTAGAAGTCGTAGAAGGAGGGGATGATGTTCACGGGGGTCCCGGACGCACCCATCCCGATGCCGTTGACGGCGTCGACGAGGAGTTTGAGGCGGTCCGGGTCAAAGAGCCCCAGGACCAGCCCCATGGACCCCGTCGGCGTGAAGGACACGACCAGCACGTCCACGTACATCTCGAACAGGACGTACAGGTCCTTGGCCATCACGTCGGGCGCCAGGTTTGTCACGACGAATACGACCTTTGCGAGGGCGGAGACTGGCAGTTGCGGGGGAGGTGGGGACGGGGGGGGGGGGGCTCGGGCGAAGAAGGCCAGGGAATGGGTTTGAAGGCATGGGGGTCCGGGGTGCTGTGCCGGGGCAGTCCCAAAGCGGAGGCTACTGAGCAGCAGCCGCAGCAGTGGCGCCGGCTTGCGATTTACCAACGGGGAAAGCGGGCCCAAAACGAGTGTTTGCGAGCGGTGCGAGCACACACTCGTTTATCGTCGTCCACTGCGGAATCTGCTCTGTACAATCGGCCAGCCAGGACCCCGCCCACCCGCCCACGCGTCTATCTGAAGCGGCCTTCGAGGCTGCAATGCTTTGACCGCTTTCACCGCAGGGCAACTTTCCAGCCTTGCGAAGTAGTCCCCCTCCATGCGCCTGTGCAAACACCCGTATAGTGCCGCTGTGTGCGCGTATCGCTGAGCCTCTAGAACAACACAACCGCAAGATTCCCCAGCCCCACAAACGCATGTGCACCGCGTGCCAGTGACCTCCTTTAAGGGCTTGAGCAGACTCTCATCGAAATTCTTGTGGTAGAAAGCCTTGCGGTCAACCTTTTGAGGGATGGGGATCAAGGGAATGTTGGGGATGTAGTCGGTGCCCCTGCGTTTCGCCTGGATCTCATCGAAGGTGGCCATCCTCGGGCAGTCTTGAGGGATGCCCTGGTGCTCGAAGCACGCAAATGCGTGGCAGACGGTCAGGATCGCGTGCGGAGGAGTACATTCATGGAACACTGAAAATAATTTGAGAGGCAGGAAGGCGTGGACTGGTCAGGGCGGCCCAGTAATGCCGTTGTAGAGGGGCTGTGGGGGGCCCTGGAAAATGCTGAGGGATGTTGAATGCTGCATGCCTCGATGGAATGGGCTGTCCTTCATGCAAAACCATCTTCCCCGTCAATGTGGCATGTAGAATCTCCGGAGCAGGGAGGTCGGAGGGTCTACATAAAAATCCGTCTCCCCCCTCGACGCACATGCACACCCTGACCCTGACCCCGACAACAGCGTTGTCCCATCGTTCTCATTGCATGATGACACTGATGCCTTGGCCTTGCCTCGGATGATGAAGTCAGTGGAAGAATTATGGAATTAGAATCTCGGGAATCGATATCTGAAGAATGAGAAGCATCAGCAAGAGCCACACGAAAGAAGAAAACCCCCCAGCACACCCCCACTAAATGGGAAGATACCAATGATCAGGAGCAACAGCGGCAATCCTTGGCGAGGAATTCTGGAACATCAGGAGGCCCACAATGTACGTGGGTCAGCCATGAAAGGGCCTATTGTTGTTGCATTGTGTGCACACTGCATGCATGTTTGCTTTACACCACTAGACCAAAAGTGCCGAGGATAAAGCACAAGATGGGTTCCTGGGTGTTGTGAGGAACTGCGTCCATATTTGCTTCGAGAGTTTATAATCTCTTTTGGATCTCTTGATAAAATAGTGGTGATCCTTCTTCATCAGCTTCAGATCTAAAGGCAAACGGGAGTTTTGTCCTTTACAAGCAGCCCTGTTGTTGTTGGACCCTCCCCATTTGGCGGCACTTTCCACAAGGGCTCTTGCGCTGAGATGATGAGGAAATCATCCATGACTGGGGAATGTTGTTCCTTTAGTTCTCGCACAATGCGAAGTTTTGTGAGTCGGCAACTACCAAACCTAGTTTTGGGCCTTTTCCACCGGGTACTGGCTTTATGGGGTAGAAGATGAGTTTGGTGCTATTGATGGTATCCATGTGATAAGAATTTGGAAAGGGGTTATAAAAAGGGCGTTTGATGGTTTCTTCAGGGGTTTGGCTCACATCGTTAACAGCTAGCCATTCTGCAGCCATGTTACTGTTCTCTGCGGAGACACAATGTAACAACCATGATGTAAAAATCATGGGTTGTCTCAGGTTGATCACTCAGCCGGTTGACAAATAAACAGGCAGAGCGGGCAAATGGGGCCAGAGTCAACGAAGCTATGTAAAAACTGGGGGAAATTGGGGGGAAGGTTGCCCAGTGAACCCAGTGAACTAAAGCTCCCTCATGAATGGGAAATTTTCGCTTCATCACAGGTATTGTCAACACCTGTTAGCAAAAGGTTCTCCCAAACAAGGTGAGACATTAGGCCTGCAATAGAAATGCATTGTGGCACACAACAACTAAAACAGGCTTTGAACAGGTAGAACAATTGATTGTGTACGATTGCACGCAATTGCGAAATGACTTTGGGTTTGCCAAAACTGCCCATTGTAGCACCCCCACTTTGGAGTCTTTGTGGCAACACATTTCCTGGTTGTAGTGCGCTCGGTCCAATAGTTGTTGAATCATGCTGCACCATTATAACGCAGCAGTGCTTGAGCAAGGCATGAGGAGTACACAAACAAAAACAGGCAGTGAGACAAAAAATGGAATCCGGAATCACCAGCAACGTCAGTCTCTCCTGATTTCTGTCGACAATTGACAGCTTCCAGGCACAAAGTGGAATGATACGATGCGAGCAGCAACGGGGCACCAAACAACCGAACCCTACACTCAAGGGGTACCTGCCTTCCAGGCATTACACCCAAATATATAATGATTTGCAACCATGAGGATGCTTGCTGCATGATGGGCCATGCCATCGGAGTACGTACCCCAGCGCACTGTTGAGGTGCACACTGCGACACTTTCTTAACACTTCCCAACACCGTGAAATCCGGGCGCGCTGACGTGCGACCCTTGGCCCCTTCCGGAACCAGTAGGCACCCCAGAGCTGAGGGGCACTTTGTCTCCCATCCCTCTGTAATATCTTGTGGCGTACCCTGTGGCACGGCTCAGGGGCTGTAGATTGTGGAATGCCTACTGGCCTCAAACTCAGCACACAGCACACAAACCCGAAGAGAACCATTGCCCCATCCCTCATCATTCAGCAGATGATACAGTGGGTAGAGTGGCAGTGGTAGCGTCATTGTTCCGGGCGGATGTAATGTAATGCACCAGCCTTAAAGAATGTTTGTAGCAAACACGACATGAATTGCAAAGCAACACACAAGTGCAGAGCAACCTGACCAACCGTGCAACCTGACGTCCCACTGCGGCTGTTTGCCACTCAGTTGTTGCTCGGTCTCAGTGTGCGTGTCAAAAAGAATGCCATGGGGTGTACATGGGTCTTGGGTCAGGGTGTGTACCAGCGCTCCTGCTTGTTGTCACCTTTCGCGAAACCCCAGAAGCCCATTTCCTTTTCTCACCGTCTCCCTGCCTGAAGAGAAGAGAAGGAAAAAAGAGGAGCATTTGCGCAACAGTACCCCCCACCGTTGGCTCTCGTATGGGTCTGTCCAGAGGTAGCCCTCTGCCTCCCACGTGGATGATGGCTCTTGATGGGATTTCGCAGAGGAACGACAGTTAATGGGCCCCCAAAAGTCGACCCCAGTCAGGGCTGAGAGGACAAAGGTTTGTGGGGGGCGGTGGTCATTCAGTCCCCTTTTCTAGACCCCTGGGGTAGCAGGGCGGGGGGGGGGGGGTCTGTGACGGGAGCCTAAAAACAGCCCAACCTGCCCCCCCTGAGGGGGCCCCAACGACGGGAACCTCAAAACATGCCACCCCAGGACAGCTGCCCCTGCGGCCCACCAATATTCGTGGTATTTTTGTCTGGTCAATTGCGCTGCATCTCATCCTCGAAAATTTTGTGGTGCAGCGCCCCAGCTTTGGCAGCTCATTGGCAGTTGCAAGGGTTTGGGGACGTTCGGGGGGCTGGATGATCGCCACCCCACAAACCTTTTTCACACCTCCCCAGCATTTAGTGGACAGCTCTGCTAACCAAAGGTCAGTCTTCCGGAACATCCGCCCACACTGTTAACAGCGAGGCAGTGCGGGCCCGTGAGCTGAGCCAAAGGACAAGCCCCGTTGCCGGTACACCCTGGAGTGTTCGCCGAGGCATTTTAGGGTCATTTGGAGACATTCCAAATCCTTCATGCTCATATCTGCTCTGAAATGGAATGGCAAACAAATTGGGCCGTTTGGTCGTATGGTGTCGCCCGGAAACTTTCATTTGTGAAAGTTTCCGGACCGATGCCATTGAACCGGACCTGAAAGATGCTGTCGTATTTCCAGGGGTCCCGCGTGCCCTTGCAGTTCGCACCCCAAGCCCCGGGTTAGAGACGCGTTGGGTGGTCATCACCAGAAAGGAAAAAAAGGCGATCAAGAGTCAAACCAAGAAAATGATCAATAGCTACCGACGGGCACCTGCGGCGAAGAAGGCGACTTGATGGCCAATGTGAAGACGCTCGGCGCCACAGTCCTCCTTCTGGCCGTTGTGGGTCACTTTGCGGCGGGTTTGGGTCGACCTGAGATCGTTTGAGGTCGGGCGGGGCCGGGCAGCACCGCTGTGCGACGCGTCACCCGGAGGCCTGCCGGGTCCCTTCTTCGCCCTCGCCCTCTGCCTCCTCCCGTCCCCCTCGGCGTCCTCCTGCCGCCGCACTGCCTCCTCCGCCACGTCCTCCCGCACCGTCCCTGTCGATCACCAAATACCACAACAAATGAAGGTACAGCTGCTTGTCCTCCAATGTCTCCAGCGACGTCCACTCGTGGGCGGCCACGGACACCACGCGGTACCCGAAGCCCTGCAGCTGCCGATGCTTCAACATCGTCGCGCCGGAGTCCCGCAGCCCGACGGCCCCCCGGACGAAGTGGGTGGGCCCCTCGACCTCCACCACAAGTCGCTTGCCAGTCAACAGAAAGTCCACGGAATAGTGCCCGGCGTCCGCCAGAGTCGCCTCCTCCTCGAAAGCCAGGCCCATCCCGTGCACCACCTCCGCGACGTCCGCCTGCGTTGCGGAGCGGACCTGCGGCTGCGCGGTGAACGCCGCGCGGCACTGATCCGTGAACTCGCCGGAATCCGCGAGCGCCGCGGCGCTGAGCGGCAGCTCGTCCGGATGCAGACGCACGTGCAGCCCCACCTGATGCATTTGGCTGAGGTGCACGGGCAACTCCGGGTAGTCCGTAGCCGCGTGGGGCATGAACGCGGCAATCAGCGTCGCAAAATCGGTGTCGTCCCTCGAGTCCAGCACGACCAAAGACCAGGCGACGTTGGCGATGCCCTGCGGAGACGCGTCGTCCAGCGCGGCAGGGCCCGCCCGGACCCACGCGGAGAGCGTGGGTAGCAGCTGCGGGGCCTTCACGCCGAGCTTCGCGAACGCCCAGGCGACGTTCGCGATCTCCTGCGCGTTGAAGGTCGCGGTGACGTCCGGCCGCGCGAGCCGGTCCGCGAGCGCGGCCATGAGGCCGTCGGATTCGAACCCCAGGGCCGCCAGGGCCCACGCGAGATTGGCGACGTCCTGGGCGTTGAAGTCGCCGATCACGTCGGCGCGCGTGCACCGCCCGGCGATGGCCTCGCACAGCGCCACGTCCCGCACGCCGAGAGTCGCGAAGGCCCACGCAGTCATCGCGATGTCGTGCGGCGCGGCGTCGGGCAGGGCGCGGACCGCCTGCCGGGCCAGCGCTGCCATCAGGTCATCGTCGCGGAGTCCGAGCGTCGCGAAGGCCCACGCGATATGGGCCGTGCCCTGCGCCGTCAGCGCCGGGAGGACCGCAGCGTGCTGGGCCCGGGCCCCGAGCTGAGAGATCAGGGCCTCGTCGCCCGTGCCGAGCTTCACCAAAGCCCAGGCGGTGTTGGCGACGGCTTGCGCACCCAGACCCGCTAGGAAGCGCTCATCCGCCAGCTTTCGCGTGAGCGCGGCCATCAGCTCCGCATCGCTAATGCCGAGGGTCGCCAACGCGACCGCGACGTTCGCAACGTCCTGTCCGTTGCAGACGTCGAAGAAAGGGCCGCGGCGCATCTGCCGTGACAGCGCCCGCATGAGTGGCGCGTCGTGGATGCCGAGGCTCGCGAAGGCCCAGGAGGTGACGGCGAGGCCCTGGGCGGTGAACGCCTCGAGCACGTCCACGTCGCGGCTGCGGGAGGCCAGGGCGGACATGAGGGCGTCGTCGCGGGTCGCCAGACTCGCGAAGGCCCACGCGATGTTGGCCACGTCCTGCGCGTTCATCTCCGACAGCACCGTGGGCTCGGCGGCGCGGCGCGCGAGCGCGTCGAGGGTCGGGGCGTGCCGGAGCCCGAGCCGTGCGAAGGCCCACGCGAGGCGCGCGAGGCCCTTGGCGCTCAACGTGCTGAAGAACCCGTGCCCCAGAACCCGGTCCTCCAACGCGGTGATCGCGGCGTCGTCCTGGTGGCCAAGGCGCGCCAGGGCCGCCGCCAAGTTCGCGACCTGATTGGGCCGCAGGGTCGTCAGTGTGTCGCGGTGCAGGCTATGCGCGGCGAAGGGGCCCACCCGCGCCGCATCCGACACGCCGACCTTTGCGATGGAGCACGCCAGATCCATGACCTGCGCACCACTGCAGGTCGACAGGACGTCGGGGTTGGAGGCATGTTCTGCAATGGCGTCCCCCAGTTGGCGGTTGTTGGACCCAAGGGCAGCGCTTGCCAACGCAACCTGGGTCAGCTCCTCAGCATTCAGCCCTGTGCGCGTGGGTGAGGAATGACGGAAATCCACACCATCTCTCACTCTTGTGTTTTGTGAGCCTGTCTCCCGCCCCCGCATGACAGTGCATCCACTGTTTCCTACAGGAAGGAAATGGGGTGTAGCCACGTGGGGGAGTATTGCACGACTACATGTGCCTTGCATGTACCAACGGGTCACATTTTGACCCTGAGCCAATGCCTCAGACATGTCAGGAATACATAATATGGCTGTTGGTGATGGGTGAGTGACTCGGCAATCAACAGCCACTGGGTGAGATGTGTGTCTATCAGGGCGGCCGTGCACGATGTTCAGTGGGTCTGTGTGGGGGGGGGGGGGGGGGGGCGTGGATAACGACAGAACAAGCGAAGCGGCTGTACACACACTGTGTGGCACACAGCTATTCACTGTATGCACAGAAAATACATGTGACTGAAAGAAATGTTGACCATAAAAAAACCTCAAAACCGAAAACCCACACCGAAAATCACTGTCAGTCCACTGTTTGCTTGCAACTAGGACTATGCTGCATTTCTTCTTTCATCTCCCTAAGGACAGCCAAAAGTTGGTGGTGGCGGGAACAAATGCCCCCACACGAGCCAGAACGCCCAACAGACCTGTCCACAAAGAATTCTGAAACTGTTCACTCCAACGCACATCAGTGACATCACTACTCAAGCACCCAAGAACGGGAAGAGCAGGAAGGGGAACCAATGGTTGTGCCCCATGCTGAACCCTGCTTCCCACTATCACGTAGGGGCAGAGATCAACAAGAATTTGTGTGTGTGTGACGCCGAATCATTTCAACCAATGCAATAGTGTTCGCTATGATACACCACCTTTGTACAGCTTTGCTATGATACACCACCTTTGTACAGCTCTGTCCGCACTGCAGCAATGTTTGGAATATCCGCTCCGGTGTGTGCCAATGGCCAATTGCCCCGTGATTCAATCCATGCTCTGTTCGTGCCTGTGGCAGTTCTCTGTGGTACACACAATCATAGCAAAAAGGGAATGGTTCGTGGGTCACGACTATACACTGTACCTCGGCTCTCTGCTTGTCACTAGGCTAGCTCGGGATCCGGAATGTCCATCGGCGCATTGCGCATCTCCTGCCGCCTGTGGCGGATTACTATAGGCCTATCACTGCTTAAGTCGTCCTTTGAGACCTGCACTGCTGCCTGTTGTTTTACCCCTTTCGTCCTTGTGTGCTTTGGCCTCCTAACCCTTGGGCCATCGTCTAGTGGCCCCTTGGGCCGTAATGTTTTATGAACCCTAGACTTTGCTGCCCCTGCCCGTGCCAATGCATCTACAGCGTTTGTGTGTGGGGGGGGGGGGAGGGGGCGGTTCGTGGGTCACATCAATACACTGTGTCTCGGCTGCTTGTCTAACTCTAGTCTAGCTCGGGGTCCGGATTGTCCATCGGCGCACTGCGCATTTGTCGCCGCTTGTGGCGGATAACTATAGGCCTGTCGCTAGCTGAGTCACTTTGTGATGCCTGCACTGCTGCCTGCCTTTTTACCCCTTGTGTTCTCATGTGCTTCTGCCTCCTCGCCCTCAGTTCTCCCTCTGCTGGCCCTCTAGGCCGTGATGCCCTATGTACCATGGACCTTGCTGCCCCAGCCTTGGCCAGGTCATCTGCAGCGTCATTATATAGCTTATTGTGCCCATACACATGTGTCATGGACACTGGCGCTTTCCTACCCTGTAGTAATTGAAAATTTTCCTCCCAAACATCATTGTGCCTGACTGGCTTTTTACCCTGTGCCATCCATGCGCGCTTTTTTATATAACTGCAAATTGTTAAAAATATCCACACACCACTTGGAGTCACTGTACAAACACAGCTCCTGGGTGTTGCGCACTGCGCGGATTCCTGCTCTGACTACCAATACCTCTACCTTGTTATTGGTCTGTGGTCCCACTACCGGCTCGCTGATGTTATCATATTCTGCATGGGGGAAGTATACCCCGTACCCCGCCCGCCCTCCGATCTCGGACCCGTCTGTCCAAGCATGTGGCTTCGTGGAGTCTAGGAGAAAATCTGGCACTGACTCCGCATCTGACATGTCCTGTAGGAAGTCCCTGAGACCCTCTGTATCGGATGTGCTTTCGTGTGTGTGTGTGCGTACGCGCCACTCGCCATTAACTGGTCGTCTTCTACCGATGTGGCCCTATGGGTGCACACTGGCAACCATTGCTCGCACACTTCCTCGGTATGTGTGCGTGTTTGTGTGTGTGTGCCAAGGTTTTCAGCTGCCGGACGGCTCGGAGGGGAGGACGTCGCCACGCTGAATGTAAGTGCTCCGGAAGTCTTAGTGAGTGTGTGACACTGAGACTTTCGTGTAGACTTGCTATGCCGTTGTGTGCTTCGTCCTAGGATGGCGTACCATCCAGTAGCACCACAGGTAGAGGTTGCGATACTCTAGCACCCCAAGGGTGCACCAAAACTGCGTGTAGACACGAGGGGCCGCTACACAGGAAAAGAAAACACAGGTGCACCCCGTGACAATGCAACAATGCAATGGAGGGTGCTGGGCATACGCAAGCGCTGGTCTACATAATGGGAATGCACTAGATATCCAGAGCTCTGTGGGTGATGACACCACTTGTGCCACCATATTCGGGCCTTGTGCACTGGGGAGGGGGGGGACACAAATACCGATACGGTTCTGTGCCATATTGCAACACCCACCATCGGTGACAAATCAGTGGCACTGCAAAATCCCAACGCCTTCAGAGGCGTTGCCTGGACCTTGACAATTCAGAAAACCTGAAGCTGGTGGTTTAGGGACTAGCTCGACAAGGGGTTCCATAAAATCATTGTGTGTGCGGCCGTGCAGAGGTGTTTCAGACAAAAGATGAACCATTTTCAAACGCAAGCAACCTGTTCGGCACCAGAGCTCAGAGTGGCCGATCCATGGCCTTGTACACCTCTCCCTGGATCCCCTTTTCCAAAGCTCCGGGATCCCCACAACTGCCCCTGCACACATATTGCACACGCAACGCCATTGACAACAGTCATGCATGTCAATGGACTGAGTTGGGGGCATCGCATACATCATCCACTCCATAAACCCCCCGTTTTCAACCATCAACTCCTCTGTGCACATCAACACAGTGCAGGGGACACACCTGACAAAAGGTTGCCCTCCAAAAGCAAGCGCTCTGCCACCCGCAGGAACTTGCGCCCATCCACCCCAAATGACCCAAACGCCCACATCAGGCGCCCGAGATAGTGCGCGTTGAAGGTCTGAAGGATGTTGGGGGAGTGTGCGCGCTCCTCCAACGCTTGGACCACCATGGCATTCCGGCAGCCCAGCGTCGCAAGGCCCCAGGCAGAGTTCGCCAGGCCCTGCGCGGTGAATTGCTCCAGGAAGAGCCGATCCAGCAGCCGGTTCGCGAGGGCGTCCACCATCGCCTGGTCACGCACGCCTGCCCGTCCATACGCCCACAGCGTCGTGCTGACCTCCTGTGGAGTCAACTCGTCGGCGAGGGACAAGATCTCAGGCGCAAGTGCCTCCAGAATCCTGCGGTGGCAAACGAATGAAAGCAGCACCAGGAGGACCAGGAGGAGCCACCACCTTTGCGTCAAGGGTACGCCATGCCCTTCTGCTGCGCTGTTGCTGGCATGGTCTGCCAAAGGGGCAGGTCAGAGGGCATGGGCACGGGGAAGGCAAGGGGAGGCTGTCCCAGATGCTGCGGAGCTCCCTTCCCCACACACACATCACCCATTCCCGCACTCACTCGTTCACTCCTTCCAACGACACATCATTTAGATCCGCTGGAAATCGCACGGCGTATAAATGACCGAAAATCCCAACAACGCCTCGTACGCTTCCCTGTGCAGTATGCAGAGGGGTCAGCCCTGTCCACTCATCGGGAGTGGTCAGGTGTTCACCACCCGCTCCTGCGGAGGGGGATGTTCAGGATGCCACATTCCCCCCCCCCCCACCCTCCCCCTCACGGGACGGGTGTTGGGCTCCACAACACCAATGACACTCCTCCTACGCCGTGGCCCTTGCACAACAAAGCGGCGTCCCCGGGCTTCTGCGGAGCCTTCGAATACTGATACGTCGGTCTCCAGATATGCCAAACGCTCTCAGTCCCCCTGGGCTCCAGCACTCGCACTCCCCGCACTCTGCCCCCCAGGGCCTCATGCAGTTTGCCCGTTGGCCGACCCGCGGTACTTTGCTTCCGGAGGTGAGGGCACAAGTTGGATTACCATAGAACAACAACGACGTGATGCGCCGGAAAGGAAGACGTCTACGAATGCCACTGGTCACCGCCCCGCGACGTGGTCGCCACTACCACAGCCAGAACTGCAACACTCACATTCGTCCCAGAATCCCGCATTTGCACACACACCCCCCGCCCCCCGAGGGTTCAAACCGCAAACTTGTGAGGGAATCGCCTGCCCGCGCGGCCGACAGGCATAATGGCAGCAAGTTCACAGCAAAGGGCCGATGGACCCCGAAAGGGCGCCTTTCTTACGCCAATATCGCGAATCTGAGGTATACCAATCCAAACCAATCCCCCCACTCTGACAAAGAGGACTACTACTCGGCCGCACCCAACGATTTTGGTCCCCCGCAACCGACCATTTTGGTCCGCGCGGGGCCGCCGACACCAGCCACCGCACGAGGGGCTGGCAGCACAGACACGCCCTGAGCACCGACATGAGTACCTCATTGCACGCACGACATCCGGTGTGGCCTGACGGGCACATGGCATTCTATGCGGGGCCCCCTCGTCCAGAGCATGGCACACCGGTAATCCGTGCCTTGGGCGATAATCCCGTAGGCCCAAGCGACGTTTGCGATCTCTTGAGGCCGGAATCGCTCGTGCAGGCGGTCACGCAGGATGTGTTCGGCGAGGGCCTCCATCAGCGCGGGATCGTGCAGCCGGAGCGCCGCGTACGCCCACGCGGTGTTCGCCACCTCCTGCACGCCGCACCGCGCGACGATGCCGTGCCCGCGGGCGTGATCGGACAGGGCGGCCATCAGCCCGCGGTCGTGCACGCCGAGCTTGGCGAAGGCCCAGGCCGTGTTTGCGACCTCCTGCGCATTGAACCGCTCGAGCAGCCACGGCAGCTGCGCCATCCGCGAGAGATCCGCCATGACCGCCTCGTCCCGCACGCCGAGGGTCGCGAAGGCCCACGCCGTATTCGCGACGTGCTGCGACCGCAGAGCCTTGCCCTCCACCCCCTCCGCCTCCTCCGCCAACTGCGAAATGCGAAGCGCGAGCGCCGGCATCAGCGCGCGGTCGTGGACGCCGAGTTTCGCGAAGGCCCACGCAATGTTCGCCACCGACTGCGGCCCGAGATTTCCGGCCGCGCCGTCGCCACTGCTCACCGTCTCGGCGACGGCCCTCAGAAGTGGGCGGTGGCGGATCTGCACCTTCGCAAGGCCCCAGCACAAGATCGACAGGTCGCGCCCGGAAAGCCGCGGCCAGACCGCGGGCTGCAGAACGTGCGTCGCCAGCAGCTCCACAAGCGCCTCGCGCCGAAGGCCCATCTTCGCGAGGCCCCAGATAAACCGCGCCGTCTGCCGCGCCGTGAGCGTGGCCAGTACCTCCGGTTCCGCGACTCGGGCCTCGAGCGCCCCGAACATCGCGGTGGTCTTGCCGAGGGGCGGCATCGACCGCGCGAACGCCGTCCGCGGGCTACTGAGCCTCACGAGCGCGTCCATCGCCGTGCAGACGTCCGCGGCGGTGAAGGTCCCGGCGGATGTGGCGACGAGGCTGCAGAGCTCGGCGGCGGTGATGCGGCAGGCGCGCAGCTCGTCACGGTCCATGTACCGGGGGGCGGGGGCGTTCTGCTGCGACAGAGACACGAGCTGCTGCGCTATGGCCGGCCCCTTGGCCTCGCTCCGCTGAATCGCGTCGATCGCGGCGCGGAGCACTTCGGCGCTGAATGTGCGCCGCGCGCGCCTGCCGCGGCGCGTGCCCGGCCGCGGGCCCTGCTCCGGCACCAGCACCTCTGCACTCCCTTGCGAAGGCCGCGCGGGTCCCCTGCCGTGCGTCGCGCTCCGCCAATGAGGCCTCGGCTGCGGTCGGGAGGTGGAGGCCGGGGCGGCAGCGGTGATGTGCGTGGGCACAGCGGCCAGCCAGTGGGCAATAGCATGCGATGCCGCTGCGGTGCGGGTCACGGCGGGGGAACGTGCAGGCGCGGCGCCGGGCCAAGGCATCTGAGGGGGCCATGGCAGGACGTCGACGACGGCCCCGAGGATGGCCACAAGGAACAGACCACCGCCGATGCACCGCCCGATCGTGTGAGGCCTGTGGACATTCGGTTGCGGCGGGAGGGTCCGCCAGCAGCCCATTGCTGCAGTAGAGTGCGCCGCTGTCCAGGCCAAGCAGCGGTTTGCGAAAGGGACCTGCACAACAGCAGCAGTGAGCAATGGGGCCCTGAGGACTGGCGAGGGGGGTCCTTAATGCAGAGCAAAGCAGAGAAACCATTGACGCCGTTGTAGAAATGTGTGGCCTGAGGCTGCTAGTCTCACACGTTGTGCCCTTCTGGATGGTCTGCCCCCGTAATGCAAATTGATACAATTCCTGTGCCTAACTGCCAATACCGCAAGTCTACTGTGCATGGCCCTTTCAGATGCACCTCTCTCCCGCTCAGTCTGCCTCCAGTACAATGTTCACAAACTCTGATGCCTAGGCACCACAGTAAAACTGTATGGTGGAGCGAAGCTGCCATGCATACCAATTCTGCAACTCTCGGGTACTGAAGGATTCATACTCACACACAAATATCAAGACCCCCGAAAAACTAAATACCGCAGGCAACGCAATGACTAAGTAGACCGAACGTGGGATGAATCTTGTCATTACCAGAGCATAGTAAAGCAATCAGTCAAAGGGGGAATTTTTGCCCGGCGCGTGCCCGGCGCGCTACTTTTCTGTTAACTATCCCGACTTTAGCCCCAGATTTACTCTCTCATGGAGAAGCCCCCCAAGTAGACCACGTTGGACTGCACACCTTCCCTACAAAGCATGTTGCATAATAAGGCAATAGCTGCGAACTCAACAACTCCAAATGTCATTTGTATTGTACTTAACAAACAACATTGGTCCCACAAGTGTGGGTGTCAATACATTCAGCACAGTAGTGCTCTTCACACTCACCACTCCTTCTTGGGGTCCCCATAGTGGAGAGAGTTCAATATGGCTACATCACCCCTGCCTTCTCGGGGTCCCCATAGTGGGGAGAAATCAACCTAGAGGGCGTTTGTGCACAGTGTGCGCACAGCGCGCACATTACATAGATAAATTGGGAATTTTTTTTGACTCAGACTCACAAGTTCATCGTAAGTGCTCGGCCAAACGGGCCGGATCAGTAATGACAGTGTAAGTACAACATAGGTTATCCCGTGCGATTCCTAGGTCGCATACCACCATTAGTGGCGGGACGTATATTTGAGACTCACCTGTGTCTGTCACTAACTCATGCAGTATCACTGCCACGCCACTGAGGCACCGAAAAGAAAAAGGGGGATGACATGTGAAACATGACTGCTGTGTGAAAAAGTGGGGAGGTCCAGTTCAGTGGCCTCCTGCACGTGGGCGTTTTATTGCCCTTTGTGCCTTCCATTCGTCGGGTCTGCCACGTTTTCTGCCCTGAGAGATATTCATCTGTTCGACCTTACTTTCATACCATTCTCGCTTGCGTTCCCAACAGACCTGAAGTGTGTGCTTGATGTAGTGGTGCCATTCATCCCTGCACCTGGTGGTATATGCTGCTGTGGTGTGGAATGCTGCGGAGTTGAAAAAGTGTTCCTTGGTTTCTGTGTACCCCTCAAACCAGGGTTTTCGTTGGTGCATGCTCTGTAAGGTTTTTGCCTTCCATCTGGACATCTGTCGGGGCACCCGGCCGCGTGCTGCAGTACGATACAGCTTTCATGTGCACTGTGTGGCACAACACATCGCACCACACTACATGACAGACTGACACAATGCCCAGCCTGGAACTCAGCTTTTCTAGACCTGTGGCGGTCCACATGGGAAGACTGGAGACCCCACATCTCCACCTGGCAGGAAAACGTGGACGAAACAAACTTGCACCACCTGGGTCGACTACGCATTCCGTCAACCCTCATCGACCATATCCCCGCAGAGGAGAAACACAACCTGAGGTGGCGAGTGGCGTGGCATCAATATCACATGCTACTGGGGGTGACAAATTTCCGATGTGAGCTGTCTATGCCGCCCCGCAACGAGACGGACGATCCCCCTCTCACGTCGACAGCGGAGACACCGTGGTTCTCAAAGTTAAAAGCACGCAGGGTCACACTGAATCCAACAACCAAAAACTTGAAGGAACAGTGTCAATACAAAGTCCAGAAGAAAAAACGCAAAACGGCACAGACGGCTCCAGCCCACACGCACCAGCAGCAGGCATGGGCTCTCCTAGCCAGACCGCTCACACACGCCACAAAAGTGGAGACCATAAAGGTACTCACCAGCATGCCATCAGCAGATATTTCTTTACATACCCAACTGGAGAGGCACTTGGGCCACAGGGTCGAGAACATACCAATCCACAAAGAGGTGGGCCATGCCCTCTCCCAGACTCTAGAGGAGCGACGGATTCTGGTGAACACCCTCCTTCAGAACATACGCTATGCGGGGTGTGTGCATCGCAATTTGCTGCGTCTCATGCAACATCGCACCCCAGAGTACACGGCATATAAACATCGGGGCCGTGTCTTTGCTCCATGGGTGTCCACACCCTTCCTACCTCACATTTCCCCATAGCCACTGCAGCCAATACGCCCTTCGCGTGCCCCCGAGTGGCAGCCAGGAAGTCCAGTGGGTTCCTGTGAAAACAGGCATGATCCGTGTGTCGAGGATCCACTTCTTTGCAGGGGTTGGCGCTGGGCCTCCTCCTACGTGTATGTCAGACACATCTTGGGGTGGGATGTCCGGCAGGGGGAGGCCTGTGGCCTTTTTTGCTAGTGCATCAACTTCATGGTTTCTTCTGATGTCAGCCTTTTGTTGATGTGTGTGCGCTGAGCGTATGTGCTGGTGTCCTGCGATCCAGAGGAGTGGGATGGGCGTGTCAGCGAGGTTCGTGTGTAGCTGTTTTCGCAGGTCCATGTCTGCGCACTCCCTGTCCGGTGATCGAGGGCCATGGTCCACCACTGCCTTGTTATCGAGTATGAGGGAGTTCCCTAGTCGCGCTCGGGCAGTGACCAAGACTGATCCCTGCAGTTCTGCTCGGTATGAGTCCTGTGGGCCTGTCACTCTGCTGATGATTTGCAGCGGTCCACAGGTGGCTGCTGCCCCTGCCCTTGGTGCCCCGGTTTGGTGATCCCGTAACTTACTGCCGTCACTGTGCCATGCTGTACCTTTGCGTGGTTTCTGGTTGTGGTAGCATGGGATGCCGTTTATCGTGCAGGGGACAAAACCAGGTGGTACCTGTCCGTCTTCCGGTGTGTGTCGTGTGGCGTTTGGACACACGTACTTGTGTGTGTATTCTTCGCGTCCCACCACATTTTTTGCTGCCATTGACAATATTCTTGCCTTTGTGGACCATACTACACCTGCACAATGTTGCACAACCTGATGTTTGACACCAACCCACAGTCATGGGTGGAACCCATCCAAATGTCTTGAATGGCCTTCCAATGCCAGAGACAGGCAAATCGGTTGAACGGTAGTGTTGAGCTCCTTTTCGTTCTGACGGGAGTGTGCCGTAGTCTTCGGAGCGCGCCCTCTTTTGGGCCTCGGCTTTGATGTTGAGCGTGAAGGCAATTTGCCCCGGGAGCGTGAATGTCCCAACTCCGGTGCCAACCGCCAATGTGATGTCCGCTGCTACGATAGAGATGGACAACTAGCGGTCAAAGCGGAGGGGGTCGAAGTGGAGGGGGACCGTGCCAGCCGGCTTGCTGCGCGTGGTTGTGACACCGAAGTAGATGGTGTATTCGAACGTTGCGATGGCAGGGGATTGCGCCGCTTAGCCTCTAGCGATGCGAGGAGACTACGGCCAGGCTGACTGGGAGAGGGTGGCGGTGGTGGTGCCCGCACCCGGAACTCCCTGGGCTCATTGTTATTGATACTAGGCACTAGTATGCAGTTTGGGTATGGTATTGTACAAACTTTGTGCACAACGCGCGCACGGCGCCCAATACGCCCCCCTAGTAAGGAGTGGATGTGGTGGAAACGAGCAAAAAATGGATGAAAATGGGTGAAACTAGGTAAGAATCCAAATATAGCATATCCCCATGTTCCCACGCCAAAGCGACAGACTGTGAGTCGAGGATAGCTGCGCGGGTTGACCGGGGAAGTGACCGGCCATGAATTTTGCACAATATGGGCCAATGCGTGTTCAGTCTGCGGTGGTATCCATCCCCCCCTCCGGCAATCTCCCCAGGGTGGGTTGGGAAACCGTTGTCCCTCTGAGGGGGTTGACAAGGGGGTGGGGGAGGGTAGAATGTTTGCTTTGGGGGAGCGTTAGCACGCCGCTACCCCACCGGTGGAGGGGGGGGATCAATGGTCGGTATCGATTGACTGAATGTCCCCGCCATAGACAATTTCAGCCCTTAGTCCAGTGGTTCTTGCACAGTCATCGTGTCCCCTTCTTGGTTGGGGTGCTCCACTATGGTATGTACATCAGACGAGGAATCCTGGTGCTGGCTGGTAAGTACAGTGGCTTTATTGGTCTGTGCCGTAACCTGCTGTAACCTGATGTTGCCATAATGGACTGGATCAATAACATTATGGCGCTCGTTTGTCAGGCTGCAGCAAAGCATGGCACTCCTTCGGCCTAACCCTCGACGGTATGGATTACAAGTTTCAGAGACATGCAAAGGCAGAGAAAAACGCAGGGTGACAAGGGGTGACACAAGGTTGGTATTCGCTTAGCCTAGTCGCAGCTGTGGTCTGTGACCTACCGGTGACGTTTTAGGGGGTGCACTAAGCGCAGTGCACGTGAAGTGCAACTATATGGACGTCTAGCCGCCCTAGAACCCCATACTTTGTGATACTATGGGCATTATTGTTGTTTGGAAACAGGTAATTTGATGGGGACCCAAAGATCTGATTGGACATCTCCCCAAACCACGCTCCATAGCCCACTACCACTGCCCTTTTACCCGCTTGGCAGGGCCATCGGTATACAAAAGGGAGAGCCCCCCCCCCCGCCCCCCCCCCCTTCCCCACACACCTCTTTCCCCCAACCCCCACCCACCTTGCCCAAGAACTTTTGTGGTGCTTGTTTGTTGCCTGGGTGCATGAGTCGTCCCTGTTCCGCTAGTTTATCCACCTCCTAGTTCTCTAGCCCCTCCAATTGCAACCCATCGCAACTGCACATACCCCCCACCCCTTTCTCCTCGCCGCCTCGCTCTCCATGAGAATTGCTTCCCACAGATCGTTGTGTCCCACCTCCCCTGACAACATGCGCCAGCAATGCCAGCACCACTTCGAGAACCATTCCATAATCCCCTTTTCACATACCCCCACTCCCCCTTGCAGAAGCACAACCTTGTCTAAGCATTGGGTGCCCCCCCCCCCCCCCCAGTTGTTGCCCGAGATGGGGATGTGGGGGGAATCTTTGCACTGCGCGCGCACTGCGCGCTACTTTTAGACTATGTTCCCCCCGAAGAGCCCCCAAGCACACCCCTCGGAAACGCCCTTAGACTTAGGTGACCCAAACTGCCCCAGCTCAAGAAAGTTGCAAACTGGGGTACACAGTACCGCTCTCGCTCCTTTAAGGGCGATCTTGGTCAACACCTTAGCAAGTTGGGAGAATGGGGAGTTAGCATAGCACAACCCCATCGATCTCCAGTAGAAGCGATAGGCGTTATTGAGGTATCGCGAACAGTAGAGCTGCATCATATGCTGCTCCTTACTCGCGAACAACTCCACCTAAACTTCATTCAGGTCTACCACCCCTGCATTCTCGGGGGTCCCCAACAAAGGGGGACAAAATAAGAAGTCGAAACGTACGCTAGGGGTCACCATGATGCCTCTAGGGGCCCCTAGTATCTCAAAGTATGGGTCTCTAGTACGGCCAGACACCCAAATAGTTGCACTGCGTGCGCGCTGCGCTTAAGGCTCCCCCATGGCACTCGGTTTTTTTTTGGGGGGGGGAGACAGGACTCACTAATGTATGTCCAAAGCTTGTTGGGGGGCTTCAATTGGTCAGGTGTGGTCCCGCCACTCAGCTCCAGCCGCGCCTGCCTCACGGCCTTCATTGCCAACTCAGTTCCATGATTGTCCGTGTCACGCGGACAGTGTCTTGCAGTTCTTTCCTTTCCCTCCTCCCTGAATGGGGCAAGAGTCGGGCTGCATCTACTGGGTTCAGGGTTCAGGGCATTGTCGCCGTCGGACTGAGTTCGGGGCGTAGCGTTGATTGTGTCCCACTTTGGCGCCCTGTTGTCACTGGTATGCTTGCGTGAGCTGGCCCCTCTCGGCCACATACCCGCAGTTCGGGTGTGCCAGGTCATGGGGGGTGGGGCGGTGAGAGGTCACCCGTGTGGGCCACTGCCACCGGCCCTGGGATATTTAGGTCCTTAGGATTGAAAAACCCCAGTGGGTACTGGCTTTTGCGGAGGTCAACATACAGCCATACAGGGAAGGGGGGTGCGGGCAGCGCCTGGGCGCTTGCATGTGCGGTCTGTGTGCGTGCTGGTGTATACGTCAATTGTGGCCTGGCGGAAAAATGGCATCATCGGCAGCATAGCATACTGGAAGTGCACGGGGGTCTCGTCACGCGGGCGTAGGTTCGATGCCCACCGTGGAGGCGACGGAGGAGGCGACCCGGTCATCGTTGGGCTCGTTGGGGGGGGGGGGGTGCTCTGCTGACTACATGGCAAATGACTTATGACATGGGGGTTCAGGATGTTCAGCGCTCGTCCATGGCACCAGACGACAGACATCACTGCCTGTCATTAGACCATTGGTGCAATGTTTGGGGGCGCCAGGGCACGCAGCTATTTATGCAAATGCAGCGAGCAGAAGAACTCCGTCAAAGTCTGGAGGTATGGAAACATTGTGGGTGACTCTACCTGCCCAAGTGGGACCTTGACTTCATGAGGATAGTCTTGTGGAAGAAGACGCCGATAGGTGGCCGCATGGGTCATCAGGTGGGCAGCAAAAAGTGTCCCCTCTGCCGTAGACCGGAGGATCACGAGCATGCCCTCCGGTATCGCCGGTTCTCTGCTTTTATATTTGACACTGTGAGAAAGGCGTTTGGTTTGGTGCACCGGGAGGGGGTTTAATGGAGAGCCAAGCCACCTTTATATGATGAACCCTGGTTGTGCCTACAAAGCACCTAGCGGGTGGTGCTATGGGCAACCCTCAAAACACAATGGGCAATCCGTTGTGAACTTCAGCTCCAACAGACAACGCCCACGTTGGACAATTTTGTGGTCCATTGGTTGGGAGTGCTCAAGGTCCAGAGGGCGGGAAAAAATATTTGCCTGTCGCGGTCAAACCTAGGCCAAGTTGGTGCACTGTGTGTGCACAAAGAGGAAGGGAGGAAACCCCCATGCATTTATGCAGGCGTCACAAGGGTCTTCATACACTTGGTGATTGGTGGCCGTGACCAAGCGCAATCTACTATTGCGTGAGTGTGTTGGAAGATGGTGGCAGCCCTCTGGGGACATAGGCATTCTGCCTTGACCCCATTGGGAGGCCCAACTTGTAGCAATATGCAGCACTAGGAGGGTGGGCCGTTACTCATAAACCATGCTACTGATTCGCAATTATCCGAGAGTGCGGATGGAGGGTTCAAGTGCTGCTCAGAATCCACAAAGACATTGTTTCCTAGAGATAGCAAGGCAATGACCATGAAGGTTGGAATCCAAAGCGGAGTGTGTAACAATCCACCTACCGATTTGTTGCATTGTGAGTGTACACGGTATCCGGTGATTCCCCATCATCATAATCAGCATCCACCTATAACAAAGAATGTGCAACAAAATTGGGTAAAAATGGGCTAAAATGGCTGAAAATGGGTGAACATGGGTGGCAATGTGCCACACCCTCAATGCACAAGAAGCGTAAAAAAAAATCTGTAATGGAACAACAACTAGTGAAAAAAGGCCAAAACTAGGGTTCAAGTAGTTGCCGACATACAAAAGTTTGTGGTGCTTGCGCACTGCGTGAACGGCATTCCCCTACAGCACTTGATCGAACAGCTCTTGTCTTGGTTTGATGGGCGGATGTTTTAGCAAAGGACCCCTGAAGCGAGTGTGTTCCCCAAGAAGCCAGCGGCCAACTTGGTGGCCACCAAGGAACAGAAATGGGGAAAATACCGAGATGGGGCAGTCAAACGGTTGAAAGTGTCAGAGGGCGCGGGGTGGATAATGGCGCCCCTCCCCAACCCTCATGTCCGTGTCCACAGCCGCAGGTCTAGGGGTCCACCGGTCCACAGGTCTGCAGGTCAACATAGCCATCAGTCACAACCCTTAGACCCAACCCAACATCCTGACTGATGTTGTGCTTGCTAGCAGGGCAGGGCACAAGAGCAAACAGAAGGCACAGAAAGGTTGAAATCCGATGCCCATCCGCTGTCATGATTCCACTCACTGTCACTGCTACTGCTACTGCTGGTACACAGGTACACAGGTACACAGCACAATGTGGGAGACCATGGACGCCTGATCCGTGACATGTCCACGGGTTCACAGCCAACCGTGGACACCTACCTGTGGACGTGTATGTGGACATGTCAACGGGTAGCCAGACCCCCACACCCCACCCCAGCTTGGCGTGATTTTCATATATATCCCTGGGGCTCACTTGCTGCAGGTTTGGCTGCACGCTTGTCTGCCACAGTGCCTGAGGGTTTGGCATGAGGCTGGGCATGATCAATATTTGTGGCCAAGAGTGCAAAAAAGGGGGGGGGGGGGCTGAGTGATCTGCACGATACCTGCATAAATGCACTGCCTGAGATGCAATCAATGCATGTGCACCACAATGCACAATGTTGTTGTCTTGGAGAACCACAGAAACCCCACCAAAATGGCACACGCCAGGTGGTACCCCCACCCGTCCTCATGGACAGTCCTCCCAAAACGCGTCCCCGTTAGCGCTGGGAGGAACTGTCACCAAATGACCCACCCAGCCCGGCATGCGCGAGGACACAAACCTGACTTTTCCACTACAACTCCTTTGTAACAAGAGGGAAAATAATGTTGGGCGCCTTTAGTGCCATGGACTTTTGGGGCAATTGAGCCCCCCTTCCCTTGGACGGGGAGGGTGAGGGGTAGGGTTAGGGGTCCCGGGGGGGGGGGGCTCACACACAAACACACACGCACACACAATATACACATTTAAACAGGTGCTGTATCAAAGAAGCTCAAGTGTAGTTGGTCTCGTGAGGCACGTGCCAGAAAGGGTAAGCAAGAAAAGAGTTCATGACACGCACTAGGCGCCTTCAAAACAAAACAAACACTCAGAAACACACACGGACACACACACACACACACGCACGCACGCACGCATGGGTTGTTTGCCCTTTACAGCCTTTCGCAGTCCGTTCCATTCCCCTTTACACACCGTTACACTTCTTCAAACAAAAATCCATAAATGCATGGGGCCCAACACGCAAATGCATGGGGTTCCCGAGAAGAACTCCGTCCTCGCGGTGATGGATTTTTGGCCCCTGTGGGGGTGACAGTGAGGCAGCAAAAAAAAAAAGTTTCAGACTGGCCTACGCTCAGAGGTGTGGGGAACGTGCGTTTGTGTACCAGCGTCTCAGTTCATCAGATCTACGGCGGGTTAAGAATGCCACTGCTCCCTTCTTCTGTTAGGTTCTCCTCGAGGCTGCTGCATTTGCTGCGTCTTGAACAGAGCCGGGCGCACTTCTTGTGTAAAGTGCAGTGTCCGGTTGGCCTGATACGCTGTTTATCCAAGCTTGGCATCCACATATCTCAGCTACCCCTCACCCTCTTCCCCTGCCAACAGTGGGCGCACCACATTGTCTGCCCAGAAGGCGTTGCACAATAAAAAAAAACCCGCAACATAATCCAGGCCCATGCACAGCGAGCAGTGCCCCACACATCTGCATATGCATCGCATTCCGCAACTTCCGAAACTAACCACTTCTGTGACTCCAGGGTACCAAACAGGTTCACACGCACATGCACACACACACGGGACATTACACAATTTTTTTTGGTCCAGACCAAGATGAGCTGGCGTACCCTGCTCGTCGTATGGTACTCGCGATAACCTCTCCGAATCAAGGTCCAGAGCTGTCCAGTGCTACGATGATCCCACAAATGACTGTGGTAACGGATCTGGCACGTAGTGAGGTTTAGCTGAGTCTGAAACCAGGTTATGCAGTGAGAGACTGCCACGCCCTTAGGCTTCCCAGTGTAATGTCCCGTGCACACACACACGGGACAAAATAAGGTCAGACCTGTGAACTTGCTGTGTGCAGGACAGAGAGAGGCTCTTTCAGGTTAAGGGCAAAGATGATGCTCTAGGATTTGGGGCCCTTTAAAAGCACCCTGACTAGGAACTCACTGTACAAATGCCACTGTTCGTTGTGCACGCGCCGCTCCCCCTTACAACTTGTTGTGTGCATAGTTGATGTGCATAAGAGCGTTGTGAGAGGTACCACTTAAAATAAATACTTAGCCTTAAACCCTGCAGTCAATTGGGCCTTGCTTGCGACTGTGCCCAGGCTTAAACCCAAGAAAGGCTGCAATGCTCAGGGCCATGGACGAACAGAACAAGCACGGAGTTGCAAGCCACATTGCAATTCGAAGTAGACGTCTGCTAACAGAAACAAGAAAAAGAATGCTCAGACAGGCCTGTCACACTTCGCTAATATTCCGGTGTGCCAGCTCAACAGGGTAACGTCTCGCAGCTCGATTTCACCTGAAGGCCAGAGCCCCGGCCCCACCCCCTGCATGTCCGGTATTGAACTTGCGACCTCATTAACAATGGCGTACTGGATAAGCTGATGCCAAGCAAGCACTCAAGAGGCACTGGGAAAAGTAGAGAGACAGTGTTAAGGGGGAGTAGGGGGTCGAACAGTAAGGAGGGAACTCAGAATGGATTGGCAAGGCACCCGTAGGTCCGCATCCCCAGCAGTAGTGGTTGTGAGGGAAACTTTACCTGGGCATGGGCGGATATCCGACCTGATGTGAACTTCGCCTTGAGTAAAATAACCCGACTGTACTTACCACCCTTTGCCATAACACAGGCCAAGGGACTGAAGGGGTGTGCATGCAGTGCGTGTTTGTGGGGAACACATTCCCGAAAATAGGGTTGCAACGCAAACGCCACGGTCACAAAAACAAGACACGGCTGCAGGGTGGGTGGGGGGAGCGGGCCAGCGCTGGGCCGTGACAGAAATCAAACATTGCTTCAATTGCAACCGGCCAAAAACTGCAGCAAAACCGCACGTTTATTTCCACGCTCTGCTGTCGAGGACCGCTTTGCGACGTGGACAGTGCCAAGACGAGGAGGGAGTGTCCGCCCCCTGTGCACGGCCATGAGTCCCAACCGAGCCTTCCTCTACTGCCGGACCCTGCTACAGCAGAGTAATATCGGACTGCCCTGGAAATGCCACACTCATAGCTCAGTGCGGGGGCCGTCCGAATCGGGGGCCGTCCGAATCGTATACCATTACTCTGGGTGTTTACTTATGGTTTAGGCAGAACTTAAATTGAACTTAGCCATGCCATGAACAGTGCTGGTCAAACGCTGAGGCAGCTACCCCCCGGACCAAGGTCCAGTTTCCGGAAAAAGGAATTGGCCCAGTAGTAGCCCCGGCGGGGGCCAGGGGTGTTGGGGCGCTCACAGGAGCCAGAAAGCCGGCGTTTCTGCACTGCACCTGCCAACTATGAGAGAACGGTTGCCCTGCGCGGCACTTTCGATGCATTTACCTGGAAAATGCCCCCAAATGGAAATGCCACCCCCGAAAGGTGGCATGCCTGAGGCACAATGCGTGCACAGGCTTTCACACGGTGGCGGGTGAGATTGCGACCACCAACATACATCCGGAGGCAACCACAGCACAGCACGAGGTCAAAGCCGGCGCCATCACCATCTGCTGCTCGCCCTCGGGCGTCACTGGAGCGGGTGGGTGCAGGTCCCCCTTTTTCCAGCACTGGACTGCTATCCACCTGTGCAGGTTCCCTGTTCCCGGAGACAGTATCTCGTTCTGCTTGTGCACGCCGTTGTCTACGCATGTCTCTGGATCATATGAAAAGCAACACAACAGCATTGAACTGAACTGAACTGACTGAACTGAAAACAGGGATATAGTGTGGAAAAGACCAGGCCTCGTCAAAAAGCCCTGTCAAATTCCAGGGAAGCAATCTCTCGGTGTGCAAACGCTCAGCAACAACGCGCGCTGATCAGCGCATTTGACATTTTGCAAATACTGATTGGCTGTTGCTTTTTCTCTGAGATGCTGATTTCGCAAATGTCGGCCGCTGTGGCCAAGCACTATCATGGTTCACAGCTTTGCCACCAGGGTCGTACCAAATAGGAACATAGTCGCCCCTTTTGATGACGGTCCGACGACAACCTTGCGCTACTCACCTTTTTGGACAAAAAAGAAACAAAGACTATCGCGCAAAGACATTAGCAATGAACAGTTGGGCATGTGCACCCAGATCATCACCAGACTGCACCTCGACAAAAACAAGGTCAGGCCAATTCTAGGGTTCCAAAAAATTGCAGAAGCATCCATCCGAAAGGTGATCTCGGAAGGTCTGGCAGCAATGGCAGCAACCGCCGACAACTCAGACAACGGCGCCTGATTTGACGTGGGCGTGTCACTGAATTCTGTTCACGCGCATTGGTGTGTCATAGAGAAGTATGCGGGAGGACGGGGAAGAGAAAAGGATTAAAAAGGGATCTGGGACAACAATGTGTGTGTGTGTGTGTGTCAACGGTCTGAATGAACTTGTCCGTCGGAAAGAAGGTCCAAAGAACGTTCAGCACAGAGGAGCTGCAGCAGAGCGCAATGCACCCCTTGAAATGCTGGTGTTGAGTGCTGTTGAAGTGCAGACACCCAACAATTCCCCCACTCCACAGAAAAGCGTGGTACAGACCTCGACATGTGTGCATCCACCAGACGGCCCAAACGTCGGATCCGAAAGGGAGACCTTGCAAACTGGACAGTTGTGATGGCTGGACCCTGCGGTGCAGTTGTAGTGCTGTTGTGGTACAGTTGTGGTGCGGCTTTAGCACTAGCGTGACTGCTGCAGTACTAGTGTTGGCCCACCGTTTCTGTCTCTCCATCGGTGGTGGTTCATGGCACCAATGCATTAAAGACACACACGACAATAATGCGCAGTGCAGAGTGGAAACACTCTGCCACGGTGGAGTGCCCCGCAGCCCTACAGCAGCGCAAGCAGCGGTGCGGCCCTGACTTCACCAGGCTTGCGCAGCATTCACCACAGATGCGCCTGTTTGGAAAAAGCTCCTTGCCTGGGAGCAGATCATCCCCTGCACCACTGGCATTGCTCAGCTGTCCACCGTAGCTATAAACCTGCTATGCCAGCTACGAGCCGCCTTGGGGCACTTGCGCTCGACCAGGTCATCCTTCGCCGAGGCCTACCTGGGAGCTACGCCTGCGGTTACACACTGTCAAAAGCTCCCATGGGGGAGGGGGGGATTGCGCCCCCAGACAAACTGATGGAATCTGATGCTTGTGGCTCTATGGCCGTCCCTGCATCGATTGCTGTTGTCTGTCTGCCTGGAGATCACCATATCTAAGGAGGCAAATCAGTATGGGTCAGCAGGGGGGAGCGCCGTATCCGAGGCTGGCGAATAGAGAACTGGTTCCCACCATTTCCCCCTCACCTTCTGTTCGGGGGTTCGGACAAAGCCACAGAGCAGCAGAACACAAGACTAACAGCAAACGATCACGGACGGCGGAAGGGACCCAGTGTGCAGATCATTCCAAACTACAGGAGTTGGTAAGCGACAATTCCGACCTTCCTGTGAGAGCCAGAGGCCCTTCACATTCCGCCTCAGGCGTCACCTGTGTTTGCTAGTCTGCGAAAGCGCTGAGGGCAACATCCTAGCCACCAGTGGATTTGGGCAGGGCATTACAGTGCAAAACCATCCACTCACAAGACTCACAAGGTTTTGAGTAGGTGAATGAGGACAAGCAACAATATACATGCGTGTGTGCCCCATGCACCATTGGTGTTGCGTTGCAGTAGTGGAACGATCTGTAGAACTTGCCCCCGCCCCCCCTTTACTCTCGCATGTCGTAGTAGTGCCTTGCGGTGTGCCCGCCGTGTATCATCAGCCATCTGGAGTGCTGGTCGGGCCGTTACAAGCCTATGTACATGGCTGCTGCTTGATGGCAGAGCGCTGCCTCCCAACAAACAAACGAAAGGTCACATTCGGGTGGTCACCAACGGCAGTTGGGCGGTGGCCGATGGCGGCTGGAGGGTAATCGACGGCGGCAAGGCGCTTGCTTTCGGCACCACGGAAGGGCTCCACAGTCCCACGCCCCGCATTGACAAAAAGGACGGAGCAATACAGGAGCCCTGCTTGATGGCGGCCTTAGAACTTACGTCCTTACAGAGGCATGGTACGGTATGCAAGCACGCTTGCGGTGATGCAATGTGATTTGCAGCCCTTGTCAAAGGGCGAGAAGAAAATAGCTCCAGGGGGGGGATGGGGTGGGGGGGGGGCACGGAGGCCCATTTGCTTAACCCCTCACTCTGTGTTGGTCAAAATCTGGTGTTCCTCGTGGGTGCATGCAGGTTGCTGCGAACTGGCTGTACGGGGCTTTTTTGCCCGGCTACCAGGCTGATGCCATTGCACCCGCACCCACTGTGCTCCCCCAGAGCGAGCCCTTTTGCGCACCAGAGGCTTTTGTGGTGCATCCGGGGAAGCAACAGCCCATGGAGTGAAGTTGTATGCGGACATGGTAGCTGCCTGTTGACAAAAAGAGGCAGCAAGCAACACCGGCATCGTCCAAAACGGACAAAAATCTCAAACATACCGTCAGTACAGCATGCAGACCCGGGTGTTTGGAATAGCCCTTTTCAAGGGCTTTCCGAATATACCCCACATACCCCTACCTCTGGAACACCCAGTGGGCACAAATGAGGCAACAACGGCACCAACCCCCGAAAACCCACCGAGTTGGCACATTTGGCACAGGCACCGAGAGATATGTGTAGTCAAAATGATCAGCGCGACGTGGGGATCAGCTTGAGCCATATACGTTGGGGTCGTACCCCCTCCCCCCTCCCTGCAGGGGGAGGGGGAAAGCCGCTTCTTTTGTAAGTCAATTTTGGGATCGTGAAGTGCACCCCACGAAGGCTTCACAGCATGAGTTTCTGGCCACGTGCATTGACGTTGCTTTGGAGAAAATGTCAAGCATGCACAGTGGCACAAGTACACCAGAAATTCAGAATAATCAGTAGGCCTCCGTTCATTGCTCCGTCACGCGCATCGTTCAATTTCTGGCTCTGTGCTCAAAAATGTGAACACCTACCCCCCCCCTAACCCATATATTTCTGAAACGGCCTTTTCACACAGATTTCAAAAAGTATACACATACCCCCCAAAGGAACTATATTTTGGCGCATTGGGCAGAAAGTGCGGAAAACCCGGTGAAAATGCCAAAACCCCGAGTTGGCACATTCTGAATGAGGCCGAGAGATATGTGGGGGGAAATCTTTTAGTGGAAAAAAAATTTTTGGGTCAAATTTTGCGTTCTGCGCCAACATCCATTGTTACACAAAACAAAGGGCCCGGCATGGAAGCCCATTTCTCCAACCCCCCCTCCTCCTTTGGCGGGCGTCCGCCCCCACCCCCCCCGGGTTTCCCACTAGTTCGGAATTAAAAAAAAATTTCTGGCCCGGAAATGTTCGGAAATATTCGGACATGTTCCGAAAGGCGAAAAAACATTTTTCTGTACTTCCTGCATGCTGGTTGGCGATTCCTATTACCCCCGTAATATTTGTTGTTTATTCCCGAACCCCCCCACCCGCTGGAGCAATTTTCAGGTCGCCAAGTGGCCCTCGCATGTGCAAACCAGAGGTCACAAGAGAAAACGAACACTGCAACGCTCTTCAAGCGCCCACCTGCGTCATGAAGCCCCACAGGGGGCGTTCGGGTTCGGTGTGGGGCGCCCCGGGGCGAAGGGGTACGCACACGAAGAGTTCAAGACGTCACGCCGGCTGCGCTCCTGGTGCTTGCATACGACCGTCGGGGTTGTGCTTGAGCGGAGGGGGAGGGGGGGGAGGGGGTCCAGAGGGAGCCCCAGGGAAGTATCAGAAAGGGCCGGGGGGGGGGGGGGTCTGGGACCCAGAATTTTGTGTACCAAAAATGGCGCGATCAGATTTTTCCAACGGTAAATGTCGGGTTTCCCTGCGATGGTCCCTTTGGTGTGGGGGGGCGGGGGGTTACCCCCCCCTTCCTCCTGCGGTGTACAGCCATTCTAATACTTCCCTGGGGATCCCCCCCCCCAATACCCAGCACATGGAGCGAAAATTAAAGCAAAACCCTGGGGCTGAGGGGAGGGGGTGGGGGTTGACCCACCAAGGCCACGGCAAACGGGGCCCATGAACACACCCAGTACCTCCAGCCTTGTGGAGGGAACCCTTGAGACTGCGGACGGATGCTGAGCACCGCCTCCAGACTGCCCGCTGTGCATCAGATCTGAGCTGCGGTGCGTGCCCTCGCCGTCTGCCAGAGGCCCTTTGGGCATCCCGTTGCTGCCCCGTGTTTTCTGACGTTTGAGGTTTGGATGGGGTGCGGCGGGTCTGCGGCGCCGGTACGCCACCGGGTGGCGGTGGGCAGGCTCTGCAACGCCGTGCCGCTGAGCGGTGGACGCGGGGACTACAACGGGCCGTAGGCGCCACCGACGCCGATGGCGTACATGTCCAGAATGAACCAAACGCTGGTGTACACCGACGCGATGGTCCAAATGATGGGGAAGAGGAAGGGCAGCAACAGCTTGGTCCCGTTCGACCACGGGCGGTAGTGGAAGGACCGGCCCACGGCCCTGACTATCAGCAGCTGCACGGCCATGATGACGAACTGCATGACGGCGGAGACGGCGTAGAACAGCATCAGCCGAATGAAATCCGCATCATTGAACTCGTACGTGAAGGGGATTGTGGGGACCCGTAGAACGCGGCCCAGGCCAAAGAAAGGGATCAGCACCAACGCATGAGCCAAATCCTGCAGGAGTGGCAATGTGATGACGATGCTGAGGATGAACAGTGCCATGAACACGAGGCCGGTATGGCGAGGCCTACTCCTGGGGCCACCTTCAAAGTCCAGAGCCCTCGAGGGTGTTGTAAACCATGGGCCTTTGTGTGCTGTTGGTGCATGATGGACGGGGGGCGGTCTGCCATATGTCAGGTTTCAGTTTGAGTTCAAAGTGTTATTTTACGGAAAGAGTTGTGGTCTGCCGCAGGCAACGCATTGTGCCCAGCATTTGCACATGTTTCGGTATGTGGGCTCATTCTTAAGTTCACGGTACCATAGGCTTTGGCTGAGCAGCAGTTTGGGGTTGCTTGCGTCGATTTGTGAACCGTCTTGGCAATGCCGTTTTGTATGTACGTTTGCTTGTTTTTGTGTGCCGTGCAGTGGCAGACAGTTCGGTTGCAAACGGCCAAACCAGTTTTTTTTTGCAGGAAGCGGGTTTTGCCCCTGGGGTCTCAACCGTAGCTCAACGTGTCTGTGTCCGGGGTAACGGCAGCACATGAAGTGTGCAAGTTAAGGCGCATAAGCGACAGCCTTGTCCAAGCACCACTGAGGCTTGGTTCCGTCGAATTTCCATTTTCGTGGGTGCTTGAACAGTGCCTTTCTCCGAGCTGCACTGCATTAGTAGCCCCTCAGGTGGCCTTGGGATGCTGGAATGGACGTTTTCAAGCCATTTGGCGCTTGTTCTGTCCACCCCTCATTCATTGCTCCACAACAGGCCATTGCTGAGCCCAAGCCATGCTGTAGCCACATGAGGACCACATCTTTGGGTGGTGCTGGGGGTAGCGGCTGGATCACAGGGCACATCTGTTACTACGCCCTGCACTAGTTGCTCCGCTTTGAGATCCTTTTGGGCCTAAAAACGATGTCAATTGTGGCCTTTGGGCCCCCAAAAAGGGGACCATTTCCGCTGTTTTCTCTCAGCCTTCAGCCTTTCATGTGCCCCAGTAGTATGGGTTGCCTACGGGCATGGCAGTTACCGCTGCATCTTCTGGTTTCAGAGTTAGCTCACCCTCACTTCGTGTCATGTCCGCTACCACATTGATCTGTGGGACAATCGTAACACTGGAAAGCTCTGATCCCTGATTCCAAGAATTCTCTCCAGTACCGTCTGGGCCAGCTTCCCCAGGTCTGAACCAAAAAAGGGGGGGGGGCATTTCTGTGGAACGGGGGAACGCTCACCTGTTTCACGTAGCATGAAGACTCAGGCACATGCTTCGTCGCTGGGCACCACAGCCTTCATTGCCTTAAGTGCAGTGTCACAGATCGAGTTCACTGCTGCGTGCTGTCCGAAAGTTCAATGGTTCAGGACAAGGACCCTACCTCCCTTTGCGACTGCGCCAGGTCAGTTGTCGCCTGTTGGGCCATCAGAATTGCAAACACTTGAAATGGCGCAAGCCAGCACAAGGGCCGGGGCCCACAACTGGAGATACTACGACATCATTGACTCTGTGTACCCCGTTTTCCCTTGCCCAAGGTGATGGCAACACATCCCATTTATCCTGCGCGGGCAGGAAAGCGGAGTCAAAAAAGAATAGCCACTGCTGGGGCCAGCGTCTGGGCAACGCATCCCAGTCTTCGTGCTGGTGCAAGGAAGCGAAGTAGCCACTACCGGGGGCCAAGTTTGTCCGCAATTCGCAAACCAGCACCAACCAGGCTATTGCTTAGTGTGGCGGACACCCCCCCCCGCCGCGGTCAGCGAAATATTCTTTGGCCATGTTTTTGCACTGCGTGCACACTGCGTGCACATTGCAGTGAAACCCCCCCCCAATGCCTCCTCTGTATAACACGGCAAAGCAACAAAGCAAACAAGATACACGTTGAACCACTGCCAGCAAAATTGGTAGCACTCAAAACAAAAGCATGTTGAATGGGCACATAGAATTGTTGACTTCGGTGCCATCTCCATAAAGGGACTGTAGTGAAATAAAAACATATTCACAACATAACACGACATACAGAACTTTGCACTGGGGTGCGCACTGCGTGCATGGCATTTCCTTCAATACAATTTCGGTTTTCCTGTTCGGAAAATCACCCCGAAGAGAGGTTGTTAGATCAAGGGTAGGCGCCCCCCCCCCCCCCCCCCTGTGTGACATCCGTCTGTTTGTTGCTCCTTTACGGGGCCCTGGACAGTCACCCGTTCTTCCCTTCGCATGTTGCGTCAGGTTGCTGCTTTCTGTCGGCCGCTGCGGCCAGTGCTCTTGCTGGTGTCGTTTCCGCGTTCGCGGAGCCCAGTAGTTGGTGTGTTGGGGCTGTGCTGAATGTGGCATGGTGTGCTGTTTGCGCGACAGCGATGTGCTGGTTGTTGCCGGGGTCGTTTGACGGTTTTTGCTGTCCACGCGCCTCTGTCCACAGGCCGTCCGTAGCCTGCCTCGCTGTGTTTCTGTGTGCGTGCCCCCCCCCCCCCCCCCAAAAAGGCAAAATGCTTGAAAATGCTGCGGCACTCTGGGGAACGAATCAGGCAGCCAAGCGAGCTGATCACGCAGCACAAAGAGCCCACAACGCAGCAAACGGGATAGTGAGGCAGTCCGACAACCTGCAGCTGATGAAACCCGAACACCGCCGACTGGCGGCTGATCTGCGGCTCGAGGCTCGGGTAGCGGACCTCAGGGGCCGGGAGCTTCAGCTTCCTGGACACCCACTCGCGCATCTTCCAATACCAAATGAACATGGGGGCGGTGTGCACTATCACTTTGTACACCAGCTCCACGCCCCAGATCAGCCCCGCGGTGGTCCAGCTCTGGAAGCTGGGGAACAGCAGGCGGTAGGGGAAGGCCGCGGCCGCCTGGGAGAAGGCCGGGAGGGTGACGTCCATGATGGGGTTGGTGGCCAGCAGGTGCAGCGGGGCCTTGAACACCACGACGACGCAGGGGTACAGGCCGCAGAACAGGATCCGGCCCCCGTCGTCTTTGGCGGTCGGGAAGATGTAGAGTCCGAATACGATGGACCACATGACCTGCGGAGGTTGGAGGCCGTTGAGTTGGGGCGGGCTGTCCCACAAAGGGGGGCTGGGCGAGACCAACCGAATTGAGGCGTGCTGAGGGCCCCTCGCCCCCATTGGACAGTCCCCCCAGAACCCGTGAGGTCTCTGGGAGGAATGGTCACCAAGTGACGGGGGGGAGGAGGGCCCAAACCTGACCTTTCCAATACAACTCGATTGCGGCGCCCCTCCCCGGGGTGAACCAGAGGAAAACCTTTCTTTGGGGCCGTGAACTTTTGAGGACAATGACGCCCCCTGCCCTGTGGACCTCTTGGGGGGGGGTGGGGTATAAACTCTGTGATTTCGACCGGGGCCACGTGGAAATTGCTTGAAATGGCTGTGGGGCAGGGGGTGGCAGAGGCCAGAAAACCTGGTGCTCAGGAACGCCAAGAAGTCAAGAGAGCAGCGGCTGGCAACTGCTGTTGGTGACTGGCGTGGGGGAGGCCCATGAAGCGCACACTGGGCAGGCGAGTGGTGCGCCCCACGTCATAGCGGCACACGCACTCGCACGTACACACACACACACACACACACACACACACACACACACACACACACACACACACACACACACTCAAACACGGAGGGCGCTGCATCAATCAAGTGTCGTGTGGTGCAGAACATAGCCTCAGGACTTAAAACGCAGTGACGTGGTGACCTGCAGCGCCATCCCCTGAGGTGGGGGTGGGGGGGGCATCATCACTTGCCCTAACAGTCCACGGCGTCGAAGGCGCTGAAGGAAACCTTTCCTCTGGTAACACAAAATCGACGGGAGGACAGGAGGGCCACCTGCAGCGCCAGCAGCAACATGCACAGCACCATGCGCTTGTACTGGGTCCCGAAGGAGATCCTCTTGATCTCATAGTCCTGCAGGACGTACCACTCGGTGGCCTTCCGGAGCAGCTCCGAGCTCTGCTTGCGGCGCGTGGGCGGGTAGTGCCGGTTGGTGTAGGGGTACGAGGCGGCCCCGTACAGGACAATGCCCGCGTACGCCCAGAAGCCCACGCACACCAGCGGGATGGCCGGCACCACCCAGAACACGGTCGCCACCCACAGGGCGTACGGGACGAACGCCACGAGGCCCAGGACATAGTGGAAGGGCCGCACGCGCACATGGAAGAAGGCTGGGAAGGAGACGGCCAGCATGATGCTGTAGATGATGAGCACCGGGATGGCCTTGCAGCCGTAGTACCACCACAGCGTGTGCCCCCAGTCGCCGATCTCGCACCAGAAGTATTGGACCAGCAGGATGACGCAGGGGCAGAACACGGCGAGCAGGACGGCGACCGGGCGCTTCGTCCACGGCTTCCCCTCGATCGACGGCGAGTCGTCCTCAAGCGGGTCGTCGTAGGGGAAGGGGATGCTCGGGTCCGCGAGCTGTGACCCCCGGCGGGACGGGCCGTTCCGCGACGGCGTGGGGGTGACCATGCCGGGGTCCGTGGGATCGTCGTCCAGCCAGAGCTGCTTGGGGAGGCATGAGAGCTCCTGCTCGCTCCAGAATGCGCCCAGCTTCGCGTCGCTGGGGTCGACGAGGGAGGCGTCGCTGTCCGACCGGAAGTTCGCCCCCGGGGCGTCCCCAGTCGAGCTTGTGCTGACGGACACGACGGTGTCTGCAAAGCGGGCCTGTGGGGCCGAGTTGGCACCGTGAGGGCTATGGAACGGGGTAAGGCCAGTATCTGCGGACATGGGACAGGGCTCCAGCCACACTGGCCACAGCGTCAGCTGCAGATCATGACCACTGGACAAAAGAAGCAGCCGTTCAGCAGTGCGCCATTGGGCAGTGACATCGGAGGGTACAGCCATGCATCCGAACCGTCTGCCTCCACTGCACGACACTGCATCCCTTTTTGGTCCGCAATGGGTCCCAGAAGGACATCAGCCCACTCTGGGGTCTTTCACAGCAGGAAAAGCCAACGACCGTTGGAGCGGCTGACGGCGGTTGAAAGGTAATTCAGGCCATCAGTCCCATTTGTGAGGACCGCTTGCCGACATGCCAGTGCATGACTGGGCATGCCTCCGGCCATTGGTGTCAATCTGCTGTGCTTGAACGGGCAGGGGGGTCCGAAACCCTCTCTCTCTCTCTCTGCCTCCCTCTTTCTCTCTCTCTCCCCCTCTCTCCCTCTCTCTCTCTCTCTCTCTCTCTCTCTCTCTCGCTACCTCCACGGTGGATCCCATGTAGCTAGATAGCCGAGGAAGGTAGGGCATAGAAGCTCACCATATTGCTAGCAGGTTTGGTGGGCAAGGTTTGAAATTTGCCGGGCAGACTCCTTTTCTTTTGGATTGACTCCAGAAGTTCATAGAGTACTCAAGACAGTTCTTGGAAACATGGGCGACTCCGGCATAAGATACAGTGGATCCCCGCAATGCGGGGCATTTGGCAAAGACCCAGAGTTCATATGCGTAAACCAGAGAGCTCTCTAGTGCGGTAGGTGACCGCCACGCCAGTAGGCAACCTATGAGATGAGTAGTTGCATAGAATATGCGTCCCTTAAGTGGTGCCGCCTATGGGGGTGTCCTTGCACTGTTGTGGCAGCTATGTGTTGTTGGCTATGCATGCTATGCACCAAACAGCGCTCAAGGAGCAACTATTCATTACAAATAGTCTGGAGCAAGGGGGATGGGGTTGGCCAATGTAGGAGGGTTGTGGGCCGGTGCTCGCAATTATCCACCACTATACTAGTCATGGGTCAACACACAGCCAAGTCTAGCAGTGTGCCACTTCGGGGCATGGTGGTGATCTAGAAGATCAATGTCCATGAGCTGGGGCATGGTCATGTGGCAGCACAAAGGTGCAAAAGAGGTGCACTTGTGGGAGTCATTGTTGATGTGGGTAGGCCCGCTGGACAGGGCGGCCGCGGGATTCATGGGGCAGGCCCGCCGGACAGACACGGGTGGGGGTATTTTCTTCATGGGGAATGGCACTGGGAGGGGGAGGGGGGATTAGGAACAATTTTTGGTGCAAAAATGTACGGTTTTGGATTGTGAGACATGCATATGTGTTTTGCATGCTAGATACATTGTGGCCCGTCACAGTGGTCCCTTTCGTGGCCATGTAAAAGCTTTATGCCCCCCCCACTTTGTCGAGCCATGGCTTAGCCGCCACAGAGCTAGCCACGGTGTTGTGCTCCATGCCAATGCTGGTTACAAAGGCAGCAGTGCTAAAGGCCACTTGTATTGCCTTTGGGGCACAGACTACAAGCACCATGCAACTACTCCGTGTCACTTGTCTTGAACCAGAGTTGATTATTGTGATCAAGCCAGCAATCAGCCCACCATAAAATGCACGGAACTGGTTGTCAAATTCTGAGTTAGTGTGGGGAGAAAGTATGGGCAATTGCATTCCATAGATGGACAAACAACAAACCAAGGTGCACTAAAAACAAAGTTGCCCAATGTTGAGGGAGCCGTTGATGCAGTAGTGCTTCTTGATGGGGAAGTGCTCTGTGATGGCGTGAATTGCACAAGAGCATTCACGCATGCTGTGTTTGTAGGCCGTAAACAAAACACTGGCCCGAAGCTTTTCGGCCAGTGGCCAGTACAATGTTAAGGTGGTGTAGATTTTTGTTTTCTTCCCTTTTTTTTGGCAAGAAATTGTGCAAACATCTAGTATTTTTCTTGGTTCATGCCTCCTTCTTCCTACACCTTCACCAAATGTTCACAGAAAATTTGTTGATTCATGCATGTGACGTGGACATCACTCTTCATTTTTTAGAGTGTGTGCAATGTGAACGCACAGGAAAGAAGCATGCCCTTGTAACCAACCTTGCTGTGCCGCCAATTAGGGGAGGAGGCGACCCCTATCACCAACCTTATTCTACTCCAAAGTTTGTCTCATAACAATTTCTGCCATCATGGTCATATCTTCCTTTGGTATGAACACTTCTCTTCTATGTATAGATTGCCCATCACCCTACCACACCGTGTGCGTGAAACCTCCCTCAAGAACCATGTACAAATGGCAAAATTGTGAACAAAATGACAAAAAGCACAAGACTTGCAAGACAAAGAAGCTCGATTGCCGCATGAAGCGGTGCACAGAAAAGCAATATACACCAATTTACAATGAATTTACACCTTTAAACACGCCGATGGCCCAAAAAACGGGCATTTTCGTAAAATTCGTAAACTTGCCGTAATGCAAGATACATGCAAGATACTCTTTTTCTTTGCTGTGTGCAGTGATTAAATAAGAGGGCATTCCCCGTTCCAAGATCATAGCATCGGGCACCAATGGCAAAGAAACGACTCTACGGAGCACATGGTGGTCTTGGAGCAAGAAGTTGTCAATGGTGTTGCTACAAGTGCGCACTAGTGCATCCTGCAAAGAGGACTAGTGTGAGTTCTAACACCGCGTATCTCCTTTTACAGGCATTAGATGCACCTGGCTAGGTTGGCCCTCAAAGTGCCCAATAACATCCCCGAAAATCGCCTAGCCCAAGGAAAAATGGGGTGAAATAGGAAAAATTGGGGGAAATGGGGGGGGGGGGGGTGATGGGGGGAAATGGGGAGAAACAGGGGATATGTGGGGAGTCCAACGAGACAATGATGAAAACTAGGGGACACCAAAAAATCTTGTGCCGTTCTAGGCTTCAAGGTAAATACTGAGGTTGTTGTCCTGATCCCACTATGTGATGCACCGTGTAGTATGTCACCCTCACACAAAATAACACAAAGCAAACGGATTTCGTTGATGTGAGTTCACTACACCGGTCCATTGAAATGCAGAAGACATGCAGCCCATTGCAAACCATGGCACCATAAAGTGTTCAGCAAGCCCGAAACCTATTGGCGTTCACGCGGCACAACACCAAGGCACAACAAATAAAAAGCATCAGCAAACCAAAACAAAGAGCACACCATGCATCATCCACCACAATGTTCTGAATTTGCCAAACATGTATCACATTGTGAAGTCTTGGGCCAACCCGAAACCTAATTCTATTTGTGTGGCACAGAAGCAGGCACAACAAATAAATAAAATGCATATGCTCATAAAAAGAAGGGATACAGCAAAGAGCCCATTTGATTTCACTGCGAAAGGCGGCTGTTGCCCATACCCTTGGCTGACCACACCACTCTGCGTGTCGCTCCTCCCTCTTGGTGTCGGAAGAGGTTAGCCACGCCACCAGGGCTCCATAGACTCTTTTTATGTGGGGTGGGCTGGTGGTCAACCAAACTTAAAATGAAAACAATATGCAAAAACTGCCTTGTCATCTGGGTGGGGAGGGGCAGAAGTCGTGTTCTGTGCAGCAATGTTTCCTCATGCAGGATGCTAAACAAGTCCTGTGAGACCAAATGGCATTGCATTTTACCAAAAGGGGGGGGGGGGTAGACTCTAGTTTTGGGGTTTGTGGGGCAACAAGGTTCCAACTTCCTGGGGATACCTCCAAAAATATTACCATCTCCCCCCTTTTTCTCCCACTTCCCCCCACCTGTCCCCTTTTTCCTTGTTACCAAATGGGGGTGAAATGGGGATTGCCGCCCCTCCCCTGGGGTCCACCAAAACCACTGAGGTCCCATGTGTCCCCGTTTCCCCACATTTTCCCACTCTTCCCCAATTTGCTACTTAGTGTACCGGTAATGCTATGTTTCTTGGCACTTCTGAACCCTGCTCATAGAACACACAAGACCATCCCACTAACTCATACAACACCAATTGAATTAAGTGACAAATGGAGCAGACGACATTCAATGTGTCCCAATCCTTAACAAGTGGCTATCAATTGTGTCCTTGTGTACGTACAAAATTAATGGTAATGCACTGTATTGTGCCCCACTCTCGCTAGCTCCCAAACATCTGTGTGGCCATTGGAGCCCTTGTGTGGCACACATCGTGCAGAAAGGAGCTTGCAGCCCTTGGTGCCCTTCTGTGGCATGCATAGTGAAGAATTAATGTTGCAGCCCTTGGAGCCCCTTCTTGGAGCCCCAATATCATGTGTCTGCAGAACGAAATATCACACTGTGCATTGCGCAAAACGAGGATTCCAAGAGATGGGTTGGCATGGGTGAACGTGTCTGGCATTGTGATCAAAATGTAGGCCCCAAGGACAGCACCCCCTTGGAAAATAACATCGGTGACGCCACGGCTTCCATACACCTGCAAAGCGCTGGCAACATGCAGCCAGGGCTCCTTGGAAGCAGCTGGCTGTGCAGTCAACGGACAGCTTTCCCCAAAACGAGAACCTAGTCTACTATTGCATTGGCTACTGCGAGCTAAAAAAGGTACACAGTCGGCGTACGGTGCAAGTTGAACTGTGCGCACAATGTAATGAAATTGGCTGTTGACTACCTGCATGTTTGTCACGAAGCCATGGGGTGGGGGGGGGGGTGCTAAATTAAATTGCACAACCACTGCCCCCATCCCCACCCCTCAGGGATACCTGTTGCACCTGCAAATAGTTGTGGTAGCGACCGCTCCCACATGCGCTGCAGAGGGGACGGATCCTTGTGCGGGTCTGAGTCTTTGTCCGCCCTGGTCCACCCACACTACGCAGAATGCATTTATTTTTTCCTCGATGCTTTCACTTTGGTCTCTCTTGCTTTTCTTGACTTTCTCTGTGCACGTGATTCGGCCTTGCGTAAAGCCTCAACCACAAGACAATGCAGGTGCTGTGAAGCTATGCTCAAGGCTGTGCCGCCATCATTGTTGACAGCCTGCAGATCTGCTCTAGCCTCAATTAAAGCGTTGACCACAGATACATGACCGTTGTGCGAAGCTAACATCAAAGCCGTGCAGCCTACACTATCAGAAGCGTCCAGACTGGCCCCAGCATCAATCAAGGTTTGGATTGCAGCCGCTTGGCCTTGTACTGACGCCAGCATCAAGGCTGTGGCACCTGCGTCATCAGCCAGTTCCACACTGGACCCAGCCTGTATCAATGCCTCCATGGCGTGCACATGCCCTTCAAGGCTGGCAATCATCAACGCTGTGGTACCCTTTTCATCAGTGGCATTGACATCTACTCGAGCCCCCAGCAATGCTCGGATGGCTGCGGCATGACCATGTGAAGAAGCCCAGAACAAAGGCGTCATACCATCAGGACCAGCAGTGTGCACATCTGCCCCAGCCTCAACCAGGGACTGGATGGCCAACACATGCCCGTTCCAGCAAGCCATCATCACGGCTGTCAGGCCCCCATATGTGCGGGATTGTACATCTGCATTTGCTTGCAGCAGTGCCTGGATGACAGCTGCATGCCCATTCAGGCAGGCAAACATCAACGGTGTTGCGCCCACGCCATTTGCAGACTGCACATCTGCTCCAGCCTGCACAAGTGCCTGCACAGCATTCACATGTCCGTTCAGCGAAGCATATCCTAAACCATCAAAACCATCATCATCTGTCATATGCACATCTGATCCAGCCTGCACTGCTGTGTGGATGCCAGCCACATCACCAGCATAGCAGGCCTTAATCAAGTCAGGTGCACTGCTATTAAGCACAATCAGTTCAAGTGTGATCTTCGAGGATGCTCCTTGAATGGAAGACAATGCTGGCAAAACACTCCATAAGCTGAATGCGTTGCTCTGTAGATTCAATCTCAGAAGCTTTAGCGCGACGGCATTCTGCAGCTCTGCCAGTGCCTCCGCACCTGTGTCGCCTATGGCGTTGCCTGCAAGATTTAAATCAAGCGTGGTGAGCATCGGTGCCTCCCGCAATCTTTTCGCAAGATGACGTGCCCCACAACTCTTTATCCGGCAACCGGCCAAATCCAAATGAAGACTTTGCAGGTGGGGGACATCTTTCAGTACAGCAAGGGCCGCCACATGTCTGGATCGCAATTTACTGCAACGAATGGAAAGGGTACGGATCCGGGTGTCATCTTTGAGCTTGGAAAAGCGTCCCACATTCGTAGAATTGGCTTGACTAACCAAATACCGCCCTTGCAGACGCCTCCATGTTGAATGGCAGACATGACTAAGGACGGACAACTGCAAAAAGTCCGCAATCCGCAGGAGAAGCTCAGGAGGCAACCGCAAAATCATGACTGCTGAAGTAAAGAATAGCAAAGAATCAGAGAGGGTCACTTCTCCCGAAACAAAGCATGAGAAATTTTGTTTGTTTGGTTTGGGCACCGAGTCAAAAAGGGTGGGAACGTGGAACAACTGAGGAAGAGAAATTATTTCAGTCATTCTCACTCGAGACCCTTCAACTTCCGTCCCCGTTGTGAGAACAACGATACATGCAGTGAAAATGATGGAAATAGCACCTCCTGCTGTTCTGACAGCTGTTGGCATGTGCCCTGAAAATACGAAAGCACCGACAGCAAAGCAAAGCAAGCATCATTGCCATGCACCCAAACTCAACGAAGGTTGCCGTTGGTGTTACCATTGGGTGTCCTAACGCCCACATGAGCCCCCAGTCGCCGTTGACTGTCTGGTATGGCCCACAAAAATCGAACAGCCGTCAAGGGTCAGGTCCGCTTTCCTACCGCCTTGGGAAAGATTTTGTGTGCCGGTGCTATGTTGCAAGTATCGCATAAAATTGTATTAAGGCACTGCATCCTCCCTGTCTTCGGATTGCCCATTTTGAATCGTTACTGATATGAGCAATTGTTCATTCATCGTCGAACAGCTGCAGATTTTGACGCCATGTGTGCATTGAGTTGAGACGCTGGTGCATGCGGTTTGTCTTTGGACATCATCAGGCGGCCCTCCCCTGACAGAGAATCAGCTTTTCACCAACGCCAACAACGGCAAAATGACACGGTGATTGGTGGGCAAAGCGAGATTTCTGGCCCAGGGTGGTCAGTTGTTCCCCTGGCGCAAGCGTGCTAAAAGTCAGGAAAACGATGGGCAGAGGGGGGGGGGGGCATGCTAGACAAGGCCATGCTTGCGGCCTATGTCTGGTACAAAAAGAACGTATGTAGCGAACATCTGCTCATGCCTCACCCCAACCACAATTGCCCCAACAGGGCACCATAACACAATGTGCAGGCAAATTTCAGCATGTTCTGGACGTCCTCACTGCCCATCAGGGCATCAGGAGCTGTAGAATAGAAGCCCTTTCCAACCTTGCGCCTCATCTTAAACAATTGCACATGCTTGCCCTTTGGGGCAGGCTTTGGGGCGGGCTTGGCTGCAGGTTATGGAATGGGTTAATATTGGACATGGCTGAAAATCACATCAAAACAAATGGCATTGGGTTGCAGTTGCAAGCAGAATGTTGGCATGAGCAGAGAAACTACCACAAGCATGATCCAGCCCCCCCTTTCCCTCTACAATTGAAACACAACCACGTCACGTTACATTTCTGACCGGGGTCAGAAACCCCCCGACAAACGACAGTCAGACGGGGTCAGCGTGCTTGGATAAGCCAGTGCATGCGCAGGTGGGGGGAGGATTGCACACATGCCCGTTGAGCCTGTATAAGTGTGATGGGGGATACAATGAAGATCTGCCGGCATAATGTTTTTTTAAGAAGGCTTGTGTATGTTACACACTACTACTATCCACCCAGCACCCGACATTGCACGCATATAGCCCCCCCCTCACATGCTGCACTCTGTGCGTGGTCTGTTTCGTGCGGTAAGCAACTTTTGGCGGACATTCACCGTTCGGTTGTAAGGCATATGTTTGCTCCAATGAGGACCCACAACTCGGTAGGTCTGTATAAAAGTGGTGGCACATGACAGACAACTATCGCACTCAATTTGTTGACTTCTCTTTCTTCTTCTCACTGCCACCCTGTTGTGTTCTGTTACGTGTGTTTTAGTTGGGCCCCAAGGGGACTTTTGGGCTCTCTATGAATTGCTGGATGGTTCGCCATGGGGATCACTTCGGGAATTTCCAGGAAATTTTCAGGAAATTCTGGGTATTGTTGGACAATGGATGGACTAAATGGACTAAAAAGTAGCTGGGAGTATTCGTTCGGCATTTTTTTAGGCCTGCCATTCACCTATGGTGTTTTGTCATGAATTCGCACGCATGTTGTGGGTCCTGGTCAGGGTCCTGGTGAGAGGCTTCTACGATCCCAGCAATGTGCCTCAAACTGCCGCAATAGACCACCACTGACGCTATGTCCGGGAAATTCAAAATGCTTCCTATCACATCCAACTCGGTTGAGCCATGCATGCAGTTCAGCAACATCATCCTGTAGCTTGTCGTGTGCTGACATCTGCCTGCATTGGCTGTTGATGGGCTTCTTGGACATCCAGGTGCAGGTGGTGCCTCCCCCTAAATGCGTGCCTAGCTCCCGCAGCTACAAGCAGTGGGCACAGGGGCAACGATGGTGTCGCACCACGACCCGCCGGGGCGCCACCATTGGGAGTGGGTGTCCGTGCGTGGGGTCACAATCACGCCCGAGTCATGGATAGAGCTCCGGACGGAGGCGGTGGCACCTATCAGGTACCCGGCCCGGTGCCTGGCTCACAAGTGCCCAGGGCACCCCAACAAAAGCCCCCTGTACATGGCCCTCCACGCCCCAGGTGCACTGCCGTCGCGGTAATGGTTCATATTTTTGCAATATTTATGTTGGGAAAGCCCCCCCTGGTGTACTGTATCGTATTTGGAGAGACCGAACGACTGCGGGCCGCCCCTGAGCCCACATAACGCACATTAGCGGTCTTCTGCAACACGAGTCACCCGTACCATCATGGCGATTGGACCCGTGCAGAGGCGGTCGATGCTTTTGAACCATGATGAATTCGGAACGCTTGACGACAGTCATGCGAAGATATGACGTTTGTCGATCACACATCAGTTGCAGTTTTGCTCCTAAAGAGCCCATTCTGTGTCCCTTTCCTGTGTGTAGAACCCCGCTCTTGGGGTATCGTTACCTACGTGCCCACCCAGTTCTCTCCATCCCCCCCCCCTCTCCTCCTCTCCTTTGCTTCCTCTCCTTTTGGGGCAGTAAATGCCCCGTGTGCCCACTGTGCACGCCCTGTGCGCCATGTTTGAGCAAATTTTCCTGATTAAGCCGCACTGTTTGCCCCCACAGAAAGCCCCACAACCCAAAAAAAAGCGGACCACCAAAGATTTGTTTCAAACCATGCACAAAAGGTGAGGGTATTTCTTGCCCACGGACATTGTAATTAACAACTTGTCTCCTGCTCCCTGGCACGACACCATCATTGTCATTGTTATAGAAATGAGCATGCCCATTGAGTCCTACTGCCCAGTTTTCTTGTCCAGTTTGAAAAACATAGATGACAAATGAAAACATTTTGCTCCCTTAGGATCTTGGGGATCAGGGCAGTGATAGGATGGTGGCGGGAAGTGGCAGGGATTATCAGGGACAGAGACCATGTGAGGGAGTCCCAGTCACAAGGGAGGGTTTGAGAGGTTTGGGTGCTTAATTAGGCGATGAGAAAAGCCAGAATCTCCATCCAAAACCGAACTGGCAGAGGACATGCCTCTGTGGTAGGGATGGATATGATCTTGGTGTCATTATTTCGGGTGAGGGTCTGTGGTAAGATTTAGCACACAATGTTTTATGGACATGGAGACAAATTCTCTTCCTGGATGCTTGGCAGTGATCGGGACACCGAAGAAATGCTGTACAGCTGCTGAAAACCTTCCTGTGCTTGGACTTTGTATGGTTATGATGCCCATACAATGATTGGCCTGATGACCTATGGCGACACCCTCCAAGACTACAATTCTACAAAGCAGGTTATTCTGATTGCCGTGCAACAATTCATCACCGCTGGTGCTCATTATGACCTGGCCTTCGATCCCATTACAGACAGGGCGCTACTTATCAGCCGGTGGAAGGAAAGACCGGGTAGTCAACTGCAGCAAATTGCCCAGCAGCGCTTCGATCGTGGTTGTGTAGATCCTCTGTGTCCCAAAAACATGCAGACTGGGCGTGGCAATTTGCTCGAGATGAGAAATTTTTACAAAGAGAGGGCCGTGACCCAGGGCGACATGACACATTTCAACAAGCTGCACGAGGACATCCCAACTGACACTATCTACATCAGTAGTCGCAGAGTGACAGTCAGCTGCATTTGGACGCCCCACTCGGGACTGCCTGCAATCCGTCAACGCCTGTTCTGCTGTGCCACCGGCGCTGGGGGGGGGGGGGGGGGGTTCACACCGCATGCGCACCGCGCGCACCTTTTTGACCACGTTACTGGCCCTAGGTCCAGCGCATAAAAAGAGCCCCAGAAGGAAGCCCTTCCGCACAAAATTGTCGCCCTGTGGCAGACCACTGCCACACATGCCAACCCAAAACCCTTGCATTTCAGGGTTTGGCGTGCCGCCACCCCACTTCCATTCAGCCCTGGCGTCCGCCAGCACCCCCCCCCCCCTGCAACGCCCAAGACCCCCCTGTGCCACAACCTGGAAGCCAAATTACGCTGCAGCATGCACTGGAGTATTCAAGGGAAAAGGGGCAAAAAGGGAATACTTGGTACTCCAGGTGCAAAGGGTGCCCTAGAACTGCATTGGCATAGCCAGGCATGCTGTGCCATGCAGGCAATCTTCTCGTTGCACAGCCACCAGAAGAAGAACTAAAGCGGCGGTGTCGCACGCTCACTATTACCCGCAATGCACACATCCACATTCAAATGCCCCATGCAGTGGAAAGCAAAGCAGGCACTTACAGTCAAACTAACACAGCAACGCAATCGAACCTTTCCCATCCACCGTGTGGCCATTGAGTGAAAGTCAACAACTGGAAGTGCCCGATTCTGCACTCGGATGTGCAAAAACAGCAAAAGGAGCATCCGTAATGAGTCATTATACACGTAGCACAGAACCAAAGTGTGCATGATAAGCAAATGGAGGCCCGCATAAAATCTCAGCAGATCTGGCAACTGCTGACTCGCCAATGGTCGTCTATTGACAATGAAGCAGATCTGGCAACTGCCGTTGGTTACTCGCCAATAGTCGTCTGTTGACAATGAAGCACCATCTAGCAATCTGCGGTGCACGGGACGCCAACCACCGCCAGCAAACAGGTCTCCAACACCAAAGAAAACAAAACAAAAAAGTGTACACCTTCAGAGCCAAGGACACGTCAGAAACTTTCACAAAAGCCAACAAATACAGTGTCCAAACGCTCTTCTTTGTCCATTTACCCACACAGCAAGGGTCTGCAATGCCTGTGGTTCAGCAAGGACAAAGGGGAGGGTTTCCTGTGTTACTGGGGGGATTCCACGCACCAGACGGGGGGATCCGGTAATTTGCCACACCAACCGCACCGCAATCCACGACTCCGCACGGCACCGCACCACACCAAACCACACCGCACCACACCACACTTGTTGAAACCTAAACACGGGAGAGTTCCCAGACAGACAGCACAGCACTGCGACCGTTCGATGGCAACGCTGCCTGTTGGATAGGGAAAATGGTTAGATGTGCTAGACCCCCACTCTCAATACAATCCCTCACTCATTCGCACGTCGCATAGAATCCTTGGGGCGTTTTTGACTCCGAACAGTCCTCCATACACTTTGCGTTGTTGATGGACCCACAGCGCTCTTGTCACAATCCCGTCAAACTTGAGACAAACGGGACATCGAATTCCAATCCGAGACCCAGTGCATCAAAAGGGTCTGATCGTCCATTTCCCCTGGGATTCAATAACCATTTTGCTTGGGCTATCCGAAATTCACTCCCTCTGGCTTCATTCCAGGCGCAAATCTGTCACCCTCAAGGTCTGCGGAGCTTAACCCTCCTTACTCCTTCGAAAGAAACACTCTCGGAACGAAAACCTTCCCATCGACGGCGAGGGCTTCGGGTTCTGAGGGCATAGGACTAGCGCCAAGAATGAGGAATGTGCTGCAGCCCGGCTCACAAAAAATCACTGCGAGAATCCACTGGACGGTGACTTACATGCAAACCTTCGAAGGATCAGGTATTCAAAAGTTTGGCACCTAATCACATCTGCTGCCGTCATTTGTTCTTGCTCCTCGTCAACCCTACTCCCCTGCACGCACTGCACACTGAGGGTTGCCCTCTTCAGCCCATTCCAGACGATATTGCCACACCATTGCTGCTGTTGCTGCTGCCTTAACCGGCCTGGTCACGCGTGTGGGGGGAACAGGAGAACTAATTTTGAAGGACCGAGGGACTGTACCCCACAGGGGTGCATGTCTACTGTCGTGGTAGAGACCAGGTTGCTCACTCCTGGTGGTTTGCGCCACAAAGGCAGAAGGCCGGTCCGGTATCTACTACCCAACACAAACGCAGATGAGCACTGTGGGTTAGGACACAAACACTGACACAGATAGTGCACGACGAGAGCAGCGTGGACGAATGCGCCGCCAGTCTGCCATTCCGTGTGAAATTGATTGATGCTTCACACGGAGGCGCGCGACTGCGGTGGACGTCACCAGTGGAAGCCACGTCCACAGGGTACCCTTGAGTCCAGGGTCCAGAGATACGCGAGTCGCCTTTGTTTGGGAGCTGTTTGTTGATGCCAAGAGGAATTCTTGAGACTGGTAGTACACTCCAACAACAAATGAAGGCATTCAGGGTGGGGCTGTGGGTTGTGGACGGCTTGGGACGGTTCTGAAGGCGTGTGGATGGTTGTTGAGGACTGCAAAGCCTTGTGGAGGGCTGACAGAGCAATCCTCCAACGCCACACAGCGATGGACCCACGCCCAGAATGGAACTAACAACCCGTTTGTTCCCAAACTGGGGATGGTGGGGTGCCAACGCACGGCGGAGACTTGTGTCATGTGCAGTCGTAGCCTTGGGACCAAGACCCTCGGTACAGCTGCTCATACTGGCTGCCCCCGTCGTTGTTGATGCCAGCAAGGCCGTCCTGTCAAAAACAATTGTGCTCTGGGATCACGATGGAGAGACTGTACACTGAACCTCCACCTACAATCCCTATTGTGTGGATGCAAAATGTGGTATGCAATCAGGCAGGTGCTGAGCAACCCCCCAAAAAAATACCCTGCTGTGGCACACTTTGGGTGTGCAAGGAAGGTGACCTCTAGCATGCGTTTCTTCATTTTTGAGCTGCTTGAAAAATCTCACCGCCGCCCTGTGTGACATTCCGTCGGGTTGTGGTTTCTTTAAGGGGCCCTGGACAGTCACCCGTTCTTCCCTTCGCATGGTGCGTTGGGGCAATGCTTTCTGACGGCCACTGTGGCCTGTGTTCCTTGCGGTGTCGTTTCCACGTGAGCAGAGCCCAGTAGTTGGCGTATGGGGTTGTGCTGGTTGCTGCGGGGTTGTTTTACGGTTTTTGCTGCCCACTCCCATCCGCGTTCAGGTTGTCCACCACATGTCTCACCATGTTTGTGTGTGAGTGAGGCCCAATTGTTCCACCCCCTCCGTGTGGTGTCCTGGTCGTCCGCCACCTGCCTCACCACATTGCCATGTGAGTGAGGCCGAATTACTCCACCTCTGCCCGTGGTGCACTTGGGCATTGCACACCCCCACCCCCACCTCCAATTCTTGACCTAAGAAAAACGTAATTGTGCAACACCGTACCGTACCTCTGAGCGCTGTCACAGTGATGATATGTGTGGTTCTGTGCCGAGGTATCTTGCCTGCGCTTATAACATTACATTTTGTAATGGCACTTCACAAGGTGCCAGGGCTGAGAGAACATTGCCCCAACAAGAGGGGGTGGCAGGGGGAAGGGGGGGGGATCAGAGCCCTTTTTTCAAAACCCCCCACTCCCTGGGTTGGGGCTCTTCTGTCAGGCTATTTTCAAGCCAACTGGTCTGGTGGGTCTCGTGAGCTCCAAAGCTCAACACATAGTGCACTTGGAAAGTCAGAGATAGCACTTGAGACCTCCGCACCCCCATTATTGGTTTGTCCATATCCGGGGGGGGGGGGGCATACCCAACTGTTCGTCGGTGCCCAAACCTTCCCCCCCCCCTGTGGGCAGAAGCCCCTCCCAGAACCCCCCCCCTCTTCGCCCCTCCCAGAAGTCCCCCCTCCAAACCCCCCCCCCTCCCCCTTGGGGGCTTGTGGCCACCAGTTAGTGGGGGGGGGTTGGTTGGTGTCCAAACCTGAGGAGTCACCAAGAAACCGCAATTTTTTATCAACGCAGCGAAGCCGCGACACAAAGTGTCAGCAAAGCGCCTGCTAATACGGGGGGTTGTCTGGATAAAAGAAGGGGCATGAGCTGTTCGCAATGCATGAAATCTGAGGCTCGTTGGTTTTTTTGTCTCTGATTCACAGTCTAACACGGCTTGTGGACAAACATTCTGCACTCCTCCTACACTTTCTATGCCAGAACCAGAGCAGTACCTGTAACACGATGCTGACCCCGCGGTCGTGGTCAGCAATGAGCACTTGCCGCCCGTTGTCCAGGGTCTGCTTGAAGACTGCCTTTTTATTCATTTCGTTGTCATACTCAATCTGCACAAAAGGTAAGGAAGCGGTCGGTGCCCGGGCCCAACTCATTGGTTGGCGTTGGACCAATGAACCTCTCGTCACTTCACCTGCACTGTGTTACCGCCACCTGGCTCCTAAGGGTATCGTGTGGCGTTTTGCGTGGTTTGCAGGTTTGCATAGTGTGTGTGTGGGAGTGTGCGCATGACGCCGAATGCCAACAGAATGGAGTTCTCACACTGCAGCTATGTTTGGTTTTTGACTGAATTGCACAAATTGGTCCCCTCTTGAGGGACTCTGACGAGGCGAGATAATTCCCCTCTCTGTTTTTTCATTCTCCAACTCAGACTGTCCATCAAGTTCAAAGTGAGCTCTCGGGCAGCAGCCCGGATTTCCCTCTCTGTAGTCTTTTGCATGCTCTGGACCCTCTGGTAGCCCGCTGCCTGTGCCCTGCACTAGGCCCTCTCTACGGTGTGTGTCCTGCATCAAACCAAAGACCCATGCAAGATTTGGCAACCTGAACACGTCTACAGGGTGGCAGAAGGGTACAAGCATACCCAATTGGTGCCATCTCGTTCAAAAGAGCCACCGCCATGCCTCCATGTGTCCTTACCCAGCTCAATGCAGTGCTTGGAATCAACCAGCACCACCAACAGCAGAGCGCTGAATAGTAGTTTTAGAGCCAAAGACATAGAAATTCTGCAGCAACGGAAATTGCAATCAGCACAAAAGGGGGGCACAAAAGGTCACGCACGCGCACGCATGCACGCACACAAAGACACTGTTCGGACAAACATGCTTTCCAACCTTTCACACATTCTCCAATGCACTAGTGTAAAATGAATTTGGTCCTAGTACATGCCCAAGCACTGGGATCTGGAGCGGAGGAAGGGGGGCATTGCGCCAAGGCAGGTGTGAGAAAGCGGGAAGAGGTTTGGGCCCAGGGTCCAGACACACTAACACATTCACCTCCCCTTGCGAGAACAAACGTAAAATTCCAAAAGTTGCGGAAACAACACCCACTGTTGTTCTGGCCAGAGGTTGTTCTTGCAAGGGGGCCATGAGGCAAAGGACACTTAGCTACTGAATGCCCCCACGACACAAGTTATTTGGTTCTGGCAAGGGGGCTGCCGGGGGGGGGGGGGGGGCTAACTTCATGTTTCCCATAAGGTGCTGAGGCATCATCCCAGACCCAACACTCCATGTTCCCTCAGACCTCCTCGAAACAAAAGCGCCCATGGGTGACTGCAAAAACTGAAGATGGAAAGCAACCAAGAAACTTCGCCTGAAAACAGGCAGTTGTCGGGGGATTTGGCAGCCATGATCATTTCACCATATACACCTCAACCAAATGGGTGAAACAGCTGTTTCCACATTCTGATCACTGATCGGTTGCCACTGTACAAACCGTTGACTTGACAATGTTTCTTGGTCCAGAGTGGGAACCCACCACCTCTACCTCTGGTCCCCATCAAGCAATTGCAGATACCCCTGTGAAAGGATGACGCCATCCTTAAGACACATCATGCATCCTACCACCCTGGTAGTTCCCGTTGACTGACCTCCAAAATTAGCTTGGCACCAGCCTTGGGGACAAAGGAGCATTGAATGACTAGTTACGGTTGCTCTTATGAACCTCCAGTGAGGATGTGCCAACTTACAAAATTCCATTGCCTTCGGCAAGGCACCTCAAAGAGGGACCGATTACTGTCCCAGCCCTGTCCCTAGGGGTGGCTGCATGGCACTAGCAAACAGTTAGATTGCATGGTTCACAATCCAGTGGCTGTGGCAAGTCATACTGTGCAATCCCATGCTTTGCAGGCGATGTTTGACATTGTGTCAAAAAAAGTGATTTTGAAAATTTTGAGTTTTCAGGTGATGAGGCTGAAAACTGCATTGGCAACTCAGACACTGGTCCCTTGGAAGGGACCCCACCCCTGCACCGGATGGCCAAACACGGCATAAAACAAACAAAGAGGGTCTAAAACATGCTTGGGATATGTGATTGTGGGTGGCCACAGTGGCGAAAAAAATCAGTCTCAGATATTTCGAGTTTTGCGTTGCTGAGGCTGAAAACTGCACAAGCAATATGTGCGCATGCGCGTATAGCTTGGGAAGGAACCCCCTGCACCAAATGGCCAAAATGCCGTGAAAAACACACAATCGGGGTCTAAAACATGTTTTAGATGGAATATTTGATCATTGTGGGTGGCCACCACGCCGAAAAATCAGTTTTGGAAATTTTGATTTTTGAGCTGTCGAGGCTGAAAACTGCAGAAGCAGGTTGCACCGGTCCCTTGGGAAGGACCCCCTCTGCCCCTACATTCCCTAGCCAAACGCATCAAAACACAGAAAAAGGGGGTCCAAAACATGCTTTAATTATGATGATTGATAATTGTGCGTGGGTCCGATATCGAAGCAACCGGTGTAGAAAACTCTGATTTCTGAGCTGTTGAGGCTTTGCCAAGTTATGTGACTAAACAAGCTACAAATGGCAATTGCGGGGGTTTTGCAGGGGCCATGGCCTTGGCTACACACGCCTACCAGCTACTACGTGAGTCTCTATGGGTGCTAGGGTATGCATATGACACCACATGATGACCGTAACCCAAGCCATGTCAACATGTGTTGTGGCCCATTGTGCGTGATGTAGTGGTAAAACAAGCACAAGGAGTTGCATGGGGTCCACGAAAAGGAGTGACAGTGTGCAGGGTCTGTACAGGCACTGTGATCAAGAAGTGGGTGGGGGTCCTCAACTAGAACTTTTGGGGGTAGAGAGCTGCTGCAACTAGGTTTTGGAAGATTTCAAGGAGGATGCAGTACAAGGAGGTATTGAATGACTCGAGGATGCAGTACAAGGAGGTATTGAATAACTCCTCTAGCGAGGGCGTCAGTGACACTACAAATAGACTCACAATGACAAAGACACAAAGGCCCATGTAGCCATGGGCACAGCTGACGTCGGTAAATAGACTGAATGTCTCTGCCTTGATACACTTTCAGCCATTAGTTCTCAGAGTGATGTGCTGTGTGCAGACCATGTGCAGTACTACTGGAGATCTGGCTATGAACATCGCCTGAGAGCGACGCTCTCTCTATCCAATTTTTTGGTCCAGCAAATTGTGGCACGGCCAGCCCCCAGTATGCCTAGCTTGTCAGCAGTGTGGCCATACACCCTGCCCCACCTCTTGAAATATCCTCCCTAATGTTGTGACGGTTCCCCCCCCCACAGGGGGGGGCAGGGTGTCATGAAGTGACAGTCCCAAGGGGTAGGGGATTGCACCACACAATGGTAGCACTAAAACTGCAGCAGTTCCAGAAAACCCTAAAGAAAAATCTTCTTCGGCGCCTTCAGTGCCTAGTATTTCCTATGCTTTTTGGGGGAAGTGACGCCCCGGACCCCCCATGGGGGGGGGGGGGGTTACAAGGGGTACTCATTGTCTGCATGAAACTTACCAAAAAAAAACCAGGGTAGCAAAGCTGGCACTCTTTTGGCCATGCCCCGGGTGGTTTGGGTCAGTGTGGAGTTACGGGGGGGAAAGAAAATGTGTCTAATTTATTTCGTTTGTATCATATGAAGTGGGCTTTTCTGGGCGACTTGCCATACGGGCGGGAGCAGAAGCTTGCTGGCAGCCGTGTAGCCATGGCCGTAGGCCCTTTGGAAGCACCGAAATTGCTGTTGCCGTTCAATCGCACTTGAAGAGTCCCAAAAATTTGGCTTCTTCCGAAAACTATTCTGTGGCGTTGGGAGGGATTGGTGTCATCATTTGTGGTAATACAGGCTCTCTGGCACCCATGGGGACTCACGTAGTGGCTGCTAGGCCCATGTAGCTAGGTGGGGTAGGGATTGCCCTGGCAAACACGCTGCCCATGCTATCCATGCCCACAGCCAACAATGGGTTTTCCAAAAAAGTCAAACTGGATATTTTGAAGTGCAATTGAATCGCAATAGCGATTTCAGGGGTTTCATGGGGCCCATGTCCCTAGCTACATGGGTCCAACCCCTTGGACATTCCCCCGAGAATGTGTGGCAGTGTCCCCCCACCTCTGTCAAGAACGGTCACCAAATGACTAAGTAGAAGGGCGGGCAGGGGCTATGCGCTAGGTCTCTAACCTAACCTTTCCATTATACTACATTGTAAATGTCGGAAATTTTCTTTGGTGCCTGTGGCCCCATGGACTTTTGTAATGCCATGTACTTTCGGTGTGTGTACGTGTGCACCGTTTGAGGAGGGAATCTTCCGTCTGTGGGTATGTGGGTTGGTTGCCCACCCAAAATACTGTCACTTCGCAGAGCTGCGCCTACGGCCGCTTGTCAATGTGTCTACACGCTGCAATCACCTTACTTTTGGGCAGTCCTACCCTTCCACAATTACCCTGTGTGTCTATTCCGGCTTGGCTTGGGGGGGGGGGGGGGCGTTTGTTCATTCCACCTAGGGGATGGGGGGGGGGTATAGGGCACTCCCGGTATTGAGCAAGAGGTGTGTAGGCGGGAGCAGGGCACCTCATGCAATGGGCAGGGGATGTGGGTCTAGATGCATTGGGCACGGAATTGGTGGGTGGGTGCAGGGCAAATAGGGCATTGGGCAGGAGAATGATGGGAGGAGTGGGGCTTGTGCGGGAGTGGGCTTATTGGGTGCCTTGTGGTGCATGTGAACAACACATTAGCATGCATGTTAACAGGTCAATGGCATGTTAATTCAATGCTAAACACAATTAAGCATTTCCTGCAACAACGTGCAGGGGGTATGTGATCAACCAATTGATGGAAAAAAGTTCGCGCCTGTGGGGCTCACCGAAGATGGAATACATAATTGCAGGCTGGTTTTCGGACAGGAAATGGGCCATTTTTGGCCAAATGGTTTGCGTGCCGGGGGCGGCATTTTCACACACATATCGGTGAGATGGACCCTGAGACCAGGCTCCTCTTCAGGCCCTTTTGATGCAGATTTCAGACAGTATACACATACCACCCCTATGGGACACTCAGTGGGCACAGATGAGGCAACAATGGCACCGGCCATCGAAAACGCTCCATGTTGGCACGTCTCTCACCGTCCCCGAGAGATATGCTGGCGTCGGTGAAACCCAGCTCAATAGTTAGAGGGTAGCCAAGGGTGGTCATTTTGGGGCCTGGGGCACTATTTCTGAGGACCACTCGCCGATACGCCAGCGCACAACTACCGCGCGGTTGTAAGGAGGGTTCATAGGATGGGGCTACTGATTCGTGATTAGTTGTGGTTTTGTTTGTGGTTGTATTCGTGGTTTTCTTTTACCAAAAATTGGCATATGCATCAGGTTTGGCGCAATGAGGTGCCAGTCTTTTGCGCGCCGCAGTGCTCAACAGTACTTTGCAATGGGACAGCTTGATTAGCCCTGTTGGGCCACAAGCCTCGCCTGCTACGAGCCTCTTGGGCCTCTTCGAGCCTTGGAGAATGGGGTACCATCTTGGTCCCCATGCAGGGTGCACCATGGCACTGATGGTGCCCAAGTTGGGTACTGCTCTGGTACCTTCGTACCTAACCACCACGCCGCCATGGTCTTTTTGTATGGCTTTCTCGGGTGTGCCAGCAACAGCTGCATCAGTAGCATCAGCTGCATCATTGTGTGCTCAGGGGCATTCTGTGCATCAGATTCAGAATCAGACATGGAACAGTCTCAACAAACAAGGAACCAGCAAAAATAGCTTTGTGATTATTCGTGATTACTCAGAGTCATGAAAAATCTCATTCGTGATTATTCGTGATTGTTCGTGGTTTTGAAAATGGCCAAAATTCCTGGGAATTCGAACACTTGGCATGGTTGTTGGCAACATGCTCCTGTGGACTGTGAACTATATGATGCTGACAGCAGTGAACGAGTCGGTAATGATGGCTGTGGGTGCCTCTGAGCAGGAAGAGTCTCACCTCCAGCCCCCCCCCCCCCCCCAGCCACCTCGCATCTACCCCCACTGGTCCCCCCCCCCCGCCGCCGCTCTCTGGATAGCAGACAAGACATCCACCCAATGGTGGGTGCAGTTGATGCAGTGTGCTCGGCGCAAATATTCAGACAACCGCAGGCAGACTGGCAGGTCGCAAAGTTCCCTGGCAAAACTTTGGGTTTTATCTTCTGAATTGGTGACCTGCGTGAGCAGCATCTTGATTGGAAAGTCAACTCGGTGGAAATGCGTCCCATTCCGTGACCATGCACTGCGCTGGATCATGAGTCTCAATATGTGTTGTGTGCATCACAGGTAAACGGAGAGCTCGGGATCGTAGAGGCCTGTGAGGCCTGCCAAGGTCGACATGGCAGCACCTTGCACCTCAGCCCTCACCATCGGCCCCTAAAGCGAAGCGTAAACGTGGGTCAGATGGGTGCAGAAAGGGAGCCAGGGAGAGGGCAGGTACTTCGGCGCAGGCACAGCCCAAGCACAACGGCGTAGGCACAGCACAGGCATAACGCCCTGTCACGGCACTAACAACTGTTTACCCTCTACACCATCCATGACCCCTTGTCCTCGCAATGCTGAGTCCCTCGTCTATCCACACCACCATCAAGACGCCCTTCTCTGACCTCCATGCCTCCTCTGCATCCTCACCTCAAGCCCGTCCTGCCGGCTACCCAGCCATCTGCCGACCCTTATATACCCTCATCTCTGCCTCGACTGTCTTGTCTTGCATGCCTGCCCACTCTCTTGCTCTCTCTTTGCGGGCACTCTTCTTCCTCCTCACTGTCACCCATTTCTCACGTGGCTCCTCTGCTCCTGTGCCTCTCCTCCTCTTCTTCTGCCCTCGCATGTTCTTATCACTGTACCATGTCTCCCTGTCACGGCAGTCACCCATACTCCCCCCCCCCCCTTTGTCCTGCCCCACCCCAGGGAAGACGGTCCCCCGCCACCCCCTGAGGGACGGTTCCCAAGTGACGCCCCCCCCCCCCCCCCCGGGGAACCACACTACCACCATAGACGCACATTTTACAGAAATTGCACTGCAAAACCAAAGAATACAGTGGCAGGACCATCTTGCCTTCACGCTCATAAGAGATGCGGCGATATGCATCACCGTGCTCTGAATGTCCAACAACCTGCGCCAAAACAGGTTCCCCTGTGAAGTGGATGAACATTACATTTGTCCCAGGGTAAACATGGTTGTGCTGTCAAATTCCATTTCAGGGAAAATGAGCAAAATGTCCTACCGAGAGTACAAGGGATACCAGTGGCAGTGCCTCACAACACAGTCACCCACACAACAAAACAGTGAGCCGTAACAAAAATTTTATGTTGACCAAGTGACGCCCTCCCCCCCCCCTCTGGGGAAGGACAAGGGGTGGGGCAGGACAAAGGGGGGGGGGGGGGGATGTCCCATGGCTCCATCTTGTCGTCGTGCAGTGCATGTAGTACCGATATGAAATTTGTTTCGGCCGACCTCCCCTCCACTGCCTCTGTGCGTCGCTGCCGTACCATCCCCGCCAAGTTCCGCAACAACCCATGAATTGTCCTCCCCCTTGTCAAAGCCATCCTCTCCGCCACCTCCAGCGTCAGTGCCGTCACGTCCGCTGGCATCTCTCCCTCCACCTCATCCCCGGTATTGCATGTGCACAGGGCGCCAGAGCTGGAACCTGTCGCCCCTTGAAGGCGCGGTGACCAAGTATCCCGAGTGCGGGGGCCCATCCTTTTCTTCCGTTCCAGGCATGTCCACATCAATGGCGTCCACGTCAATGACGTCCTTCTCTGGCTGTGTCAGGCAACAGGTCGCGGGCGTAAACGCCAGGCGGCCACCGCATACACAGGGCGGTGGCCATTGTGCTGTGAACTGAGACGAACATGAGCACCCCGGGCACCCGCTCCATGCAGGCAGTCGGTGCGGCTTGGGCTCGGCGTTGTCCTGCATGTGCCGCCCTGGTTGGGATGGCACGAGGGCTCACCTCCGCCCTGCCCGGTACCCAATCTCCACAATCGCGGCAGGCAGTGTGTTGTAGTGGCTTATCTCAGCACTGAAATAACCCTGCACCCCTGGGGTGCGCTGCAAAAATACTGGCCGTGGGCTGTCAGAGGGTCCGGGGCTTTGCCCACTCGCCCACTCGTGGGATGGCCTAATGCCACCCTAACTTCGGGAGATTTTTATCGTTGCAACATGTATTTACGGGGTTCAACATGGAAGCACCGCGTCGCACATGAACCGCTGTGCCGACCACTGTTAAGTCCTTGCGGGGGGGGGGGGGGGAGCTAGTGGGTTGCACCTTCCAATGGCGGGCAAATCTCTGCGTGGAAACGCAGTTATTCTCATCTAAAACACCGAATCAACAGCACTCTGAATGAGAAATTAGCGGTCACAACTCAATGGACTACCGCAAAAATGCGGCACCTCAGGTTGACCATAGCCGCCTCGCGACAGCCGCAATGAAGACGTTCTGGTTGGGCCACTGTGCCGCTACGCTGGTCACACCGCACCACCTGCAGAGCATTGAACAGGCCAGTCGCACAGTCGACACTGCAACGTGGCAGGCACTGTGGTGTGCGCCAACACACGCCGGTTGCGCACTTCGCTGCTCGTTGCCTTTGGCATAGCACAGGTTGGCATTGACATTGCCTGCGGTCACTCTGCCTTCGAGGGGTTGAGCTTCTGCTTGTTTACTCGCACCAACGCTGCACCACATCAGGACCTTGTCGTCGTGCGAGAGCGACTGAGGACGGTGCCCCTTTGAAGGAGGCGCACTGCGGCCGATCAAAATGAGAGCAGTCAGAGTGGGTGCATCCCTCAGCGCAAACAGCAGCCGTTCATTGTCAGCGCACGGACGTTGCGTGCAGCAACATGTGCTGCCGTATCGCAGCACACGGCGCCACAAGCGTCAAGGTGCACGCCCTTCAGCGCAACAAGGTCTGCCGGGACCGACCAAATCCGGTTTTAGGGCGACGACGGCTTCGGGGTTGCCATCGCGTGCTCGCCCAAGGCGAGTGCAGCTCAGGCTGTACCGGGGCTTGGGGGGCCAGGGCCAGCAGCCTCCCAGTGGGAACATCCCTCACCAGATGTCACCGACAGTGTAGCCCTCCGGAAACGGATCCGACGGGTCACAAACCACCGTGGCGCGCTGCGTCACCCACGCGCGGCCGCTCACCGAGGGCACGACGCCACGCACGGCCCGGGGCCCCTCTCCCACGGCCACCTCCGCGTGCAACTGGCCCACAAACTCACTGCCGATGATCGACTCATGCACCAGCACCTCCCCGACCGCGAGCTCCCCACGCGCGTGCAGCACCGCCATCACCGCGCACGTGCCGGTGCCGCACGGGCTGCGGTCCAGCATCCCCGTCCAAGTCTCCGGCCGGTCCCAGTCGAGCTCACCGTTGGACATGACCACGGCGTTGCGCGCGCGCAGGCCGCCGCCGCCTGGCAGCCGCGTTCCCGGGCCGCGGAACACGAGGATGTCGGGGCCAGGGTAATCAAACTCCGGGTGGTTGACCGGGTGCTGTTGCCGCGCCGCCACTTTGATCATCTCGCCTATGCGGCAGAGCTCGCGGCCAAAGCGCGGCTCAAGAGTGAGGCCAATCCGTGCTGCGTCCACGACGGCGTATTGCATGCCGCCGTACGCAATGTCGAGGGTTACACTGCCAAAGTGTGGAACCTACAGCAGGAGCATGGGGTAAGGGCATGGCGCATGCAAGGCGACCTTCTGTCCGAAATGGGGAGCCCTCGTACGACTGTGGGTCTAGTTCTTCTTTCTAGCGTCGGCTCATTCACTCCATTCTTGTAATGTGAGAGCTCCGTGCAGGAAAGTTGTGTGATATGTTTGTGTTGCATTTATTGTCTGTTACTTCTGGATTCACATCTCCACACGCATGCCATAAACCACCGTGTTGCAAGACCGTGTTTCTTGCAGCCTGGTTTTTTTTTCCGTCCCGGCACCGTACAATCACACGGCTGTAAGTTGGCTCAATTACATGCGGCTGTATCCCCCCTCCCCCTTGAGAAATACCCGGCTGTGCATATACCAAAGTGACGGTGTCCCTGCTCCCCCCCCAGGGCCTCAATATGGTCAGGTTGCAGCGTCCGCATTAGGCTCTGGCCGCGCCTGCCCCGCGACTGTCACCGCCTTCTGTCCATCTTGCCAATTCGTGGTGTGTCCGTTGAGTGTCCGGCGAACTGATGTTCATCCCTCGACCCTACCTCCGCTGGCCAAATTAGCTGTCCGGGCTCTACTGGGTTAGGCGTACATGCAGGTCAGGGGTCACTCCCTCCCCTTGCTGCTATAGTAGCTGGCCCCATCTGGCCACACTTGGTCGGGCATTGTGGGGGCCTTAGGCCAGGGGGGGGGGGGGGCACAAGGGGGAAGTTCTTGCATTGCGTGCGCACTGTGTGCATACTGCGCACGCAGAGGCTGGGATACTCACCCAAGTAATACCGTTGGTGTGACTGTATTATTTCCTCGGAATCCATTTCAGAAAAATGAACAATTCAAAAATATTTGACTATTTATGGAAGCACTTTTCCTTTATAGGAAACCAAGGGCACAGGATCAATGTTTTACCACCAAAAGGTAGCTAGGGTGCGAGTATTTGCCGACATCCAAAACTTCGCACTGTGTGCATCGCATTCCCAAGAGATGTGTGACACGAAGCAAGACATGCAAACACCAGGGTGTATGATCCACAATATGACCAGGAAATTGTTTGTGGGGATGTTTCAGGTCTGCTGAGCCACTTTTTCTGGCTGAGTAGTTGACTTTGAAGAGCTGCATATGCTCGACAGGGCCGCTGGAATGGGCGCTGTCGCCGCAGGCTTGGCGGCAGGTTTGGCTGTACTCTTGGCTGAGGGTTTGGCACGAGGTTTGGCAGCTTTGGAAGCAGGCTGGGCAGCAGTTTGGCAGGGGGCTCCAGGCCCTGTGGTAAGCAATCTGGCTGAGGAACATTGCGTGTGAGGTACAAGTTCTTGTTGACCCCCATACTCCACACGCACTATTTGCCCACACGATCTCAGTTTCTGATGCACCCTCACTGTCTTCTTCCACACCACTTGGCAAGCAAAACACTGCCCTCTGACCGTTGCAAATCTACAACAGACCAGCTGGGTACGGGTCAATGTGACCGACATCCATGGCTGAAATTGCGAAAAACTAAAAACTTAAGTGTCTTGCAGGGCACAGGGCACAGCAACCGCACAGCAACGCACCAATAATGCTCCCTTGTACAGCCGGTAGACACTCAGGAGAACCTCAATATCCAACCTTGAAAATAAAATTGGAAAACTCAAAGTGACGGTATCCCCCCCCCCGGGGCGGGGGGGGGGGACACATGGGTGGGTATTTCTCAAGGGGGGGGAGTACGCAGCAGTCGCATGCAACAGCGGTGGTATGCACTGTAAGGATGAGGCAACTTGCTAGCAAAAGCCTCCTTGGCTAAGCGCAGTGGTGTCTGTGTGCAAAAAAATTTTCTCGTTGATTTACAGTTGGCCACAGGACTGCAGCGCTCAGGAGCGGTCAACCGGCAGCGCTGGGCACTTCACCAACGGCCGTTGGCCTGTCACCGACAACAAATGTTGGTCAAATCACAGTGATTTGGCAATTGACCCACATTAACCCACAAAAGTTAGCCGGTAACTGCCAACAGTTGGTGGCCGACCGCCGGCAGTCAGCAGCCAACCGCCAGCGGTTGGCCGTTAACCGCCGGTGGTTGGTCGGAACACCCACCTTGGGGGGCGGACCTCAAGGGCTATCCTGAATAAATAAAAACAGAGAGAAATCCCGTTGACAAAAGCGACCCCTCACTATGCATCAAAGGGGGCAAGAAAAAGAACAAACCTGCACGGTGACGTCCTGGTCAACAGGGCGACAAAACGCCGGGGTGAAGCGCAAGGTGATGCTTGTCACGCGGCCGCCCGCGCATTCGGCCTCGACCGGGATGATGCCCGCCGGCGCATCCAGCGCGAACCTCATCACCGGCTCCTGCATGGGCACCATCCCAGTCTCCAGCAGCGCCGTGACCACGCACATTGCGTTGTGCCCACTCATCGCCGGGTAGATCGCGTTCTGCTCCGCGATCACGAAGCCAAAAGCCGCCTGATCAGAGGGACCGGGGCACACTCCGCTGCAAAGGGCAACAACAGTGAGACAGTGGCTGTTGCCCCCCCGCCCCGCCCGCCCCGGCCCCCCTGATTTCGATGTTTCAAGGTACGCATGGAGACCTTGGAATCAGGTGGTCAAGCACCGGTGCAACCCGGACAGCCCTGAGACCCCCCAGACGCCTGTTAACAGAACAGGCGTTGTTCATAAGAGGCGGGGTGGGTCTGTTGGCTCTGAGACTACCCACCCAAAAAAAATCTTCACCCAAAATTCTATTGGCTCTGGCAAGGCACCTCGAAGAGAGTGCTAGAACACTAGAGTCAGTCAATTAGGCTAACAGTCAGCCAATCAGTCAGGCAGGCAGGCAGGCAGTCAATGAGGCAGGCAAGCATGCAGGCAGAAACACCCAGTTTGGTTTCTATGGTGTCACCCTCTATCTTCAAGTAGAGAAAAAGCAACAGCACATCCTGCCGGTGGTCATCCTGCCGGTGGTCGAGTGGAAAAACAAGCAATGCAGGCGAGCGTCGGTTCGATTCTCGGACCAACGCCGCGGCCCCGCGGCTGTTTGTCCCTCAGCTGTTTGACAGACCAGAGTTTGAATCCCACCAAGCACAAACTTTTGACCCCCCCCCCAACACCCATCCCCAAAAAAAGTGGTACCCCCCCCCCCCCCGCCCCTTGTCGTTCCCCACCCCAGGGAAGATGGTCCCCCACCACCCCCTGGGGGACAGTCACCAAGTGACGGTCCCCCACCACCCCCTGGGGTACTGCACTACCACCGTACACACACATTTGCAGGCACAAAAATTGCATTAAAACGAAAGAATTCAGCATAAGATACGTTCAAAGGGCTGCCAATGTACAGAGACCTACTCCTTGACCGGCTCGGTGTAAAATTTCTTGGTCCTGCTCCACTTCACCTTGAACTCTTGCACATGCTCTCCACTTTCCACTGGAATGCTTTGGGCAGCACTCTTGGGTGGTGGTTTTGCTTTCTTGGTAGAAGGCTTGGCAGGCGCAAGCAGATTTTTGGGAACCCATTTCCCTTCGGGAATGTCCCTTGTAAAATACAACTTGTTCCCAAAACTGTGTCCCATACCCCATACACCACGGGCACTCTTCACCCACACAACCCCCGTGTCAGAATCAGGTCACTATCATCATCCGTCACATTTGTCCGGTCCCAGGGGGAAACATGCTCGTGCTATCAAGTTCCATTTCAGCGAAAGTAAGCAAAATGTCCCGCCATGAGTGCAAGGGATACAAGTGGCAGTGCCCCACAACACAGTCACCCACACAACAACACACTGAGCCGCAACGAAAAATTTTGGGTTGACCAAGTGACGGTCCCCCACCCCCCCCCTTGGGGAACGACAAGGGGTGGGGAACGACAAGGGGGGGGGGGTACCCAAGTACCGGGGGGGGGGGGGGGTTGGCACAAAGCCTTGGTGGTTGGGGGGGGGGGGGGTTGGCACAAGGCCTTGGTGGTTAGCTCTGATAGCCTGTGGCGGCGCTTATTGGCCTCTCGCCTTTGAACCTTCTGCTATGACAAGCAGGCATCCGTACTACTGCGGGCATCTGCACTGCCGCGGGCATCCACCTTCCTGGGTGGGAATCCAGAATGCAACTTCTGCCCATGGCGTCCTCCCCTGACGGCCTGATCAGTGCCCGGTATGTGGTCATCATGAAGACCCCAGGCTGGGAGGTGCTCACCACAATCAGCAACGTGAATGTCACACAAGGCCATGGGTGCTAGCTCACCAATGTGTGACTTGCTGGTAGTGCGTTGCAGTAATATCTTCTGCGCTCTGCGCCATTCATGGCGAGTGCGTTGCAGAAATATCTTCGCTCAGAGTATTCGCACTCATTCCACGGCGGAGTATCTTCCTTGCTGGCGGTAGTGAGCAGCCCCGCCCACCAACACGCCCCACAAGAGTGCACGGCAGTACCCGGTCCATCTTTAGGGACCATCCCCCACACTACCGGCCCAAGCTCAACTGTCCACTGCAGGCCGCCCTGGCAATGCAGTGCGACGGAGCTGTGAGCCCTCTACCCCCCTCCCCTCTGGGGGGGGGGGGGGGGCTCAAAATCGAAAAATTCGTTGGGGGATCATTTTGTCTCGCAAAAGAATGATTTTACAAGGGGTTGGACATCCAATAGCATGCCTTGGGGTACACTACGCGAACGACCCCCAAAAGGGGGGTGTATAGCGTCCGCGCCTACGCTTGATCGAACAACCTCTCTTTGAGGTGATTTGGCTGAGGGAAAATCCTGTATGAATAAGCGGCCCTTTGTGGGACCCACCCAGACTCCCCCCTCCCCCAATGTATTCGTTCCTTATAAACAAAGCCTGCACCACAACACCCCAGGCAGCGCCGACGCCAACCAAACGGCATCAACACCCGTCAGACGACGCCAGACCACACCGGCCAGCACGGGACACTCGAAGGAGGTCTGGAAGGCTGCAGCAGTTCCCCTCGCCTGTGAGGCTCACCAGTACCGCGCCAGTCCGGCTCGGGACTGGGCGCCTTCTTGTGACAAGTGGGCGCACTCCCGTTGCCCTCCCTGTTTGTCCGGACCGACGAAGAGTACGACACATGGTCTCCCCTGCCGTATCGGTTCGGGTCCACTGCTCAGGCCCACAGACCAAACACACCCGACGGTCGTATGGACCGCCACCGTCATTGTCACCATCTGCGAGGCGCAGCAGAAAAGGAAAACTCGAGAGCGAACAACAGGTCGGCAGCCGGTGTCGCCCCCTTTTCTGCAGGAACAATACATTTTGAGTATCGCGGTTCACTGGAAGTGCCTGTGCCCTACCCGTCAGGCAGCAAGGCAATCCACTCGAAAACAATGCTGCATCGGGGTCTGCCACGGCCCAGTGAGTCTTAAAGTCAGCAAGTCTAAAGGACAGGACGACAGACGCACGTGGCATTACACTCATGTTCATGGGACAAACATTGAGTTTGATTCTCACTCCCACAGAACCAAGTGCTCGAGAAGTCCTCGAGAAACATGTATCCGCCAAGTTTAACACAGTGGTCATGCTGCAGACTACAGGACATTTTGTGTCATCCGTCAACGCTTCTGACCACGTTCGAGACCCGTGCCGCTATGCTGCTGTGCGGCACCAACCAGTGTGGGGTGCATGGGCAAACGTTGTCGCACAGCCGTTACTCTCAGGCTGTAGAACTCCGCTCATCACCACGTCTGCAGACCGCCCGCGTGCCTCCAAGAGAAGACGAGACAGATCAAGCGATGCGCATGTTTTCGCTGGCCATCTCCTGCACCTTCATGATTTCGCCCCCGTAGATGGTGGGTGCAAGGTGCTGGCCCTCTCCCTTCATTAAACACACGAAGGAGCAGGGCGGTGACCATGTCAGGGAGGGCGGGACGTAGGCCACCACGGCCCTGGGTAAAAGCCCTCGCCTGTGATGAGGGCAGGCTCGCCGGTACCGCACCACCGGGCTCAGGACGGGGCGCCTTGTGACAAGGGGCCGAAGTCTAGTTGACCCCCCTTTTTGTGTTGGCCAAGAGCCTTTTTACAAACCCAGGACTTCGAGCGATGTTCCAGAACGATCCTCGCCAACACCCTCAACATTGAGGGGGGGGGGGGGGTGGACACCTCCGAGGACGTGGGCGGCAGGATGAAGTTTGCGTTCTGGCACGGATAGCCGCGCGGCTCCAGCAGCAGCAACTTCCGGTACCGGTCAAGGTGCGCCATGAAATAGTCGCGCTTCGCCAGCATCGTGTCACCGGGCACTGGCGGTAACCCACCGACCACGACACGCGCGGGCTCGCCTCCGGCATGGCAGTCGACAACTTGCAACGAGAGACAACCCCCAGAAAGTGTGCGCGCTGCCCAGCGCGGGGCGACATGCTGCAGCCACAGTAAGCGCCGCATCCGCCTTTCAGAGCCTCAGGTGGTCTGAGCAAAGCAGTCGACTGCCGGACTGGTGCTACCAGCATGCACGCACAACCCCGTGTTGCACCGAGAGTCCGATGGGGGTGAGTGTTTTACCCACCCAAAATTCAAGAAAACCAAGGTGGCAAGGGGCGCCTGTGCTTGACGACCGTTCTGCTCCCCAGCCCATGTGCACAAAAGGTGACATGGCTGCCCCATCTCTCCAACTCCTGCCGCCCCTCCACTACCTTGTTTCATCCCCCTCCCGCACTTCTCCAACAGATGCCCTTGTCCAAGGTACAGCGGATGTCCAGAATGTATCAGGGGGAGTATCCACACTGTCCGTGCAGCGTGTCTGAGACTCCCTTTTAATTGGTGCAAAATGGTGCACTAAGAAGCCAAGGGTCGCAGTTTGAACTGCTTGGACGCGCGGGAGGGGGGGGGGGGGGTTAGCGACACAAAGTAGAGGGAGGAACCCTTGGGCGGTGCGCACGCTGCACGCATGTTACTTTTAGGCCATGTTATCTTCTCCCACTACTCACTATTTGCATTTCTTCCAACCCTGAAGCCTTCCGGAAAAGGCCCACCCACCCTGAGTCTTTTCAGCACTAGCCCCTCGCTGTCGGGGACTGACTTATTTGCTTCCTAGTTAGGTTGGTTCTCGCGTTGACCAGGGGTGCTCTAACAATAACAAAGGGAACGATACTGTGCCGGTCAATTGACGGGCACCCCCTCAAATTTTTGAACCCCTTTTGGGCCATGTCCAAATCCGATGCAGGGTATCGCCGAGCAATGACAAATAGTGTTGGTTATACTTAGTTCAGAGAGTTTGGACAAGAAACAAAGAAAGATGCTCAGCACCTAAGTGGGTCATGCTAGCCTCATTGTATCACTCTCTATGAAGGGCCTACAGCTGGCACATCTGCAGATCCCATGCACATTCATACCAGTGGCGAAATATCATTCCACCACAATTGCACCACAGGGCAGTGCGTAGGTGCTGCAAGTGCTGCGGGGCAGGAGCCTCCCCTGCCCAAGCTATTGCCCAACTCCCATGTTGGTGCGGCCCTGATGCCTCTTGTAGCTTACACAAGATGAAGCTTGTGCACAGCAGGCAAAAACACCAACAATACAACTGCACTTTTGAATTATCGCATGCATGGCATCTTTTTTCCCAAAGCCACAAAAATCATGCCCAACAACAACATTGCACTGACGTACAATTAAAGAGTGATAACCATGCTGAGTAATCACCCTTGTGCCCTCATATTTCGATCGGAACAATTAGACATGGCCACTAGCAGCCTTGGGCTTAGGCTTGGGCTCGGGGTCACAAGATGACGGAGCCACAGCCTTTGGCAACTTGAAATTGTTGGGCAGGTAACTGGTCTATATGACATCCCTTGTCACGCGATGTTGCCCTCCAAAAGCCTTCACCCCAAATCCCAGGGTAAGCCTTGGCCCAAATCACATCCACATCAAGATTATCATTCTGAGAATTCCAATCTGATGGACCCTGAGAGTGTAGGTGCTCACTATTGCTATCAATAGCATCATCAAAATCAGAATCAGAAGTAGGATTAGGATTAGAATCCTCTTCCTCTTTTTCTTTGCCAGGCACTTGTGCTGCATATTGTGTGGCATGCTTTCCTCAGGGTATGAAGTTCTCTACCTTAGTGGACACTAATTGTCAGAAATGGCCTGAAATGCCGAGGATGGTTTCACTGGTCTTGGGGTTCACACTTCCTCATGTGCTCCTTCTTACCTTACGATCTCGTTGGTAAGTTGCAAGGTAGCCGAGAATTGGGCCTTAAAGAGCAAGGAAGCCCGCTGTTGTGATATGCCCTTCTTTGGGGTTTCTTGGCATTGAAAGCTTAACTTGGGGGGGGGGGGGGGGTTCATGTCCTATATTCTTCCGCAACCCATGATTTGACAAGGGTTCATTTTGGAAGGACCCCTGGGTTAGCAGTTCAAAATGATGTTGGTGATGGTGCTATTGGCAACACCAAGCCATTAAAAACAATTGGTATTCTTGTACGTTAGCACTGGATGTGGATTGGACATCCGGAACAGCCGTGACAGGGGACGAAACAATCGTCCCCGACAGTTTGTACCCCGGAAGCCTCACAGCATACGGTTGAAACTGTACTGTTTGGCTGATGGAGTAAGGCCTTACATGCTAGAAATGTATTTGTATACCGGCCGGCGGGGGGAATTAGAAAACCCCATCGCTGAGGTATCAGGGAAGCTAAAACCCGGGCAAATGGTGTATAGGTGGGCTGACATGTGTCCAGAGAATCGCATCCTTGCATGCGACTCATATTGTGGTGGCGCCAAGGTGTGTCACAAACTGAGCAAGCGAGCAGATTCAACCGTGCATTTTATAGGGGAAGCGCAATGGGTATGGTGTGACGCAAAATTGGCAGGCCCTTAAAATCCGGGGATGAGGTAATTTGCCACAACCCCTCAAACACTTGGTCCCTTCACGTATCTAGAACCCAAAGGTGGGTGCAAAGCCGGCTCGTGTCGTCCCGGTGTATACCACTTGCACAACGGACACCGAACGACTTGGGTGGCCTTGTGAGGATGACCTTCCAGCCATCGTGGGAGCATACCGCAACATGGTGGGGGGGATGGACTAATGCAACGCGTTGGCCCTAGCCCTCCGGGAGTCGCATCTCCATACCACGTGGGCTCGAGCATAAGTTCGTTTGTATTGCGCTATGCCCTGGTAAATGCAATGTCCTCAAAACCCAAACCGCGAAATTTTGTACATGGCGAAGGTGCCGTACGTCCGTACGCTTTTTGGGCTAGGGTGTTCGGGTTGCATGTGACGTTCCCCACGTTTTCGTCCAGAAACGTTTTTTATGTTGTAAACTCACAAAGTAGAACACTTTTTCTGTGGATTGTTACCAAAAAAGGTACCACCCTAGCCAAAGGAATATACGGCATTGATCACGTTGAGCTATATCATGCGGAAGACAAACTTTCTGAAACTTTTTTCGTTTGGGCCTCTTCGCGGCCTAATTTCCGAGGCGTCATCAATCCTCAGATTGCCCTTTCCTGGACCCCACTCCCCACGCCGCCTTAGCGGAGCGAAGCCCAGAGGTGTTCATACACAGCTGAGCGCATTAATGGGCAATTTTCCCTCTTTCGAAACGTCCTTGAGCCACTCTGCGTTGTCCAAGCTGCAACACAATACACCTAACTTGCCTATTATCACATCATTGCAAAGTATGCGCATATTGGTTGTTGTTGGAAATTGTTTTTCAAGGTTTTTTAGGCGAGTGCTCCGTGTAGGTGCTATGCCTAACGACCTCGGCAATTAACGACGAGAACGAACGCCACAAACTAAGTTGAAGAGACCACTTGCAACAACCGGGGGTCCGCAAGTACACGGACACTCGCCGTGACTCCAACCGCTGCCTCTATGAGGGGGCAAATATGGCGTGTGAGTGCACCAATGATTACTGCAACAAGACAGGCCCCTGCTTCGTCCTTCCGTTGGGCGGCGGCGTTGGGGAGGAGAAAGGCTATGGGCTCGAGATTGATGTCGCCTCAGCCATCTGCCATGCCAAGTGCCGCAAATGCCCGCGCGGCCCCGCGTGGTGGAGTTTGGCTTGTTCGGGGACGCCTACTGGCAGCTGCAGCAGGACACCGATCAGGTCAGCCGCCACCTGGTGCCCCTCGGCTCCCGGCACAAGGCCCCTCCCTGCCTTGGGCGAGGGCAAATGGCTCATGTTGGTGGGCGGCGGCAAGCCCCAAAGGTACCACCAGCTGCATAGCATTGTGGTCTCGATAAGGAAGAGCCTCGTGGATGCATCGTCAACATTAGCAGCCCACTAAGGACAACCAACATGGGCACTTATGTAGAGGAAAGCGGGGGCTTGATTTGAAAGCGACCTGGAGGAGATTTCTTGAACGTGTTACACATGAGTGTTTCACGCTTTCATCTTCACAACATCACACGTCACGATGTGAGGTGCCCTGATGACGTTCTAAAGAGCACTGCTCGTGCGCACCATTTGGTGATTGTAAAAAGAGTAACAGCGCGTGAGGCATGGATCGTTCGGCATGGTTCCGATTTAGGAACGAGTCAACCCGAGTGTGCATAAAAAATGTGCGTTATGTTTTCGAAATCGAAATTCGAAAGCAACATGCACACATCTCAATTCATAGTGCATTGTTGATGCCCCTCGCCCCGTGTCATACACTACGCCGCCAGGGAGCAGCTAGAAATAAGACGTGCAAGCAACCGGAGCCCAATGCCTTTCGAGATCCAGATTATTTTGGGACCGTGAGTCCAATACACACGTCCTCCATCATGTTGTGGGACCATCACCTAAAATGATGCAATTTCCCGGTTCTCATTGTCTCAGAAGAGGCACTTTTTAGATAGGACCATAGCAAAATGGTTGGCGGGTGTTAGGAGCCCAAAAAGAGGTGCAAAATGGGCTGGAAAAAACCCCCTAGTTCCCTTGTCTCCCCGTGTCCCCTACCCGCGTCCCAAGCGCCCTCTTACTAATGATTTCCCAAGAAGTGACATTCAGAGGTGGAACGCCAGTGAACCCCATGCCAACCACGTTGTGGTGAGTAATTGAGCACACTACCGCCGTAATGTTGTCACTCACGTCTTGAAGCAAGGCCTGGCCTCGTGGATTCCTATTTTTTGCGCCTCCTCATGCTTTGCTGATTCTTGAGTGCTTTGCCATTCATTGTCACCAACACATGTAATACCTGGTCAATGCCGAGGTCCGGACCACTTGTCTACGCAAGAGGTGTTACATTTCGGGGAAAATCTTGGAAGCTAGATGACCGCTTTGTGTTGACGTAAAAGCGTTGATGATGCAGTACCTTCATCTAAAATACATTCTTTGCCCCAATGAAAGCCCCGTATTCAGCACCCGCCTCCCCTGACACCCTGCGAGCACAACACTGATGTCCTCCATGGACCGACGGGCGCCTGACTGTGATCGCATGATTGTCTGGCGTCTGGTCCTGCTTCCCCGCGCGTGCGCTGCGGGACATAGACTTCTGGGCGGGCGGGCGGGCCCTCGCTCTTAAAATTAAAAGAGACTGACATGGGAGAGATGGAAGGTTCGATGGAGGGGGGGAAGGAGCTGGGGAGGCTGTGTGGGCTGAACCTACTTTGCTTCGTGAGCTACGCAACTAAGGTTCAGCACCCGCCTCCCCTGACACCCTGGGAGCACAACACTGATGTCCTCCATGGACCGACGGGCGCAGTGTGCTCGCGAATGCGAGCTGGAATTTCGTTGGGACTCTCAGCCTCTCTCTTCCCTGAAACTCCCCCCCCCCCCCCCTCATCGGCCCTCGCCCGCTCTCAGCATCCAGGGGGACCTGGGGAGATACTCCAGATGTTTATAACGCTGCGGAGTCCCGCTCCACTGTCGGCGTCGCTCTTCTGCGGCTTGTATTGCCGCCTTGCGGGACGGGAGGGACTTTAACCGGCTCATGGGGTCCGCGGGATTCAGCGCGGACTCGACCCAGAAGGTGCCTATTTGCAGATTGCTCCAGAGTCGGAGCCAGAATAGGCGTCGCAGGATTCGTTGCTGGACCGGGCATCCTGCTGCTGCCCGCATCCCCATAGTTTGGCAGCGGGAGACTTCGCTGTCCGTTCCTACAGTCACTACCTTCCATCCCATATAGACCGCCATTTTGCACGCCATATATACGCCATAGAATTCTGCCTGCTGAAGCGTGCGGATCCACTGTGGGCAACGCGACGACCTGTGCAGCGTCGCGCCCACAATGCCCACCCTGAAGCCGCGTCCCTCCTCAGCCGCATCTGTGAAAAACTGGATTCCGTCTGTGCGTGGGGAGTGCTCTGCTGTGGGATTCTTGGGGCGTTCGGGGGGGTACGTGTGTGCCACTGCACTAAAAACCAGCACAGTGCCCAACCCGCGCGCCATGCCTCTTGTGAAAACCCTGGACCCTGCCTCCAGCGCCCTGTAGCTGCCTGCCATAAAACAGGAAAGCCCCGCCCCCGGCCGCGACAGCCAGCAGAGCTGCCCCAGCAGCTTGCGGAGGCGCCGCGGCTCCACGGTACCCCGACCCACGGCACGCACCCACGCACGCAGCGCGCTCTGGACTCCACCCTTGGCGTTCTGTATGGTTCTCTGTTTGCTGTCTATATGCTTTCCAATGAAGCTGATGGCACGCACTGGCTTGGGCTCACTTTTAATGCTAATTATAAAACCGGCCCGCCGCAGGCGGCTCGTGACTCTGCGGACCGCACTCCTCAGCTCCCTTTTGCTGCCTGCACAGAACAATATATCATCAATGTAGACCCAGGCCCTTGCCGAGGTCCCCCGAAGGGCCCCTGCGACGATACTGCGGACCAAGGTCTGGCACACCAGTGGCGAGTAGCGCCAGCCGAAGGGCAGACGCGTGTACCTGTACGCCCTGCCGTCCGCGGAGCGTAAGACGAAAATGCGGCGCCACAGGCGCGGCAGCTTTATGCTCCAGAATGCGTTCTGAATGTCTAATTTCGCCAGCCAGGGGGCTTTACCCCCCCCCACCTCCCCCCTCAGCCAGTCCCTCAGACCCTCAAGGCCTGGCGGCCGGAATTTCGCCGGGCTGCGCGCATCGGCCTCATTTATTGGGGTGGCGTCTAAAATCATACGACATTTCTCCCGATTTTTCGGGCGTAAAAACGCTCGGGCGGTGGGGCGCAGCCTTGTGCGCTTTACCCCCTTCGTATCTGCCCGGATGGCTCGCATCATCAGTGGCAGCTTTGGGCAGCGCGATTCTAACCCCCCCCCCCCCCCCCCTGCGACTGGGCGTACACTGCCGCCAGCCCCCGCGGTACGAGCCTGTCCCACAGGGACTGGTGCACTGTGACTTCCCCCGCCTCCCCCAGACCCGCCGCAGCCGCCCCCTCCGGGATGTCCCCCTCCTCTTCCGATGAGTAATACCCGTCCTCTTCGCCCTCCAAACCCTCTTCCGCCACCCCCCCCAGTGCCGCCTCCAAAATTGATTTTTCGCCCACCGCTGTGTCCTCGCTTCCCCCCACCAGGGCCCGCTCAGCCTCCAGCAGCCCCAGAACCGCCCCCCTGACCATGTCCTTACGTCCTGCTTTGACGCCTGGCAGGCGGCTTATTGCCTCTGCCACCCGCCGGTGTCTCGGCAGCACCGCTGGCGGATCCCCCGCGGCCCCGCCCACCGACTTGGTCTCCGTCTCCGCCTTCCGGCTCCACTGCTCTGGCCGTTGGCTCCTCTCGCCGCTCGACTTGCAGCTGCCTTTGCGCCCTTGGCCTTGCCGTTGAGCGCCCCGAATGTCGCTGCGCCTTCTGCGGCTTCTCCTTCGGCGACTCCTCAACTTCGACCACCGTGACCCGCGGCGACGTTGTCCGCGTCCTCTTGCAACCCGCCTCGCTGCCGGCAGCCCCACGCGACCCAGGCCCAGCTGGTCGGATAGCGGGGACTTCGAGCTCGCGCCGCACCCAGCCGGGCCACATGCCGAGCGTGGTGCCCGCCGCCATCTCCGCTTTTGGGGTCCTGCCATCCCATGCCGGCTGCACCAGGGGTCCCCCACGCACGAAGCTCCACCGCGGGGGCGCCGTGTAGTAGATTTGCGCAACCGCCGGCGTCTTCCAGCCCCCCCAGAGCATAATGAAGCGCACCGGAAGGCCGAGACCGTACAGTTGCGCAGCGCCGTATCTGCGGAACGAGTGCCAGCGCGTATTTTTGTAGCTGCCACCCGGCCTGTCGAGGAGGCCCCGCAGCCCGTCGTGCAGCCCGTCTCGCCCCCGGAACCACGCTGGTCGGTCCGGGTGATAGCCGTGGAGGGCGCGCAGCCGCGCCAGGAATCCTGCCCATCTCGCCGTCCACGGCCCCATGCTCTGTCGCTGCTCTCCGGCCCGCGACTTCGTTCCCGTGAAGACCAGCTCCTCTCCGTCGGCTCGGGCGGTGATGGCCTCGCTGGCCCTGAGGCAGTGCGAGCAAGACAGCGCGGCAAGGGCGACGATTTCCCACTCCGCGGCCGACCCTGCAGCGGCAGCCATGTGTTGTAGTGCGCCCATGCTGGCCCACTCCTTAACTGTCGTCCGTCCTGCCTTTTCGGCGGCCTTTGCTGCCCCCACCGCGAGGTACCAGTCTCCCGGTCGGACAGTGCGGCGCAGCCACCCCAGTTTTTCGAGTAGTCGCACCGCGGACAGAACCTTTTTGACTGCGCTTTCTCCCATGCCCTTCTCGACCAGGGAGGCGAGCTCGTCTTCCAGGACCCGTCGCCTGTGGCATCCTGGCTGCATCCTCTCTCTCCTTCTGAGGTGGCTGAGCGCCTGCAGATACCCCTCGAGGGTCGTGTCGCTGAGCCCTCGGACGACAGATGCGTCGTAGCCGGCTCCCCAGCCCCCACGCAGGGCCTGCCCGAGCCGCTCGGCGCCATCGGCAATGGGCAGATCCCGCTCTGCGGTTCACCTCGTCCCTTTTCCCCGCGTGCAGCCCCACTCGTCGCGATCAAAATACCAGTGGGCCTGCCCACAGTCTCCACACTTCGTCTTCGGGGGGTCCGTGCAATCTTCCCACGCTCCCGTGCGCTTGGACTTGAAGTGACGCCTCCCGTTCAGCAGGGTGAACTCGGTGTTGGCCGCGGAGCCTGTCCCGCGCCAGATCTCGCCTTCCTTGCGGCCCGCTATGCCGCTGCCCGCATGGCGCGCGGTACTCCTCTGCGGCGATCTACGCCTCCGTCCCCGTGACCTCCCGGAGGATGATGAAGAGCTGCTTGACGTCGCGCCGCTGCCGCTCGTGCTGCTGTCCTCGCTGTCGCTGCTGTTGTCTTTCCCGGCGCGCCCTTTTCCCTTTCGCTTCCGGTCCTTCTTTCGCTGCCGTCGCGCCTTCTTCTTCTCCTTGCGCCGCTTTTCCTTCATCTTGGCCTTTAGGTCATCAGCCCCAGTGACGTCACAGTCCAACAGGATCTTCCACACCTTTGCTGCCAGCGGTGGTGGCCCCTCGGCCCCCATCTCCTCGTCCTCTCGCAGCTGGGATTCCAGGGCCTTGCACAGCTTGATAGTCCACCGGGGCGCTCCCGCCCGCCTGCGCATGCTCCGGACCGCGCGCGTCGTCAGGCGGTTCCACTTGTCCCGTTCGCCCCGCTCCTCCTTGCCGTCCTCGTCGTCCGCTCCGATGCCTCCTCCGGCAGGCACCTTCCCCGGCTGCGTACCCGCTGATGGCCCCGCGTCGACTGTCCCCACGTGGCCGCCGTGATGGTGTCCTCCCGCGGCCGCTCGCTCCAGGTCCTGCAGAGACGCGCAGAGCTCAAAAGCCGCCTCTGATTGCGGCTGCGCCAACTCCAAATCGGGGACTTCGATGCCCCACACCAGGCTTAACCCAAACAGGAATGCATCCCTGTAGGCCATAAAATTTTTGCAGACCAGGCACACGTTGAGTGTGCGATTGAACAGCAGGGCCAGCTTGGAGGTGTTCAGCCTGGCCGTCTTCGTCCAGAATCGCACCCCCGCGTCGAGTACCCCATGCCTGCTCTCGGTGGGCACCTCCGTTGCGCGCCAGTGCTCCCCCATGAGGCTGCACCACGCCCAGTCGAGCACATTTTCGTCTTGGGCCCGCAGCTTTTCCCACGACCATGCCCCTTCGCCGTCCAGCTGCTCTGTGGTTGACATGTCCCCCTGGCGGCCCTCGCTCTTAAAATTAAAAGAGACTGACATGGGAGAGATGGAAGGTTCGATGGAGGGGGGGAAGGAGCTGGGGAGGCTGTGTGGGCTGAACCTACTTTGCTTCGTGAGCTACGCAACTAAGGTAGAGATAGGACCATAGCAAAATGGTTGGCGGGTGTTAGGAGCCCAAAAAGAGGTGCAAAATGGGCTGGAAAAAACCCCCTAGTTCCCTTGTCTCCCCGTGTCCCCTACCCGCGTCCCAAGCGCCCTCTTACTAATGATTTCCCAAGAAGTGACATTCAGAGGTGGAACGCCAGTGAACCCCATGCCAACCACGTTGTGGTGAGTAATTGAGCACACTACCGCCGTAATGTTGTCACTCACGTCTTGAAGCAAGGCCTGGCCTCGTGGATTCCTATTTTTTGCGCCTCCTCATGCTTTGCTGATTCTTGAGTGCTTTGCCATTCATTGTCACCAACACATGTAATACCTGGTCAATGCCGAGGTCCGGACCACTTGTCCACGCAAGAGGTGTTACATTTCGGGGAAAATCTTGGAAGCTAGATGACCGCTTTGTGTTGACGTAAAAGCGTTGATGATGCAGTACCTTCATCTAAAATACATTCTTTGCCCCAATGAAAGCCCCGTATTCCAAACGTGCTCGGTGCCTTTGGCATTGCGTTTGGCCAACTGCATTTTTTAGGGGGACCCTAAAATTTCTAGGTGGGTAGGGTTAGCAACACAAAAGCTGTCCTCAGCCCCGGGCAACGTTGAGGCCCGATGCGAGCCAACAAAACACTCCTCCCTAAACATGATGCCCCCAAACTCGTTAAGTGGGTGGACAAAGCAGAAGGTAAACTAGGGCAATGCCACACTAAAGCAACCAAGTATGAAGTTGTAAGAGTATTTTCATGGCCACAATTCAACGGAAACGAGTGCGCCTTGCGGGGCGTGGAGACAAATTTGTGGCCAACTGGAAGATTGAGATATAGTCTTGGTGAGCCACACCAGTCAAGAAGTTTTGTCAGTCGAATTGAACCATAAGTGCTTCAACCTATATCAAGGCAAAACGTCCACCTAGAAAAGAATCTTAGCTTTGACATTCTGTGGCAGCTCCGCTCTGGAGAAAGAAGAGCGCTTCGAATAGCGCAAGGCAGCTTTAATATCCAAGTGTGCACCGGGGTCCTCCTCTTTCATTTTTGGGAATTGAGCGGACCACCCAGGACGGCACAACTGATTGCATTCATGTTGAAGAATAGAATATTCAAGCACAAACTTTTTGCACAGTTAGTCCAAGTTACGGTGAGGCTTAGATTTTCCATGGTGATTGTTCGTGGTCCTATTGCACTCCATCATAGGCTTTTTTTTTCCACGCGACTCAAACGTATGCTGCGAAGGTGCAGGGGGCCCACCCCCTCCCCCTTACCCAACCCCGCCCTCCGCCGCCTGGCACGCCAAGGTGGCGTGAAGCGGCCCTAGCAAGAGGTGAGGAGACCAGAAGAAACCACGGCTTGGCTTGGTGCCAACGCCACATCTTTGTTGTGAATAGCAATGACAAGGAAATTTGGTTTGCACTGTGCATTGCGGGTTGCCCCTCCTAAGCGAAGAGAGGATGGTTGGACATGCACTTTCCAGTGCTTTTACTTCTCAAATGACGTGGTGAATGTGTTTGCCTGGGGGCTTCATCAAGGATGTGTTGCACTTTATCAATGCATATCATGCTTTCGTGGTTTTAAGCGAGACGAAGATAATGTTCACTTGGTGGAATTTGTCAACAGCTCTTTAAAAAAAAAAAAGCAGCCCCTGGCATCCCTCCTACTCTTGGAGTGTGTGTAATCGAGCTACGGGCTGGGAAGTGGAACATATTCGGCTCCAAATTTAAGGGGTAATTGTAGGCACGGCAGTGGCGGTGCCATGAAATCCCCAACCAACGATTGCACAACATGCTCCTCATGGCACTTTTGTTCGCGTTCAATCAGCTTTTCTTCCCTTTGCGTGGGCCTTTGCTGCTCTTCTAATTGTCTCCCTGGTCGTCCTTCCAGTCGGAGATTGCAACACGAACACACTACAATGCAACCTGGGTGCGGTGCTACGACGTGTGAAGGGCAGATACCATACTGCGTGCGAGCGTGAATCCGTGCACGGTGCCGCGGCAGATTCGTCATGGAAGCCACGGCAGTGACCCAAGGTTTGCGAGCTTAAATGCCAAGCCTGCAAACCAGAATGTTTGGTCTTGGTGCAACAACTAGACGGCATCGGCTTATACCAATGAGCGCAGCGGTTCCGACATCCCCCGATTCATCGGAAGCATTGGTTCCGACATCAGAAGCGGTTATGCGGCCGATTTTTGCTGCACGCGCCCCGTGTGAGGTGTGCGACATACCTGGGGGCAATAATAGATTGACTCCCCCCCAAGCAATTGCCTTATATGTGAAGAAAAACCCATTCCTCAAGTTGTGCCCCTGCCCCACCCGAACAGCACCAGCACCACACATCACCACCAGCACCATGACCAACATATACAGTACACTATTCTACATTGGTCCGCCACTCAAGAGAGGTTGCCAAATCCACCATGGCGTGCTATGGCTAATCACACATTTGAACCTCTAGTTTGAAACGACAAAATACGCACCTCCGTCTCGTGTTTTACGTTAGCGGGCGATTGCAGTCTACTTTGTATTTGTCCTAAGTCGCAAGCGACGACAATCTGGCGCACTCTTTTTGCATAATTGACTTTCAATGGTTTGGTGAGTTTCATTCCGCTAGTGCGGGAGCTGAGGACAGGTTGGCGGCGCTTGGATCGGGTGATGGACTCCCTGCGCTACCTCGCCTGGGCAACCTCTTTGCAACAATGTGGAGGGGTAAAGTGATGGGTGGTGGATTTCCCCCTTGGACCTTGGAGGGATTCAAGATTGCTGACTTCGATAAGGTAAAGCGCCTCACTGGTGCCTTTGGAGAGCCACCCACACCCCCTGAGAAGGTCCAAACACTTGAATGTTTGGCCCCTGATGAGAACGTCATTGTGTTTGTGTCCCGTTGGACATGTTGTCAAGGACAGAAGCGGTGGTAATACCAAGTGTGGTAGACGACACCCAGGTGCTTGTGCCTGGAGTATCCAGAGTTCAGAAAAATGACACTGAATGCATAGCCAAGGCCAACGCCAAAACAAGAAACCCAACCCGGACAAATTTCACTTGATCCTCCGGAAGCCGCCCAAGTGAGCAACCAAGCGAGCACAGGAAGGACATCAACGGCAAATCATCTAGAGGACCACATAGTAAAAGGGCACGATTACGCAAAGTAGGCGGCGAGAGCATTCCCGTGCAAGCCACAATCCGAGATGACGAAAGGGATATCCAACGGCACCCAAAGCGCTTCAAGTGTAAAGTGGCGCAACACATGATCACCCTACGCATGCCGTAAGGAATCATGGATGGGATGCTCACCATGCGGAGGGCAAACCTGCAGCAAGTGGATTGGCCCAAGGATATAAACCTAGAGCAAACAGTCAAAGGCCCCGTCAATGCTGCCATGTCCGGCGTAGCGGGGTGCAGCTGCATGGCGTTGCAACTACCCTGACGCCACCTAGAGTGTTCATATACGCGGATTTCAGTCAAGGGCGGCGAGGCATCCCAATCCCGGTAGAAAAAGCGTGATGCGTGGCAGTGCTCCAGCGCTGGAAGGTAGCACACTTGTAAAAAGAAACGACGCAATATGCTCGCCTTCGAAAACCGCATTGAACACTTGGCGGCAATGACGGCGAATAAGTGGCCACACGCAAATCTAGCGACTACGCAATCTTCTCACAATGGAGCCGCTCAAGCATCTAGCGCTTCAACCTGCATCAGAGCAAGACGTCCACCTAGAAAAGAATCTTAGCTTTGACATTCTGTGGCAGCTCCGCTCTGGAGAAAGAAGAGCACTTCGAATAGCGCAAGGCAGCTTTAATATCCAAGTGTGCACCGGGGTCCTCCTCTTTCATTTTTGGGAATTGAGCGGACCACCCAGGACGGCACAACTGATTGCATTCATGTTGAAGAATAGAAGATTCAAGCACAAACTTTTTGCACAGTTAGTCCGAGTTACGGTGAGGCTTAGATTTTCCATGGTGATTGTTCGTGGTCCTATTACACTCCATCATAGGCTTTTTTTTTCCACGCGACTCAAACGGATGCTGCGAAGGTGCAGGGGGCCCACCCCCTCCCCCTTACCCAACCCCGCCCTCCGCCGCCTGGCACGCCAAGGTGGCGTGAAGCGGCCCTAGCAAGAGGTGAGGAGACCAGAAGAAACCAGGGCTTGGCTTGGTGCCAACGCCACATCTTTGTTGTGAATGGCAATGACAAGGAAATTTGGTTTGCACTGTGCATTGCGGGTTGCCCCTCCTAAGCGAAGAGAGGATGGTTGGACATGCAGTTTCCAATGCTTTTACTTCTCAAATGAGGTGGTGGATGTGTTTGCCTAGGGGCTTCATCAAGGATGTGTTGCACTTTATCAATGTATATCATGCTTTCGTGGTTTTAAGCGAGACAAAGATAATGTTCACTTGGTGGAATTTGTCAACAGCTCTTTCAAAAAAAAAGCAGCCCTTGGCATCCCCTCCTACTCTCCGCAAAGACAGCTCTGACCGCCCAAGAACATGATCTCACCGGACTCACCATTCTTGTCATGCAACGCCCCTTCCGCAGAGATCGAGTTGAGCACACATGACATGAATCACCGGTTAATTTGTCTGCTTTCAACAAGAATGCACACATGGGCCAAGGATACGTGCCCACATGGATCATGGAAGAGCTGAGTAGACCGATCGCTCACATGTCCTGTGTTGTGCAGAAACAGCTTAGGTGGCGCCATGTGATGGCGGTTGTTGGCCGGTTCTTGTGAGTTTTCTTGCTTCATTCTTTTTTAAAAAAAAACGAAAAACGCAAGCACACAACCCACGAGTTAGTAAAAAAGGTTCAGAAAAACTACCTATGCCTGAACATTTTTTGGTGTTTTTTTTCCTACAATCAACCTACGTCGAAACAAATGCACGTGACCTACACCCAAAAAATCAAGACGCCGCCTGCGCTTTTTTCCACAATTGACCTACAACTTCCTTGGGGGAAAGGGGTTGCGCACGACTTGTTCATTTCATCTTTTCATTCTATGGTGCTACAAGCCTTAAATACGCTCACACCCGATATTTTGATTTGCATTTTTAGGGATTTTAGGGAGCCGCCCACACCCCCTGAGAAGGTCCAAACACTTGAATGTTTGGCCCCGGATGAGAACGTCATTGTGTTTGTGTCCCGTTGGACATGTTTTCAAGGACAGAAGCGGTGGTAATACCAAGTGTGGTAGACGACACCCAGGTGCTTGTGCCTGGAGTATCCAGAGTTCAGAAAAATGACACTGAATGCATAGCCAAGGCCAACGCCAAAACAAGAAACCCAACCCGGACAAATTTCACCTGATCCTCCGGAAGCCGCCCCACTGAGCAACCAAGCGAGCACAGGAAGGACGTCAACGGCAAATCATCTAGAGGACCACATAGTAAAAGGGCACGGTTACGCAAAGTAGGCGGCGAGAGCATTCCCGTGCAAGCCACAATCCGAGATGACGAAAGAGATATCCAACGGCACCCAAAGCGCTTCAAGTGTAAAGTGGCGCAACACATGATCACCCTACGCATGCCGTAAGGAATCATGGATGGGATGCTCACCATGCGGAGGGCAAACCTGCAGCAAGTGGATTGGCCCAAGGATATAAACCTAGAGCAAACAGTCAAAGGCCCCGTCAATGCTGCCATGTCCGGCGTAGCGGGGTGCAGCTGCATGGCGTTGCAACTACCCTGACGCCACCTAGAGTGTTCATATACGCGGATTCCAGTCAAGGGCGGCGAGGCATCCCAATCCCGGTAGAAAAAGTATGATGGGTGGCAGTGCTCCAGCGCTGGAAGGTAGCACACTTGTAAAAAGAAACGACGCAATATGCTCGCCTTCGAAAACCGCATTGAACACTTGGCGGCAATGACGGCGAACAAGTGGCCACACGCAAATCTAGCGACTACGCAATCTTCTCACAATGGAGCCGCTCAAGCATCTAGCGCTTCAACCTGCATCAGAGCAAGACGTCCACCTAGAAAAGAATCTTAGCTTTGACATTCTGTGGCAGCTCCGCTCTGGAGAAAGAAGAGCACTTCGAATAGCGCAAGGCAGCTTTAATATCCAAGTGTGCACCGGGGTCCTCCTCTTTCATTTTTGGGGATTAGGCGGACCACCCAGGACGGCACAACTGATTGCATTCATGTTGAAGAATAGAATATTCAAGCACAAACCTTTTGCACAGTTAGTCCCAGTTACGGTGAGGCTTAGATTTTCCATGGTGATTGTTCGTGCTCCTATTGCACTCCATCATAGGCTTTTTTTCCCCACGCGACTCAAACGGATGCTGCGAAGGTGCAGGGAGCCCACCCCCTCCCCCTTACCCAACCCCGCCCTCCGCCGCCTGGCACGCAAAGGTGGCGTGAAGCGGCCCTAGCAAGAGGTGAGGAGACCAGAAGAAACCAGGGCTTGGCTTGGTGCCAACGCCACATCTTTGTTGTGAATGGCAATGACAAGGAAATTTGGTTTGCACTGTGCATTGCGGGTTGCCCCTCCTAAGCGAAGAGAGGATGGTTGGACTGGCAGTTTCCAATGCTTTTACTTCTCAAATGAGGTGGTGGATGTGTTTGCCTAGGGGCTTCCGCAAGGATGTGTTGCACTTTATCAATGTATATCATGCTTTCGTGGTTTTAAGCGAGACAAAGATAATGTTCACTTGGTGGAATTTGTCAACAGCTCTTTCAAAAAAAAAGCAGCCCTTGGCATCCCCTCCTACTCTCCGCAAAGACAGCTCTGACCGCCCAAGAACATGATCTCACCGGACTCACCATTCTTGTCATGCAACGCCCCTTCCGCAGGGATCGAGTTGAGCACACATGACATGAATCACCGGTTAATTTGTCTGCTTTCAACAAGAATGCACACATGGGCCTAGGATACGTGCCCACATGGATCACGGAAGAGCTGAGTAGACCGATCGCTCACATGTCCTGTGTTGTGCAGAAGCAGCTTAGGTGGCGCCATGTGATGGCGGTTGTTGGCCGGTTCTTGTGAGTTTTCTTGCTTCATTCTTTTTAAAAAAAAAACGAAAAACGCAAGCACACAACCCACGAGTTAGTAAAAAAGGTTCAGAAAAACTACCTATGCCTGAACATTTTTTGGTGTTTTTTTTCCTACAATCAACCTACGTCGAAACAAATGCACGTGACCTACACCCAAAAAATCAAGACGCCGCCTGCGCTTTTTTCCACAATTGACCTACAACTTCCTTGGGGGAAAGGGGTTGCGCACGACTTGTTCATTTCATCTTTTCATTCTATAGTGCTACAAGCCTTAAATACGCTCACACCCGATATTTTGATTTGCATTTTTAGGGATTTTAGGGAGCCGCCCACACCCCTTGAGAAGGTCCAAACACTTGAATGTTTGGCCCCGGATGAGAACGTCATTGTGTTTGTGTCCCGTTGGACATGGTGTCAAGGACAGAAGCGGTGGTAATACCAAGTGTGGTAGACGACACCCAGGTGCTTGTGCCTGGAGTATCCAGAGTTCAGAAAAATGACACTGAATGCATAGCCAAGGCCAACGCCAAAACAAGAAACCCAACCCGGACAAATTTCATTTGATCCTCCGGAAGCCGCCCCACTGAGCAACCAAGCGAGCACAGGAAGGACATCAACGGCAAATCATCTAGAGGACCACATAGTAAAAGGGCACGATTACGCAAAGTAGGCGGCGAGAGCATTCCCGTGCAAGCCACAATCCGAGACGACGAAAGAGATATCCAACGGCACCCAAAGCGCTTCAAGTGTAAAGTGGCGCAACACATGATCACCCTACGCATGCCGTAAGGAATCATGGATGGGATGCTCACCATGCGGAGGGCAAACCTGCAGCAAGTGGATTGGCCCAAGGGTATAAACCTAGAGCAAACAGTCAAAGGCCCCGTCAATGCTGCCATGTCCGGCGTAGCGGGGTGCAGCTGCATGGCGTTGCAACTACCCTGACGCCACCTAGAGTGTTCATATACACGGATTCCAGTCAAGGGCGGCGAGGCATCCCAATCCCGGTAGAAAAAGCGTGATGGGTGGCAGTGCTCCAGCGCTGGAAGGTAGCACACTTGTAAAAAGAAACGACGCAATATGCTCGCCTTCGAAAACCGCATTGAACACTTGGCGGCAATGACGGCGAATAAGTGGCCACACGCAAATCTAGCGACTACGCAATCTTCTCACAATGGAGCCGCTCAAGCATCTAGCGCTTCAACCTGCATCAGAGCAAGACGTCCACCTAGAAAAGAATCTTAGCTTTGACATTCTGTGGCAGCTCCGCTCTGGAGAAAGAAGGCGCTTCGAATAGCGCAAGGCAGCTTTGATATCCAAGTGTGCACCGGGGTCCCCCTCTTTCATTTTTGGGAATTAGGCGGACCACCCAGGACGGCACAATTGATTGCATTCATGTTGAAGAATAGAATATTCAAGCACAAACTTGTTGCACAGTTAGTCCGAGTTAAGGTGAGGCTTAGATTTTCCATGGTGATTGTTCGTGCTCCTATTGCACTCCGTCATAGGCTTTTTTTTTCCACGCGACTCAAACGGATGCTGCGAAGGTGCAGGGAGCCCACCCCCTCCCCCTTACCCAACCCCGCCCTCCGCCGCCTGGCACGCCAAGGTGGCGTGAAGCGGCCCTAGCAAGAGGTGAGGAGACCAGAAGAAACCAGGGCTTGGCTTGGTGCCAACGCCACATCTTTGTTGTGAATGGCAATGACAAGGAAATTTGGTTTGCACTGTGCATTGCGGGTTGCCCCTCCTAAGCGAAGAGAGGATGGTTGGACATGCAGTTTCCAATGCTTTTACTTCTCAAATGAGGTGGTGGATGTGTTTGCCTAGGGGCTTCATCAAGGATGTGTTGCACTTTATCAATGTATATCATGCTTTCGTGGTTTTAAGCGAGACAGAGATAATGTTCACTTGGTGGAATTTGTCAACAGCTCTTTCAAAAAAAAAAGCAGCCCTTGGCATCCCCTCCTACTCTCCGCAAAGACAGCTCTGACCGCCCAAGAACATGATCTCACCGGACTCACCATTCTTGTCATGCAACGCCCCTTCCGCAGGGATCGAGTTGAGCACACATGACATGAATCACCGGTTAATTTGTCTGCTTTCAACAAGAATGCACACATGGGCCTAGGATACGTGCCCACATGGATCATGGAAGAGCTGAGTAGACCGATCGCTCACATGTCCTGTGTTGTGCAGAAACAGCTTAGGTGGCGCCATGTGATGGCGGTTGTTGGCCGGTTCTTGTGAGTTTTCTTGCTTCATTCTTTTTAAAAAAAAAACGAAAAACGCAAGCACACAACCCACGAGTTAGTAAAAAAGGTTCAGAAAAACTACCTATGCCTGAACATTTTTTGGTGTTTTTTTTCCTACAATCAACCTACGTCGAAACAAATGCACGTGACCTACACCCAAAAAATCAAGACGCCGCCTGCGCTTTTTTCCACAATTGACCTACAACTTCCTTGGGGGAAAGGGGTTGCGCACGACTTGTTCATTTCATCTTTTCATTCTATAGTGCTACAAGCCTTAAATACGCTCACACCCGATATTTTGATTTGCATTTTTAGGGATTTTAGGGAGCCGCCCACACCCCCTGAGAAGGTCCAAACACTTGAATGTTTGGCCCCGGATGAGAACGTCATTGTGTTTGTGTCCCGTTGGACATGTTGTCAAGGACAGAAGCGGTGGTAATACCAAGTGTGGTAGACGACACCCAGGTGCTTGTGCCTGGAGTATCCAGAGTTCAGAAAAATGACACTGAATGCATAGCCAAGGCCAACGCCAAAACAAGAAACCCAACCCGGACAAATTTCACTTGATCCTCCGGAAGCCGCCCCACTGAGCAACCAAGCGAGCACAGGAAGGACATCAACGGCAAATCATCTAGAGGACCACATAGTAAAAGGGCACGATTACGCAAAGTAGGCGGCGAGAGCATTCCCGTGCAAGCCACAATCCGAGACGACGAAAGAGATATCCAACGGCACCCAAAGCGCTTCAAGTGTAAAGTGGCGCAACACATGATCACCCTACGCATGCCGTAAGGAATCATGGATGGGATGCTCACCATGCGGAGGGCAAACCTGCAGCAAGTGGATTGGCCCAAGGGTATAAACCTAGAGCAAACAGTCAAAGGCCCCGTCAATGCTGCCATGTCCGGCGTAGCGGGGTGCAGCTGCATGGCGTTGCAACTACCCTGACGCCACCTAGAGTGTTCATATACACGGATTCCAGTCAAGGGCGGCGAGGCATCCCAATCCCGGTAGAAAAAGCGTGATGGGTGGCAGTGCTCCAGCGCTGGAAGGTAGCACACTTGTAAAAAGAAACGACGCAATATGCTCGCCTTCGAAAACCGCATTGAACACTTGGCGGCAATGACGGCGAATAAGTGGCCACACGCAAATCTAGCGACTACGCAATCTTCTCACAATGGAGCCGCTCAAGCATCTAGCGCTTCAACCTGCATCAGAGCAAGACGTCCACCTAGAAAAGAATCTTAGCTTTGACATTCTGTGGCAGCTCCGCTCTGGAGAAAGAAGGCGCTTCGAATAGCGCAAGGCAGCTTTGATATCCAAGTGTGCACCGGGGTCCTCCTCTTTCATTTTTGGGAATTAGGCGGACCACCCAGGACGGCACAATTGATTGCATTCATGTTGAAGAATAGAATATTCAAGCACAAACTTGTTGCACAGTTAGTCCGAGTTAAGGTGAGGCTTAGATTTTCCATGGTGATTGTTCGTGCTCCTATTGCACTCCGTCATAGGCTTTTTTTTTCCACGCGACTCAAACGGATGCTGCGAAGGTGCAGGGAGCCCACCCCCTCCCCCTTACCCAACCCCGCCCTCCGCCGCCTGGCACGCCAAGGTGGCGTGAAGCGGCCCTAGCAAGAGGTGAGGAGACCAGAAGAAACCAGGGCTTGGCTTGGTGCCAACGCCACATCTTTGTTGTGAATGGCAATGACAAGGAAATTTGGTTTGCACTGTGCATTGCGGGTTGCCCCTCCTAAGCGAAGAGAGGATGGTTGGACAGGCAGTTTCCAATGCTTTTACTTCTCAAATGAGGTGGTGGATGTGTTTGCCTACGGGCTTCATCAAGGATGTGTTGCACTTTATCAATGTATATCATGCTTTCGTGGTTTTAAGCGAGACAGAGATAATGTTCACTTGGTGGAATTTGTCAACAGCTCTTTCAAAAAAAAAGCAGCCCTTGGCATCCCCTCCTACTCTCCGCAAAGACAGCTCTGACCGCCCAAGAACATGATCTCACCGGACTCACCATTCTTGTCATGCAACGCCCCTTCCGCAGGGATCGAGTTGAGCACACATGACATGAATCACCGGTTAATTTGTCTGCTTTCAACAAGAATGCACACATGGGCCTAGGATACGTGCCCACATGGATCACGGAAGAGCTGAGTAGACCGATCGCTCACATGTCCTGTGTTGTGCACAAACAGCTTAGGTGGCGCCATGTGATGGCGGTTGTTGGCCGGTTCTTGTGAGTTTTCTTGCTTCATTCTTTTTTAAAAAAAAACGAAAAACGCAAGCACACAACCCACGAGTTAGTAAAAAAGGTTCAGAAAAACTACCTATGCCTTACCATTTTTTGGTGTTTTTTTTCCTACAATCAACCTACGTCGAAACAAATGCACGTGACCTACACCCAAAAAATCAAGACGCCGCCTGCGCTTTTTTCCACAATTGACCTACAACTTCCTTGGGGGAAAGGGGTTGCGCACGACTTGTTCATTTCATCTTTTCATTCTATAGTGCTACAAGCCTTAAATACGCTCACACCCGATATTTTGATTTGCATTTTTAGGGATTTTAGGGAGCCGCCCACACCCCCTGAGAAGGTCCAAACACTTGAATGTTTGGCCCCGGATGAGAACGTCATTGTGTTTGTGTCCCGTTGGACATGTTGTCAAGGACAGAAGCGGTGGTAATACCAAGTGTGGTAGACGACACCCAGGTGCTTGTGCCTGGAGTATCCAGAGTTCAGAAAAATGACACTGAATGCATAGCCAAGGCCAACGCCAAAACAAGAAACCCAACCCGGACAAATTTCACTTGATCCTCCGGAAGCCGCCCCACTGAGCAACCAAGCGAGCACAGGAAGGACATCAACGGCAAATCATCTAGAGGACCACATAGTAAAAGGGCACGATTACGCAAAGTAGGCGGCGAGAGCATTCCCGTGCAAGCCACAATCCGAGACGACGAAAGAGATATCCAACGGCACCCAAAGCGCTTCAAGTGTAAAGTGGCGCAACACATGATCACCCTACGCATGCCGTAAGGAATCATGGATGGGATGCTCACCATGCGGAGGGCAAACCTGCAGCAAGTGGATTGGCCCAAGGGTATAAACCTAGAGCAAACAGTCAAAGGCCCCGTCAATGCTGCCATGTCCGGCGTAGCGGGGTGCAGCTGCATGGCGTTGCAACTACCCTGACGCCACCTAGAGTGTTCATATACACGGATTCCAGTCAAGGGCGGCGAGGCATCCCAATCCCGGTAGAAAAAGCGTGATGGGTGGCAGTGCTCCAGCGCTCGAAGGTAGCACACTTGTAAAAAGAAACGACGCAATATGCTCGCCTTCGAAAACCGCATTGAACACTTGGCGGCAATGACGGCGAATAAGTGGCCACACGCAAATCTAGCGACTACGCAATCTTCTCACAATGGAGCCGCTCAAGCATCTAGCGCTTCAACCTGCATCAGAGCAAGACGTCCACCTAGAAAAGAATCTTAGCTTTGACATTCTGTGGCAGCTCCGCTCTGGAGAAAGAAGGCGCTTCGAATAGCGCAAGGCAGCTTTGATATCCAAGTGTGCACCGGGGTCCTCCTCTTTCATTTTTGGGAATTAGGCGGACCACCCAGGACGGCACAATTGATTGCATTCATGTTGAAGAATAGAATATTCAAGCACAAACTTGTTGCACAGTTAGTCCGAGTTAAGGTGAGGCTTAGATTTTCCATGGTGATTGTTCGTGCTCCTATTGCACTCCGTCATAGGCTTTTTTTTTCCACGCGACTCAAACGGATGCTGCGAAGGTGCAGGGAGCCCACCCCCTCCCCCTTACCCAACCCCGCCCTCCGCCGCCTGGCACGCCAAGGTGGCGTGAAGCGGCCCTAGCAAGAGGTGAGGAGACCAGAAGAAACCAGGGCTTGGCTTGGTGCCAACGCCACATCTTTGTTGTGAATGGCAATGACAAGGAAATTTGGTTTGCACTGTGCATTGCGGGTTGCCCCTCCTAAGCGAAGAGAGGATGGTTGGACAGGCAGTTTCCAATGCTTTTACTTCTCAAATGAGGTGGTGGATGTGTTTGCCTACGGGCTTCATCAAGGATGTGTTGCACTTTATCAATGTATATCATGCTTTCGTGGTTTTAAGCGAGACAGAGATAATGTTCACTTGGTGGAATTTGTCAACAGCTCTTTCAAAAAAAAAGCAGCCCTTGGCATCCCCTCCTACTCTCCGCAAAGACAGCTCTGACCGCCCAAGAACATGATCTCACCGGACTCACCATTCTTGTCATGCAACGCCCCTTCCGCAGGGATCGAGTTGAGCACACATGACATGAATCACCGGTTAATTTGTCTGCTTTCAACAAGAATGCACACATGGGCCTAGGATACGTGCCCACATGGATCACGGAAGAGCTGAGTAGACCGATCGCTCACATGTCCTGTGTTGTGCACAAACAGCTTAGGTGGCGCCATGTGATGGCGGTTGTTGGCCGGTTCTTGTGAGTTTTCTTGCTTCATTCTTTTTTAAAAAAAAACGAAAAACGCAAGCACACAACCCACGAGTTAGTAAAAAAGGTTCAGAAAAACTACCTATGCCTTACCATTTTTTGGTGTTTTTTTTCCTACAATCAACCTACGTCGAAACAAATGCACGTGACCTACACCCAAAAAATCAAGACGCCGCCTGCGCTTTTTTCCACAATTGACCTACAACTTCCTTGGGGGAAAGGGGTGGCGCACGACTCGTTCATTTCATCTTTTCATTCTATGGTGCTACAAGCCTTAAATACGCTCACACCCGATATTTTGATTTGCATTTTTAGGGATTTTAGGGAGCCGCCCACACCCCCTGAGAAGGTCCAAACACTTGAATGTTTGGCCCCGGATGAGAACGTCATTGTGTTTGTGTCCCGTTGGACATGTCGTCAAGGACAGAAGCGGTGGTAATACCAAGTGTGGTAGACGACACCCAGGTGCTTGTGCCTGGAGTATCCAGAGTTCAGAAAAATGACACTGAATGCATAGCCAAGGCCAACACCAAAAAAAGAAACCCAACCCGGACAAATTTCACCTGATCCTCCGGAAGCCGCCCCACTGAGCAACCAAGCGAGCACAGGAAGGACATCAACGGCAAATCATCTAGAGGACCACATAGTAAAAGGGCACAATTACGCAAAGTAGGCGGCGAGAGCATTCCCGTGCAAGCCACAATCCGAGATGACGAAAGGGATATCCAACGGCACCCAAAGCGCTTCAAGTGTAAAGTGGCGCAACACATGATCACCCTACGCATGCTGTAAGGAATCATGGATGGGATGCTCACCATGCGGAGGGCAAACCTGCAGCAAGTGGATTGGCCCAAGGATATAAACCTAGAGCAAACAGTCAAAGGCCCCGTCAATGCTGCCATGTCCGGCGTAGCGGGGTGCAGCTGCATGGCGTTGCAACTACCCTGACGCCACCTAGAGCGTTCATATACGCGGATTCCAGTCAAGGGCGGCGAGGCATCCCAATCCCGGTAGAAAAAGCGTGATGGGTGGCAGTGCTCCAGCGCTGGAAGGTAGCACACTTGTAAAAAGAAACGACGCAATATGCTCGCCTTCGAAAACCGCATTGAACACTTGGCGGCAATGACGGCGAATAAGTGGCCACACGCAAATCTAGCGACTACGCAATCTTCTCACAATGGAGCCGCTCAAGCATCTAGCGCTTCAACCTGCATCAGAGCAAGATGTCCACCTAGAAAAGAATCTTAGCTTTGACATTCTGTGGCAGCTCCGCTCTGGAGAAAGAAGAGCACTTCGAATGGCGCAAGGCAGCTTTAATATCCAAGTGTGCACCGGGGTCCTCCTCTTTCATTTTTGGGGATTAGGCGGACCACCCAGGACGGCACAACTGATTGCATTCATGTTGAGAAAAAGAATATTCAAGCACAAACTTTTTGCACAGTTAGTCCGAGTTACGGTGAGGCTTAGATTTTCCATGGTGATTGTTCGTGCTCCTATTGCACTCCATCATAGGCTTTTTTTTTCCACGCGACTCAAACGGATGCTGCGAAGGTGCAGGGGGCCCACCCCCTCCCCCTTACCCGGCACGCCAAGGTGGCGTGAAGCGGCCCTAGCAAGAGGTGAGGAGACCAGAAGAAACCAGGGCTTGGCTTGGTGCCAACGCCACATCTTTGTTGTGAATAGCAATGACAAGGAAATTTGGTTTGCACTGTGCATTGCGGGTTGCCCCTCCTAAGCGAAGAGAGGATGGTTGGACATGCAGTTTCCAATGCTTTTACTTCTCAAATGAGGTGGTGAATGTGTTTGCCTAGGGGCTTCATCAGCGATGTGTTGCACTTTATCAATGTATATCATGCTTTCGTGGTTTTAAGCGAGACAAAGATAATGTTCACTTGGTGGAATTTGTCAACAGCTCTTTCATAAAAAAAAAGCAGCCCTTGGCATCCCCTCCTACTCTCCGCAAAGACAGCTCTGACCGCCCAAGAACATGATCTCACCGGACTCACCATTCTTGTCATGCAACGCCCCTTCCGCACAGATGGGGTTGAGCACATGACATGAATCACCGGTTACTTTGTGTGCTTTCAACAAGAATGCAGATGCCGAAGGCAAGCTGCTGAGGACGCGACATACACACTACAAGCCAGCAAGTGCCCTACACATGGGCCACGGATACGTGCCCACATGGATCACGGAAGACCTGAGTAGACCGCTCGCTCACATGTCCTGTGTTGTGCAGAAACAGCTTAGGTGGCGCCATGTGATGGCGGTTGTTGGGTGGTTCTTGTGAGTTTTCTTGCTTCATTCTTTTTTAAAAAAAAACGAAAAACGCAAGCACACAGCCCACGCGTTAGTAAAAAAGTTCAGAAAAACTACCTATGCCTTAACGTTTTTTGGTGTTTTTTTCCCCTACAATCAACCTACGTTGAAACAAATGCACGCGACCTACACCCAAAAAATCAAGACGCCGCCTACGCTTTTTTCCACAATTGACCTACAACTTCCTTGGGGGAACGGGGTTGCGCACGACTTGTTCATTTCATCTTTTCATTCTATGGTGCTACAAGCCTTAAATACACTCACACCCGATATTTTGATTTGCACTTTTAGGGATACAACTTCCCCCATTGTTACTTTGATTGGGCTGGAAGATGTTGTTTTGAAGAGGGGCATGACCGTGTTGGTTCCATCGAAGTCCCAGGGTTTATCGGGACCTTTTTGCCCTGCGGGACTTTGCGGAGGTTGCTCGCCTGGGTTCGATCCGAGATGTAACCTCCAACGGCCTTGTGATGGCACGGGCTTTGAATCCTGACGGCGTGCTCACCCCTTGCAAGGGTTCGGGCAAATCCAATGGTTAGTTAATGTTGATGCCCAAGAACGCCACAATGGCGTCGAGGATTGTCCACCTGGTGAAATTGAACAAACAATATTCGCGGAAGCTGGCACGCTTTTGTTTGCATTTTGTGCAGGACGTGGCCTTTTTGCTTCAAATACATACTATGCAGCTGCCCAAACTTTTTTGGGAGGCTAGCGACTATTTGAAAATTTTCTGAAATCCTTTTCTGCGCTCTGTTAAGCGATTGTGGGTCTCTTAAAAAAATCGGGATATCATTGTTGCATGTCACGTCGATTTGACAAATGCCTTTCCGTCTTTGTTCCTTCGTTGCTACATTCGAGGGGCCCTTCGCGTGTGCATCGACGGGAACATCTATGGCCTCGGCTGTTTGCCATTTGACTAATAATACTCAATCGTTATATGCCAAATAGTGCTAGGGTATATTAAAGCCTCCCTAGGCTTCCGTGACGTGTTGGTCCTTTATTGCTTGGATGATCTTCTACTTTTGGGTGATGGCACAGTAAGGGTTCGCGACACCATTGAGCGCCTTTGTGCCGTTTTGCGCGATGCTAGGGCGGTCATTAGTGCAAAGAGTGTCATGGAAGTAGTGTAGGAGATGGTTTGGTTAGGTCACTTCTTGGTCTTCCCAAGTGCAGCCTCGGGTGTCCATGATGAGGGCGCGGGTCGGACTACTATTATTGAGATTTGGCTCTGTGTGGCGGGGTTGCCCATGACAAGATTGTCGTTGCCCTTTTTTTTCTTGCGAGCCTTTTGCATTGCCGGGTGATGCCCTCACAGGCTTGCGTCTTTTGCGCTTTTCCCTTTTGGCCTCGGGTACCATTTACGCGGCTGCCGCATTTGATGTAAACCCTTACAAAAGGGATCTGGGCCTAATCTCTTGGAGGCCTTGTGTTTCGTTTTAGTTCGTCGATTCGTGCTCAACGGGAGGCACAGCTTGAATGCAAGAGTTGCTTCAGGCTTTCCGTCTGCGTGATCGCAATCGTACACGTCCACGAAAGTTAAACTACCTTCACGGTTGAAATTTTCAATGCCCACAGGTAAATAGGAAGGATAACATGCTTGTAGTGATGCCAACAATGCATCTTCTGTTTAATGTGCTCCATGCAAAACTATGCCGGCATCCATGAAGCCAAACATAAGTATATCCGTCACGGGTTGCATGCGTTGGTAGCAACGGCGTACCAAGTTCGCCCATGTTGGGGCGCAATTAGTACCCATTGGAAAACCAATGAGTGGAAGAAATATTCCCAAACCGGGGGTCTGCAAAGCCCTGTGAAAAAACACAATTTTTAAAAGACATTCCCGCACCGTCAAGTTGGACGAGTGGTGCAACGAGTAGAAGTGAATGAATGTTTGAGGAAGTCAAACTCCTCTTGTGGATCTTGTTGGTACCACATTTCAATGGTGCTTCGCTCTTCCTCTAAAATGTCACTCCCATTACACTGAGGCCATGCCATTGTCGCCAATCGGGATAGGCATATGACAGATCGGACCATCGAATGGTGGTATACAAAGACACAAAATCAATGGTGGACATGCATTGAAATTGCTTAGACTTCAGTTTGCGTAAGTACTCCAACGTGTCCAACATGTTACGCAACACGCAACAAGTGGATCACGAAAATGATTGAGCTTCAGAAATATTACTCCACCCATCGGCAATAAATATGATACACTCGTGGTACACCAACGATAGAGTCCCAAGGGGTGGGAACCCCATCCTCCGTGTGGTTTGAGGCACACGGATTTAAGGGTTTTGCACAGCAAGTGGACTTTGGCAACACCCATTTTTTCCCTTGTGCAAGAAATTTACACCGCATCTTGGCAATTTTTTTTGGTACAATATTGTTGTCCAATGTGTGCACATGTATTATCCATCGTTGTGCTTTGTGTTCCCTTTCTTCCGCGCTGCCTTCTACTCGTCGATACACCGGTGTGTACCTCTGCAAGCTTACCTTACTTTCGTAGGTTGTCAAAGACATAATTACTAGACTACAATCTACGTCCGCAACTCATTTCCGCGGGGACCACAATGTGCTTTGCAAAGGTATGAATCAATAGCGTTGGTTTGACCGTCACACCGCGGGATTATCAAGTAAGCTTCTCCAAGTCGGAGTTGGACAATAAACATGAATCCGAAGCACTACGGATAGCGCTTGAAATCACACTATAGGACTGCCAAAACACGTGGCGCCAAAACACACAATGCGGAGATTTGATTTACCACTTTTCTACTAACGCGTGGGCTGTGTGCTTGCGCTTTTCGCTTTTTTTCTGAAAAAGGATAAAGCAAGAAAACTCACAATAACCACCTAACAACCGCCATCACATGGCACCAAAACACACAATGCGGAATTTTGATCTACTACCGAAAAAATTGGCACGTGGGGTGATCCTTGGTGACAATCATTATTCCAATTTTGCTGGCAACATTGCCGGCAACGGCTCAAATCATCTGCCGGTCAACAGGTGGGTTGCTTCCGGACATCGGAAGCGTTTCCCCAAGGCCGTTTGTGGTCAACATTTTGCAACCTAAGTTGGAGGCTCTGGTTCCGACATCCCCCGATTCATCGGAAGCATTGGCTCCAACATCAGAAGCGGTTATGGAGCCATTTTGTGCTGCACGCGCCCCGTGTGAGGTGTGCGACATACCTAGGGAAAGTAATAGAATCACCCCCCCAAGCAATTGCCTTATATGTGAAGAAACACCAATTCCTCAAGTTGTGCCCCTGCCCCACCCCAATACCACCAGCACCACATATCACCACGAGCACCATGACCAACATATAAAGTAGACTATTCTACATTGTTCTGCCACTCAAGAGAGGTTGCCAAATCCACCATGGCGTGCTATGGCTAATCATAGGGTTGAACCTCTAGTTTGAAACGACAAAATAGGCACCACCGTCTCGTGTTTTACATTAGCGGGCGATTACAGTCTACTGTGTATTTGTCTTGCGTCGCAAGCGACCACAATCTGGCGCACTCTTTTTGCACAATTGACTTTCAATGGTTCGGTGAGTTTCACTGCGCTAGTGTGGGAGCTGAAGACAGGTTGGCGGCGCTTGGATCGGGTGATGGACTCCCTGCGCTACCTCGCTTGGGCAACCTCTTTGCAACAATGTGGAGGGGTAAAGTGATGGGTGGTGGATTTCCCCCTTGGACCTTGGAGGTATTCAAGATTGCTGAGTTCAATAAAGTAAAGCGCCTCACTAGTGCCTTTGGAGAGCCACCCACGCCCCCTGAGAAGGTCCAAACACTTGAATGTTTGGCCACTGATGAGAACGTCATTGTGTTTGTGTCCCGTTGGACATGTTGTTAAGGACAGAAGCGGTGGTAATACCAAGTGTGGTAGACGACACCCAGGTGCTTGTGCCTGGAGTATCCACAGTTCAGAAAAATGACACTGAATGCATAGCCAAGGCCAACGCCAAAACAAGAAACCCAACCCGGACAAATTTCACCTGATCCTCCGGAAGCCGCCCCACTGAACAACCAAGCAAGCACAGGAAGGACATCAACGGCAAATCATCTAGAGGACCACATAGTAAAAGGGCACGATTACGCAAAGTAGGCGGCGAGAGCATTCCCGTGCAAGCCACAATCCGAGATGACGAAAGGGATATCCAACGGCACCCAAAGCGCTTCAAGTGTAAAGTGGCGCAACACATGATCACCCTACGCATGCTGTAAGGAATCATGGATGGGATGCTCACCATGCGGAGGGCAAACCTGCAGCAAGTGGATTGGCCCAAGGGTATAAACCTAGAGCAAACAGTCAAAGGCCTCGTCAATGCTGCCATGTGCGGCGTAGCGGGGTGCAGCTGCATGGCGTTGCAACTACCCTAACACCACCTAGAGCGTTCATATACGCGGATTCCAGTCAAGGGCGGCGAGGCATCCCAATCCCGGTAGAAAAAGCGTGATGCGTGGCAGTGCTCCAGCGCTGGAAGGTGGCACACTTGTAAAAAGAAACGACACAATATGCACGCCTTCAAAAAACCGCATTGAACACTTGGCGGCAATGACGGCGAATAAGTGGCCACAAGCAAATCTAGCAACTACGCAATCTTCTCACAGTGGAGCCGAGCAAGCATCTAGCGCTTCAACCTATATCAAGGCAAAACGTCCACCTAGAAAAGAATCTTAGCTTTGACATTCTGTGGCAGCTCCGCTCTGAAAAAAGAAGAGCACTTCGAATGGCGCAAGGCAGCTTTGATATCCAAGTGTGCACCAGGGTCCTCCTCTTTCTTTTTTGGGAATTGAGCGGACCACCCAGGACGGCACAACTGATTGCATTCATGTTGAAGAATAGAAGATTCAAGCACAAGCTTTTCGCACAGTCCGTCCGAGTTACAGTGAGGCTTATGAATTTCCATGGTGATTGTTCGTGGTCCTATTGCACTCCATCATAGGCTTTTTCTTTCGACGCGACTCAAACGGATGCTGCGAAGGTGCAAGGGGCCACCCCCTCCCCCTTACCCAACCCCGCCCTCCGCCGCCAGGCACGCCAAGGTGGCGTGAAGCGGCCCTAGCAAGAGGTGAGGAGACCAGAAGAAACCACGGCTTGGCTTGGTGCCAACGCCACATCTTTGTTGTGAATAGCAATGACAAGGAAATTTGGTTTGCACTGTGCATTGCGGGTTGCCCCTCCTAAGCGAAGAGAGGATGGTTGCACATGCATGGACATGCAGTTTCCAATGCTTTTACTTCTCAAATGAGGTGGTGAATGTGTTTGCCTGGGGGCTTCATCAAGGATGTGTTGCACTTTATCAATGCAAATCATGCTTTCGTGGTTTTAAGCGAGACGAAGATAATGTTCACTTGGTGGAATTTGTCAACAGCTCTTAAAAAAAAAAAGCAGCCCCTGGCATCCCTCCTACTCTTGGAGTGTGTGTAATCGAGCTACGGGCTGGGGAGTGGAACATATTCGGCTCCAAATTTAAAGGGTAATTGTAGGCACGGCGGTGGTGGTGCCATGAATTCCCCAGCCAACGATTGCACAACATGCTCCTCATGGCACTTTTGTTCGCGTTCAATCATCTTTTCTTCCCTTTGCGCGGGCCTTCGTTACTCTTCTAATTGTCCTTGGTCGTCCTTCCAGTCGGAGATTGCAACACCAACACACTACAAATGCAACCTGCGTGCGGTGCTACGACGTGTGAAAGCCAATTACCACACTACGTGCGCGAATCCGTGCACGGTGCCACAGCAGATTCGTCATGGAAGCCGGGGCAGCGACCCAAGGTTTGCGAGCCTGAATGCCAACCCCGCAAAACAGAATGTTTGGTCTTGGTGCAACAACTAGACGGCATCAGTTCATACCAATGAGCGCCGCCCGCAAAGACAGATCTAAGGGCCCTAGAACATGATCGCACCAGACTCACCATTGTTGTCGTGCAAAGCACCTTTCGCACAGATGGGGTTGAGCACATGACACCAATCACTAGTTAATTTGTGTGCTCTCAACAAGAATGCAGATGCAGAAGGCAAGCTGCCATGGACGCGACATACAAACTACACGCTAGCAAGTGCCCTGCACATGGGCCAAGGATGCATGCCCACACCAATCACGGAAGAGCTCAGTAAACCGATCGCTCACATGTCCTGTGTTGTGCGGACAGAGCTTGGGTGGCAGTCCTATAGTGTGATTTCAAGCGCTATCCGTAGTGCCTCGGATTCATGTTTATTGTCCAACTCCGACTTGGAGAAGCTTATGTGATACCCCCGCGGTGTGACGGTCAAACCAACGCTATTGATTCATACCTTGCAAAGCACATTGTGGTCCCCGCGGACATAGATGGTAGTCGAGTAATTATGTCTTTGACAACCTACGAAAGTAAGGCAAGGTTGCATAGGTACACACCGGTGTATCGACGAGTAGAAGGCAGCGCGGAAGAAAGGGAACACAAAGCACAACGATGGATAATACATGTGCACACATTGGACAACAATATTGTACCCAAAAAAAATTGCCAAGATGTGGTGTAAATTTCTTGGACAAGAGAAAAAAAGGGTGTTGTCGAAAATCCACTTGTTGTGCAAAACCCTTAAATCCATATGCCTCAAACCACACGGAGGATGGGGTTCCCACCCCTTGGGACTCTATCGTTGGTGTACCACGAGTGTATCATATTTAGTGCCGATGGGTGGAGTAATATTCCTGAAGCTCAATCATTTTCGTGATCCACTTGTTGCGTGTTGAGTGACAAGTTGGACACGTTGGAGTACTTACGCAAACTGGAGTCTAAGCAATTTCAATGCATGTCCACCATTGATTTTGTGTCTTTGTATACCACCATGGCCTCAGTGTAATGGGAAGTGACATTGTAGAGGAAGAGCGAAGCGCCATTGAAATGTGGTACCAACAAGATCCACAAGAGGAGTTCGATTTCATTAAAGATTCATTCACTTCTAATTGTTGCACCACTCGCCCAACTTGACGGTGGGGGAATGTCTTTTAAAAATTGTGTTTTTTCACGGGGCTTTGCAAACCCCCGGTTTGGGAATATTACTTCCACTCATTGGTTTTCCAATGGGTACTAATTGCGCCCCTACATGGGCGAACTTGGTACGCCGTTGCTACCAACGCATGCAACCCGTGACAAATGTACTTATGTTTGGCTTCATTGATGCTGGCATAGTTTTGCATGGAGCACATTAAACAGAAGATGCATTGTTGGCATCACTACAAGCATGTTATCCTTCCTATTTACCTGTGGGCATTGAAAATTTCAACCGTGAAGGTAGTTTATTTTTCGTGGACCTGTACGATTGCGATCACGCACACGGAAACCCTGAAGCAACGCTTGCATTCAAGCTGTGCCTCCCGTTGAGCACGAATCGACGAACTAAAACGAAACACAAGGCCTCCAAGAGATTAGGCCCATATCCCTTTTGTAATGGTTTACATCAAATGCGGCAGCCGCGTAAATGGTACCCGAGGCTAAAAGCGAAAAGCGCAAAAGACGCAGGCCTCTGAGGCCATCACGCGGCAATGCAAAAGTCTCGCAAGAAAAAAAAGGGCAATTTTGGAACCAATTAGCACCCCAATGGACATGGCTCCACCACCTAGACCAAAAGCTTAGGCGGCCCTATATGCACGTAGCAAAATTGCCACAGTTCCCAAATGGGTACCACCCCAAAACGGGGGCTGAAAAACCACTTTGAAAAATTGCACAATTGTGCTTTGCAGAGAACACCCCCAAAAACTTGTGAATTGTCCAAAATGACTGTGTGTAGGGGGTACAATATGTGCCAGTCAAAAGTCATGTATCCCCTTCAAATTTGGGCACTGCAGTGTCCATCCAAAGAAAAATCCAATTTTTCCAAATCATCCGCTGCTGCATTTCAAACCATGCCGTAAAATGCAACCTAAAAAATGAAGCAAAGTGGACGACAGGGAAACACATGCAAAAGTCTGGTTGGCTTTTTGTTACCGCGTCTGCTGACCCAGTCACTGTGATTGTATGCGAAGCGTCAAGAATGATGCACCACCAGTGGTGCCGACCAACAACGGAGGCGCCGCCAGTGCAGGCAATCCAATAATAAATGACAACAACAATGCATGCAAAAGAAATGGCCCAGCAGGGGTTAAAAAAGGGCGAGTCGCTGAGTTTGGGCACTGCAGCGCCCAAAATTACCAAAACATGAAAAAGGGCACCAGTCTCACACCTGCATGGAGCAGGACGCGCGACAGTGTGCAAATCGAGGCGAAAAAACTACTGACATGGTCACAGGCACTGCCAACCGCACAACGCAGTCTAATTCTTCTTTGGTGGAGCCTTCTTACCCTTGGCCTGACCTACTTTGGCGTGAAACATATTGAGGGGGGTACTGTCCTTGGCCCTTTTGGCTGGCCTTTTGGGGGGATCATCAACCTCATCCCCACTGTCGTCGGAGGACGGCTTCTTCTTGCTGGGGGTGCTCCTCTTCTTGCTGTCACCACCTCCGACTAGCACGACCTCGTCATCCTCCGCTTCCTCCACATCGTCCCCCCCCTCCTCATCTTCCCCTTCCCCAAGCCGCTGCACCACAACTGGCATACAGTCCCTAATCCTTGGCATCCAAGCGTCCCAGTTAACCAAGTAGACACAGTCCATCTCCTGCACATACGCCGCTAGCTGTTCACAGAATTCGTTAAACAAACCCTGGCGCCCAGTGAAGCAAGCTGCCAGACAGGGGGGACTCAGGAAGGCAGGACAGGAGCTGTGGTGGCAATACAGCCGATGCTGTCAAAAGCAGGAGCCAGACTTCATCCTCGGACTGTCTGTCGCGTCGGGGAAGAATACCAAGCACACGCAGGAGCCAACCAGCCGCTGCCAGACCAATGGTGCTGCCGTATGCACCCTGATCGCAAATGAAAATATTCGGGACCTTCACCCTAAACTTGTCGGGGACACAGAAGCAAATAGTCCTCTCCTCGAACCGATAGGTCGGGTGACCAACTGCCTGATCAAAAAAAGAGGTCATAATATACTGCGAGCCTCCACACTCCTCAGAGTCGTGCAATTGATTAACCAGGAACTTAACATCGACCGCCATTCCACCAATAGCGACAGGTACCAACTTCGCAGCAACCTTCAGCACTAGGGGATGGATATCGTCCATTTGTTCCTTCGTACACTCAAGGAAGACCTGTTGTCAAAAGCACATTTCATTACAGATGGGCACTGCAGTGCCTAAAGTGACCAGCAATGCGAAATCGATCCGTTTCTTATGCCTAATGGTTGCATACCGCTTTGTACTCCCTCAATGCAATCGTATACGGGATGGCCTTGCCAGGAACCAACGCAATTGCCTCTGCCCGAGCTCCGGTTGCTTCAGTCCCATCCTGCGGCTTGTTGAGCCAGATAGTTGTTGATTTCTCCCCATCAGTCGTTGTCGCTGCAGTTTCCTTGACAGGCCTCGCCAGCGCAATCCTCACGTTAGCCCATTCCTCATCCTGCCACATCGGTGCTTTCTGGATGGTGTCCCAGCTTGGTAAGGGATTTTCGGCACTCCAGGTCCATTTCCCCAGTGACAATTTGGCGGCCCTCGGCGACTTTGCAAGCAGTTTGCGGACTCTTTGCATTTCATGCACGTTCAGTGTTAGAACAGGAGACCACTGGTACCAGTGGGATCGAAACAGCCTTACGTCGTGGGTTCGGGGGGGGGGGGGGTCAACAGCGATCGCGCCAGACCCAGCCGCCCCATAAACATACGTCCAGAAGGATGGATGAGCGTGTTGTCCGGGTGAAGGTACAGCATCTCCCACAGGCGGTCCCGCTTCAACAGTCTGGCCTTGGCATGTAGTCCTGCGATCTTGGCCCCATCTCCAGCCATGTACAGCAGTATTTCATCCATCTGGTCGCCATGCAGTCCCGTCAACGGCTGCAGAGTGTATGGGTTGAGCACTGCAGTGCAAAAATTAGGGTCGCATCGAATTTGGGCACTGCAGTTCCCATGAACACCAAAAGACGACGAAAACAGGTGCTCAGAGGACATAATACCTTCACCGGCAGTCTTCTCAAAGGTGTCAAAAAACTTAGCCACGCGGCCACCAGATATCTGCAGTAATGAGACCAGCGGTCTCCAATTTTTCCAGATTGACTCCTGGGATGCAGTGTTGGACAGGCCACAGGTACGCAAAGGACTGACAACGGTGGTCTCATCGTGCATCTCTCATACCACAGATGTTTTCTCGCCCAGCCGGCCACACTTCCGCAGAGCCACCAGCAGCATCTCTTTCGCTTTGCCCTTCTGCACTTCAGTCCAAATTCGAGCGGCCACTTGTCCCATACTCAGCTTGCTCACTGAGTGTTGTACCGCATTGTGATCGCCTCCAATAATCTCTCTGATGTCAACAGGAGAGTCGTGTCTGATCTCCTCGCAGTAGACGTGTTGTAACCAGTCCGGCAGTGCCCGTGACTTCTCACGGTATTCTCGGTGAAGTCTTTGGAGTGCCGTCAGGATATGAGCCCCGCCCAAGCAGTAGGGAATTTCAGCTCATAGAAAAATGCACCACAGGGAGATGGTAGATGGGGGATATCAGCGAGATGGGCACTGCAGTGCCCAAACGACCAGACTGTGTGAAAATTACGACGCGTGTGTGACAGGATGGTAGTGTACCTTCGTTTCGCCATATGAGAATGTTTGAGATAGGCCGGCAGGGTGGATTTGTCCTCAGGCTTGCGATCCGCGATAGTACTGAGTCCTCGTCCCTCTCTCTGGTCTGCCCACGCGTGAGGTCGGTGTCAAACTTTATCTTGGTCAGCTATATCTTGACCAGCTCCTTTTTGATCCACGTTGTCCGGAATGTTTCCGTTGCCCGGTCTGTCCCCGTCCGCTTCACTGGAGCCTGCCCTGACTGCGCCCGTGTCTTCTCTGCTGTGTGAACGGCTTGCGATGCGGTCTGCTGCTCATCCCCTTCCGGCAGTTCGGTATCCGAAGGCATAGCTTAGCAAAGGGGCTAACAAAGGGTCACACGACACACTACAAAAGGCCACAGGGCTGCAAATTGTTGATTTACAGGCTTCTAATGTTGATGACTATTGGCGGCGCTCGACGATTGAACACAGATGGCAGAAATAGCATCACAGTCGGATGCACCTGGTAAAAATCGAGGGTCAAACTCATTCAGCTCCGAAAGGACAGCCACGGGGGCGTCGGAATCATCACTGTGAACAGACACTGCTTCTGGAGGGGGGGGGTCCGGGTCCCATCCATCATCACCCACAAAATCAGCAGCCCTCAGGTCTGGATCTCCGGCTGCCCCACCAGCAGGGGGGGGGGGGGGTCCTCATCACTGTCACTGTCGCCATCAGCATTGGGGGGGGCGGGTATCCGGGCGGGGTCCCTTTGCGCAAAAGCGCGTGCTGGCCGGCGTCGCTTGTACCGGTCTGGTGTATTACATGCGCGTAACATGTCCTGTGCCTGTGCTACTGTTGCGTCCATATCACCTGGAGGACGCTGTGGCACGTGTCTACCCAGCTCTGTCATCACATCAGCATCAACTTTAACAGGTTTAACAAGTGTCTGCAATGTCTTGGCACATAGATCTCGGTAATGCTCTGCAATGAGCACCGTATCTAGTGCGCAAGGAAAATCCATCTTGGCAGGATCCCACCTGTCTTGCACGATACTCGACTTCTGACTGGACTAGACCAGGGGGGGTATAACACCAACATCGAATCGCGCCATCAATCTGGTGAAACGACGATCAACCAGTTGTGGCAGTCCCTTGGGAACATTAACGTACTGCAGGTCCTTTGGGGTCTGGTCTGCAACGGGAGTGAGTATAAACAGGTCATGCACCTGTTGCAACGTACAGTTCCCAGGGTGTTGTGACATTAAGTGCACAACACGGCTTAACAGGGCCTCACACGGTTCCTCACTGTGTGCCACCCCAGGTAAGCGGGCAAACCACTGGGACCACAACAGCCTAGCAACAACAATGGTGCGCACATATTCAACCTTGTCCTCATAACCTAGGGTGAGCCTCAGAAGGACGTGTAGACAACGGCTCAACAATGGCCCTGCAGCGTGCTGCTCTCCCTGTGCAGACCAATGACAATCCCTCACTTGCGACCCAATAATAAACAAGGCTGGAATGTAACCATACAGCAGTGTTACCACCCCTTGCACCTGTGTAAGAAGTGTGCTGTGATTAGCGTTACCCAGTCGGTGCAAACCCCTTAGAGTCTGTAACTTCTGTTCCAAAGGTTGGCGCCACTTATGGGCCAAGTGCAAGAGCACCAGAATCATACGCTCCATATAGATGAGTTTCGGAAAGTTGGGCACTGCAGTGCCCAAATTGAGTGAACCATAGGAAAAATAGGTAAATAAAGGGAAGAATCTTCTGTAGCACAGGGTTACACAATATTTATATGGGTGCCAAGTGCCGTACACTACCGGGGTACGTGTAATGAACAGGGGCACGTTGTACCGAGCATAGCTGATGCTGTAAGCGAGCTTAAGGACACGATAGTGAATATTTTCATCGACAAAACGAGCTTAAGGACACGGTAGTGAATATTTTCATCGACCAACAATGGAAGACGGTGCTGTGTGTGCTGCTGCACCTCCTGGAGCCCGTGAATAATAGAGACAAGGTCGGGGGTAGCGGACACAGTTAGGTCTGTGAGAAAAAAGGGGGTCCAAGCTGGGCTGGTAACATTACCCCGTCGTATGTCCAAGGGACAACGAACATGTTGAAGGCGGATGGGGTCGTCCATCAACCCTTGCAAGCCATCAATGAAGTTTTTATGGCTCTGCACCAACAAGTCTGCAGTGTACCCAATCCTCTGCCGCAAGACCGAGAGGCTAGGAAAAGACGGCATAATGTCGATAGGTCGTTTCAAGAGTATGACAGCACCAGCTGTACAATTAAGGGACCGGTTCTCATTACCAGGCACAGGCCGGAAGTTACGTCTACAAAAATTATCAAACCATAGAACAGCGGGTTTACCTTCCAAGGTCTGCCCAAAGACTGGTGCACGCAGTTGCTCCTTGAACTGCAAAGGAGGGTACATGGTAAGAACATTGACCCATGTGAGCCAAACACCTACGTTGCACACAACTCTTGGGTTGAACACCTACAGCCCTCTTGGCACGTGGACGACACCTCTTGTGTAGAACAGACCATATATTAAAAATCTCTTGCTCAGCAACACGGAACCATTGGTCCGGCAGACAATTAACGGTCCGCCTGTCCCTTTGTTGGATGTATTCACCAACAGACCGCCTACTTCTCCACTCCAACCGGAGATCTAACACCCACGTACAAAACGCATCGGCACCCTTATCCACACCCACAGCCTCGGATAGATCCTCCTTTGAAGCATATACCTTCGAACTAAGGAACTGCCGGAAGGGAGCCGCATCCATGGACAAAAGTCCTGTTCGCAGGCAGCAAAGGTAATGAGACAAAGAAAACAGAGACACTATGACAAAACAAACCTGATGCGGCATAGACCAAAAGCAGCTAGCGAAGATCCAAACAATGTATCTCCCAATGGACGTGGAACGTTCCAAAGCCTGGGTACACTCCAAGGTGGCAGTCAGACAACCGGCGATATATTTCCAATGAGCAGAGGATGAGTACCAACGTCCGATGATTCATACGTCCTTTGTCACGTGTTACGCAATGGGAACCAATAGGAGTGAAATACGGAGTTTTAAATTTTTTGGACACTGCAGTGCCCAAAAGTACTGAAAGTCCATTTTCAAGTGCACATTTGGACAGGAATGGAAGTGATTGGGCAAGGTACATGGTACGTGGCCTTCCGAGTATAACACCGTGGTGCGATGACCCATGGATAACGGGTATGCCAAGTTTTGATGCATGCTGCTGCAGTATGACATCACCTGTGGAGATGACTACAGAGGTGTACTGAAGAACCCACTGAAAAAAGCCATTTCAAATTTTTGGGCACTGCAGTGCCCAAAAATTTTAAATGATACAATTTTCAGCCCGGAATAGGGGGTGTATACGTACACCTCTGAAAGCAACAAAAGGCAAGGTTGTTGTATCCCACGATGAAAATCCACGTGGGGTTGGCCGAAAAAATGACATGCTTTTTGGGGGGACAAAAAACGGATGTTGAAATCGCCATGAATCGTGCCTTTTAGCAACGAAGTCTACGTGCGTAAAGGGCCGCCTAAGAAAAGGGCAGATAACGGACTAACGGCTTGGGAACTGATGAAAACTGCCCAAGCATCTTTCGCGCGATCTTGTCATGGGCAACACCGCCACACAGAGCCAAATCCTAACAAAATTAGTCCGACCCGCGCCCTTGTCACGGACACCCGAGGCAGCACCCGGGAAGACCAAGAATTGACCCAACCGAACTATCTCCTACACTGCTTCCATGACACTCTTTGCACTAATGACCGCCCTAGCATCGCGGAAAAACGCACAAAAGCGCTCAATGGTGTCACGAACCCTTACTCTGCCATCACCCAAAAGTAGAAGATCATCCAAGCAATAAAGGACCAACACGTCATGGAAGCCTAGGGAGGCTACAATATACCCTAGCACTATTTGGCATATAACGATTGAGTATTACCAGCCAAACGGCAAACAGCTGAGGCCATAGATGTTGCCGTCGATGAACACGCGAAGGGCCCCTCGAATGTAGCACCGAAGGAACAAAGACGGAAAGGCATTTGTCAAATCGATGTGACATGCAACAATGATATCCCCATTTTTTTGAAGGGACCCGCAATCGCTCAATAGAGCGCAGAAAAGGATTGGAGAAAATTTTCAAATAGTCGCTAGCCCCCAACAGAAACTGTGCACAGCTGCATAGTATGTATTTGAAGCAAAAAGACCACGGCCTGCACAAAATGCAAACAAAAGCGTGCCAGCTTCCGCGAATATCATTTGGTCAATTTCACCAAGTGGACAATCCTCGATGCCATTGTGGCGTTCTTGGGCATCAACATTAACTAACCATTGGATTTACCCGAACCCTTGCAAGGGCTGAGCACGCCGTCAGGTCTCAAAGCCCGTGCCATCACAAGGCCATTAGAGGCTACATCTCGGATCGAACCCAGGCGAGCAACCTCCGCAAAGTCCTGCGGGGCAAAAGAGTCCCGATAAACCCTAGGATTTCGATGGAACCAACACGGTCATGCCCCTCTTCAAAACAACATCTTCCAGCCCAATCAAAGTAACAATGGGGGAAGTTGTATCCCTAAAAATGCAAATCAAAATATCGGGTGTGAGTGTATTTAAGGCTTGTAGCACCATAGAATGAAAAGATGAAATGAACAAGTCGTGCGCAACCCCGTTCCCCCAAGGAAAGTGTAGGTCAATTTCGGAAAAAAGTGTAGGCGGCGTCTTGAATTTTTTGGCACAGGTCGCGTGAATTTGGTTCGACGTCCGTTGATTGTAGAAAAAAAAACCCCCAAAAACGTTAAGGCATAGGTAGTTTTTCTGAACTTTTCTACTAACGCGTGGGCTGTGTGCTTGCGTTTTTCGTTTTTTTTTAAAAAGGATAAAGCAAGAAAACTCACAATAACCACCTAACAACCGCCATCACATGGCGCCAAAACACACCATGCGGAATTTTGATCTACTACCGAAAAAATTGGCACGTGGGGTGATCCTTGGTGACAAACATTATTCCAATTGTGCTGGCAACATTGCCGGCAACGGCTCAAATCATCTGCCGGTCAACAGGTGGGTTGCTTCCGGACATCAGAAGCGTTTCCCCAAGGCCGATGGTGGTCAACATTTTGCAACCTAAGTTGGAGGCTCTGGTTCCGACATCCCCCGATTCATCGGAAGCATTGGTTCCGACATCAGAAGCGGTTATGGAGCCATTTTGTGCTGCACGCGCCCCGTGTGAGGTGTGCGACATACCTAGGGACAATAATGGAATCACCCCCCCAAGCAATCGCCTTATATGTGAAGAAACACCAATTCCTCAAGTTGTGCCCATGCCCCATCTGAACACCACCAGCACCACACATCACCACCAGCACCATGACCAACATATAAAGTAGACTATTCTACATTGTTCTGCCACTCATGAGACGTTGCCAAATCCAACATGGCGTGCTATGGCTAATCACACGGTTGAACCTCTAGTTTGAAACGACAAAATACGCACCTCCGTCTCGTGTTTTACGTTAGCGGGCGATTACGGTCTACTATGTATTTGTCCTGAGTCGCAAGCGACGACAATCTGGCGCACTCCTTTTGCACAATTGACTTTCAATGGTTCGGTGAGTTTCACTCCGCTAGTGTGGGAGCTGAGGACAGGTTGGCGGCGCTTGGATCGGGTGATGGACTCCCTGCGCTACCTCGCTTGGGCAACCTCTTTGCAACAATGTGGAGGGGTAAAGTGATGGGTGGTGGATTTCCCCCTTGGACCTTGGAGGTATTCAAGATTGCTGACTTCGATAAGGTACAGCGCCTCACTGGTGCCTTTGGAGAGCCGCCCACACCCCCTGAGAAGGTCCAAACACTTGAGTGTTTGGCCACTGATGACAACGTCATTGTGTTTGTGTCCCGTTGGACATGTTGTCAAGGACAGAAGCGGTGGTAATACCAAGTGTGGTAGACGACACCCAGGTGCTTGTGCCTGAAGTATCTAGAGTTCAGAAAAATGACACTGAATGCATAGCCAAGGCCAACGCCAAAACAAGAAACCCAACCCGGACAAATTTCACATTGTCCCCCGGCAGCAGCCCCACTGAGCAACCAAGCGAGCACAGGAAGGACATCAACGGCAAATCATCTAGAGGACCACATAGTAAAAGGGCACGATTGCGCAGAGTAGGCGGCGAGAGCATTCCCGTGCAGGCAACAATCCGAGATGACGAAAGGGATATCCAACGGCACCCAAAGAGCTTCAAGTGTAAAGTGGCGCAACACATGATCACCCTACGCATGTTGTAAGGAATCATGGATGGGATGCTCACCATGCGGAGGGCAAACTTGCAGCAAGTGGATTGGCCCAAGGATATAAACCTAGAGCAAACGGTCAAAGGCCTCGTCAATGCTTCCATGTCCGGCGTAGCGGGGTGCAGCTGCATGGCGTTGCAACTACCCTGACGCCACCTAGAGCGTTCATATACGCGGATTCCAGTCAAGGGCGGCGAGGCATCCCAATCCCGGTTGAAAAGGCGTGATGGGTGGCAGTGCTCCAGCGCTGGAAGGTAGCACACTTGTCAAAAGAAACGACGCAATATGCACGCCTTCAAAAACCGCATTGAACACTTGGCGGCAATGACGGCGAATAAGTGGCCACACGCAAATCTAGCGACTACGCGATCTTCGCACAATGGAGCCGCTCAAGCATCTAGCGCTTCAACCTATATCAAGGCAAAACGTCCACCTAGAAAAGAATCTTAGCTTTGACATTCTGTGCCAGCTCCGCTCTGGAGAAAGAAGAGCACTTCGAATAGCGCAACGCAGCTTTGATATCCAAGTGTGCACCGGGGTCCTCCTCTTTCATTTTTGGGGATTAGGCGGACCACCCAGGACGGCACAACTGATTGCATTCATGTTGAAGAATAGAATATTCAAGCACAAACCTTTTGCACAGTTAGTCCGAGTTACGGTGAGGCTTAGATTTTCCATGGTGATTGTTCGTGGACCTATTGCACTCCATCATAGGCTTGTTTTTTTGCACGCGATTCAAACGGATGCTGCGAAGGTGCAGGGGGCCCACCCCCTCCCCCTTACCCAACCCCGCCCTTCACCGCCTGGCACGCCAAGGTGGCGTGAAGCTGCCCTAGCAAGAGGTGAGGAGACCAGAAGAAACCAGGGCTTGGCTTGGTGCCAACGCCACATTTTTGTTGTGAATAGCAATGACAAGGTTTTAAGCGAGACGAAGATAAGTTTCACTTGGTGGAATTCGTCAACAGCCCTCTAAAAAAAAAAAGCAGCCCCTGGCATCTCTCCTACTCCTACTCGTGGAGTGTGTTTAATCGAGCTACGGGCTGGGGAGTGGAACATATTCGGCTCCAAATTTAAGGGGTAATTGTAGGCACGGCGGTGGCGGTGCCATGAAATCCCCGACCAGCGATTGCACAACATGCTCCTCATGGCACTTTTGTTCGCGTTCAATCATCTTTTCTTCCCTTTGCGCGGGCCTTGGTTACTCTTCTAATTGCCCTTGGTCGTCCTTCTAGTCGGAGATTGCAACACCAACACACTACAAATGCAACCTGGGTGCGGTGCTACGACGTGTGAAAGCCAATTATCACACTGCGTGCGAGCGCGAATCCGTGCACAGTGCCGCAGCAGATTCGTCATGGAAGCCACGGCAGTGACCCAAGGTTTGCGAGCTTGGATGCCAAGCCTGCAAACCAGAATGTTTGGCCTTGGTGCAACAACTAGACGGCATCAGCTTATACCAATGAGCGCAGGCCGCAAAGACAGCTCTGAGCGCCCTAGAACATGATCTCACAGGACACACAATTTATTTCCGCGGGGACCACAATGTGCTTTGCAAGGTATGAATCAATAGCGATGGTTTGACCGTCAAACCGTGGGGGTATCAAGTAAGCTTCTCCAAGTCGGAGTTGGACAATAAACATGAATCCGAAGCACAACGGATAGCGCTTGAAATCACACTATAGGGCTGCCACCTAAGCTGTGTCCGCACAACACAGGACATGTAAGAGATCGGTCTACTGAGCCCTTCCGTGATTGGTGTGGGCACGTATCCTTGGACCATGTGCAGGGCACTTGCTGGCGTGTAGTTTGTATGTCGCGTCCGTGGCAACTTGCCTTCTGCATTTGCATTTTTGTTGAGAGCAGACAAATGAACTAGTCATTGGTGTCATGGGCTCAACCCCATCTGTGCGGAAGGGGCGTTGCATGACAACTAGATGGTAATTATGTCTTTGACCACCTACGAAAGTAAAGTAAGGTTGCATAGGTACACACCGGTGTATCGACGAGTAGAAGGCAGCGCGGAGGAAAGGGAACACAAAGCACAACGATGGATAATACATGTGCACACATTAGACAACAATATTGTACCCAAAAAAAGTTGCCAAGATGTGGTGTAAATTTCTTGCACAAGAGAAAAAAAGGGTGTTGCCGAAAATCCACTTGTCGTGCAAAACCCTTAAAATCCATGTGCCTCAAACCACACGGAGGATGGGGTTCCCACCCCTTGGGACTCTATCGTTGGTGTACCACGAGTGTATCATATCTATTGCCGATGGGTGGAGTAATGTTTCTGAAGCTCAATCATTTTCGTGATCCACTTGTTGCGTGTTGTGTGGCATGTTGGACACGTTGGAGTACTTACGCAAACTCAATTCTAAGCAATTTCAATGTATGCCCACCATTGATTTTGTCTCTTTATATACCACCATTCGATGGTCCGATCTGTCATGTGCCTATCACGATTGGCGACAATGGCATGGCCTCAGTGTAATGGGAAGTGACATTTTAGAGGAAGAGCGAAGCACCATTGAAATGTGGTACCAACAAGATCCACAAGAGGAGTTTGACTTCCTTAAAGATTCATTCACTTCTACTCGTTGCACCACTCGCCCAACTTGACGGTGGGGGAATGTCTTTTAAAAATTGTGTTTTTTCACAGGGCTTTGCAGACCCCCGGTTTGGGAATATTCCTTCCACTCATTGGTTTTCCAATGGGTACTAATTGCGCCCCAACATGGGCGAACTTGGTACGCCGTTGCCACCAACACATGCAACCAGTGACAGATGTACTTATGTTTGGCTTCATTGATGCTGGCATTGTTTTGCATGGAGCACATTAAACAGACGATGCATTGTTGGCACGACTACAAGCATGTTATCCTTCCTATTTACCTGTGGGCATTGAAAATTTCAACCGTGAAGGTAGTTTAACTTTCATGGATCTGTACGATTGCGCCTACTTCGCAGGAGTGTTTACTTCAAACCAACACACATGTGCGCCTACATTCCATGGAACTCAAATACCCCACGCCATGTGAAAATGGGTTGGATCGTGGGAGAGTGTGCAAGGTTGTTGGGACCATGCTCCCATGATGAATATTATTTGATGTGTTGGTACCCCTTACCGGCCGCACTTGTCCGTCTTCGCTATCCACAACATGTGTATCATGCCCCCCCAAAAAAAATCAAGAAAATCCAAAATTGGATCTCCGTAGGATGGAGGAATGCAACAGGACAATGCTGAACCAACCTGCTTAAGCAGCCTAATCCGTGCAACAGCCGTCTGTGATCGCGTTGTGCCTCCGCAGTGCGCGCACCCATCCGGAATTCGCAGAATGGCGTGCGTGCACAGTACAAATAATGTCACAACCATAAAAAATAGATAGAACCATCGCACACAACGTGAAAAATCGCTCTCACCGATGCCAGCAGTACCGCTAGGCGTGAAACTTCGGAGAATGGTCAGGCGCTCATGAAGGACCCAAGGCACCACGAATTGCACGCATCCTTTGCGAATGGAACAATACGCGGTTAGTCAATGCCCACGGGGGCGTTGTCGCACGGTGCGCGCACGGTGCGCGCACGGTGCGTGCACGGTGCGCGCACGGTTCAATGTTTTTGGGATGGTTGCCTAACTTGTACCCCGTTGAATGGCCCCCATAGAAACACACCCAGGGTCCTGATTTCTGCACCTTGCAGTCCATACTGGCATACCAGGATTCTTCAATTTTTAGCCTGATGCTTGTCACAGGTTCCAGGGTCCTATTTTCTGCACCCTGCAGCCCCTGTTGGCGTACCGGGAATTTTTTTTTTTGAATCTGATGCTTGTCACAGGTTCCAGGCTCCCAATTTCTGCACCTTGCACGCACCTCCGTAACAAACCATGCACAGGCGACAACACAAGCGACAACACTGGTTGGGTTACGGGAATTTCAATTTCATCCGCCACAGCATTCTGGCTCATGATCATCAATTCTAGGGGCTTCAGCTTCCACTTCAGGTAATTGGGGCTCCAGCAAAGCGTCCATCGGCGCCTCATGGTGCACAGGTTGGGGGAATCGGGGCTCTCAGCAGTCACAATTGCAAACTCCAACCGCTCCTCGGGTGCATGCTCGCACAAGACCTCTTCACCACCCAATTCGTACCGAATAGAGACGCGACGCCCACCTCTTGGAGAAGGGTCAACGACAGTGGCCGACACCCTATCCCCGTTGGAGCGGTGGTAGTACACAGGCAGTCCGGCGACAAGCCAGGGCAGCTCAGATTCAGGCATTGTGGATCTGGTGGACACAGAATACGCAAAAGGACGCACGGTGCGTGCACGGTGCGCGCACGGTGCGCGCACGGTTCAGGCAACACCCCCCACCTCCATACCTAATGATGTCACATTATGTGTCCATGTGGTTTGTTGATTGGCTGAGGAGGATCCCTCTAGGATCGAAACACGTACTTCACATTGAAGTCACATGGACTTGTGTTTAACACTTATCATCCTTGGTGATTGTGGTAGCGGGGTAGTGTGTCTTGAAACTTAGCGAGTGATTTCATTGAAAAACATTTCTGTGAAAGCGCCGCAAAAGTGGAGTTTGAACATGTTACCCGAGGGCTAAATATCTACTCGATGTGTTTACCTGCTCGGGAGAATTGTTGTACGTGCAGTGCCCATTCTGGGGTGTCCCACAGTAAGGGGGTGAGAAACTAGCTTGATCCTAATGGTTTCCCCGACTTTTGCCCCCTTTTTGGTTTTGATAGGATGTGCCGTGGGTCAAGATGCATTCGTCACAACCAAATTGAGGACTTGTAGGGAGTGAGACACCATCTTCCACAAAAAGTGCTCCATAGTAAGGGGAGCTCATGTAAGGATACCTTACTATGCACCCCCTTACTGTGGGACACCCAATCCGCACAGATGGGATCTAGCAAAGCATGACACGAATCACTGGTCAATTTATCTGCTCTCAACAAGAAGGCACACGCAAAGCAAGCTTTTATGAACGCCAGTAGACACTATAGACTGGCGAGTGCACGGTGCAAAAGGGTATTGGCATCACTTTGCCAGATGTGCGAGGGTGCAGGCGGTTGTGCAAGCTCCAAAGGTCGTCAACCTCACGAGCCATGCCCTAGGAGTCCCAAAAATGATAGTGGAAGATCACATTGATGAAATCTCCGCGATTGCGATGTGCCACCTCACAACCCGCGACTGTGAGCCATCGGTCTACGCGGCCCCTACATGATCGGTGTGGGTAAGTGTCCTTGGCCTATGTGCCCGCTTATTTCACGGCAACACCATCAATGGCACGTGCGAGAAATGTGGTGTGCCATTTATCCACCCCCTGTCGCACAAGAGCAACCTCTGGCGGCGGCCCACATTATACGTGGGCTATGCCGCAAGCATGCCAGGCAATCAATGCACATATCCCGCACGTGGGCTACAATTCAACTCCTCAAAAAGTAGGAAGAAGTTTTCGTTGTGGCACGGCATGTGAAGCACATGTCCTATATGGAGCCATGTCCATGGGCATACCAATGGGGCCAGCCATGATGGGCGTGTGCCCCATCGAAGCAGCGTGCGGCGTGGTGCGGTCATCGATGGACATAGCAACTGGCGCGTTCTTTTCCTTAATTGGCACATGATATACCCGCTGGTCAAAGATAAAAGTACATAAGGCCGGCCTTCAACGCCTTGATGAGCTCAAAACTGACGTTGACTCTAGGATCCGCGCATCTACCAATAAACGCCCATGTGTCCCAACACACACCATGTGTTGTGGTGTACAACCTCTGCGCCCTGGTGCCTTCCCAGTGTCGCGCACAAGTGTGTCTGCATGCAAGAGAAGGCGCATGGCTAGCAATAGCAATATGGCAAGAAGCACCAGACACCGTGGTCCGCGTCGACGGCGCGTCACAAGGATGGAGCAGATTGGGTGACATTGTACCTGAATGCAGCGTGCATACATGGTTGCGGGTCTCTTGTAGACCCCCGACAAAGGGACACCAAATGGTGTGGCAAGCCAATCGCTGGTTCGGGGTGGTAGTGCGCAAAGAACGAATCATCAAACATGAAGTCGCCCTCACGTGCACACGGCGTCTGCGCCAGTGGTTCAAAATTCAATATTACCAATGCACATGCCGGGGACTTGAGCCTGAGGATAGAAGACGTGAACATGAATGAGTGCAGGAACGTCAACGTGATGGCAAACGTGATTGCTCCGGCGGCAACTACACGTACACCAGCCACGTACGATACGGAGGAAAAGAACGAGGAGCCGTACAGTGGAGACCACGTAAAGGAGGCAAATGAAGCGCCATCATCAGCAACCAGAGCCACAAGAATCCCGGACAAGACCAAGATCCAGCTATGCCGTAATTTCCACGCATGTTCCAGCTCAAAAAGGTCAGAGTAGCTAATCTTCCGAAATTCGGGATTGCATGGATCCCTACATGCGAGCTTGCTAGCAATCGGAACTCTGTCACTTTCAGGGAACAGCGTCTCCTCACACAGCTTTGCAGCGCATCATATATTCACCATGTGGTAACGATACTCAGCAACTCTCTTAGCACGGGCTGCTGCGCGCACATCACAGGACAAACGTCAGCAGCGCAACACATGTGCGTGACGTAATCGCAGCATACCATTGACTTAAGTCAATGCCACTCCCCAAACGTAGGCAGCACCCCGCGAGGTTAGGGATAATGGGTTTGTCACCGCATGTTGCGTCGGCATAAGTGGGTCCCGAAAGACCTTTCCAATGGTGTGAATGATGTATGAGATCACGGGTTCCCAGCTGTTCAACCATTTTTCCGAGCCCCAGAGGTGTTCAATCATACACCCATTGCTCCTACCCCCACATGTGGTCAATGATTCCATCGCAACCCTAGTTGACACAACATGCAGAAAAGCAGCTCTTTTTGGCAAACGAAGTGACACAACACTTGACCACCCAAATGTTCCAATGTTTGGTTTCATCTTTTTTACCGGGCCGCAAAGAGCAGAGAAATTATGTATCCACTAGTGCAGCTCGAGGTCCTCGGACTGAATGTCCCCGCCATAGACAATTCCAGCCATTAGTCCTGCAGTACTGCGAAATCCAATCAATGCACGTGTCCCCTTCTTGGTTGGGGTGCTCCACTATGTAAAGTACAGTGAGGCGTTTCTTGCGGTTAGCTCTGCGGGTCACTTGAGTGCTTGTCCTTTCTGCCGACTCTAAAGAACAACCAGGATCAATAAAAAGCAGTCGTCCATAAGGTGTGGACTGCATTCATTGTACTACGAGGTCCTCGGGAAGGTGGGGTTATGTAGTGGGGTTATGTAGCTTTCGGATTCTGTCTCCCTTAGGGGTATCCAAGGGCTGTACCACAAGTAGGGGGTTTATTTTCCGCTATGCCCCCGGCGTGGCTACATAACCCCTACCTTCGCGGAACCGCAGAGCTGGGCAGAATGGTTATGTAACCAGTTCGTTCCCGAAGCCCGCCCAATCTAGGAACAAAATCAAAAGGGCCAATCCAAACAAATGCCTTATCCGTGTCCCGTAGTTGGGGGGAATGGCTAAGTAACCCTTGCGTTCCCGGGGCCCCCAAAGAAGGGGACAAAATCAGACGTGGCTACATAACCCTTGCCTTCTAAAGGGCCCAGACTTGGGCAGAATGGCTCCATAACCTTTGCATCCCCAAAGGTCCCCAAAACAGAGAAAATATCGAAAGTGGCTAACATGACCCGTATCTTTTCTAGGCCAAAGAGTTGAAGAGAATGGCGAACAAACCCCCGCGTTCTAGGACGTCCCATAACAGGGGACAAAATTAATATGATTACATAACCTCTGCCTTCCCGGGGGCCAGACTTGCGCGGAATCGGTGCATAACCCCCGTGTTCTCGGGGATCCCGGGAAAAAACCCGTGCATTCTCGCAGCTTCCATAACAGGGGACGAAATTAATATGATTGCATAACCTCTGCCTTCCCGGGCGCCAAACTTGGGCGGAATCAGTGCATAACCCCCGTGTTCTCAGGGATCCCGGGGAAAAACCCGTGCATTCTCGCGACTTCCATAACAGGGGACACAATCAGACGTGGGTGCATAACCCGTGACAATTCGGGGGCCCGAATTTTGGGCGGACTGGCTAGTAACCCCTGTGTTCTCGGAGGTCGCCAAAAAGGGAGACAAAATCAAAACTAGCTACCACAACCCTTGCCTTCTCCGTGCCCAATATTTGAGGAGAATGGCTCGGAAACCCTTGCGTTCTCAGAATCCCAATAACAGGGGACAAAATCAGAAGTGGTTGCATCACCGCCGCCTACTCGAGGGCCCCGCGTTGGGTGGAATAGCTACATGACCATTGTAATCCCAGGGGTCCCCGGGAGAAACCCCTGCATTTTTGGCGGCCCACATAGCAGGGGAAAGCAATCAAACGTGGTTACATAACCCCAGCCTCTTGGAGGGCCCAAAGTTGGGCGGAATGGCTACGTAACCCCTGCGTTCTCGGGGGTCCCCCAAAGAGGAGACACAATCAAAAATGGCTACCACAACCACTGGATAACGGCTGAGAAACCCCTGTGTTATCGGAGTCCCCATAATAGGGGCCAAAATCAAAAGTGCTGACATAGCCCTTGCCTTATCGAGGGCCCGGACTTTGGGCCGTATGGATACATATCCCTTGCGTTCTCAGGGTCCTTTGAAGGTATCCCTGCGTTCTCGCAGTCCCCATAATAGGGGACACAATCAAACGTGGCTACCTAACCCCTACCTACTTGAGGGCCCAGAGCTGGGCGGAATGGCTACGTAACCCCTGTGTTCTCGCAGGTCCCCCAAAAAGGCGACACAATCAAAAGTGGCTACCACAACCACTACCTTCGCCGGGCCCAAGAGCTGGGGATAACGGCTGAGAAACCCCTGTGTTATCCAAGTCCCCATAATAGGGGCCAAAATCTTAAGTGCTGACATAACCCTTGCCTTATCGAGGGCCCGGACTTGGGCGGAATGGATACATATCTCTTGCGTTCTAAGGGTCCTGAGAAGAAATCCTTGCGTTCTCGCAGTCCCCATAATAGGGGACACAATCAAACGTGGCTCCATAACCGCTACCTACTCCGGGGCCCAGAGCTGGGCGGAATGGCGACGTAACCCCTGCGTTCTCGGGGGTCCCCCAAAAAGGAGAAAATCAAAAGTGGCTACCACAACCACTACCTTCGGGCCCAAGACCTGGGGATAACGGCTAAGAAACCTCTGTGTTATCGGAGTCCCCATAATAGGGGCCAAAATCAAAAGTGCTTACATAACCCTTGCCTTCTCGAGGGCCCGGACTTCGGCGGAATGGATACATATCTCTTGCGTTCTAAGGGTCCTCTGAACAAATCCCTGCGTTCTCGCAGTCCCCATAATAGGGGACACAATCAAACGTGGTTACATAACCCCTACCTACTCGAGGGCCTAGTGCTGGGCGGAATGGCTACGTAAACCCTGCATTCTCGGGGGTCCCCAAAAAGTGAGACAAAATCAAAAGTGCCTACCACAAACCCTGCCTTCTCCGGGCCCAAGAGCTGGGCATCATGGCTGAGAAACCCCTGCGATCTGGGAGTCCCCATATCGGGGGCAAAAATCGGAAGTGGCAGCATAACCTCTACCTTCTCGGGGGGCCAAAGTTGGGCGGAATGGATCCATAACCCCTGCAATCTCATGTGTCCTCAGAAGAAGACCATGTGTTCTCGCAGTCCCCATAACAACGGACACAATCAAACGTGGCTACACAACCCTTGCCTCCTCGGGAGCCCAGAGTTGGGCGGAATGTGTACGTAGCCCCTGTGTTCTTGGGAATCCCCAAAAAAGGAGACAAAATCCAAAGTGGCTGCCACAAAGCCTGCCGGCTCTAGGCCCAAGAGCTATGGATAATGGCCCCAAGCGTTCTTAGGGTCCCCATAACGGGGGCCAAAATCAGAAGTGACTATATAACCCCCGCCTTCTCGGGCGTTTGGAGTTGGGTGGAATGGCGAAATAACCGCGGCATTCTCGGGGATCACCCGAAAAAGAGGAGACAATCACAATTCGCAAGAGAAACCCTACCTTCTCGGGGGCCAAGTGTGGGGCGCCATGGCTATAGATCCCGTGTGTTCTCGCGGGTCCCTAAAAAGGGAAACAAAATCAGAAGTGGCTACATAACCACTACCTTGCTGTGGGCCCAAAATTGGGGATAATAGCCATGCAACCCGTGCGTTCCGAGGGTTCCCACAAAGAGGGGAGAGAAAAAGGGACTACATTGGGGGGTGCAAAAATGCCCCTTGGGGCGGTTTTGAAAGGCAATTCTTTACCAAAAAAAATTAGTTCGTTCAGCAACACTGTGGCCGGCAAGAGCTATTTTGATGACACGACCAATTATGATACTTGCATTTGGGACCAAAAAAATCAGGAGCGGTTCCTTACCAACTATTGCATCAGCGCCCATATTTGGGCGAAAGGAGCATAACCCCTATTGTGTTGGGAAGTTCCTAGCGTCCGACACGGGAACAAGCCAAAAGTGGCTACTTAGCATTTGTTGGTTCCGGGGCCCATAATCAGGCGAAGTAGCTACATAACTACCGCTTTCACGCACGTTGCGATTCCATGAACGAAATCGGAAGTGGCTAGTTACTCCTGATGTCTTACGGGCCCCTATTTAGGCAAAGTGGTTACATAACCGCTCCCCTGTCGCGAGTGACCAACGCCAAGCGCGGAAGCAAAATCAGAAATAGCTGCTTAATCCTTGCTGTCGCAGGGCCGTGTATTCTGGCGGGGTGGCTAATAACCCCTACCATCCCGTAGGTCCCCGGCGCCCGGCGCGGGGAAAAAACTAAGGGCGTCTCCATAACTCCAATATCGGGGGTGAGAGCACATTGTGGATGGGGAGTCCAAATCCCTCAATAGAGGCGCCACTGCCGTTTGTGGAATGTGAGACTTTTTTAACTCATAGATGATGAGTGGCCACATCAACGCTACCTTCTCACTATCACAAGTCACACGAATCACAAGTGGCTGCATAACCCCCCCTTTGTCGGGGTTCCTAATGTGGGGTAAAGCAAATTTTGACATATGAGGTCGTTTTTTTCAGCAGCAACTGGGTGATTTTCTAGCACTAATTTTGTCTCTCTCCTTGGTCTATGTTGTCACCAACGCAATGGAAATGTTTCGTTGGGGACCAAGGCGTTATGAGGCATGCCTCTATGCAGATATAGTCGAAAGAGTTGAACGGGAGGGAGGTGTAGGAAGGTGGAAAATAACCAAAGAAGGCTGCTGTTTGGACATTGGGGAGGAATCTCATCAGGACACAATGCTCTCGTAGGGCTCATGCACCCTTTGAAATCCAATCAATATTTCCCGAAGCACGGGGGAGGGGGGAATTGCCTCCATGGGCACCCAACGTGAAACCCCAAAACAACAATTTGCAATTGAACCATATCATGAACTTTTGAAATGTTTCACGCCACAAAACATGTGCCATTGGCAATCACAAGCACCCACGGGGAAATATATTACATGAATACAGAGGGCAAACGAAGCTGTGGGGGAGACCTAAGCGTCCAAAAAGCTGTCATGCAAGGTGATGAGATGAGTGCAAAAATGTAGATCATTGCCAACGAACCATTCCTTGTGTACAACCACAATGGGTTCGTAGTATTTCCCTGTGTTTCCCTTTGAACAAGCATATGGTATTTCCAGTAATTCCCTGTGTACTACCAGAAAGGACTTGTAGTAATTCCCTGTGTACTACCATATCGTACTTCTAGTAATTCCCTGTGTACTACCATGTGGTACTTCTAGTAATTCCCTGTGTACTACCATATGGGACTTGTGGTAATTCCCTTCGTACTAGCATATCGTACTTCTAGCAATTCCCTTTGTAGCACCACATGGCACTTCTAGTAATTCCCTGTGTAATACCATATGACACTTGTAGTAATTCTATTGCCTTCGGCAAGGCACCTCGAAGAGAGGAGAGGGACGACCATTTTTGAACTGCTAAGGATGGAAAACTGGACAAGCAGGTTGTGCCCAAGCCCCCTTGGGACCCCCCCCCAACACCCAAATAGGGTGAAAAAACATATAAAGGGGGGCTAAAATATGCTTTCCATTGGTATTTGATCATTTTGCATGGTCAAAATATGAAAAAAATGTGTTTCGGAAATTTCCATTTTTGAGCTGCCGAGGCTGGAAAACTGCATAAGCAGGTTGTGCCCTAGATCCCTTGAGAGCCCCCCCCCTCATGCGGTGACACATTGATGTCACGTGTGGTGTTGTTTGGACGCTTTGAGAGGTTGGGGGCCCGTTCATGATGTCACCGTGACAAAGCCCAACCCGATAACGTCATGACTTTAGGGGCTACGCGCAGGCCACATTTTGCCCTGCCGCACGGGCCATAACTCTGATGCCAGTCTGCACTCACCCGTCCTTCATCTACTGCATTTTTGCAGGTTGGACCACCACGCATCTCCAGTATAGTCATTGACGCGGGTGAGTGTCTTGCTGCCTACATTAATGTGTGTGTGTGTGTGTGTGTGTTTGGACAAAGGGTCCCAACACCCAAATAGGGTGAAAAACACATAAAAAGGAGTGCAGACCTCAAAAAGGGTCCCTTATACAGGGGAGGGGGGGGGGGGGGGGTTGTGCCAAGTCAAATTTGCGGTGGTAAATTTCGCTGTGGGAAATTTTGCGGAGACCCCTGGATTTTGTGTGGTAAATTTCGCAGACACTCCGAAATGTTGTGGTGTCTAGGGCTTTGCGGGCTCGGTGTGCGGGAAATTTTGCAGAGACCCCTGGATTTCGCGGGGGAAATTTTGCAGCCAACTTGAAACGCGAAATTTCCCACGCGAAGTTGACTGACCTCGAAATAACCCCCCCCCCCCCTGTATGTTCTGCTTGCAAAGCCAAATACTTACACTGTGTGTGTACTCTGGGCAACGCCACAAATCAGGACCAAACTAAAATGAAGTCACAAATTACTATGAACCCCATGCCTCTGTGGCTTCGACAAGGCGTAGCTTAGACAACAGGAGGAGTACACGTCTTGTTGAGGAACGCTAACCACTTCCCGACTTGGCACTGTCTGCATGTGAACCTTGCCTGCTATCCCTGCCTTCCCAAACATCTTGCAATGCTTCACCTGCTTTTCTTACCAGTGAACGGCATGCTGTGTGGTGCACTGGGCAAATACACAACATGGGCAATACAACAAATACTTATCACTGGCCATTGAAGTACCATTGGCATGTTTATATCACAAAAAAGGACAGATTGGTGGTCTATGGTAGGACAAATATGAGTTGTGGCGCAGGTCAGCAGTAATGTGCAGTTTGCTGATGCTATGCTGAACTACGTAACCTCCACATTCATGCATTGAGCAGCCGCATGGAGGCTGTGCAACCCCAACAACACCCGCGGAACCTAGCAGGTACGATAGGCAGGCAGGGATGCCTAGCCATACAACAACAAGTAAGGCTAGGCTACAGTTTGGTTTAGGCAAGGGCAATGCAATCCACACAACCACAAGCGAGGAGAGCAAAGAGCCAGCCAAGTGCCAGCCAAAAGTAGGCTAGGCAGGCAGGGACAGACAAAAGGAAGCCAAGCCACACAAACAGGTGAGGCCAGGCTAGGGTTCCCGTCAGGCTAGGGCCCAGCAAACCACGCAACAAGAAGCGAGGTAAGCACAGTCAGCCAACAACAAGGCAGACAAGTCCCAAATATTTGAAGTCATTCACTTAACCCCCGCTTTGCGCAAGCAACGGTAAATGACCAGAAATTGATGGAACCAACACCTAGTGTTGCTTAGACAAGGAATTTGCTTACACGCCGTACTGTGCATGGTACATGTGCAAACAACTCTCAGGGGGTTCGAAGCTGTGATGGTGGTACACAAGCAGAGGGTGGACAGTGCAACAGAACATTCGTAAACAGTGATCACTGAGGACCCTGAAATTGGCACATACAGTTTGAAAACAATTGGCGTTACGCGTTCACAGGCTCAGAAACAAGGCCCTTCTCGGTCAAGCTATATCGCATCTTGAACTTCTGCACATGTTTCTCCTTTTTGCCCTTTGCATCACACTTTGCTGCAGATTTGGGTGCCGGTTTTGGGACATAATACATGCCAGGATGCAGGCACCAAACACCAAGTCTTGGCCAAAATACAACTATTTTGGCCAACCGGGCTTCATCCAAGACATGGTGTACTATTCTGAAAACCAAGGGGAAAACAATCTCCAAATGCCACCATTACCAAATGGACTTCTTGGACGCAAATTATAAACATCATGCGCCTCAAATCCAAAGTACAACACAGCACAATTACAAACCGCACCACCAAAATCCACGGTGCAAAAATTGATAGAACCAATGCCTAGTGTTGCTTAGATACACATGTTGCTAGCACAAGGGGGGATATTTTGTGAACTTTCTCGGACACTGGCTGGCAGCCATACTATCAAAAAAAAAAAGCGTTTTGGCTTTGTTCCAATAGGGGTGAGGCGTGAGTGTGAGATTGTGTGAATGTGGCTCTTGCCTGCATATTGTGTTCTTGTCTGCATATTGTGCTAGGCACGGGGTCGGGTGTGCAATGTACCATGGGGCATATGCCGTGCCTATCCAGATGGCGTGTTCTTCAATCAGTTCCACTTGCTGTTCCATTTTCCTTCCCAGCCAAGGAAGTAGCACGCAGAAAGCTTTTTGTGCGCCACAAGCACGCTGCAAAGCAAAAGCCCTTTTCCAGGCACCATGTGCAGGCACAAAGGGGATGGCACACCAGTTTAACATGAAAGGGGTGTATTTTATACATTCGTGTGTTCGTAAAAACACATTTTTTATGTTTTGGAAGAAATACTGTGCCGCAGGTGAGGAAAAGCGTTCTCACGTACTTGGGGTGCACTTTTGCAGAGGTTGGGTGGCCACATTTTGCATGCAGCTTGGAAACAAAAAGGGGAGGGGGAGCGGTGAGAGATTGTTTTTTCTGCATTGAGATAGAATGACACCGCTTTGTAGGAAGTGGGAACCAAAAACACAGGTTGTCTTTTTTTGCGGCGCTAGCGCCAGAAACATGGACCAGCGTTGTACTTTTGCACACCCCTTGAGTATTGGCGCTCACTGAAGATTGAGAACACAGAGTTGGTTGTGCATGTTGTGGGAGCTGTCTGATATTCTTGGGACTAGGTACAAACACTGCCACCTTGGAAAAAAGTGCACCAACAGCAAACCCTCTCCAACCGCCGTTCGGAGCTCACTACCACCTGTCGATGGCCGGACGCCAATGCTGGGGACGTCATAGGGGGACCATGTAGCAAATTTGCCAGGCCTGTGCTACAATCTCCCAGGCACATTGACCAGATTGGTTCGTGTGGCTGATATCGCGCATGAAAGAGAGCATTGCACAGGCCCAAGACTCTTGCTGAGTAAGTCTCCGCTGAATCTCAACAGAGGCCGTCTCTAATCAATGCTTCGCCCAATCTACAGTTCGGGTCGTATCTAAACTAAGGGATGTTGGATTGATGCCCCCAAGCCTCCTTCATTCGTTCATTCATTTGGCTTGCAGTCACAGTCTGCATGCATGCACTCCTCTGGCGTGGCGCTCTTTGTTGCCAGCATGCTCCCTCGCAGCGACGCATACTACGCTGAAATCTGTGGCAGATGCAGCCCCATGGCAGCTAAGAGCACAGGCACGCCATCTCGAAGTTCCCAACCAGAACGTCCCATCCATTGTCGAGACTCTAATTTCATTATCCGGACCGCTACACGACCGAATCGATGATTTCTAGTGATGCTTCATCCAATGCCAAGTACTCGCGGCTTGTGGTCAGATCTTGGGTGCTTTCTTAGTCGAAAAGTACCCACAGCAGTACAAGGCAAATTCAAAGCATAAGAAGCACAGCTGAATGTACAGTAGCAAGGCCGTAAGGCACACATGCTAAACATCCGTCGCACCGAACACCGAAAGTCAATGCTGACTAGAACACGCCGCTCCTGAATGCTGGGCAGAAGGGGCCCACTGGCGCGAGAGGATTGCTTCACCGCTGCAAGTGCACTCTCCGAAGGGTGCACTGTGCACTGTGCCCCCCTCCTCTGAACAACAGCAGTGTCTCAGTGAGATCTTTGGAGTGCCCAGAACAGTCACCCGCTGTTGTCAGCACTTGGTATCCCTGAGAAGGTACCCCGATGATACCACAGCCTGAACGTCATCAGGCACGTTCCTGTTCAGCAGCAGCATCAGCGCTGCTGCCTGCATTTTCCGCTCAAGTCTCTGCAGAAGAGGCGGATCACTCCATTTACAAGAGCAGGCTGAGCAGGTGCAGCATCGGGTCCGGTCCATTATCACCACCAATGCACCGATGCCACACCCTCCCTCGCACAGAGGCCAGGCCACACTCAACTCAGAAGCCGCTCCCGGACGACGCCGTGCAGACGGAGCTGGCATTCAGGCTCCAGTGTGGTCCACTCCTGAATGCGATTACTGCACACAGCCTTGGCCTGAGCGCTCAGCCCCAGCGTAATGTGTGGGCAGCGGTTTGCTGAAGGGAACCCCTGGACCTGTACGGCACTGCAGTGCGCCCCTACACCGTACGCTGCCACCGTCACGACCCCGCGCTGCCCAATGGAGAGCTGCTGCAGATCGGTGTCCTCAGACACGCAATGGTCAGCACTGCAGAGGCAAGAAGAAATCAAATTAGATACGTAACCCTTGGTGTCTCGAGGTCCGAGCACAAAGGCCGGCAGCTACGTCAACCCTTGCTTTCCTGTGATCCAAAGCAGGAGATCCAGGCGGCTAGTTATCCCCTGCCATATTGCAGGGTCCCCAGAGCGGGAGGCTGTCAAAATGGCGGTGTAGCCCCTGAGAAGGGCGGGGTTATGGCTTTGTAGAACAAAGCGGAAAGCAATCAAAATAGCTGCCCCCCGCCCCCCCTTGCGAGAGCAACACTAAAGTTCCAACATTTGACGGAAACAACACCTACTGTTGCTCTGACAAGGGTGTTGCCCTCGCAAAGGGGGGGGGGAGGGCATAGACCATGCTGCATTGGTCCCTGAGCTCTGGGGCAAACAATGACGACCGAACCCTTCCTGTCTCAGATCCCCAGGAGTGAGAAAACAAATGAAGGCTGCATAGCATCCCTGTCATCCTGGGGTCCCCAAAGCGGCATGGCAAACAATTTGTACAGAACCTCCAACCCCCTCCCAGAGGCTCTTATGCCTCTTGTGTCCGAAATGTGCCTAAAATTATCACGCTCACCCATGGTTACACGTCGCGTAAAAAATTGCATTTTACTCACCTACAACGTTACACTGGTGAGTATAATGAAGCATATTATCAAAGGTACCACCGGATACACTGCGAGTAACTACTCGGGTGGGCGCGCTTTCGTCTCCCAGGGGGGGGGTGTCAATACAGCCCTCTGGTTAGATCCACCCAAAAAATACAGGGCTCAATTGACGGGCCCCCCAAAATCCTACCGAGACTGACCCTTGGGCCCGGGGATGACCCGGACCCGAAATTCGGCTAAAAAATGAAAATGGGATTTTTGGAATCAGCGCGCCGAGGGGTTCAGAAAAGTTATCATTTGCCATGTATTTGGTGAAATTGAAAATTAACCATGTTCAATGCTCAAAAAAATTTTCGGCGCCAGAGTTCATAATAACTGATTAATGGTCCTGTCAATTGAACCCTTTTCCTGAACCCCCCCCCCCCCCAATTTTGGGGGGCTCTATCCCCCCCCCCCCCCCCCCGGAACCCGACTTAAAACCCGACTTCCCCTATCTCCACAAGCAAAATACTGTGAGCAATATTATCATTTCTACTTGTGGATACATCTTATTGACTTTACGCACGGGTGCACTGTCCATCTACTCGCACTTCCAATGTCCATTTACTTGTTCTTACGACATTGAAAAAAGAAAGGGTACCTGCGATCAATGTGAAAATTGCAATATCGATAGACCCTCCAGGACCAACACACATACCCACAAACCCACACACAATGAGAACCCAACAACCACCCAGCAATGGTAGACTAAAGTAGTATGAGACAAAAGAACATGTCCCTTCAACTGTACCTGGACAGCCACAACCGCCTTCAGTCTGAGGCTGGAAAGGATGCGTCCGCACAGGCGCAGTCAGACTGTCAGACTTGCATGGCAACTGAGAAAAGAAGTCAAAATTGGACACACCTCAGGTCAGGGTCTGCCAAAGTGCCCATACAAATGGTCATGTGGTCACCAATGTAACGCCAGCCCGGATTCATCAGGTCCCCAAAGCGCTGCTGCAGCCGATCTTTGGACTTCTGGGTCAGGACCAAGGCGGTGTACCGCTGGACATGCAGATGATGGCGATAGCCCACACACAACGCTTCAGGCCTGCCTTCTTGGCAGTGCTGGAGGAGCCGGGTTGTTCATGTCAGACCATCGGGTTATTTGCTTGATTCAGCCCTCTGAACAATGCTTCGTTCACGCCCATTGACTCATGGAGCACTGAAGAGTCACCTGTTTTCCTGACGGACTCTTCTACTCCTCTCCTCTTTTTTTTTCCTAGGCCTATGTACAAACCATCAGCATGCTACAGTAAAGCACTGGGGAAAAGGTTCCTGGACTGTGCAGTAGCAGTGTTGCGCTCAATACTCTCTGTGCATGAGAATCCATTCTTACAGAAGGCCTGTAGCCGAGGTTGTGGAGCATTCTGTTGTTGGATGCATGGAATTGCAGCAAGAGCCTTCTGTGTCAGCCCCTTCTGTGTTCGTGCTTAGTTGAAAACTGTTTTTTTTTATCAGGCACCTGGAACTTCACCCATGCTGCGTTTGGATCTGGTCCATTCCCCTCCTCCCTCTCCAAGGGGTATGTACCCCAGCCATCCCCCCCCCCCCCCCCCACACACACAACAACAACAGCAAAGGAAGTCAGTCCACCAGAAAATTCCTGACAGACTTGTTGGGGTATGTTCATGAGGTAGCCCACCACCGCCACCACTTTGCACCTTCAGCCCTACAGTCTCTGTCAGGCCCAACACTGTATCACCTTCAGACCAACTCAGGAGTGTGAAGATCACAAAGTTTTGTGACATGGGACAGACAGACAGAAATCCAACAAGCTCGGTCAGGCTAGGGGGTGGGGATCTAGGGTGCTAACCCTATCTGCTCCTGACATCTGCCCGCTTTCAGCATCCACGAATATGTTGTTGCACTGTGGGTGCACTGGGTGGGCACTGCGTGCATATTTCATAAAACACACCAAATAAGAAACCCCCCAAAGCTACCCACGATCTCTGTACAGTAGTGCAATGCACTAACACACAGAAGTGTAAAATTCTGTTGCATCCTATGTCGTGCTCTTGAGCAACTACAGTACATCTTCCAACTGATTCTCTTTGCAGTTTTCCTTGAAGACTTCATCCATACATAAGGGTTGATAGTATCCATGCCAAAAAAATGTAACCTACCAAAAAGGTGAAAAGAAAGCGAGGGGGAAGGGGACAACGGGAAGAGGGGGGAGGCTGCAACACACATAGGACTACAACAGGGGACATGCGTTCTGGAAGTGTAGGTGCTCAGTCTCATTACAGTATGTGTTCCCAATCCTTGGATCAGTATGAACCACAAGCACTTGACAACAAGATCACCTCCTTCAGCCACCAGCCTATTTTGCTGCTCTTATCTCTATGTACATCCTGCAGTTGGTTTCCCATATTTTGTCTGCCCAAAACCTTAGGAATACATGTCTGCCATATGTCTTTATACTCCGAATCTTCCATCACCCAGTCGCCATGCAAAGTGCTGGCACCCGATTCGCCAAGCCACTTGGCCCCATACTCATCATGTGCATTCTTATCACAAGGGAGCAAATAGGTTTAGGAGTGGGCGGCTACATCAAGCTTGCTCGGTCAAGCATTCCGAAGGCCTGTTGGCAGGGCGGTGAAATAATCCAGGTGCAAATCACATTCAAGCTGCCTAACTATGGGCAATGCTATTGGCAAGCCATCCACAACACATTGCACTTCTGCATCCTGGATAACCGCCACCAGTTCTAAGTTGAAACCACTGAGTCGAGGGGGAGTTGGCTATGGGGGTTATCAAAACCATGAACCTAAACCTTTTTCCCTACCAAGGAATACAGGGGGAAAGATTGGCACCCAGGTTTGCCACAACATCCGCTCCAATATTTCTTCGGAGGTCAACATGATTGGGCACTTTGATCCATACAAATTTAGTGGTGCAAAAATCGAATTCCTCCAAAACTTCCAACAAATCGACATTCACCACCAGCCCTGGCACCGTCACCCATTGACTGGCTCTTTGGAGCCTTGCAGTCCCTCATGCACATATGAGGAATCCATTACCACCCAAACTTTGGTGCTAAGGAGGTTCGTTTTCTCTTACAACAAGCAGCTTGTATGATAGCTTGTAGTTCTGTCCTATTGATGGTTTGGTGTGTATCCAAAGGTAGGCACGGTACCATCCCTAGCCACCCAGCATGTGACACCCATACCCAACTATCCACCCCACCTTCTCCACATACTCTACCGACACATCTCTGTAACCAACAGCACAATGTCATGCCCCTAACTCTTTGATTTGTTGAGTGGCCACTACTACCAAATCCTATTTTGGGGCGCCTGTAAAGACTTGTTGAGCGGGAAAGGCGACAATTCGATCATGAAACTTGAAAAGTACTGGAGAACTTAGCCAAAGGTCCCCACTCGAGTGGTAGGTCACCGGGTGACCAACATTCATGTAGAGTCGCACAATAACTTGGTGACAAATACTATGGTTTTTGTCCAACGGACTGCGAGGAAATTTTTGGCACCCACTTTGCACACCACCTGCCACGTGGACTTTGTCCAAGAGCGCAACAATCACATATCCACTAAGACGAAACATGTCTTGACCTGAGAAACTCCTTGTCTCATGAGGGCCGGATGGTAGTAAATCAGACAATGCAAAGTGTTTTTGAAGATTGCTGGGTGCCACAATGGCAACCCACCTATCACGGAGTGATTGGCCAAACCATCAACCACATAACACCAACTTCCAATGGAAAATTGTGAATGAATTCAGTGAATGGTTCGTGCCCCCACCCTCCATTCCCAACGTCTTTAGTCCCTCGTTTGGAGCTACATTTTCCATCCCATCAGGGGGGGGGGCATGCAGGGGGGGGGGGGGGGGTCCTAGGTCCGGCATACCGTTTTATTTTTGCAGGCAACACCCGGAGGGGGGAGGGGGTACAATTTTTTTCCTTCCACATCAAACCCAAATTTCCATTGAAGGAAGCCGTTTCAAGGCGACTGGTTGCCTGAAACTTGATAACAAACAAACAATGAAGATTGATCTTTTGACGCCATCGCTCCATTAGCAATGTAAATCCTTTTGTGCAGTGCCGCAGTGCAATACATATTGGGTAGTGCAAAACTTTCTTTACATTGCCCGGCGCAGCGGGTTGTGGGTCTCCTTCTGTACACTGCCGCACTGTAGAGGGTTGTGGGCAAGAGGGCAGTGGGTAGTGGATGTGCTTCAGTAAAGTGCCATGTTGCAAGGGGTAGTGGGTAGGGGCCTTCTTCACTACGCCGCCACACTATAGCGGGCATGGATGCATAGGGTATCAGTATGGTCCTCTTGGTGGCCGCACCTGTGCTGCGCCTTCCCCCGTTCCTCTATAGAGGAAATATGTGCCTCCCGTGCCATGGTGCCTCATAGCCTTGCGAGGGCCTTGATGAGCTCCCATGGGCCGCGGGCTGCGGCGCCTCTATACATGCCACATGGTGCACTGTGGGCAGTGGCGCATCCTTTTGTACACCACTACTAGGCTATGGGCACTACATATTGGGAGCTCCTTCTATTTGTTGTCCCACTGTTGCGTGTCATGGGTAGTGGCGTCTCTTTCCGCGAACTACCACACCACTGTGGGGCGTTGGGCCGTGGTGACTCCTTCCGCACCACGGAAGGGCAGTGTAGACCCTTCAACACACTCCTGCACTGCAATGGGTAATGGGCAATGGTAGGCTATCTGCTGGGCATGGTAGAGCAGGGACAGAGGTGACTTAGGCCCGAAACCCAGAGGTTCTGGCTGAGGCGAGGCCCCCTACCGCGACCCAAGCAGGCACTAGAGACAGAACCGGGGGCCGCCAGGACTGCATGACCTGTCTTCTTATGCTGGCGCCTCAGGCGACCGCTGGGGCCCTGAACCAATGCGGGCTTCCCTCTTTAATATTGTTCTGCCCCTCCTACTTGACCACAATTGAAGGGTGTGATTCCCTACCACACTTTGCATGTTGAGCCAGCCGTTACTCCGTGTTCCAGAAGTAGCAAGGCCCAAGCACTACTTCTTTCCCCAGACCTTTGGATTAGGCAATAACATGTCACACAATGGCTAAGTATTTGGTTGCAAACTTGTATGCCATGTGCAAAGGGGAAATCTAAAGAAACACTTTAATTTGATGCAAAGAATTCTATTTTTGCACTCATAACCGTCCCTAAATGCAAAGCAAAAGAAGCACCCTCACAACGGACCTCTTCCCAAAGCATGAAGCACAATATCGAAATTGATGCATCAATGGGTTCCAACAATTCATTACATGCCATGTGCAAAGGGGTTATCTAAATAGGTTCATTACTTTGGTGCAAAACAATTCCAATTTTACACCAATAATTATCCCTGAGCAAAAAGTATTCCAAACAAAATGCTACAATTCGAGCGTGACAATTTGTTTTCGTAGGCAACCACTGGAGGATGGGGGGTACAAAAAAATTTCCAGGGGCAAAGATTTTTTCCACCCCCCCCTCTGAACCAAGGTTGGGAAAAGGTCAGCACCAGCCTCCCTGACACCAAGCAAAGCACAAATCTAGACTCCTCCACAAAGCGACCAAGGGGCTCTCGGCAAGAACCCAGGTCGCCCATTACCGTCCACAATCTCTCCCCATCGCACACGGCGCATTTCAGTTTCTCCGCACTCGGAAGGTTCCTATCTTTATACCGTTCCAAAGTCAGAACCAAGATAATTGTTGCGATATTTAATGCTACGCGGGGTTATTTGCAGCCGCCCACATTCCCATTGTCCGCCACCTCCCTACCTCACTGCCGGTCCCCACCATCACCGTCCCCCGGCCCATGTGAGCCCCATGCGAGCTTGCAAGCATGATACACCAAACAGCTCCACGTGCTGCAGCGTAATCGCCCATTTCGGACAATGCAGCAACTTGTAGAAACCCCGACCCCCAACAGTTCCCACCCTGAACCCCCCGCCCTCCCCGCCGAATCCCTGAAGAGCTAGCGGCACGGCAAGGGGGAGCCTCTACCCACTGGTTCCGACAGGTTGGGGTTGGGTTTGTAGCGCTAGGCCACGCAGCTGAACAGCACGTCGGTGCCCAGCTTGCGCGCCATGCCCCGTGTGAAGCGGTTGGACCCGACTCTAGTGCCTTGTAGCTGCCCGCCATGAAGCAGGGCAACCCCGCCCCCAGCCTAAGCAACAAGCAAACTTGTCCCAGCACATTGCGGAGCCTCCTTGAGTTGATGTACCTATTCCCACGGCCCGCACCCACGCGCGCAACGTGCTTTTTATCCACCCTAGCGCATTTAAAAAAGTACTCGCCTTGCGTCCATGTCCTTGTAATGAAGCAGATGGATTGCACAGGCGTTGTCTGGCTTTTGGGACTCATGATGAACCCCGCTGCCCGGGAGCGCTTAGGAATAGCTCGGAGCACACGGCGTAGGGTGCTATAATTGGCCGCAAAAACAAGGATATCATGGATATATACCAAGGCCCGCGCTCAAATGCCCCCCAGGGCTCCCTCTACGACGCGCTTGACCAGGCCTTGGCAAACAACGGGCGAGTAGCGCCATCCAAACGGCAAGCACGTGTACTTGTACCCTCGCCCATTTGAGGTATGCTGCACAAATATGCGGCACCACCGGCGCGGCAGGCAAATGCTCCAAAAGGCATTTTGGAGGTTGCGCCTCGCAAGCTAGTGGTTACTCTTGACCCCCCCCCCCCCCGCCCCCCCTCTACGCATCGAATACCATAGCTCCTCGAGGCCGGGCAGCTGGCCTTTGCCGCCTTGCAGCTATCTGTGCTTTTAATTGGGGTGGCATCCAAAATCATTCTGCACTTGTGCTTGTTTTTAGGCCGTAGAAAAGCCCTTGTTGTTGGCCTGCTGCATGTGCCCTTGGCTCCCCGTGTGGTCGCGCGCGGGGACCGCATCATCGGCGGTAGTTTTCACTTTGAGCACCCCCCCCCCCCTACCGCCGATGGGCCTCCTTGTCCACACTTACACACTGCAGCCTTGCTGGCACAAGCTTGTTCCACAAGGAGGGGTACACATGCACTCGCCCCGCCTCTGCTACTCAAATATCTCCTCCTCCTCTGAGGAGGAGTAGTACCCATCCGCTTCGCCATCTAGCCCCTCCTCTTGCACCCTCCCCCCCAAACCCCCAACGCAGCCTCGAGGACCAATTTGCGCCCCGGCCCCGCCTCGGTACCCCCCCCCCCCCTGCAAATTGCGGTAGGCCCAGCACCACCCCCTGCACCATTGGCCTATGTCTCTCTTTTATCCCTTGGAGCTACCTAATGCTTTGTGCTAGCAGTTGATTGTGCGGCAGCTGCGACAGCGCCGCCTCTACCCGTCTCGCTTTGCTTGTTGCCTGCGGCACCCCGTGGTGATGCTCCCGGAGCGGCCCAAATGTTGTTACCGAGAGCCGCCATTGGACTCTTGGCTTTACAACCTCTACAGCTACCCACCTTGCCGTCTTTGTTGGCTGCACTTGGGGCGACTCCATGACCTCCACAGTCGTTCGCCTGAGCGACGTTGTTCCCGTCCTCTTGCGGGCTTTTCCACCACCGCTCATTGCACCTGTCGCATGCCAGCAGGTCAAAGAGCGGGGACCTCAAGTTCGCGCTTGACCCAGCTGGGCCACATGGTGAGTGTGGTGCCCACCTTGAGCACTCCAGGGTCCCGCCTTGCCACTCTAGTTGTGGGATGGGCCCGCCCCGGGAAAATGCCTATGTGGGCGGGGCTTTGTAATAGATCTCTGCCACTGCAGGGGTGCGCCATCCACCCCACAGTATGATGAAGCGCACTGCGACGCCGAGTCCTCGGAGCTGAGGCCGAGCCGTATCTTCGGAAGGAGTGCCATTGCAACCCCTTGTGGCTGCCGCCCAGACTGTCAAGAATGCCCACCAAGCCTTGGTGAAGCATGCCACGCCCGCGGAACCATGCCGGACGATCTAGATGGTATCCGTGCAAGTCTCGGAGCTCGACTAGGAGCCCGGCCCACGCCACTGTCCATGGCCCCATTCCTTGCCGTTGTTCTCCCAAGTGGGATTCGGTGCTTGTGACAATGAGGTCATCCCCATCCACGTGAGCGGTGATGGCTTCGCTGGCTCTGAGGCAGTGCGCGCAGGAGATGAAGGCGAGGGCCACAATCCCCCACTCCGCGCCCGTCCCATTGGTGGCAGTCAAGTGTTGAAGAGCTGCCATGCTGACCCACTCCTTGACCACCACCCGGCCTTCTTTCTTGGCTTCCTTGGCGACTCCAAGCAAGAGGTACCAGTCCCCTAGCCGGATGGTCGGTCGAAGCTAGCCCAAAGTTTCAAGTAGAGTGAAGGAGAAGAGCACCTTTTTGACGGAGTTCTCACCTATTCCTCGTCCAACAATGTCGGCGAGCTCGTCCTCCAGCCCCTGCCGCCTCCCATAGCCCAGCTGCATGCACTCTCGTCTGCGCAAGTGACTAAGCGCCTGCACATACACTTTGAGGGTGTCTTTGCTCACCCATAGACGACGGAGGCATCGAAACTCGCCTCCCATCCGTCCCGCAGTGCTTGCCACAGCCGCTCGGCTTGGCTGCGGGCCTCGTTTGCGCTCCGTCCCATCGTCATATCCCCGGCTGTTGTCCAGCCCCCCGATGCCCTGAGCCGAGGGCTGTGCGGGCTGTGTACCCATTCCGGAGCCGTTGAGGGCTACTCTGCCTCCCACACCATTGCCCCATCCTCTATGATTCCCACGTCTGCTCGCTGCTGTGTGCTTTGGCTCTTGTACAGAGGTGCAAAGCTCGAACGTTGCCTCCCGATGTGTTTGCGCTAGCTGGAGCTCCGCGCTTTCAATGCCCCATACCAAGCCGAGCAAGAATGCCTCGTGGGAGGCCACGAAACTATTGCGAACCAAGCAGACGCTCAAGGCTCAATTGAATATGACCGCCAACCGTGAAGTGTTCAGCCACACCATCCTTGTCAAATACTGCATGGCCGGGTCCAAGACTTGGTACTCCACTATTGTAAGTACACCCCAAAAGCCCATCCCTGAAATGCTGCAGAGCATCCCACCGGGTGCTTAGTCAAAACATAGCTTTTGAGGGGGGGGGGGGGGTTACCGAGGATTCTCATACTGGTCAGAGGGGAAATTCCATTTCCCTGTTCTCACAAGGTAAACCAGAATGCTCCATTAGTAAGCCGCTTTGGGGAGGGGGTGTGCACACATGTTCAAGTGGCAAGTGCCACACTGGGATATATCACCAGGACAGTGGCCACACAATTGGCAACAAACACCATCATCATTTTCCTCCTCCTCAATGGTTGCCTCCTCTTGTCAGGCACATGAGGCCAAGGTCCATAGGGTTGATACCTAGTCTGCTTGCGAAAACAAAAATGAGTAAGGTGGGGCAAAATACGCACATGGCCATGCAGGTCCGTTGCAGAGCATGTCCAAACATTGCGGACAATCCTCCATTGCCACAACCGTGCAAAGAGGTACTCCACCCTTGCAAGATTGAAGCCATGGACATTGTTATACTTCCAGTTATATTTCCGACCAATATCAGGCATAGCAGTGGGCAAGCGGCCCTTATAGGCGCCGTCATGCGCATCTATTTCAAAATCAAAAAACTGCCCATGTGTTCGCGAAGGACCACGTTGATCCCAAATCATAACATCCGTGGAGGATGCCGGCATAAGGTCACATATCCATACTATATTTCCAAGATTGCCCACAGCCACAGTTATCTTATAACCATAGCCTGCATACTTATGGGCATGTTGTTGTACGAAATACGGGAAGTGGGGATTATGGTTGTACGGAGAAAGTCTACGAACAAAGCGCAAAATACAATAGTTCCGCAGCAGACACCTTGAAGTTGCATCACCACATACTAGGCTCAGGGTGCCCGTTTGACATTTGGCAACAAACATGGGAGAGGCATGAACGCAGAGAAGGGGGCTGAGTTACAACCGTAACACAGACCGTAGGAAAGATTGGCCCGATTTCCTCAATAGCACCGGAAGGTTGAGTCGAAGACCAAGGATGGTCAGGTTCCCCGTAGGGACTGAAACCACCGAAGCAGAGCTCAGAGTGTCCTTGGCCGAAGGTACTTCCTTAGCACTTGCCCCCAAAAGCAATCGACGTAGATGCTACGGCTTCCTTTGTCACTCAGCATGGCTACATCACCCCTAGCATGGCTACATCACCCCTGCCGTCTCTGGGGCCCACTTGTGGGCAGAATGGCTACATCACCCCTGCCTTCCCAGGGCCCCCATAGTGGGGAGAGTTCAATATGGCTCCATCACCCCTGCCTTCTCGGGGTCCCCATAGTGGGAGACTTCAATATGGGGGATGGAAAATGGGTAAAAATGAGTGAAAATGGGCAAAAAAGGGTGACAATTCAAATGTGCCACATCCCAAATGCATAGGAAGCTAAAAAAAAAACCCAGTATGGAACCAAAAATTTTTCAAAAGGGGCCAAAAGTAGGGTCACAGTATTTGCGAACATCCAAAACTTTGCACTGTGTGCGCACTGCGTGCACGGCATTCCCAGTGGCTCCGCAGCAGCTCACACCACGCGGCGTCCACCATCGCTTCGTCGTGGGCCAAGAGCTTCTCCCAAGCCCATGACCAGTCTTTGTCTAGTACTTCCATGCTGGACATGCCCATCAGTGCCTATGCACTTAAACAAAGAAAGACTAGTTGGGGAGACAAGGAGGTTCCGGAGTGAGGGGGTGAAGGAGCACGGGAGGATGTATGGGCTGAAACTCGTTTACTATGAGGGCTCCGTAACTAAGGAGCCTTTTTGTGTGTGGGCAATCACTGAACACTACATTATTGGCATTCCCCATCTTGAATCCGCTGGCCATATGACACAGCACTCACATAACAATCAACGCGATTGCTTACATGAGGGGGTGTTTGATGGTTGTTCAAGGGTTCTCCTAACGCAATTAACGAATATCGGATATGCAGATGCATTACTCCTCTCCACTTTGAAGGCCCCAAGGGGTGATCTCTACATCTGAAGGAGATGAGAAAGAATCACAACTAGTTTGGCGAAGAGATTATTAGCCCCAAAGTAGGAGGGCGCCCCCAGCGCAGCGCAGTTTGGGCTACTATTTGGATGTCAGGGCCACCTAAGCACCCACCGAGCACCCATTGCTAGAGTCAGGCCCTTGAGCACCCACCGAGCACCCATTGCTGGAGTCAGTTGTGGGACAAAGTCACAATGTCTTCGCCAACTACCAGTCAAAGATGGTTGTCAATGCGGTGTTGCATGTTCCCACCCAAAGGGGATGGTGTCGGCCGGTTGCTCTGCCAATTCCACCATTGCCAAATGCATGCAAACCACTGTCTAAACACAACCCGAAAGCAGGAGGTTATGGGTTTGTAGGGCCGTATTTTTTGGGACCTGGGCGCCTCTTGGTGATAAGGATGCTGATGCTCACACCAGGCATCTGCAATAATACATCATGACATCCATTGTGCACATGGGGTGCCACGACCCTGATTCATGTACAAACCACAAAATCCACTTAGCTACCTACATGCAACCTCGATTTCTGTACCAATATGAAAGCACAGGTATCCTACGAAAGGCATCTGCCCAATCATTCAAAGGAGGAGCTGTTGTATGGGGCAGGTGGGCAAGGGGCATAAAGGTGGCGCACCAACAAACAGGCACCCGCTGCTGCACCTGGGCTTTGCTGCTGGGCGCCGGGTCAGCGTCACTTTTGTGCCTCTTGGCCTTTGGCTCAGCTGCAGCAGGTGGGCGCTCAGGGACACTGGGCGGATGACCCATGTTCTGGGACACCGATGCACCACATTGTCCATGGGCAGAGGCAGCCACAATCCCGTTGGTCATGCTTTGGATGGGGACTGGAGTGCTCACGGAGCAAATGCACTGAGAAGGAGGGGTTGTGCCCATGGGGCCTTTGCACCAGGTGCATGGAGTTGTGTCCCCAGGACATGTGCTCTGCAGACATGCAGGCGTCCCTCTGATGTCTGCAACGTCACTTCTGTTGACGTCTGTGGAGGCTGGGTCTTCAGAGTCAGAGGCATAGGCTTCCACAAGCGAGTCCATTCATTCTATACAAGATTGTCATCCAGGAGGGAAGTGCACAATGGTCACCTGCGGAGCTGTACCAATGGGTTGTGAGCCCATGTGCAGTACCCCCCATTGGACAGTCCCCGCAGCACGTGCCATAGTCCCCACCCCCATCCCTGGGGGAATGGTAACCAAACGAAGCCCCCCCCCTCTTTCCCTCAAGGGAATGTGCGCAAAGACCCAAACCTGAACTTTCCACTAAAGCTACATTGCAGCCAGATGAAATCTCTTCTTCTTAGCCTTTGGCACTGGACTTTTTGCGCCAGTACCCCGGGGGAATGTGCCAAGGGGGCTGTGAAGCAACGGATACTTAGTTACCGATAGCCCCCGTGACACAGGCCATACAGTCATCACAGTGCTGCATGTTGCCTTGAGTTTGCCGCAACGGGCTATCAAATGTTGCATAGGCTGGCTTGGGTAAGCGTTGCCCCCTCCTTGAGAACCCGGTCCTACCCTATTGCAACCTTTTGCTTTTACATCCGGGCACCGCCGTTTACCAACTGGTATTGTTTCGTCACTGTCACCAGAGCTGTCACTGTCACATCACTGCCACTACTTGTGTCACTCTCACCGTCCATGACACCATCGTCCGGCTTACTGTTTGACAGTTCACTGCCCTGTGACCCTCCCTCCACTCAAATTGTCCTCACTGAAGATCTCCTCTAGCCCCAACTCTTGCCAAATGTCTTCGACCTCCTTGCTGTTCTTAATTTGTCGAAACGCCCTCACCAACTCCCTAACCGCCACTTCATCGGCTCTTTCTTTACCTTGGACTCCTACATGCGACGGGCCCATTGAACAGAAACATCGTGCCCCAGCAACAACCATTAATTCCAGAGCGCCGACAACAAATCGACGTGTACCAGTGGCCCCCTTTGGATCCCACACATCCCTTACGCTCCCAGTTCCCGTACCTCCCCCGCAATCCCACCTTTAGCAATTCGCTATCGAAAACCAAATGGAGTTTGAACCGCGGCTGCTTTTTCTGCAGCGCCCATATCTCTCGGGGACATTCAGAATATGCCAACTTTTGTGGGTTTTGGCACTTTTCGGCATTTTCTACAAGTTTTACTTCCATGTGCAAACATGTCGTCACCTGGGGGGGGGGGGGGGTATGTGTATACTTTTTGAAATCTGCAAGAAAACGCCATTTCAGAAATGTAAGGGGGGGGGGTCACATTTTTCAGCGTAGCACAACACACTGGACCATGCACACAAACATGGCACTGTACCATTCATCCATTTTTACTCTGAATCATTCATCGTCAGCATTCCCTTTTTCAGGCAGGGCTGGGACTCCATTAGGGCAGACATCCCCCTGTTCATGTTGCGAAGCCTTGGTGGGGTGTGTCTTTCGATCCCAAAACTGGGCAGCAAAAGCGGTGGCCTCAGCGGTCGTCAGAATGTCATGCTCCTTGTGGGAGCATGCAGGTGGCTGTGAGCGGGAGGTACGGGGCTTTTTTGCCCGGCTACCAGGCTCATGCCGAGTCACCTGCACCCACTCTGCACCCCCAGAGCGAGCCCTTTTGCGCGTCAACGGCTTTTGTGGTGCATCTGGGGAAGCAACAGCCCGTGGCGTGAATTTGTATGAAGACATGGCAGCTGCCTGTTGAAAAAGAGGCAGCGAGCAACACATGCACTGTCCGAAACGGACAAAAATCTCAAACATGTCGTCAGTTCAAGGGCTTTCCGAATATACCCCACATACCCATACCTCCGGAACACTCAGTGGGCACAAATGAGGCAACAATGGCACCGACCCCCGAAAACCCACAAAGTTGGCATAATCGGCAACGTCCCCGAGAGATATGTGGCTCATGCACTAGCACAACCCTGCTCTCATTCCGCCCATCATTCTCTCAAAACCAAACACTGTACCTAGCATGTGACAACCTTGCCATGTGTTTGTGTGACACATCACAGTAGGCCACATCTCATCCATAGTTCAACTTGTCCTGTATTAGATTCTTAGCATCAACCAACATGTGTTGCCATTTGACTGATTTGGGTACCGCCAACTGCCTTCCCTACACTTCCGCCCCCAACGGAAAGTGCACTCTAGCCAGAAATGTTTTTCAGGGGGAGCAATGAGAGAGAGAGAGAGAGAGAGAGAGAGAGAGAGAGAGAGTGTGTGTGTGTGTGTGTGTGTGTGTGCTCTGTGCTATTAACGAGGGTTGATGGCTTTTAATGTCCTGGCCGCTCTTGCGACGGGAGGGTTGGGGGTTAGCGGGATGGAGCCTGCCTGAAGCCTGCCCTATCCCACCCCCGGCCCCCCGGTATGGCGCGGCGCGGCGGAAGGACGCCGTCCTGTGGCTATGTGCCCTCCTCGGAGGCCCTTCCGTGGCCCTGATCCGGGCCCTGTGTGCCGCCTCGGGGCGACGCCGCCGTCCCCTGCCCTGCTGGGTCTCCCCCCTCCCCCCCGGTCACGGGGTCTGGCACGAGCGCCGGCCCTCCGGAGGGCAGCACGCCCGCTTGTTGCTGTCGCCCCCCCCTCTGCACCGGCAGGCACCGTTGTCCTCCCCCCAACACCCTGGGATGCCCCTCGTGATGGCGGCTGCAGCAATGCCGCACCCCCCTGTGCCCCCTGCATGACTTGCATGCTGGGGCCCTGTGCTCATCGCACAGGGTCTGCATGGGGCGCCGCGGCTGCCCCACCCTTTTTCCCCCTGCCCGCTGCGCCCTCTTCTGTGGGGGGGAGGGGGGCAGGGACTCTCCCTGATGCCCGGTGACTGCCCCTGGGGGGGCCTTCCCTGCCCGAGCGGCGGACGTCGCCGCCACGGCCCCCCCGGAGCCGTCCCCTGTGGGGTGGGGGTCTGTCGGCTTCTCCTGCCCCCCCCCTGAAGAAGAGTCCGCCACCCCTGGGGGGCGGCCTGTGCCCACCCCGGGGGCCGGGACCCCGCCCGGGCCACCGTCAGCTAGCGGGAAATGTGCCCAAAAATGTCCGCCAGCCCCTGGGAGGAGGAGGGGGGGGAGGTAGAGGGGGGGGAGGGGGACAGGGCGCCCCCCCCCCCTTATTGCGGCCGCCCGGGCGTCCTACCGGCGCCTGCGGCACCTGCGGCCGACCACCTGCTGCTGCCCCCCCTTGCCCTGGCGCTCTCCCCGGGGGGAGTGAGGGGGGGGGGAGCGGCAAGGGCCGCCGGAGCTCCCCGCGCCCATCCAACATACCCGAGCCGCTCAGGCTGTGTGCCCCCCCCATCGAGACGCGAGGGGGGGGGTCGGAAGGGTCCCCCGGGTGGCGTGCGCACTCGCGCGACGCCGGGCGCGCCCGTCGCGTTGCTCGCTCCGGTGATGAGGACCGCGAGCGGGAGCGCTTGCGGCCGCGCGGCGGATCCCGCACGGGCTATGAAGCCACCGCCGGCCCGGCACCGGCTGGCGGTGCGGGCTGCAGCCACGCCCGCAACGCTCGCGCCGCCACGCGCGCTTGCGCCGCATCCATGCGGTGCCCTTCGTGCGCCCGCCGGCAGCAGTGCTCTGCTCCGCGCTGCGCGCAGGCGGCACAAGGCGGGGCCCGGTGCCTCGCGCACAGGGCCTGTGCTATTAACGAGGGTTGATGGCTATTTATGTCCTAGCCGCTCTTGCGACGGGAGGGTTAGGGGTTAGCGGGTTAGAGCCTGCTTGAAGCCTGCCCTATCCCACCCCCGGCCCCCCGGTATGTCGCGGCGCGGCGGAAGGACGCCGTCCTGTGGCTATGTGCCCTCCTCGGAAGCCCTCCCGTGGCCCTGATCCGGGCCCTGTGTGCCGCCTCGGGGCGACGTCGCCGTCTCCTGCCCTGCTGGGTCTCCCCCCTCCCCCCCGATCACGGGGTCTGGCACGAGCGCCGGCCCTCCGGAGGGCAGCACGCCCGCTTGTTGCTGTAGCCCCCCCCTCTGCACCGGCAGGCACCGTTGTCCTCCCCCCAACACCCTGGGATGCCCCTCGTGATGGCGGCTGCAGCAATGCCGCACCCCCCTGTGCCCCCTGCATGACTTGCATGCTGGGGCCCTGTGCTCATCGCACAGGGTCTGCATGGGGCGCCGCGGCTGCCCCACCCTTTTTCCCCCTGCCCGCTGCGCCCTCTTCTGTGGGGGGGAGGGGGGCAGGGACTCTCCCTGATGCCCGGTGAATGCCCCTGAGGGGGGGGCCTTCCCTGCCCGAGCGGCGGACGTCGCCGCCACGGCCCCCCCGGAGCCGTCCCCTGTGGGGTGGGGGTCTGTCGGCTTCTCCCGCCCCCCCCCTGAAGAAGAGTCCGCCACCCCTGGGGGGCAGCCTGTGCCCACCCCGGGGGCCGGGACCCCCGCCCGGGCCACCGTCAGCTAGCGGGAAATGTTCCCAAAAATGTCCGCCAGCCCCTGGGAGGAGGAGGGGGGGGAGATAGAGGGGGGGGAGGGGGACAGGGCGCCCCCCCCCCCCCTTATTGCGGCCGCCCGGGCTACCTACCGGCGCCTGCGGCACCCGCGGCCGACCACCTGCTGCCCCCCCTTGCCCTGGCGCTCTCCCCGGGGGGAGTGAAGGGGGGGGGGAGCGGCAAGGGCCGCCGGAGCTCCCCCCGCCCATCCAACATACCCGAGCCGCTCAGGCTGTGTGCCCCCCCCATCGAGACGCGAGGGGGGGGGTCGGAAGGCTCCCCCGGGTGGCGCGCGCACTCGCGCGACGTCGGGCGCGCACGTCGCGTTGCTCGCTCCGGTGATGAGGACCGCGAGCGGGAGCGCTTGTGGCTGCGCGGCGGATCCCACACGGGCTATGAAGCCACCGCCGGCCCGGCCCCGGCCGGCGGCGCGGGCTGCAGCCACGCCCGCAACGCTCGCGCCGCCACGCGCGCTTGCGCCGCATCCATGCGGTGCCCTTCGTGCGCCCGCCGGCAGCAGTGCTCTGCTCCGCGCTGCGCGCAGGCGGCACAAGGCGGGGCCCGGTGCCTCACGCACAGGGCCACCTGCGGCAGCGCCACCGCGCGCCCCGCGCCCCCGTCGCCCGCCCCGTGCCGGTCGCGCTACACCTGCCGGCGCGGCAATCGCTGAAATGGCCGCAGTGGCTGCCGCCCCGGTCCCGCCGGCGGCAGGTAATCAAGCAAGAACATATCCTGTCTTCCCCTTCCCGGCCGCGCCAAGCGCCGCGTCCATAGCTCGCGGCAATGCGCCTCCAGCTGCCTCATTTGAAACAGCATGGCTGCGGGGCAGGCAAACAGCGGGCGCGCCGACCGCCCCACACACCTGAAGCCCCCCAGCGGCAGGAGGGACTTTGCCATCCACACCTCCTTGCCCTGCAGGAGGTCCCCTGCCTGCAGATGCGGCTGCAACCCATCGAGGGCCATTTTCAGCACTTGGCCCCTGGTGCGTAGAGGCAAGGTGACCCCCCGCAGCCGGTGGTCGCTGGGGGTGTGCTATTAACGAGGGAAACCCATGTTTGACCACTTGCTGCGATAGGCTTACCGAAGTGTACACCCGAGTGTGTACCTTATTGGACTGCCTGTACCTTATTGGATTGCCTGTTCTCTGCGGTCAAAAAGTCAGAACCTCTGAGCCGACAGACATATGTTATTTCCGTGGAAGCTCTCCCGTGCTCTGCACCAAACAGAAGTCGGCTGACATGCTCTGGCTCTCCCTCTCCCATCATCTCGCACGGCCGCGGGGCGGGGGGGGAGGGGGGGCATGGTGACTTGGGTCTCCGTCGCTTTGGGGCGGGCGGTGTGGCTGGTATGTGCGGGGAGCGCGCATGCTCCATGTGTGTGCGTGCGGGGCTGCGGGCGGTGCGCAGCCGCTTAGCTGGTCGCGTGTCCGGTGCGGCTGGCCGCTTGCGCACCGGCGTGTGTACTTTGTGGTGCCCTGTGGCACAGCAGTTTCGGACCCCCCTTTGCATTCTGGCGCATCTGGCGCAGGCCGGCAATCCATGCTGGCGGCACGTGACTGACAGGGGTAGCCTATCCACATATCCTAGCCGGTGATGTCCGAGGGCACAGCACGCGTCCCCTGACTTGCGCAGGCGCTTGCATGTGATGCACGGTGCGCGCAGGTGTGTGTTGCACAGGTCGAGAGCCCGTGTGCATGTATGTGGTGCCGGCACTGCCACACATGCTTGTGGCGTCAGCGGAACTGCAAGCTTGTGTTGCCTGGTGGTCCGGTAAGGTGCCTGCGGGGCTTTGCCCTGACCAATGACGGGGAAGAAATTTGCCGCGAAAGCCCCCCCCCTTTGGCGGTGGCTGAGGAGGAGGGCATAAGCCCGGTGTTTAACGCTCCCATGAGGGCCCGCTGAATCCGGGCTTCCTCCACTTCCGCTGGACTGCGCCTGTGTCTGTACACGTACGAGCGTGCCTTGTTCTGCCTGGAGTGTGTGTGTGTGTGTGTGTGTGTGTGTGTGTGTGTGTGTGTGTGTGTGTGTGTGTGTGTGTGTGTGTGTGTGTGTGTGTGTGTGTGTGTGTGTGATCTGTACTTTTAGAGGTGGATCCTTGTGCAGCGTGGGGCTGGACGCCTCATTTGGCTCAGGTCTGCTGAGGCCTCTTTGTGACGTTGTTTCCTTCCCTTCTGCGGAATCAGAACCTCTGTATTTTGCTGGCTAGGTATCCAGAGTGTTTGCTCTCCCGTGCCTCGTCACGAAAAGCGGGCGTGCGACATCCTCGGCCACGGTCTCCTCCCGCCCCCGTGGAACTGGGGCTGGCGGGGACGGAGGGGGGGGTGACTTCGGCCTCCTGCGTTTGGGGGCCGGAGGGGTGGGGGGTTGGTGTGGGGACCTCGGCAGACCCGTGGAGATATGTGCAGACCCTTGCGGGCGTGGTCGTTTGTTGGGCAGTTGCGACTGTGTAAGTGGGCGCTTCCGGCGCACCGGCCCCGGTGCACACTTTATGGTGTCCCCGCTGACAGCAGTGGCACACTCCCCTTTGCTTGAGTGTGCACCTCGGGCATGGTGGCAGGCCATGCAGTGGGCATAGCTGCTGCTGTGGCCTGCGTGCTATGTGGTCATCAGCGTGGTGTCCCAGCGCACAACATGCTTCAGCTGTGCGCCGAAGTCGTTTGCAGGTCGTGCACGCGGTAGCCGAGTGCTGGGCGCACTGAGACTGTGTGTGTGTGTGTGTGTGTGTGTGCACATTATGAAGCATAGGCCTTGGGCTTGAAGGCATTTGGGACCTACCGGTGTTTCCCTGAGGGTCACCTGTTAGGGAGCCTTCGGCACCGACAGAGCTTGAGGCTCCATCGATGGCCTAGGTCATGCTTGCTCCGTGGTTGCCTCGCCGTGCCCTGCGCAGTCATGTGGCTGTTGTTGGTCAGATTGCATGTTGTACACCTTGGTGTAATGTTGCAGGGGCAAGCCCTGCCACATCTAAAATGGCAGGTGTCGACTCACTTGCACTAGCCCCGGTACTACCTAGTAGTCCCGGATGAACCCATCGCAGCTCAGCCCCACCCTCATTGGGGGCGGAAGAATGTGGGGCGGTGTGCTGCTAGGCATGCTATCCAAGGGCACCATCGTTAGCTCATGACTATCTTCCCCGTTGATCGCGCCGTGATGTGTCTCAAAGCATAGGGCATGGTTGGCGTTAAGGGGGGCTCCTAGTGATGGGGACCTCCCAGTTTTCTTCAGGCATAGAGGGTTGATCTAGCTCAACACGATGGTTCTTTGCACAGGCTAGGAGATCAGGGGAGCAGTGGTCGATTCTAATCGTCTGAATGTCCCCACAACACACAATAGACAATTTCAGCCGTTAGTCCATGGTGTTTGTCGCAGCCAAATTCTCACGTATCCCCTGCTTGGTTGGGGTTGGGGATCTATGTACGTTCGGAAAGATGCACCAAAACGGGCGCTCATGGAGTAGTGACACACGTTCCCTCCTCAAAAGGAGCGTATTGTACAAATCTGAACACGACTTACTTGTGAAAAGAGACAACCCCTTCTCAGCACAAAGGTGGCACTCATTCGGCCTTCTCAATTGGGGCACAAATTAGTTTCACACAGGGAGGGAAAACAATGCAATGTATGTTTCCATATGGTTTAGGTTGTGTCCCTTCAACACATAGCATGCACAACACTCAAGTGGGTTCATCTCTTTCATTCTTCGGGGATCACGGTCCATGCTTCTACCAAGGTAGGGCCAGTGCATGTGCAGCTAGTCAAGCTGCTTCCAGTAGACAAAGAGTACAGCCAGAGGATGTGGTAGCGGCAAGGGGACATGCCAGCGTCGTTGCCGCTGCATGGGGTGGGTGGGTGGGGCGCAATGCACATGCCCAGGCAGGTGTATGGGGTGGGTGGGTGGGGTCAAGTGCCCAAGGCCACGTTTACTGGGCTCACACATGCACCCGTGACACCGGCATATGGTCATAGCCACAACTCACCGTACATTGTTTTGATTCCTGCACTGCAGCGCAAACCAGACCAGTGCCAAATGTTGCCTTGAGGTCGCCAGGTGTTGGGGGGGGTTCCATTATGTGTCACAAACAATCAACTGAAAAACACAATCGGTATCCTAAACTCTTGTTTATATTCATAAACTAAGGTTTAGGTTGTGTCCCTTCAACACGTAGCATGCACAGCACTCAAGTGGGTCCAACTCTTTCATTCTTCGGCCATGAGGCAACGGATACTAGGCTCGCATACGCCCCCGTGCCACAGGCGCATGGTCATAACCACATAGTTCAGTGCTTTTCCTCGCTGCACTGCAGCGCAGATCAGTTCTGTACCACTCCAGGTGGCTGCTGACTGTGCTTTGGCCTTGGCCATCTGTACATTGAGGTCAGCTCGCACCCACCACCCTCCCACAGTGCCGGTTAGTCTCTAACCCTTGCCCTGCAGGTCTTGCTCTTGCTGCCCCTGTCTTGCTCTTGCTCTCTCTCTTGCGGTCTTTGGGCCATGAGGCAACGGAAACTGGGCTCGCATACGCCCCCGTGTCACAGGCGCATGGTCATAACCACATTGTTCAGTGTTTTGCTTGCTGCACTGCAGCGTAGACCAGTTCTGTACCACACCAGGTGGTTGCTGGCTGTGCATTGGCACTGTTCCTCTGGACATTGAGGTCAGCTCGCACCCACCACCCACCCACAGTGCCGGTTAGTCTCTAACCCTTGCCCTGCAGGTCGTGACCTTGTCATGCACTTGTTCTCTGGCTCGTGAGGTCGTGTCAAACTCCATCTTTAGGGGCGCAATGGCGCCTTGGTTGGCGCAAAGGCGTCTCAGCATTTCAGCATGTGCTCCGTCTGTCAGGCAACTCAACAAATCATTGCTGTTTTGCGTGTGGCGCATACCACTTCTGCTCACCACCATGCATGCGCATGCTGCCCACACATTCATGCCTACTTGCTTTCGTCATCCTCACATGGGCCGCACTCTCGCCGCCCCAGTCTTGCTTTGGCTGTTCAACACGTGACAACATGTCGAGGCTGTGGCTCAGGGGCGCTACGGCGCCCTGCTTGTTCATTTCTTGACTGTTCCGTGTCTCCGTGTCGTCCCTTTCACCTTGCTCAGCTCGAACCCACCTTGATCAGCTCGAACCCTGGTCAGCTCGAACCCACCACCTCCCTTTGCGCCGGTTAGCCCCGGTCTCTCGCTCTGTGGGTCTCTCTCCTACTCTCTCCCTCCCATTCTCTCGTGCTCTCCCCTGCTCATCCTCTCCTGTTGCACCTCTCTGTTCCTTTCTCACTGTGCTCTACCCTCTCTTTCTCTCACTCTGTTTCTCTTTCCCTGTCTCCCGCGCCCAAAAAAAAGGGGGGTTCGGGTTGTTTGGTGCATCTCTATCCCCCCCGGGGTTCGAACCATCCTCCACGGGACAGAAGAGGTGTGGTGTATCCACTGAGCCACGACGATGGGTTATCTGCACCATGGCACCACGGCACCATGGCACCATGCGCTCCACTCTTCTTCTCCTTGTTGTCACCCCCTGTCATGCATATCTTCTTTCGCATGGGGGTGTGTTCAGCAGTGTGTAGAGGAACCGCACAGCGTCCCCGGGTACCGGGTCCGCCTGCCTGAAGAGCGTTTTTTGGAACAGTCGCAAGAGGTCCGCTCGGCCTGCCAGCCACACATGCATGCAATCGCCAGTTCTGCTTACTGAGGAGGGCACCGCTCTATGTCCTTCTGCTGTCGGGCAGTGGAGGATCGCCTCCCACGGGAACGGGTGCCACTTGCCTGCACTTTTGGGTCGCCGTTGGACCTGCATGTTCGCCAATGCCTGGGTCTTCAGGGTCCAGTTGATCTGGACCATCACCGAGTAGAGCTCCTGATTGCTCATCGGCAGTGGTTCCCCATGGTTGTCCACAATCTCACAATGCATCCTGGTGCCATGTGGTTGGTCCAGTCGGAGCCAGATCTGCTGATTGCGGGCCCAGGCCATTGTGGTCAGTTCTGCTTCAACTGCTTGCAGTCATTCGTTCGCAATGGCGTCCAGCTGACTCAGTGCTTGCACCTTGAAACGCTGGCGTTCTTGCTGGGGCTTGACCTTCTTTGGGATTGGCTGGATGTGTGTGTACGGGCCATACCGCTGCTGGTGAGGTCCCTTCTCCTGCTGCGTCCTCCCAGACGGCATGACGCCTGGGTGCCTGTCCGCGACAGGACGCGGCGTTCAGCTGCTTGGTGTTCTCCTGTGCGTGTTGCTGCTCACCGCGGCAGAACACAGCTCATGTGTTGCAGGCTCTACTGCGACAAAACGCACCTCATGTGATGCAAACTCTGCGTCAGAACACAGGTGTTTCAGACTGTGCGAGGTGTCTGCACCACTGTACAGGGGCTACTGGCTCTGTCATTATCGACCCTGTCCTGAGTTCCTGCGCTTCCTGAGCCTTCGCTTCTTGCGCTGACGCCTGGTGTCACTCACATCAGTGCTGAAGGACAGTGTGTCTGCTGCAGACAGTGCACTCGACAGCACTCCCTGGTGTGTGTGCCCTGTCCTCATTTCCTCACTTTCTGTACTGCTTGAGGAGTACGGTCCCATCTCACGTGGCGCTGGCTCCCCGGATGCTTCCCCTGTCAGTTCATCACTGTCCATGGGTACCATACCCAAGGAAGACCAGAGTGCCCTTGTGCCCTCTGACTCTGACCCCGACCCTCCCCTCAAACCTACCGTAGAGTCTGACCCTGATGACGATTTTGGTGCAGCATGCTGTGACCATAGTGGGCTTGAACACATGCCTTCCATGGCCAATCCATTCGCCATCTCATTTCCCTGCACGTTGACATGTGCTAGGACATGTTCCCACCTGACTTCTCTTCCCGGCGTCGCCATTTCCCGGAGCAGGATTTCCCAGACTGGGAAGTGGATTTGCAGTTTTCCAGATGTGGTTGTCCATCCCTTTGACTTCCAGTGTTGGGCCCTGCCAGTCGCTCCCAACTGCAGGTACTGCGAGTCGGTGAGAATTGCCAGTTTTGGCACCCAGAATCCCTGTAGGGCTTCCACGGCTGCCCAAAGCTCTGCTCCGTTGTTTGTTTGCCTGTGATGTGTTGGTACGTAGCCACAGAAGCGCACCTCTGGTCCTTGGTCGTCTTCCGCCGCGAACACGCCAAATCCCCCGGCCCTGCGCATGTCCTTGTGGCTCAGTCGCTTCGACGACCCATCAGTGTAAACTATCCTGTAGCCCTTCTCCACCAATTCTGCAATCAGATCTTGCACTCCTTGTAGTACTCCCGGGCCTGCCTGCCTCGGGCGCTTCGGACGTGGTTCTGTTGCCCTTTGCCAACTATGGTTGTCGGCTGATTTTTCTTGGGTGAAGCACTCCGTGTGTGTTTGCCACCATGCATTTAGTCCCCCATGTACTTGCACTTCCCCTTGCCGCGGCTGCACTCCGGTGTCTCGAAGTCGTTCCAGTGACTTTTGAAAACCTTTCCATTGTTCCCTGCGCTCCCCTGTGTAGAATCCCACCCACTCACATAGCTCCCTTAGCCATGTTGTAAGGTATGACGTGAACACTGGCGACGCTCCCGCCTTGACTTCGCATCGATATCGCCAATGGGCACTTCTTGCTGACCACATCGCCCAGCCTTGGTTCGTTTTCAGCAACCATTCTTGGTCGTCGGACTCCATCATATCCCGAACTGTGGATGTCCCGTTTTCAGTTGTCACCTGGCCATAGTAATGCTGTATCACCGCCGCTGCCGCTTTGAACATGGGGCATTCGACCATCGCGTGTTTAACCGTCTCCTTTTGTGAGCACAACGGGCACTTGTCGGTGCCTGACCTCTTGTAGACTCTTGCATGTACGGTCAGTTTGTGCCACAGTGCCTTGCGCGCAAAGTCTTGAGCCCTCGGCGGTAGCTGTGCCTGTGCCAACTGTTCCCATACCTCCGGTGTTTGCGGGTCGCGGACCCCTGGCTGAGAGGCGTAAAACTGGAGCCATGCCCTGGTCCAGTTTTGGGTGTGGACTGCGGGGGTATCAAACCCCCCTTGTGACGGGACTTTGTTGAGGAGTCGTCCGCCATGATTTTAGACCCCTTTCCATGTCCGAGGCAGTGCATTGAACAGTCTTGCGTCCTCCAAGGCTTGGAATTGACCCCACGTCAGCACCCCCTACCGGATCAATTTCGTGTTGTAGTAGGAGCAGCGGAACTCATTTCGGAAATACACAGAGTGCCACAACGGCAGGCGGTCCCGGTTTGTCGGGGGGGCCACCTGCGGGGCCACTCGCTGAATGTTGGAGTGTGCCTTCGCCGACCATCCCAAAAATGTGAGATCTGCCGTTCGGACCATGCCCAGTTGAATATATGGAAGGTTGTCCTTGGACGGTGTGAACCCTATGGCTGTTGCCCATGCATAGAAGGTCTCCACTGCCTTGTCAGGGAATTTATGAGGCTCTCCCAACAGGCTGACGAACGGAGCTGCTGCCTGATGCATAAGAAACAATTTTGGTTCTGGTAGCACCAGTCCCCCTTGCGTTCTTGGTCTTGATAAGATTGGTAGAGTGATTCCCCAGCTGTTGGTACCCATAGACACGTGATACACCAACTTCAGTTGTCTGATCACCGAGACTGGGGCGTAATATGCCTTGGATACCCATGCCACGACCGGCAGAATCCATGATGTCAGCATGAATGCACGTTCGTTCATGGACAGTTGCAGCGTGGATACCACCCTAGCGCGACGAAAGGCCTCTTGCAGTGCTGGTGCGAAGGCCTGCTCTATCGTCAGCCCCCATCTTTGGTCGTCTTGTTGGTGCCGAATATTCCCCAAGCGTACACCCAGATACTTGACGAAGTTTTTGACGTCCACTCCAATGTCCCGAAAGCATCTCGCCCACTCCATTCCCCCACAGTTGCGAACTATCGCTGCCGTTTTGTTCAGGTTGACCCTCAACCCCGAAAATTGTCCAAAGCGTGAAACCACTTCCCATACCCTTTTCAACAGCTGTGGGTTGGCTCTTCCATCAAAGAAAATGATGAGGTCGTCTGCATACATCATGACAGTCAGTGCGGGACCCAGGTCTTGTAGTGGGAAAATCACGAAGGATGCCACCAGGGAGAACAGTGCCGGGGAGAGTGGATCCCCCTGGCGTGTGCCTGCCCTCGGGGGATGGTAAACACCTGGGACGTATCCTTTTCCAACGGAGTATAGATACGGTGCTCGCAAAAGGTGTAGAATCAGGCGGATATACAAGAATGGTATGCACATCAGACCCAGAGCTGTCGACACCATCTCGTGAGACATCGTGGGGAAAGCATTTCTGAAGTCTACGGATAACGCCGCTCCTTCACTTAAGCCATCCCAGAGTGCCCGTGACCCATAGACGTGCTGGAGTATGCTTCTGTGTCGAAGAAAGCCTGTTTGCTGTGACGGGATACATTGGAGGAGTACATCCTCCAACTGGATCAGGAGGATGTTGGTGAGCCACTTCTGCCTTGTAGTTTGCAGTGCGATTGGTCGGAGTGAATCTGGTGTCTGCATCGCCTTCGTCTTGGGGATCATTGTCACCACTCCCGAGGTCCATGTTTCCGGCATTTTGCCCACTTCAAGGAAGCGCTTCATTGAGTCATACATTTGCGGTTCGAAGATGTCCCAGAACCTCTTGAAGAATTTTGCCGAGAAACCATCCAATCCAGGGGAACTGTTGCTGTTCAGCCTCTTAAGGCCTTCATGAACTATGTCCAGGGATATTTGCTTGAAAAGAAGTCGACCTGCCTTGCGCAGCCGCTGTTCCACTCCTAACGACTTCAGATAGGCCACACAATCTTCTTCGGTGGATCCCGTCGGGGTGGACACTTTGTCCCAATGGTCCACCAGTTCTTTTGCCACCGCCTTTGCCCCCCGTATCGCCGAGCCTGTCCTGGATACCAGTTGTTGAAGTTTCTTTCGCTCCTGCAACTCCCGCATTAACCGATACAATTCGTTCCTTTGCGTTCTCGGATCTCCTGAAGTTTCCCCGGTCGAGATCACCCCCTTGAGCTTGGGCAGTGTTTCCATGCCCGTTCTGTCACGCTGAGCCTTTTCATACACCCCCACCGGGAGGGTGTAGGCTGTTGCTGCATCTGTTGCTGCAATCCCCAGTGATGATAAAAATTGGTAGACCGCTGGTGCGACTGAGTCTCTCGTGGAGCCACGCAGGAACCTCAGGGCTTGTAGCTCTACCGACTGCTTTTTGTTTTTGTGCTCCCTTTGATGATGGATCGCCTTCTTTTGGATGCAGCTCAGCGCCTCTTCCCACCATTGGTCCCATGTTGACCTGATAGACTTGAGAGTGGTCTCCAGATCTTCCATTGCCTCCGGGTCGTGAAGGATGGTCTCTGGGCAGTAGAATCTGGGAACCGTGTCCTCTGTGTCGAAAGACGGGGGTGTGAATTCATCCAAGATCGCCTTGTGGTCTGAGTTGGCAGCAAACATGGGGTACACGCTGGTTGCCAGGCTCAGCAATTCGGATGTTGTGTGGATGCGGTCAATACGGCGTAGCCTCTGCGGGTCGAGTCGCTCTCCCTCTCGAGGGTAGCCGTATGTGAAGCCCGTCGGACACGATGCTTCCTTGTCCTTGATGTCCGTCAGGGTCGGACAGTGAATATCCACCCAGACATCCTGCAGACCCGCTTTCACCAAGGTCGTCACCTCCTGGTCTCTGGCACGTAAAGACGTGTCATGCTCAAACTCTGGGGGCGCGAAGGCGTCCCTGTGTTTTACAACTAAACTATTGTGATCAGCACATAGAATCAAGTTTGGTCCATGTAACTCCTTTGCGATGTCTTTCCATTGCGACTGTCGACGCGTGTGCTTGTGGTGGAAGTGGACCACAACTATGGTGATCTCCAGCGGACCACTCGACAGCGAGGCTTTCAGCGCCCTGGGAGACTAGAACTTCATGGATTGCAGTGTCCACTTGGATGTTTTCCACGCCAGTGCCACTCCTCCCCTTCCTTCTTCATGAAGTGGTCCGTCCAGGCCATACCCGTACTTTGACAAGCACTGCATGCCCGCTTGACCATCCTCCACCGTGACGAAGTGGGGTTCTTGGATGGCGAAGAAATCCACCTCCAGGGACCGCAGCAGTGACCCTAGGGCCACTATGCGCTTTTGCTTACGCTTTCTCATGGTTACTTTTGTTTGAAACCCATTGATATTTTGGGACAATACTCTGAGCGTGCTACTCAGAGGGATGCTTGATGCCGACGTCATCGTGTTGCTCCATTGGATGACGAGGCCTCATCTTCCTTCATGTCCCGCTTGCGTTTGAGGGAGCTGATGACCTTGTCGACTTGGTCATCCAACTCCATGGCCTTGGCCATTTCTCCCGCCGTGATTAGGCCTTACCTGCGTGTCTTCGAGTCGTCTGTGTTTCTGGGCCGATCGGTGATTCGCCTTTTCCGCGCCTCGTAATCCGCTTTGGAGATCACAAACATCGGAGGCATCCCAGAATCTGACAGGTAGACCTTTCCAATCAGCTGTGTCACACTTTCCCCGGTCAATCGCCATGTAGCCGTGCGCATCTCCCCAACACTCCATCTGACGCGGTCTGCGATGTACCGGCAGTGCACTGAGGGAGCAAGGGCCTCAGTGAGGTCTGAAAGGTACCACCACGGTGCCACATCCAGAATGTACACCGTGCCCACAAGGTCCTTCTTCCATGTCGCGGGGACTGTGGGCTTAGAGATGATATCCCTATCCTCAAGTCCTTGAAGACGGCCCCGATGGCAGCCACCTGTTCACGATACCTTGTCTTCAACAGTGAGTGCCCAATTTCCGTGAGACCCAGCAGTAGTTTGCTGGGCCCCAGCACGTGGATTTTCACCGGCGATTGTGCCTGCACAACGCCCGGGATCGTCCAAAACATCGCGAGAACTGAGGCATACAGCATGGGAGACCATGTTTCCTTGTGCGTCTTCTTGATCCACACCTCATAAACAGCAGCCATGTTGGTCAGGTTGGCACCACAGTACCATTCCACTGGCTGGATTTGGAACCTTGGCTTGGATCCGAACTGTGATACCACAGTATTCACCTGTTCCTCATTCAGCTCCGTGAAGAACAGCTTTGAGTTCCGTGGGTCTGTCCCCGGGAGGAGATGGACTTCATCAGAGTTCAAGCCAATAGACCCCAACAGCCCGTTGATTAGGTCATTGTGAACCTGCACGGCGTATTGGTTATCCCGCACGTCTGGCTCGTGGAACACCACCTTGTCAGCTTCTGCCCCAGGCGTCATAAGCCGCAGTAGCTTATACGTTGGGGGCGGAGATAGGCTTCTGGAATCCCTTGTGCTGCTTTCAATCCAGATATCAAACCGATCATGTGTGCGCATGTGCATGAGGGACCTGTCCGCCATTTGCAGCTTCTCGCAACCGAAAGGCAAGTTCGAGTTGAGGGCGAGTGCCCGATTGAGGAATGAAGACCTGCCATCATCATCGCTGACAGGTTCAAGCAGGATTGCAACAAAACGGCCCAGCATGGGCAAATCAGCAAGTAGTCTCTTAATTGCATGTTGGACTTTGTCATATTCAGTCGTTTCCCCAACGAGCACAACATTGGGGCGACTGCCGTAAAGGACGGCAGCAAGTTTTTCAGACGAGTCGCAGTCCTTGAAGAGGTCGTACGACAGGGAGGCAGCCTCTGGAACTCCACTCTTCAGCACCACTTCGTCTTGAATGATATAGTCGGCGTCATCGATGGCTGCCAAACACGCCAATTGACCGGCGTCAGCAGGAACGATGACCTCGTCGCCTGGCGTGGCCAGACGGGCCTGGGTGTCCCGGACACTCATGCGGTCAGGGGACAAGGAGGTGGCGTCGGCGACAGTTTGTCAAGGCCCAGCGGCCCGGGCAAGCATGGACAAAAAGACACCGAAAAAAAATAGACACTCAGAAAGTGTCATTTCATTCTTCGGGGATCATGGTGCATGTTCCTACCCAATGATTACGCTGTGCGCCCCCCCCCCCTGCCCCTATAGCGCATGATACCCACCGGCAACGGCGTGTGTACCGTCTCTAAGTCTGGCTTTTGTGTGAAGAGCGTCGAAAAGCACGTCATCCGGGAACACATACGGCATCCACCGGGACGGGACATCCGCTGGATTTAGTTCACCCTTCACCCAGTGCAGGGTATGCTACAGACGATTTTGCGCACCGCACCTTGTTCCCTACCATGGACAGCAGAGAGAAAGGAGGACAGGTTGTCTCCTAACAATTGGAGATAGCCATGTCCTCTGTAGCCACACAAATTCACTGTGTCCACCACACCCGCAAGTTCAGTTGCCTATTGGGTTCCCACCCACTCTGGCGGCTGTTTTATACGCATTCCTAGCTCGTCACCCCACTAGTCTGCATAATATATGCCCCCCTAGCGTGCTGCATCGCAAAACACTATGGCGGCTGGGGGCAAAGAATCATGAGGTCTCCATGGGACCCAGGCGCAAGCAGGCCCGGCAAGACTCTTGGGGGGGTTGCATTTCGCCACCCGTGGTCCAAGAAAAAGCCACTTGTAGGCTCCATCCGGCCAGCACTGGTTGCACCCCCCTGCCTAGTCGGATGGCCCAATGGAGTTTGCCCGGCATGCGGCGCAAGGCCTTGGCCGAGTATCCCATCATTGCCAAGCGCAGCCAACACCACATCAAGAGGGCCTGCAGGGAGGGGGCATTCTCCACTCCACCAACTTGCCCCCCCCACAACCTTCCCCATCCAGTGTGTCGCCAAACTCAGCTCAAACCTTGATTTGGGACTCACCACCAAACTTGCTTGCTCCATACTGATCTTAGTGGCAGCCGCCTAGCTAGGCTCTAACCTAGTTTGGGGAGGGCCTGCAATTAAAACATCGTCCGCATACTGGATCACCACCACAGATCCCGGGTAGTGCTCAACCAAGTATGCAGCCAATATGGCCTGTGCCATGGACGGGCCGTGCTTCCACCCAAAGGGAAGTGCCGTAGGGCATAAATCCTACCCCCCACTCCAGTCCTGATGCTGCCCCTAGCTCCCTATGGCAGCTTACAGCTCCAAAAATGATTGCTGATGTCAAGTGTACAAGTGGACCTCAGCCGGTTCCCCGGTTTCTTCTCCTTGGGGCTCAATTCCGGTAGCGATACATCCGATGCTTGCTCCAAATTGGTGGCCAACTCGTGCATCACCTTCGCCAAATGTCTCCTTGGCTCCTCGGCATCTCGACTCCAGCGGGACAGCGTAGTGAGGGGCCGAGCCGGAGTCATCTTCCCACACACTCTTGTCATCCTCGGACTAGTTGTCTCTGGTGCACTGTCTCTTCGGGTCGGGTTGGTCATCGTCCTCTTGTGCCCTCTTGAGTCTGGTAGTAGAGATACACGTGCAACCCGTTTTTTTTTAATTGACTCCAGAAGTTCAAAGTTCCAGCAAAGTTCCAGCATGTCGTAACCCCCTTAACTCTTACGCATTATAGGCTTGCCATGTGGCGTGGCGGTTTTGCCTACCGCATTAGAGAGCCCTCTGGTATACACACGTGCAACCCGTTTTTTTGCTGGTCTCTAAGCACTCGACCACATGCATCACAAGCCTTGTCATCATCGTCGTCCACCACAATGTACTCAGACTGTGCAGCGGGCGGAGGCACCTAAGCCAGCTGGCACACCCACAATCGGCGGGACCGCCAGAGCCTCCACCCTCTCGTCCTTCTTTTGGATCTCCCGCCCCTCTGCGGCCGCTTGAAATTCCCCTAGTAGCTCCACTCGGCCTGGATCTCCATGGATCCAAACACCTCCGGTTCCGGGTCATCTCTGTCTCCGCGCTTGAACATGGGGGGCGGGACTGTCGGCACTGGCGCCCATGCCTCCTTGGGTCCCAGTGTTTTTGGTGAGACCAACCCGCCCTCAATGTCTCGTGCGATCCATCCACTATTCCCTACCGGGCGGGGACATGTACTTCTGACGGCAGGGTCCACCCTGGCGGTAAATTTCTCGGCTGGGCCTGGCTCCACCAGCGTCCCCATACCTGCAGACCTCGTAGCTTGCCCCCTTGGTGTCCCCGGGACGTTGCACCTAGCTTCTTGTAGCCATACCAGGCCATTTTGGCCAAGTCTCATTTCTCGACCACCTGCTGCACGATGTCTTGGACGACTCCTCATCCTCCAAGCAGCAGCAGCTGTCATGGTTGAGACACCAGCGGCTATTGTGGCTAGACGTGCCCTAGTGTGTGCTTCCATAAGTACGTTTTCCATGCTCCGAGGAATTCTAATAATGGGTATGTGGTAACCTTCTAATTTCGATTTTGTCCCAGAGGGTGACGGATCCAAGTACTGAGATTAGCTCCGGCACAACACTGACAACACGGACAGTCAGAAACACAAGTCGGCCCCATGCTCTATGTCCTCTGTTGGTGGTGATGGCCTCTATATGATCCCATGTCGCCACTGGCTTTGGCCGCGCCCTTCTCGCCCATCTCTTAGCAACCGTCCTGGTCTGCATCCAATGTACATCAAAAGTATCTTTGGAAAAACACATTTTTGATCCATTTTTGACCGAATTTTGGTCCCAAAAAAGCCCATTTTCAAGGCATTTTGTGACTGTGGAGTGGCCAAAATGGCTTGCAATGGGTTCAAAAAGGGCTCATTTCACTTGTTTAGGAACCCAAAATGGTCTAGGATCATTTTTGGAAAAGCACATTTTTGACCCATTTTTGACCCATTTTTGGTTGCACAACAGCCCATTTTCAAGGCAGTTTGAGATTTTCGGAGGGCCAAAACGGGCCACCATGAGCTCAAAGCGCGCCAAAAACACTTGCTTTTGGCATTCCATGTGGTCCAGGATCCTTTTTTGAAAGGAAAAAAAAATTTTTTTTGCACCCGATGGACCTTGTTGACCCATTTTGGCACCCACCTCTTTGGGCTACCTCTTGCAACTTGCCGCAGCCCACTAGGCCTAGGTACGGGGATGTAAGCGTCGGTTAGGGCGATTTTGAGGACTGGAAACCACCAAAAGTGGATGGTTGCGGGTGGATTCAGTGCACTCCGAATCGCGTTTGGAGCCACGTAGCCCAAGATATGGTCCTTTTTGGTTTGGGGCCGTCAGCGGCCAATGTGCACAAATTCTGGGGCTTTTGGGGGCCCGTTGCGGGCGGTTTGTGGACATATTGCGGAGTTAAAGGGCCCTAGAGGGCCCTTCGGCACGCAGAAGTCTAGCTGCATGTGTTGAGCAGCCACTGCTTCCCTTCATTTGGCCATTTTCAGCCGGTTTTAGGGCGGTTTTGGGCAAAAAAAAAAAGGCTGATTTTGGCCCCCAAAATGCAGATTTTCAAATGGAGGTCCGGCAGTTGCGACGCCCGTTCCCGGCCGCCACCGTTGAGCTTCCAGCTCATACTTTGTGTGGTTGTCCCTCACACCCATAGGTAGCATCTACCAAAATTTTGGCCAGGTCGGAAGCACCTCATCGGAGGTGTGATTTTTCCCCATTTCGCGCGTGCTTGCTTGCGTGCTGCTTGCTTGCTTGCTTGCTTGCTTGCTTGCTTGCTTGCTTGCTTGCTTGCTTGCTGCTTGCTGCTTGCTGCTTGCTTGCCAAACCTGTTACGTCCACCCTAGACATTAAAGAGGGTTATAAAACCAACTTCCACCATGACCGTAATCAAGACTGAATATTGGGACCGAGCTGGTGGGGGGGAGGGAACATCAGCTATGACTGGTGAGGGACATCAAGAATGATTCACACATTGATGGCTCTTGACAAAGTGAAATCAGCTTGCAAGTGAACCCCATCACCACGAGGCCCACTTCAAGGCTTTTTGGACTTCTGAGGGGCGAAAATGCCCCAAAATGGGCTCAAAATGGGCTCATTTCACCCGTTTGTGCACCCCAAATGGTCTAGGTCTAGGATGATTTTTGGAAGAATGCATTTTTGACCCATTTTTGACCCATTTTTGGTCCCAAAACAGCCCATTTTCAAGGCATTTTCTGATTTTCGGAGGACCAAAATGGGCCACCACAAGCTCAAAACGGTCCAAAAACACTTGTATTAGCGTCGCACATGGTCTAGGATCATTTTTGAGAAAAGCCATCTTTTTGCCCCTACTGGACCCCGTTGACCCATTTGGGCACCCACCTGTTTGGGCTTGAGCTTGCAGCTTGCTGCAGCCTAGTGGGCCTAGGTGTTGGGGTCTAGGCGTCCGTTTAGGCAATTTTGAGGGGTGGAAACCACAAAAAGTGGGGGGTTGCGGGTGGAGTAGGTGCCCCCGGAATCACATTTTGAGCCATGTAGCCAAAGATATGGCCTATTCTTGGTTTGTGGCCCTCGGCATTTGGAGCTTGTGGGGGCCTTTTTGGGCCATTTCCGGGACATATTATGGAGTCAGAGGGCCACAAAGAGTTCGTTGACACGGGAAAGTCAAGCCGCACGTGGAGTGCACCCACCGTTTCTCTTGGTTTGGCCGTTTTGAACGTGTTCTAGGGCTTTTTTGGCCCAAAAATGGCTGTTTTCGGCCCTAAGCTGCAGTTTTTTGACACTGAGGTCCACCACTTGCGACACCCGTTCCCGGCCGCCACCGTTGAGTTTCTTGCTCAAACTTTGTGTGATTGTACTTCACACCCATAGGTATCATCCACCAAAATTTCACCCGAATCTGAAGTACCACGACGGAGTTCTGATTTTCCCCCATTTCGCGCGTGCTGCTGCTTGCTTGCTGCTTGCTGCTGCTTGCTGCTGCTCGCTGATGCTGCTGCTAAACCTGGTAGGTCCATCCTAGACACTAAAAAGGGTTACCAAACCAAGACTGGTTCCACCAGCTCGGTGACCCTAGCCCTAACCCTAACCTCCAGCGCCTGGGCAGGGAGGGGTGCCACGTGGGCAAGGCATAACAAGTGCTACACAAGAGAAAAGGGGGTATGGAGTGGGGTTGGCGATGGGCACAAAGAAGAGGACTAAGGGTTGGACACCCAACCCTTAGGCAATCCAACATCTCTACAAACCCATTGGGCAACATTCTACATTAAACCCCCTCAAGACCCTAGCATACGCATGCAATTAACGGCGCAAATAGTTTAAAATCTAGAAAATACTAGGTATTCTCGTTTAATGTGTTAAATTTTATCGGTTCAACATCTAACACCTTTCAAAAATTAAAATTGAAAATTTAACATATTGGATTTAACGTGGGTTTCTAGGGGGAGAGATAGGGCGAATCGTAGAGCTCGAGGCCAATCTGGCGAATGCAGCGCTAGAGATGGAGAAAGCCAAAGCGCAGCTGGTCCTAAAGCTTACTACGTCTAAGATGGAAAAGATGATGTCACATCCGCTGCCATACCAGTGGATGACCATACTGGTCTCAGCGATGACGGAGTTGAAGGTCCGAACCCTAATGCCGAAGACCGGAGAGAAGACAAACTTGTACTTGCTGTATGGAAGATATTGCATGCTGAGGTGCGCGCCAAGAGGTGGGGCACACTGAGGGCGCAACGGCAGCAGCACGGGGGGGGGGGGTCTCTTCAGATCTAGTACGCAACCCCCTGCCCCCCTCCCTGCCCTGTGGGCCCACTTAGTTGCCAAGGGTCAACAACTACCGGCCATACAGATGGTGACGCCGAAGGCGCCCGATTTTTTTCATTCCCCTTGCCCACGTGGCACCCCTCCTTGCCCGGGCGCTGCAGCATGGATGGGAGGCACTATTCTCGAGCTTAGCATGACACTTGTGCGTTTGAGTGGAGTGCCCAATTTCCGTGAGACCCAGCAGTAGTTTGCTGGGCCCCAGCACGTGGATTTTCACCGGCGATTGTGCCTGCACAACGCCCGGGATCGTCCAAAACATCGCGAGAACTGAGGCATACAGCATGGGAGACCATGTTTCCTTGTGCGTCTTCTTGATCCACACCTCATAAACAGCAGCCATGTTGGTCAGGTTGGCACCACGGTACCATTCCACTGGCTGGATTTGGAACCTTGGCTTGGATCCGAACTGTGATACCACAGTATTCACCTGTTCCTCATTCAGCTCCGTGAAGAGCAGCTTTGAGTTCCGTGGGTCTGTCCCCGGGAGGAGATGGACTTCATCAGAGTTCAAGCCAATAGACCCCAACAGCCCGTTGATTAGGTCATTGTGAACCTGCACGGCGTATTGGTTATCCCGCACGTCTGGCTCGTGGAACACCACCTTGTCAGCTTCTGCCCCAGGCGTCATAAGCCGCAGTAGCTTATACGTTGGGGGCGGAGATAGGCTTCTGGAATCCCTTGTGCTGCTTTCAATCCAGATATCAAACCGATCATGTGTGCGCATGTGCATGAGGGACCTGTCCGCCATTTGCAGCTTCTCGCAACCGAAAGGCAAGTTCGAGTTGAGGGCGAGTGCCCGATTGAGGAATGAAGACCTGCCATCATCATCGCTGACAGGTTCAAGCAGGATTGCAACAAAACGGCCCAGCATGGGCAAATCAGCAAGTAGTCTCTTAATTGCATGTTGGACTTTGTCATATTCAGTCGTTTCCCCAACGAGCACAACATTGGGGCGACTGCCGTAAAGGACGGCAGCAAGTTTTTCAGACGAGTCGCAGTCCTTGAAGAGGTCGTACGACAGGGAGGCAGCCTCTGGAACTCCACTCTTCAGCACCACTTCGTCTTGAATGATATAGTCGGCGTCATCGATGGCTGCCAAACACGCCAATTGACCGGCGTCAGCAGGAACGATGACCTCGTCGCCTGGCGTGGCCAGACGGGCCTGGGTGTCCCGGACACTCATGCGGTCAGGGGACAAGGAGGTGGCGTCGGCGACAGTTTGTCAAGGCCCAGCGGCCCGGGCAAGCATGGACAAAAAGACACCGAAAAAAAATAGACACTCAGAAAGTGTCATTTCATTCTTCGGGGATCATGGTGCATGTTCCTACCCAATGATTACGCTGTGCGCCCCCCCCCCCTGCCCCTATAGCGCATGATACCCACCGGCAACGGCGTGTGTACCGTCTCTAAGTCTGGCTTTTGTGTGAAGAGCGTCGAAAAGCACGTCATCCGGGAACACATACGGCATCCACCGGGACGGGACATCCGCTGGATTTAGTTCACCCTTCACCCAGTGCAGGGTATGCTACAGACGATTTTGCGCACCGCACCTTGTTCCCTACCATGGACAGCAGAGAGAAAGGAGGACAGGTTGTCTCCTAACAATTGGAGATAGCCATGTCCTCTGTAGCCACACAAATTCACTGTGTCCACCACACCCGCAAGTTCAGTTGCCTATTGGGTTCCCACCCACTCTGGCGGCTGTTTTATACGCATTCCTAGCTCGTCACCCCACTAGTCTGCATAATATATGCCCCCCTAGCGTGCTGCATCGCAAAACACTATGGCGGCTGGGGGCAAAGAATCATGAGGTCTCCATGGGACCCAGGCGCAAGCAGGCCCGGCAAGACTCTTGGGGGGGTTGCATTTCGCCACCCGTGGTCCAAGAAAAAGCCACTTGTAGGCTCCATCCGGCCAGCACTGGTTGCACCCCCCTGCCTAGTCGGATGGCCCAATGGAGTTTGCCCGGCATGCGGCGCAAGGCCTTGGCCGAGTATCCCATCATTGCCAAGCGCAGCCAACACCACATCAAGAGGGCCTGCAGGGAGGGGGCATTCTCCACTCCACCAACTTGCCCCCCCCACAACCTTCCCCATCCAGTGTGTCGCCAAACTCAGCTCAAACCTTGATTTGGGACTCACCACCAAACTTGCTTGCTCCATACTGATCTTAGTGGCAGCCGCCTAGCTAGGCTCTAACCTAGTTTGGGGAGGGCCTGCAATTAAAACATCGTCCGCATACTGGATCACCACCACAGATCCCGGGTAGTGCTCAACCAAGTATGCAGCCAATATGGCCTGTGCCATGGACGGGCCGTGCTTCCACCCAAAGGGAAGTGCCGTAGGGCATAAATCCTACCCCCCACTCCAGTCCTGATGCTGCCCCTAGCTCCCTATGGCAGCTTACAGCTCCAAAAATGATTGTTGATGTCAAGTGTACAAGTGGACCTCAGCCGGTTCCCCGGTTTCTTCTCCTTGGGGCTCAATTCCGGTAGCGATACATCCGATGCTTGCTCCAAATTGGTGGCCAACTCGTGCATCACCTTCGCCAAATGTCTCCTTGGCTCCTCGGCATCTCGACTCCAGCGGGACAGCGTAGTGAGGGGCCGAGCCGGAGTCATCTTCCCACACACTCTTGTCATCCTCGGACTAGTTGTCTCTGGTGCACTGTCTCTTCGGGTCGGGTTGGTCATCGTCCTCTTGTGCCCTCTTGAGTCTGGTAGTAGAGATACACGTGCAACCCGTTTTTTTTTAATTGACTCCAGAAGTTCAAAGTTCCAGCAAAGTTCCAGCATGTCGTAACCCCCTTAACTCTTACGCATTATAGGCTTGCCATGTGGCGTGGCGGTTTTGCCTACCGCATTAGAGAGCCCTCTGGTATACACACGTGCAACCCGTTTTTTTGCTGGTCTCTAAGCACTCGACCACATGCATCATAAGCCTTGTCATCATCGTCGTCCACCACAATGTACTCAGACTGTGCAGCGGGCGGAGGCACCTAAGCCAGCTGGCACACCCACAATCGGCGGGACCGCCAGAGCCTCCACCCTCTCGTCCTTCTTTTGGATCTCCCGCCCCTCTGCGGCCGCTTGAAATTCCCCTAGTAGCTCCACTCGGCCTGGATCTCCATGGATCCAAACACCTCCGGTTCCGGGTCATCTCTGTCTCCGCGCTTGAACATGGGGGGCGGGACTGTCGGCACTGGCGCCCATGCCTCCTTGGGTCCCAGTGTTTTTGGTGAGACCAACCCGCCCTCAATGTCTCGTGCGATCCATCCACTATTCCCTACCGGGCGGGGACATGTACTTCTGACGGCAGGGTCCACCCTGGCGGTAAATTTCTCGGCTGGGCCTGGCTCCACCAGCGTCCCCATACCTGCAGACCTCGTAGCTTGCCCCCTTGGTGTCCCCGGGACGTTGCACCTAGCTTCTTGTAGCCATACCAGGCCATTTTGGCCAAGTCTCATTTCTCGACCACCTGCTGCACGATGTCTTGGACGACTCCTCATCCTCCAAGCAGCAGCAGCTGTCATGGTTGAGACACCAGCGGCTATTGTGGCTAGACGTGCCCTAGTGTGTGCTTCCATAAGTACGTTTTCCATGCTCCGAGGAATTCTAATAATGGGTATGTGGTAACCTTCTAATTTCGATTTTGTCCCAGAGGGTGACGGATCCAAGTACTGAGATTAGCTCCGGCACAACACTGACAACACGGACAGTCAGAAACACAAGTCGGCCCCATGCTCTATGTCCTCTGTTGGTGGTGATGGCCTCTATATGATCCCATGTCGCCACTGGCTTTGGCCGCGCCCTTCTCGCCCATCTCTTAGCAACCGCCCTGGTCTGCATCCAATGTACATCAAAAGTATCTTTGGAAAAACACATTTTTGATCCATTTTTGACCGAATTTTGGTCCCAAAAAAGCCCATTTTCAAGGCATTTTGTGACTGTGGAGTGGCCAAAATGGCTTGCAATGGGTTCAAAAAGGGCTCATTTCACTTGTTTAGGAACCCAAAATGGTCTAGGATCATTTTTGGAAAAGCACATTTTTGACCCATTTTTGACCCATTTTTGGTTGCACAACAGCCCATTTTCAAGGCAGTTTGAGATTTTCGGAGGGCCAAAACGGGCCACCATGAGCTCAAAGCGCGCCAAAAACACTTGCTTTTGGCATTCCATGTGGTCCAGGATCCTTTTTTGAAAAAAAAAAATTTTTTTTTTGCACCCGATGGACCTTGTTGACCCATTTTGGCACCCACCTCTTTGGGCTACCTCTTGCAACTTGCCGCAGCCCACTAGGCCTAGGTACGGGGATGTAAGCGTCGGTTAGGGCGATTTTGAGGACTGGAAACCACCAAAAGTGGATGGTTGCGGGTGGATTCAGTGCACTCCGAATCGCGTTTGGAGCCACGTAGCCCAAGATATGGTCCTTTTTGGTTTGGGGCCGTCAGCGGCCAATGTGCACAAATTCTGGGGCTTTTGGGGGCCCGTTGCGGGCGGTTTGTGGACATATTGCGGAGTTAAAGGGCCCTAGAGGGCCCTTCGGCACGCAGAAGTCTAGCTGCATGTGTTGAGCAGCCACTGCTTCCCTTCATTTGGCCATTTTCAGCCGGTTTTAGGGCGGTTTTGGGCAAAAAAAAAAAGGCTGATTTTGGCCCCCAAAATGCAGATTTTCAAATGGAGGTCCGGCAGTTGCGACGCCCGTTCCCGGCCGCCACCGTTGAGCTTCCAGCTCATACTTTGTGTGGTTGTCCCTCACACCCATAGGTAGCATCTACCAAAATTTTGGCCAGGTCGGAAGCACCTCATCGGAGGTGTGATTTTTCCCCATTTCGCGCGTGCTTGCTTGCGTGCTGCTTGCTTGCTTGCTTGCTTGCTTGCTTGCTTGCTTGCTTGCTTGCTTGCTTGCTGCTTGCTGCTTGCTGCTTGCTTGCCAAACCTGTTACGTCCACCCTAGACATTAAAGAGGGTTATAAAACCAACTTCCACCATGACCGTAATCAAGACTGAATATTGGGACCGAGCTGGTGGGGGGGAGGGAACATCAGCTATGACTGGTGAGGGACATCAAGAATGATTCACACATTGATGGCTCTTGACAAAGTGAAATCAGCTTGCAAGTGAACCCCATCACCACGAGGCCCACTTCAAGGCTTTTTGGACTTCTGAGGGGCGAAAATGCCCCAAAATGGGCTCAAAATGGGCTCATTTCACCCGTTTGTGCACCCCAAATGGTCTAGGTCTAGGATGATTTTTGGAAGAATGCATTTTTGACCCATTTTTGACCCATTTTTGGTCCCAAAACAGCCCATTTTCAAGGCATTTTCTGATTTTCGGAGGACCAAAATGGGCCACCACAAGCTCAAAACGGTCCAAAAACACTTGTATTAGCGTCGCACATGGTCTAGGATCATTTTTGAGAAAAGCCATCTTTTTGCCCCTACTGGACCCCGTTGACCCATTTGGGCACCCACCTGTTTGGGCTTGAGCTTGCAGCTTGCTGCAGCCTAGTGGGCCTAGGTGTTGGGGTCTAGGCGTCCGTTTAGGCAATTTTGAGGGGTGGAAACCACAAAAAGTGGGGGGTTGCGGGTGGAGTAGGTGCCCCCGGAATCACATTTTGAGCCATGTAGCCAAAGATATGGCCTATTCTTGGTTTGTGGCCCTCGGCATTTGGAGCTTGTGGGGGCCTTTTTGGGCCATTTCCGGGACATATTATGGAGTCAGAGGGCCACAAAGAGTTCGTTGACACGGGAAAGTCAAGCCGCACGTGGAGTGCACCCACCGTTTCTCTTGGTTTGGCCGTTTTGAACGTGTTCTAGGGCTTTTTTGGCCCAAAAATGGCTGTTTTCGGCCCTAAGCTGCAGTTTTTTGACACTGAGGTCCACCACTTGCGACACCCGTTCCCGGCCGCCACCGTTGAGTTTCTTGCTCAAACTTTGTGTGATTGTACTTCACACCCATAGGTATCATCCACCAAAATTTCACCCGAATCTGAAGTACCACGACGGAGTTCTGATTTTCCCCCATTTCGCGCGTGCTGCTGCTTGCTTGCTGCTTGCTGCTGCTTGCTGCTGCTCGCTGATGCTGCTGCTAAACCTGGTAGGTCCATCCTAGACACTAAAAAGGGTTACCAAACCAAGACTGGTTCCACCAGCTCGGTGACCCTAGCCCTAACCCTAACCTCCAGCGCCTGGGCAGGGAGGGGTGCCACGTGGGCAAGGCATAACAAGTGCTACACAAGAGAAAAGGGGGTATGGAGTGGGGTTGGCGATGGGCACAAAGAAGAGGACTAAGGGTTGGACACCCAACCCTTAGGCAATCCAACATCTCTACAAACCCATTGGGCAACATTCTACATTAAACCCCCTCAAGACCCTAGCATACGCATGCAATTAACGGCGCAAATAGTTTAAAATCTAGAAAATACTAGGTATTCTCGTTTAATGTGTTAAATTTTATCGGTTCAACATCTAACACCTTTCAAAAATTAAAATTGAAAATTTAACATATTGGATTTAACGTGGGTTTCTAGGGGGAGAGATAGGGCGAATCGTAGAGCTCGAGGCCAATCTGGCGAATGCAGCGCTAGAGATGGAGAAAGCCAAAGCGCAGCTGGTCCTAAAGCTTACTACGTCTGAGATGGAAAAGATGATGTCACATCCGCTGCCATACCAGTGGATGACCATACTGGTCTCAGCGATGACGGAGTTGAAGGTCCGAACCCTAATGCCGAAGACCGGAGAGAAGACAAACTTGTACTTGCTGTATGGAAGATATTGCATGCTGAGGTGCGCGCCAAGAGGTGGGGCACACTGAGGGCGCAACGGCAGCAGCACGGGGGGGGGGGGGTCTCTTCAGATCTAGTACGCAACCCCCTGCCCCCCTCCCTGCCCTGTGGGCCCACTTAGTTGCCAAGGGTCAACAACTACCGGCCATACAGATGGTGACGCCGAAGGCGCCCGATTTTTTTCATTCCCCTTGCCCACGTGGCACCCCTCCTTGCCCGGGCGCTGCAGCATGGATGGGAGGCACTATTCTCGAGCTTAGCATGACACTTGTGCGTTTGAGTGGAGCCAAGAGTTTGCCCTTCCCGAGTGGCTGCAAAAGGCCCTCGGGAATGACTCAGCGGTCTGCTGCAAGGCAGCCGCTGCCCCTTGGTCTGCCCAAGTCCTTGAACAGGGCAGTGGGCCAGACCAACCAATTTTTTCTGACCCCAGCAAGGGTCACTACACCGGGCGCTGGGTCATGTGCCGACTTTTCCGGTGCCTAATTAGGAAAAATGGGGGGGGCAAGGGGGAGTGGCGGAGGGATGCTGCCAAATGGGGCGCCTAGCACTGGCAGCCAGTGCCGGGCGGTCCCATGTCCCCCGTGCCCGAGAGGATCGGCTCGGGGTCCCTAGGGGCCCTGAACCTGCTGGCCGACCCCCGGCGGGGTCAAGTTTGGCACCGGCCACGACCTGGTGTGCCTGCAGCACTGGGTAGCCCTTGGCTGGTGCCAACAGTGGCGGCGGGACAAGTCGGTGCAATTTGCACCGGTGTGGTCCGCCCTGCTATCCCTGCCCAACCACCCCCTACGATCCCGCGGCCCAGCACACCTACGAAGGGCTGGTGCCTAGGTCGCGGACAACCCGCGGCTTGGCTGACGTCACTCGGACGGCACCCCCCGCGGCCACCACCGCCAACAACGCCAACGCCAATGCCGCCGATTCCGTAGAGGCCCCCGGCCCTGCCTCGAGCTTCAAGCAGGCGATGGGGGTGCTGCATGCTCTGGGGTGCCCAGAATTTCAGAAGGTATGTGTGTGTATGGGGGATTCTTTGCACTGCACCCGCACTGCGCGCTACTTTTAGACTATGTTCCCCCCGAAGAGCCCCCAAGCACACCCCTTGGAAAAGTCCTTAGAATGAGGTGACCCAAACTGGCCCAGCTCAAGAAAGTTGCAAACTACCTTCCCTTCACATAACACACATCATGCACAAGGTTTTTGGTTTCCCCAATGCTGTGGATGTTCCTTGTTTTTGATAAAGAAAACCTTGATGATTTTCCCAGATGCAAAATGATAGTCACAAGGTAGATAAGCAGGGCAACCAAACACCAGATCGATTGAAATCGGGATGTTCTCCTTCCAAATCAAAGCATAAGTAGTTAAGAGGGGCTAGAGGGAGAATACGCAACTTGTGTGCACAACAGGACAAAGGGGGACAAAATCAGAAGTCAAAACCTCCGCTCGGGGTCACCATGATGCCCCTAGGGGGCCCCTAGTATCTCAAAGTATGGGTCAAAGTATGCGCACTGCGCTTAAGGCTCCCCCTATGCGTGTGTTTGCGTGTGTTTAATTTTTCGGACGCTTCGTTTCAAACTTTTGGTTTAATATCTAAAATTTCGATCGGCGCTTCAAAAATTAAAAATTAACGTTGAAAATTAAACGAAAAAATTTAAAAAAGTCGTTTGAAAAATTCAGTATGTCCCCCGGACCACGGCCACCGCCTGTCTTGTTGCAGGTGAAGGACGTGGCGGTCTGCGGGGACGATGTGCGCCCCGTCCGTGTCGTTTGGAGCGACAAGGACGGGGAGCGGAGCGTGGGGTTTGGGGGGGCTCCACAAGCTCCTCACCCAAGACCCCGCGCTTGGGCTCGCCGTGCTCCGCGGCTTGAAGGAGTGGGAGCACGGCCGCCAGGGCTCGGAGCTGTGGGGCCCCTCGAGGCCCTACAAGCCCACTTCCTGGGCACACTTGGGGGAGGTAGGGTGGTTGGGGTGTGAGGATGCGGGGCTTTGGCGGGGGATGGGAGGTGGGGAGGCAAGGGAGGTGAAGGAAGAAAGGGAGGGGGCAAGCACCACAACCACCACCCCCCTTCCAAGCCTAAGCCCCCCCCCCCCCCCCCCCCCCAAGAAAGGCAAGGGGGGCAAAGGGAAGCGCAAGTGGTTCGAGTCGGACTCGGACGACGAGTCCGACAACCCCGCCTCTTCTTCTTCTTCGTCCGGCAAAGACACCCCCCCTCGAATAAGGAACCCCCCCCAAGTCAAAGGCCGTGCCCGCCCCAAAAGAGAAGGGGCGGGAGAAGAAGGCGGAGGGGGGGTGGGAAAAAAGCGGGGGCGGCGAAGAAGGAGGAAGGGGGGGGGGGGATCCCCTGGTGCGAACCCCCGCCCACGTCCCGTCCGGGGGGGTAGAGGTGGGCACCGTGACCGGTGTCCACACCCGCAAGAGCGGGGTTGTTTGGGTGAGATACCCAAACAACCCCAAGCTCTATGAGGTGGAGCGCCACCTCATCTTCGGCACGGCCGAAGCCGCGGAGGCGCACCTCCAAAAGATGCGCAAGGGCAAGACGCCCACCACCAACCAACCCCCAACGAAGGCGGCTAACCCCCCGACTACGCCCCAAGAAAACCCTCAACCCAACCCAAATACCCCCACTAACCCACCTAACCCCCCAAGCGAAACCCAAGCTACCCCGGCACTATGGGGCCCGGAAATGGGCTCCCGGGAGGTTTAACACGGCAACAATGGCCGGAATGGCCAAGCACATGAGCCGCAAAGGCTAAGGGGTATGTTCTATGTGTTTTTGTGCCTGTGTAGGGAGGTTTCGTTTTTGGAAACTTGGTTTAAATTTTGTTGGTTTAAATTTTAATCCCGGCAACGCATAATATTTAAAATTTACAAATTTTAAACCAAAAATTAATCTCAAATTTTAAAGCCGAGAGCCATTTTAATATTTGTACACATCAAGACGGGTGAACCCCCTCCCCCCCCAAACCAAGGCGTAAAGTGGTTGACAAACACACAAGGCACCCCGTAGGGGTGAAATTTTTCCCAAGCGACACTCCTGACCCTGCATACTTTGGTTTAATCAATTAATTTTTGGCCAAAAATTATATATATTGGATTTAATTTGGGTCTGTAGGGCCGAGCTCTCTGGAATTATCCTTTATGAGAATCTTCCTCTCGAACTCCGTCTGCGGTCTTTCTCGTCCTCAGTACACTCCCAGCGCCTTCACTAGGCGCTTTGTCGGCGAACTCCCCTCCCACTACTTCCATAAACGGTTGCTTTTTTTTTGCTTCTGCTTTTTTGCTTCCATAAACGGTTGCACCGCCTCATCACTGATGTCTTTTTCCGCGAAAAACCCCATGCATGCCGTCTTCCCATTCCTCCCCATCTCTCTCGCATGTCTCGCTCTGGGGCAGCACCCTGTATGGACCCAGCGCCCACTTCTTGAAGTCTGCTCGGTTGTGGTCCACCTCCTAGGTCAGCATGTCATCTCCCTCTGCTTCGGGCTAAATTTCAACGGAAGAGGCATGTGATTCCGGGCTTGGTGGCTGGACCCTTTCCCCACCTTCTTGCCAAACCCCTCCATTATGTGTCACAGACAATCAAATGAAGAAACACAGCTGGTATCCTAAATTATAGTTTATCTGCTTAAACTAAGGTTTGCTTCTTCTTCATTGTCCGGTACCATCGACAATTGTTGGACATTGTTGCGGAAATCTAGACTCGTTGCCTGAGATAGTACACTGCCGGCCCTACCATCTAACCGCCGGCAGGAGTGGCGTAGGGAGGACACATGTTTACGGTCTTTCAGCTGACGCACCAAATCATGAATCCTCTGACGACGGTCACGCTGCGCCGCCGCACGCTCCTCGCATGAAATCAACCGCACTTCGAGCTTAGCCATAATCCGACGATGGCTGTCACCCCCGGTATCCCACCAGCACGAAATCATTGTTCATTGTCTTTGCAAAGCGGCAGAGCCGACGCCATGAATCGTCCAAAAGCAGCGAAGCCGTGCAAACCATTCCAGCAAGGCGGCAAAGCCGTTGACAGGTGTGCGGGCACCTCCCATGCCCCTGCTTCCCTGCCGTGTTGGGTAGGTCAGTCATCGCGTCTTTAGGCACTCAGGAGTCTTGATTATCCCTGAACCGACGCCTCCTGCGCACTTGTTGCCCCTCAGTCACGTCCGTGTTAAATCCCGATCCAAACCCACTGGAGCCCAACAAGTCAACTGAGCTCCGGGACGATGTGGACACGTCATTGGAGGAGTCTGTGGTGGTCACCAGCCCACCACCTTGAGCCACCGGGGGGCAACCACAACTAGTCCGGATGCGACACCCCCCCCCCACAGCTATCTGTCAAAACTTGGGGGGGGGGGGGCAGTTGGGGGGGGGGTGGATGGATGGATGGATATCTTGAGCTTTGAGCTTTGCGGGGGGCTGTTCCCAGGGACCCAGGCACGTGGCTCTGGCTGCTCAACGTCCCAACCTGCTGCATGTGCAGACTTTGTTATGCGGGCATTGGACCCCGGTGGCCTCTCACGAGGGCAAAACACGGCACGGGCATGGGCATGGACACGAGCAATGGAGCTGCACGCTTTTGCTTAAACATTGTCCACATCTGAGTCGGAGCTGCGGGATAGGGCAGCCAACTCGTCGTCTATGTGTGAAGGGTCCTCCACGTCTGATGCGTCCTTGGTGGTCTGTCTGGGGTCCCAGTTGTCGCGGGTCACAGAGAGGAGGCAGTCACCGAGGGCAGGACAGAACACAGGTGCAGGGTAGGTTAGGGCAAGGGATGGGGACACTGTGACGTGCACCCAGTCAAGGGGGGCCAGGAGCACATGAGGGTTGGGCTTGAACCACACCCCCGCCCACCCAGGGGGGGGTGCCTCCGTCGCTAGGGGCACATCGAAGCGCCATTGGGGAGGGTGTATGTCTGGGGGGGGCGAGGAGGGGGCGAACGGCACTGAGTCCCTGAGGCTGCAGACTGGAGCCCCCACGTGGGCAACTGCTGAGGCGACGGCGACAGCCGCCCAGGGACACGGGGCAGGCCAGGGGGGGGGTCGGGCGCGCTGCAAATGGCCTCCCGGCGCAATAGATGGTCGAGAACCTCCCACTGAGCTATGGTAGATAGGTAGACACGCACTACTGCGTCACGGGATTCCGCTGGCAGTGGCGCCCCTGGGCGTACTGCGATAGTGCCTGACCAGGACAGTGCCACATCTGTCAGCGGGTCCGATCCTGGGGCTTCTGCCGGATGTACTAGAGCCCATTGCAGGGTGCCGCCATCAACAAACGCGCTGACGCGGTCCACCGCGAGCCACTAGACAGGGTACTCTAGCTGCAGTGATAAGGCCAGAGTCTTGAAGCCATGCAGACATGCAAGCGCTGTGGACATGAGTTGGGGGGAGGGTCCAGCCGGGGGTCGGGGGGCTAAAAAAAGGGCGAGTCGCTGAGTTTGGGCACTGCAGCGCCCAAAATTACGAAAACATGAAAAAGGGCACCAGTCTCACACCTGCATAGAACAGGACGCGCGACAGTGTGCAAATCGAGGCGAAAAAACTACTGACATGGTCACAGGCAGTGCCAACCGCACAACGCAGTCTACTTCTTCTTTGGTGGAGCCTTCTTACCCTTGGCCTGACCTACTTTGGCGTGAAACATATTGAGGGGGGTATTGTCCTTGGCCTTTTTGGCTGGCCTTTTGGGGGGATCATCAACCTCATCCCCACTGTCGTCGGAGGACGGCTTCTTCTTGCTGGGGGTGCTCCTCTTCTTGCTGTCACCACCGACCAGCACGATCTCGTCATCCTCCTCTTCCTCCACATCGTCCCCCCCCTCCTCATCTTCCCCTTCCCCAGGCCGCCGCACCACAACTGGCTACAGTCCCTAATCCTTGGCATCCAAGCGTCCCAGTTAACCAAGTAGACACAGTCCATCTCCTGCACATACGCCGCTAGCCGTTCACAGAATTCGTTAAACAAACCCTGGCGCCCAGTGAAGCAAGCTGCCAGACAGGGGGACTCAGGAAGGCAGGACAGGAGCTGTGCTGGCAATACAGCCGATGCTGTCAAAAGCAGGAGCCAGACTTCATCCTCGGACTGTCTGTCGCGTCGGGGAACAATACCAAGCACACGCAGGAGCCAACCAGCCGCTGCCAGACCAATGGTGCTGCCGTATGCACCCTGATCGCAAATGAAAATATTCGGGACCTTCACCCTAAACTTGTCGGGGACACAAAAGCAAATAGTCCTCTCCTCGAACCGATAGGTCGGGTGACCGACTGCCTGATCAAAAAAAGAGGACATAATATACTGCCAGCCTCCACACTCCTCAGAGTCGCGCAATTGATTAACCAGGAACTTAACATCGGCCGCCATTCCACCAATAGCCACAGGTACCAACTTCGCAGCAACCTTCAGCACCAGGGGATGGATATCGTCCATTTGTTCCTTCGTACACTCAATGAAGACCTGTTGTCAAAAGCACATTTCATTACAGATGGGCACTGCAGTGCCTAAAGTGACCAGCAATGCGAAATCGATCCGTTTCTTATGCCTAATGGTTGCATACCGCTTTGTACTCCCTCAATGCAATCGTATACGGGATGGCCTTGCCAAGAACCAACGCAATTGCCTCTGCCCGAGCTCCGGTTGCTTCAGTCCCATCCTGCGGCTTGTTGAGCCAGATAGTTGTTGATTTCTCCCCATCAGTCGTTGTCACTGCAGTTTCCTTGACAGGCCTCGCCAGCGCAATCCTCAGGTCAGCCCATTCCTCATCGTGCCACAGCGGTGCTTTCTGGATGGTGTCCCAGCTTGGTAAGGGATTTTCGGCACTCCAGGTCCATTTCCCCAGTGACAATTTGGCGGCCCTCGGCGACTTTGCAAGCAGTTTGCGGACTCTTTGCATTTCATGCACGTTCACTGTTAGAGCAGGAGACCACTGGTACCACTGGGATCGAAACAGCCTTACGTCGTGGGTTCGGGGGGGGGGGGGGGGTCAACAGCGATCGCGCCAGACCCAGCCGCCCCATAAACATACGTCGAGAAGGATGGATGAGCGTGTTGTCCGGGTGAAGGTACAGCATCTCCCACAGGCGGTCCCGCTTCAACAGTCTGGCCTTGGCATGTAGTCCTGCGATCTTGGCCCCATCTCCAGCCATGTACAGCAGTATTTCATCCATCTGGTCACCATGCAGTCCCGTCAACGGCCGCAGAGTGTATGGGTTGAGCACTGCAGTGCAAAAATTAGGGTCGCATCGAATTTGGGCACTGCAGTTCCCATGAACACCAAAAGACGACGAAAACAGGTGCTCAGAGGACATAATACCTTCACCGGCAGTCTTCTCAAAGGTGTCAATAAACTCAGCCACGCGGCCACGTGATATCTGCAGTAATGAGACCAGCGGTCTCCAATTTTTCCAGATTGACTCCTGGCAGGGATACAGTGTTGGACAGGCCACAGGTACGCAAAGGACTGACAACGGTGGTCTCATCGTGCATCTTACCACAGATGTTTTCTCGCCCAGCCGGCCACACTTCCGCAGAGCCACCAGCAGCATCTCTTTCGCTTTGCCCTTCTGCACTTCAGTCCAAATTCGAGCGGCCACTTGTCCCATACTCAGCTTGCTCACTGAGTGTTGTACCGCATTGTGATCGCCTCCAATAATCTCTCTGATGTCAACACGACAGTCGTGTCTGATCTCCTCGCAGTAGACGTGTTGTAACCAGTCCGGCAGTGCCCGTGACTTCTCACAGTATTCTCGGTGAAGTCTTTGGAGTGCCGTCAAGATATGAGCCCCGCCCAAGCAGTAGGGAATTTCAGCTGATAGAAAAATGCACCACAGGGAGATGGTAGATGGGGGATATCAGCGAGATGGGCACTGCAGTGCCCAAACGACCAGACTGTGTGAAAATTACGACGCGTGTGTGGCAGGATGGTAGTGTACCTTCGTTTCGCCATATGAGAATGTTTGAGATAGGCCGGCAGGGTGGATTTGTCCTCAGGCTTGCGATCCGCGATAGTACTGAGTCCTCGTCCCTCTCTCTGGTCTGCCCACGCGTGAGGTCGGTGTCAAACTTTATCTTGGTCAGTTGTATCTTGACCAGCTCCTTTTTGATCCACGTTGTCCGGAATGTTTCCGTTGCCCGGTCTGTCCCCGTCCGCTTCACTGGAGCCTGCCCTGACTGCGCCCGTGTCTTCTCTGCTGTGTGAACGGCTTGCAATGCGGTCTGCTGCTCATCCCCTTCCGGCAGTTCGGCATCCGAAGGCATAGCTTAGCAAAGGGGCTAACAAAGGGTCACACGACACACTACAAAAGGCTACAGGGCTGCAAATTGTTGATTTACAGGCTTCTAATGTTGATGACTACTGGCAGCACTCGACGATTGAACACAGATGGCAGAAATAGCATCACAGTCGGATGCACCTGGTAAAAATTGAGGGTCAAACTCATTCAGCTCCGAAAGGACAGCCACGGGGGCGTCGGAATCATCACTGTGAACAGACACTGCTTCTGGAGGGGGGGGGTCCGGGTCCCATCCATCATCACCCACAAAATCAGCAGCCCTCAGGTCTGGATCTCCGGCTGCCCCACCAGCAAGAGGGGGGTCCTCATCACTGTCACTGTCGCCATCAGCATTGTGGGGGGCGGGTATCCTGCTGGCCGGCGTCGCTTGTACCGGTCTGGTGTATTACATGCGCGTAACATGTCCTGTGCCTGTGCTACTGTTGTGTCCATATCACCTGGAGGACGCTGTGTCACGTGTCTACCCAGCTCTGTCATCACATCAGCATCAACTTTAACAGGTTTACAAGTGTCTGCAATGTCTTGGCACATAGATCTCGGTAATGCTCTGCAGTGAGCACCGTATCTAGTGCGCAAGGAATATCCATCTTGGCAGGATCCCACCTGTCTTGCACGATACTCGACTTCTGACTGGACCAGACCAGGGGGGGTATAACACCAACATCGAATCGCGCCATCAATCTGGTGAAACGACGATCAACCAGTTGTGGCAGTCCCTTGGGAACATTACCGTACTGCAGGTCCTTTGGGGTCTGGTCTGCAACGGGAGTGAGTATAAACAGGTCATGCACCTGTTGCAACGTACAGTTCCCAGGGAGTTGTGCCATTAAGTGCACAACACGGCTTAACAGGGCCTCACACGGTTCCTCACTGTGTGCCACCCCAGGTAAGCGGGCAAACCACTGGGACCACAACAGCCTAGCAACAACAATGGTGCGCACATATTCAACCTTGTCCTCATAACCTAGGGTGAGCCTCAGAAGGACGTGTAGACAACGGCTCAACAATGGCCCTGCAGCGTGCTCCTCTCCCTGTGCAGACCAATGACAATCCCTCACTTGCGACCCAATAATAAACAAGGTTGGAATGTAACCATACAGCAGTGTTACCAACCCTTGCACCTGTGTAAGAAGTGTGCTGTGATTAGCGTTACCCGGTCGGTGCAAACCCCTTAGAGTCTATAACTTCTGTTCCAAAGGTTGTGGCCACTTATGGGCCAAGTGCAAGAGCACCAGAATCATACGCTCCATATAGATGAGTTTCGGAAAGTTGGGCACTGCAGTGCCCAAATTGAGTGAACCATAGGAAAAATAGGTAAATAAAGGGAAGAATCTTCTGTAGCACAGGGTTACACAATATTTATATGGGTGCCATGTGCCGTACACTACCGGGGTACGTGTAATGAACAGGGGCACGTTGTACCGAGCATAGCTGATGCTGTAAACGAGCTTAAGGACACGGTAGTGAATATTTTCGTCGACCAACAATGGAAGACGGTGCTGTGTGTGCTGCTGCACCTCCTGGAGCCCGTGAATAATAGAGACAAGGTCGGGGGTAGCGGACACAGTTAGGTCTGTGAGAAAAAAGGGGGTCCAAGCTGGGCTGGTAACATTATCCCGTCGTATGTCCAAGGGACAACGAACATGTTGAAGGCGGATGGGGTCGTCCATCAACCCTTGCAAGCCATCAATGAAGTTTTTATGGCTCTGCACCAACAAGTCTGCAGTGTACCCAATCCTCTGCCCCAAGACCGAGAGGCTAGGAAAAGACGGCATAATGTCGACAGGTCGTTTCAAGAGTATGATAGCACCAGCTGTACAATTAAGGGACCGGTTCTCATTACCAGGCACAGGCCGGAAGTTACGTCTATAAAAATTATCAAACCATAGAACAGCGGGTTTACCTTCCAAGGTCTGCCAAAGACTGGTGCACGCAGTTGCTCCTTGAACTGCAAAGGAGGGTACATGGTAAGAACATTGACCCATGTGAGCCAAACACCTACGTTGCACACGACTCTTGGGTTGAACACCTACAGCCCTCTTGGCACGTGGACGACACCTCTTGTGTAGAACAGACCAGATATTAAAAATCTCTTGCCCAGCAACACGGAACCATTGGTCCGGCAGACAATTAACGGTCCGCCTGTCCCTTTGTTGGATGTATTCACCAACAGACCGCCTACTTCTCCACTCCAACCGGAGATCTAACACCCACGTACAAAACGCATCGGCACCCTTATCCACACCCACAGCCTCAGATAGATCCTCCTTTGAAGCATATACCTTCGAACTAAGGAACTGCCGGAAGGGAGCCGCATCCATGGACAAAAGTCCTGTTCGCAGGCAGCAAAGGTAAGGAGACAAAGAAAACAGAGACACTATCACAAAACAAACCTGATGCGGCATAGACCAAAAGCAGCTAGCGAAGATCCAAACAATGTATCTCCCAATGGACGTGGAACGTTTCAAAGCCTGGGTACACTCCAAGGTGGCAGTCAGACAACCGGCAATATATTTCCAATGAGCAGAGGATGAGTACCAACGTCCAATGATTCATACGTCCTTTGTCAGGTGTTACGCAATGGGAACCAATAGGAGTGAAATACGGAGTTTTAAATTTTTTGGACACTGCAGTGCCCAAAAGTACTGGAAGTCCATTTTCAAGTACACATTTGGACAGGAATGGAAGTGATTGGGCATAGTACATTGTACGTGGCCTTCCGAGTATAACACCGCGGTGCGATGACCCATGGATAACGGGTATGCCAAGTTTTGATGCATGCTGCTGCAGTATGACATCACCTGTGGAGATGACTACAGAGGTGTACTGGAGAACCCACTGAAAAAAGCCATTTCAAATTTTTGGGCACTGCAGTGCCCAAAGATTTTAATTGATACAATTTTCAGCCCGGAATAGAGGGTGTATACGTACACCTCTGGAAGCAACAAAAGGCAAGGTTGTTGTATCCCACGATGAAAATCCACGTGGGGTTGGCCGAAAAAATGATATGCTTTTTTGGGGGGCAAAAAACGGATGTTGAAATCGCCATGAATCGTGCCTTTTAGCAACGAAGTCTACGTGCGTAAAGGGCCGCCTAAGGATACTGGGCTCGCATACGCCCCCGTGTCACAGGCGCATGGTCATCACCACACTCCGTTCAATGTTTTGCCTTGCAGCATTGCAGCGCAGACCAGTTCAGTGCCAACTGTAGCTTCGCATGCGCCACTCCGGGTGGCTTTTGAATGTGCTTTGGCTGTCCGGGCGTCTGGGTCAGCTCGCTCCCACCACCCTCCCATGGCGCCGGTTAGTCTCTATTTACATGTTTTTCACCCTATTCGGGTATTAGGTCGGGGGCCATGAGGCAACGGATACCGGGCTCGCATACGCCCCCGTGTCACAGGCGCATGGTCATCACCACTCAGTTCAATGTTTCAGTTCAATGTTTCGCCTCGCTGCACCGCAGCGCTGCTCCGTTGTGTACCACTCTAGGTGGTCCTGATTATGTGTTGGCTGCCTATATATCTGGGTAAGCTCGCACCCACCACCCTCCCACAGTGCCAGTTAGTCTCTAACACCCGCTCTGCGGGTCTCTCTCTCTCTCGCTCTCTCTCTCTCTGGCCTTCCTCCCTCCCTCTCTCTCTCTCTCTCTCTCTCTCTCTCTCTGTGTGTGTGTCCCGCTCTCTCTCTCTCTCTCGCATAAAGAAGTTTCGGGATGCTCAGTGGGTCTCTATCCCCCCCGGGGTTCGAACCCTCCTCTACGAAACACAAGAGGTGTGCTGTACCCGCTGTACTACGAAGAGATGCTTTCTGCTCTGTAGCGATGACCTGTTCCGCTCTCTATCTGTGTTTCCCTCTCTCTCTTTCTCTGTCTCGCTCTCTCTCCCCCTCCTCGCCCCTCTTTTGCTCTCTCTCCTCACCCTCCCCAGGGGTTTTCTTGTGCCTCTGCTACTGCTCACACCCCCCTGCTTGCTGTCCCCTGTCGGGCATATCGCCGTTTGCACGGCGGTGTGCTCAGCAGCGTGTAGAGGAACCGCACGGCATCTCCGGATACCGGGTCTGTTTGCCTGAAGAGCGTTCTTTGGAACAGCCTTAAGAGATCAGCGCGGCCCGCCAGCCACACATGCAGGCAGTCTGAATTTCTGCTCACAGAGGAGGGCACCGCTCTGTGTCCCTCTACCGTCAGACAGTGGAGGATCGCCTCCCATTGGAACGGGTGCCACTTGCCTGCACTTTTGGGTTGCCACTGAACCTGCATGTTCGTCGGAGCCCGTGTCTTCACGGTCAAGTTGATTTGGACCATCACCGAGTAGAGTTATTGGTTGCTCATCAGCAATGGCTCTCCGTGATTGTCCACAATTTCACAGTGCATCCTGGTGCTCTGTGGTTGGTCCAGTCGGAGCCAGATCTGCTGATTGCGGGCCCAGGCCATAGTGGTTAGCTCGGCATTGGCTGCTCTCAACCCTTCTTCCGCTATGGCGTACAGCTGTCTCAGTGCTCGCACCTTGAAACGCTGACGTTCTCGCTGGGGCTTGGCCTTCCTTGGAGCTGGTTGGATTTGTGTGTAGGGGCCCTGTCGTTGCTGGTGTGGCCCCTGCTTCTTCCATGGCCTTCCCGGCGGCATCACGCCAGGGAGCTCTTCCGGGACAGGACGCGGGGTTTGTGCTTGCGTTCTACCTTTGCCGTTGCCAAGCCTATGAATTCGTTCGATGCGGCACAATCTCTATGGATCGAGTCGCTCTCCTTCCCGAGGGTAGCCATACGTGAAGCCCGTTGGACATAGTGACTATTTGTCCTTGATATCCGTCAGAGTTGGACAATGGATGTCCACCCAAACGTCATGCACTATGAGGGGGGGGGGGGGTTAGGGTTAGGGTCACCGAGCTGGGGAAACCAGTCTTGGTTTTATAACCCTCTGTAGTGTCTAGGGTGGACCTACAAGATTTAGCAGCAGCAAGCAAGCAAGCAAGCAAGCAAGCAAGCAAGCAGCACGCGCGAAATGCGTAAAAATCAGCACTCTGTCGTGGTGCTTCAGATTCGGCTGAAATTTTGGTGGATGATACCTATGGGTGTGAAGTACAATCACACAAAGTTTGAGCAAGAAACTCGACACTGGCAGCTTGGAACGGGATTCGCAAGTGGCGGACCTCGGTTTCAAAAGCTGCAGTTTAGGGCCAAAAACAGCCATTTTGGGGCCAAAAAGGCCCGGGCACATTCAAAACGGCCAAACGAAGGGAAACGGTGGGAAAACTGCACGTGCCGCTTGACTTCCCCGTGTCAATGAGCTTTTTGCGGCCCTCTAACTCCGTGATATGTCCCGGAAACAGCCCAAAAAGGCCCCCAGAAGCTCCAAATGCTGACGGCCACAAATCAAGAATAGGCCATATCTTTGGCTGCATGGCTCAAAATGTGATTCCGAGGGCACCTATTCCACCCGCAACCCCCCACTTTTTGTGGTTGCCACCCCTCACAATTGCCCAAACGGACGCCTAGACCCCAATACCTAGGCCCACTAGGCTGCGGCAAGCTGCAAGCTCAAGCCCAAACAAGTGGGTGCCCAAATGGGTCAACAGGGTCCAGTAGGGGCAGAAAACTGACTTTTCTCAAAAATGATCCTAGACCATGCGTGACGCTAGAACAAGTGTTTTTGGACCGTTTTGAGCTTGTGGTGGCCCATTTTGGTACTCCGAAAATCCCAAAATGCCTTGAAAATGGGCTGTTTTGGGACAAAAATGGGTCAAAAATGGGTCAAAAACGCATTTTCCAAACCTCATCGTAGACCATTTGGCGTGCACAAACGAGTAAAATGAGCCCATTTTGAGCCCATTTTGGGCCCATTTTGGCCCCTCAGAAGTCCAAAAAGCCTTGAAAGTGGGCCACGTGGTGATGGGGTTCACTTGCAAGCTGATTTCACTTTGCCAAGAGCCATCAATGTGTGAATCATTCTTGATGTCCCTCACCAGTCATAGCTGATGTGCCCACCCCCAACAGCTCGGTCCCAATATTCAGTCTTGATTAGGGCTAGGGTCAGGGTTAGCCCGAGGGTTAGGGTTAGGGTTAGGGTCACCGAGCTGGTGGAACCAGTCTTGGTTTTATAACCCTTTTTACTGTCTAGGGTGGACCTACCAGGTTTAGGAGCAGCAGCAGCAGCAGCAAGCAGCAGCACGCGCGAAATGGGTGAAAATCAGACCTCCGTCGTGGTGCTTCAGATTCGGCTGAAATTTTGGTGGATGATACCTATGGGTGTGAAGTACAATCACACAAAGTTTGAGCAAGAAACTCGACGGTGGCGGCCTGGAACGGCATTCGCAAGTGGCAGACCTCGGTTTCAAAAATTGCAGTTTAGGGCCAAAAACAGCCATTTTTTGGGCCGAAAAAGCCCGGGCACATTCAAAACAGCCAAACGAAGGGAGACGGTGGGGACACTCCACGTGCCGCTTGACTTCCCCGTGTCAACGAGCTCTTTGCGGCCCTCTAACTCCATGATATGTCCCGGAAATAGCCCAAAAAGGCCCCCAGAAGCTCCAAATGCTGACGGCCACAAACCAAGAATAGGCCATATCTTTGGCTGCATGGCTCAAAATGCAATTCCGAGGGCACCTATTCCACCCGCAACCCGCCACTTTTTGTGGTTGCCACCCCTCAGAATTGCCCAAACGGACGCCTAGACCCCAATACCTAGGCCCGGTAGGCTGCAGCAAGCTGCAAGCTCACGCCCAAACAAGTGGGTGCCCAAATGGGTCAACAGGGTCCAGTAGGGGCAAAAAGATGACATTTCTCAAAAAATGATCCTAGACCATGCGTGACGCTAGAACAAGTGTTTTTGGACCGTTTTGAGCTTGTGGTGGCCCATTTTGGTCCTCCAAAAATCCCAAAATGCCCTGAAAATGGGCTGTTTTGGGACCAAAAATGGGTCAAAAAAGGGTCTGTTGGGGGTGGGAACATCAGCTATGACTCGTGAAGGACATCAAGAATGATTCACACATTGATGGCTCTTGACAAAGTGAAATCAGCTTGCAGTGAACCCCATCACCACGTGGCCCACTTTCAAGGCTTTTTGGGTTTCTGAGGGGCCAAAAAGGGCCCAAAATGGGCTCAAAACGGGCTCATTTCACCCGTTTGTGCACCCCAAATGGTCTACGATGAGGTTGGGAAAAATGCGTTTTTGCGGTCCCAATATTCAGTCTTGATTAGCCCTAGGGTTCGCCCTAGGGTTAGGGTTAGGGTCACCGAGCTGGTGGAACCAGTCTTGGTTTTATAACCCTTTTTAGTGTCTAGGGTGGACCTAACACGTTTAGCAGCAGCAAGCAAGCAAGCAAGCAAGCAAGCAGCAGCACGCGCGAAATGGGTAAAAATCAGAACTCCGTCGTGGTGCTTTGAATGTGGTTGAAATTTTGGTGCATGATACCTATGGGTGTGAAGTACAATCACACAAACTTGAGCAAGAAACTCGACGGTGGCGGCCTGGAACGGGATTCGCAAGTGGCGGACCTCGGTTTCAAAAACTGCAGTTTAGGGCCAAAAACAGCCATTTTTGGGCCAAAAAGGCCCGGGCACATTCAAATCGGCCAAACGAAGGGAGACGGTGGGAAAGCTGCACGTGCCGCTTGACTTGCCCGTGTCAATGAGCTCTTTGCGGCCCTCTAACTCCATGATATGTCCCGGAAACAGCCCAAAAAGGCCCCCAGAAGCTCCAAATGCTGACGGCCACAAACCAAGAATAGGCCATATCTTTGGTGGCTCAAAATGTGATTCCGGGGGCACCTACTCCACCCGCAACCCCCCACTTTTTGTGGTTGCCACCCCTCGGAATTGCCCAAACGGACGCCTAGACCCCAATACCTAGGCCCACTAGGCTGCGGCAAGCTGCAAGCTCGAGCCGAAACACGTGGGTGCCCAAATGGGTCAACAGGGTCCAGTAGGGGCAGAAAACTGACTTTTCTCAAAAATGATCCTAGACCATGCGTGACGCTAGAACAAGTGTTTTTGGACCGTTTTGAGCTTGTGCTAGCCCATTTTGGTCCTCCGAAAATCCCAAAATGCCTTGAAAATGGGCTGTTTTGGGACCAAAAATGGGTCAAAAATGGGTCAAAAACGCATTTTCCAAACCTCATCGTAGACCATTTGGCGTGCACAAACGGGTAAAATGAGCCCGTTTTGAGCCCATTTTGGGCCCATTTTGGCCCCTCAGAAGTCCAAAAAGCCTTGAAAGTGGGCCACGTGGTGATGGGGTTCACTGCAAGCTGATTTCACTTTGCCAAGAGCCATCAATGTGTGAATCATTCCTGATGTCCCTCACCAGTCATAGCTGATGTGCCCACCCCCAACAGCTCGGTCCCAATATTCAGTCTTGATTAGGGCTAGGGTCAGGGTTAGCCCGAGGGTTAGGGTTAGGGTCACCGAGCTGGTGGAACCAGTCTTGGTTTTATAACCCTTTTTAGTGTCTAGGGTGGACCTACCAGGTTTAGCAAGCAAGCAGCAAGCAGCAAGCAGCAAGCAGCACGCGCGAAATGGGCCAAAATCAGACCTCCGTCGTGGTGCTTTGGATTTGAGTGAAATTTCGGTGGATGATACCTATGGGTGTGAAGTACAATCACACAAAGTTTGAGCAGGAAACTTGACAGTGGTGGCCGGGAACGGGATTCGCAAGTGGCGGACCTGAGTTTCAAAAACTGCATTTTACGGCCAAAAACAGCCATTTTTGGGCCAAAAAAGCCCTGGAACACATTCAAAACGGCCAAACGAAGGGAAACGGTGGCTACACTCCATGTGCGGCTTGACTTCCCCGTGTCAACGAGCTCTTTGCCGCCCTCTAACTCCATGATATGTCCAGGAAACGGCCCAAAAAGGCCCCCAAAAGCTCCAAATGCCGACAGCCACAAACCAAGAATAGGCCATATCTTTGGCTACATCGCTCAAAATGCGATTCCGAGGGCACCTATTCCAGCCGCAACCCCCCACTTTTTGTGGTTTCCACCCCTCAGAATTGCCCAAACGGACGCCTAGACCCCAATGCCTAGGCCCACTAGGCTGCGGCAAGCTGCAAGCTCAAGCCCAAACAGGTGGGTGCCCAAATGGGTCAACAGGGTCCAGTAGGGGCAAAAAGATGACTTTTCTCAAAAATGATCCTAGACCATGTGCGACGCTAAAACAACTGTTTTTGGACCGTTTTGAGCTTGTGGTGGCCCATTTTGGTACTCCGAAAATCCCAAAATGCCTTGAAACTGGGCTGTTTTGGGACCAAAAATGGGTCAAAAATGGGTCAAAAACGCATTTTTCCAGACCTCATCCTAGACCATTTGGGGTGCACAAACGGGTGAAATGGGCCCATTTTGAGCCCATTTTGGGGGCATTTTGGCCCCTCAGAAGTCCAAAAAGCCTTGAAAGTGGCCCTCGTGGCACCCCGTAATGCGTGAAAAAAGGAACATGCAACACTTGACAGGCACACAATAGCCGGATAGAGACATCAATTTTTTGGTACAGGTATGTGGCCGGAAGTACAATGCATTGTACATATGCATCGATTTGCTCATAACAAGAGAAAGAGGAACGGGATCGCGGTGAAGCGAAAGCCGAGCGCAGACGTCAACACGAAGCTTGGGGAGCACATTCATTCCGAGTGGAGTACGGGGTTAGGTTGCTCGCTTCAAGGTTGGGATGAACGTGGTCCAAAACAACACAACGTATGCAGTAAGCTAAGGGCGACGTGGGGGGCAGGAAAAAAAATTCACGCGAATTTTTTTCCAACTCACGTGGCACAAATTAATGGGATATGGCGGAATGGCACAAAGCGAAATTCAAAATACGGTCAAAAAGGTACCGGCCACGTCGGGCATTGATTGATTGCGGTGAAATGGACAGGCACATTGGAGGTAATTGATGGGATCGCGATGAAGCGAAAGCCAAATACCAAAACATTCAAAGTTAGGACGCTGGATAGAGGATCAACCTCTAGTTGCTCGGATTAGGGCGAATTTTTTTGGTGACATGGCACAGCAGCAGCAAGCAAGCGGCAAGCAGCAAGCAAGCAGCAAGCAAGCAGCAGCACGCGCGAAATGGGACAAAATCAGCACTCTGTCGTGGTGCTTTGGATTTGGTTGAAATTTTGGTGCATGATACCTATGGGTGTGAAGTACAATCACACAAAGTTTGAGCAAGAAACTCGACGGTGGCGGCCGGGAACGGGATTCGCAAGTGGCGGACCTCAGTTTCAAAAACTGCAGTTTAGGGCCAAAAACAGCCATTTTTAGGCCAAAAAAGCCCTGGAACACATTCAAAACGGCCAAACGAAGGGAAACGGTGGGTACACTTCACGTGCGGCTTGACTTTCCCGTGTCAACAAGCCCTTTGCGGCCCTCTAACTCCATGATATGTCCCGGAAATGGCCCAAAAAGGCCCCCATAAGCTCCAAATGCCGACAGCCACAAACCAAGAATAGGCCATATCTTTGGCTACATGGCTCAAAACGCGATTCCGAGGGCACCTACTCCACCCGCAACCCCCCCACTTTTTGTGGTTTCCACCCCTCAAAATTGCCTAAACGGACGCCTAGACCCCAACACCTAGGCCCACTAGGCTGCAGCAAGCTGCAAGCTCAAGCCCAAACAGGTGGGTGCCCAAATGGGTCAACGGGGTCCAGTAGGGGCAAAAAGATGGCTTTTCTCAAAAAGGATCCTACACCATGTGTGATGCTAAAACAAGTGTTTTGGGACTTTTTAGAGCTTGTGGTGGCCCATTTTGGTCCTCCGAAAATCCCAAAATGCCTTGAAAATGGGCTGTTTTGGGACCAAAAATGGGTCAAAAATGGGTCAAAAACGCATTTTTCCAAAAATCATCCTAGACCATTTGGGGTGCACAAACGGGTGAAATGAGCCCATTTTGAGCCCATTTTGGGGCATTTTGGCCCCTCAAAAGTCCAAAAAGCCTTGAAAGTGGGCCTCGTGGTGATGGGGTTCACTTGCAAGCTGATTTCACTTTGTTAAGAGCCATCAATGTGTGAATCATTCTTGATGTCCCTCACCAGTCATAGCTGGTGTTCCCTCCCCCACCAGCTCGGTCCCAATATTCAGTGTTGATTAGGGTCACGGAGCTGGTGGAACCGGTCTTGGTTTTATAACCCTTTTTACTGTCTAGGGTGGACCTACCAGGTTTAGTAGCAGCAGCAGCAGCAGGAAGCAGCAGCACGCGCGAAATGGGTGAAAATCAGACCTCCGTCGTGGTGCTTCAGATTCGGCTGAAATTTTGGTGGATGATACCTATGGGTGTGAAGTACAATCACACAAAGTTTGAGCAAGAAACTCGACAGTGGCGGCTTGGAACGGCATTCGCAAGTGGCAGACCTCCGTTTCAAAAACTGCAGTTTAGGGCCAAAAACAGCCATTTTGGGGCCAAAAAGGCCCGGAATACATTCAAAACGGCCAAACGAAGGGAAACGGTGGGAAAGCTGCACGTGCCGCTTGACTTCCCCGTGTCAATGAGCTCTTTGCGGCCCTCTAACTCCATGATATGTCCCGGAAATAGCCCAAAAAGGCCCCCAGAAGCTCCAAATGCTGACGGCCACAAACCAAGAATAGGCCATATCTTTGGCTGCATGGCTCAAAATGTGATTGCGAGGGCACCTATTCCACCCGCAACCCGCCACTTTTTGTGGTTGCCACCCCTCACAATTGCCCAAACGGACGCCTAGACCCCAATACCTAGGCCCGGTAGGCTGCAGCAAGCTGCAAGCTCACGCCCAAACAAGTGGGTACCCAAATCGGTCAACAGGGTCCAGTAGGGGCAAAAAGATGACGTTTCTCAAAAAATGATCCTAGACCATGCGTGACGCTAGAACGAGTGTTTTTGGACCGTTTTGAGCTTGTGGTGGCCCATTTTGGTCCTCCGAAAATCCCAAAATGCCTTGAAAATGGGCTGTTTTGGGACCAAAAATGGGTCAAAAAAGGGTCAAAAACGCATTTTTCCAAACCTCATCGTAGACCATTTGGCGTGCACAAACGGGTGAAATGAGCCCGTTTTGAGCCCATTTTGGGCCCATTTTGGCCCCTCAGAAATCGAAAAAGCCTTGAAAGTGGGCCACGTGGTGATGGGGTTCACTGCAAGCTGATTTCACTTTGTCAAGAGCCATCAATGTGCGAATCATTCTTGATGTCCCTCACGAGTCATAGCTGATGTTCCCACCCCCACCAGCTCGGTCCCAACATTCAATCTTGATTAGCCCTAGGGTTCGCCCTAGGGTTAGGGTCACCGAGCTGGTGGAACCAGTCTTGGTTTTATAACCCTTTTTAGTGTCTAGGGTGGACCTACCAGGTTTAGCAGCAGCAGCAGCAAGCAGCAGCAAGCAGCAGCAAGCAGCAAGCAGCAAGCAGCAGCACGCGCGAAATGGGTAAAAATCAGAACTCCGTCGTGGGGGTTCAGATTCGGGAGAAATTTTGGTGGATGATACCTATGGGTGTGAAGTACAATCACACAAAGTTTGAGCAAGAAACTCAACGGTGGCGGCCGGAAACGGGATTCGCAAGTGGCGGACCTGAGTTTCAAAAACTGCAGTTTAGGGCCAAAAACAGCCATTTTGGGGCCAAAAAAGCCCTGGAACACATTCAAAACGGCCAAACGAAGGGAAACGGTGGGTACACTCCACGTGCCGCTTGACTTCCCCGTGTCAACGAGCTCTTTGCGGCCCTCTAACTCCATGATATGTCCCGGAAATAGCCCAAAAAGGCCCCCATAAGCTCCAAATGCCGACAGCCACAAACCAAGAATAGGCCATATATTTGGCTACATGGCTCAAAATGCAATTCCGAGGGCACCTAATCCACCCGCAACCCCCCACTTTTTGTGGTTTCCACCCCTCAGAATTGCCCAAACGGACGCCTAGACCCCAATACCTAGGCCCACTAGGCTGCGGCAAGCTGCAAGCTCAAGCCCAAACAGGTGGGTGCCCAAATGGGTCAACAGGGTCCAGCAGGGGCAAAAAGATCACTTTTCTCAAAAATGATCCTAGACCATGTGCGACGCAAAACAAGTGTTTTTGGACCGTTTGGAGCTTGTGGTGGCCCATTTTGGTCTTCCGAAAATCCCCAAATGCTTTGAAAATGGGCTGTTTTGGGACCAAAAATGGGTCAAAAATGGGTCAAAAATGAGTCAAAAACGCATTTTTCCAAACCTCATCCTCGACCATTTGGGGTGCACAAACGGGTGAAATGAGCCCGTTTTGAGCCCATTTTGGGGTATTTTGGCCCCTTAGAAGTCCAAAAAGCCTTAAAAGTGGGCCTCCCATTGTCAAGGCTTTTTGGACTTCTTAGGGGCCAAAATGGGCCCAAAATGGGCTCAAAACGGGCTCATTTCACCCGTTTGTGCACCCCAAATGGTCTACGATGAGGTTGGGAAAAATGCGTTTTTGACCCTTTTTTGACCCATTTTTGGTCCCAAAACAGCCCATTTTCAAGGCATTTTGGGATTTTCAGAGGACCAAAATGGGCCACCACAAGCTCAAAACGGTCCAAAAACACTTGTTCTAGCGTCACGCATGGTCTGGGATCATTTTTGAGAAAAGTCAGTTTTCTGCCCCTACTGGACCCTGTTGACCCATTTGGGCACCAACGTGTTTTGGCTCGAGCTTGCAGCTTGCCGCAGCCTAGTGGGCCTAGGTATTGGGGTCTAGGCGTCCGTTTGGGCAATTCCGAGGGGTGGCAACCACAAAAAGTGGCGGGTTGCGGGTGGAATAGGTGCCCCCGGAATCACATTTTGAGCCATGTAGCCAAAGATATGGCCTATTCTTGGTTTGTGGCTGTCGGCATTTGGAGCTTCTGGGGGCCTTTTTGGGCTGTTTCCGGGACATATCATGGAGTTAGAGGGCCGCAAAGAGCTCGTTGACACGGGGAAGTCAAGCGGCACGTGGAGTGTCCCCACCGTCTCCCTTCGTTTGGCTGTTTTGAATGTGCCCGGGCTTTTTTGGCCCAAAAATGGCTGTTTTTGGCCCTAAATTACAGTTTTTGAAACCGAGGTCTGCCACTTGCGAATGCCGTTCCAGGCCGCCACCGTCGAGTTTCTTGCTCAAACTTTGTGTGATTGTAATTCACACCCATAGGTATCATCCACCAAAATTTCAACCACATTCAAAGCACCACGACGGAGTTCTGATTTTTACCCATTTCGCGTGTGCTGCTGCTTGCTTGCTTGCTTGCTTGCTTGCTGCTGCTAAACGTGTTAGGTCCACCCTAGACACTAAAAAGGGTTATAAAACCAAGACTGGTTCCACCAGCTCGGTGACCCTAATCAAGACGGAATATTGGGACCGAGCTGGTGGGGGAGGGAACATCAGCTATGATTAGTGACGGACATCAAGAATGATTCACACATTGATGGCTCTTGACAAAGTGAAATCAGCTTGCAAATGAACCCCATCACCACGCCACGTGGTGATGGGGTTCACTGCAAGCTGATTTCACTTTGTCAAGAGCCATCAATGTGTGAATCATTCTTGATGTCCTTCACGAGTCATAGCTGATGTTCCCACCCCCACCAGCTCGGTCCCAATATTCAGTCTTGATTAGCCCTAGGGTTCGCCCTAGGGTTAGGGTTAGGGTCACCGAGCTGGTGGAACCAGTCTTGGTTTTATAACCCTTTTTAGTGTCTAGGGTGGACCTAACACGTTTAGCAGCAGCAAGCAAGCAAGCAAGCAAGCAAGCAGCAGCACGCGCGAAATGGGTAAAAATCAGAACTCCGTCGTGGTGCTTTGAATGTGGTTGAAATTTTGGTGGATGATACCTATGGGTGTGAATTACAATCATACAAAGTTTGAGCAAGAAACTCGACGGAAGGAAATCATATTAAGGAGCAATAGTCCATGGAGCTTCTACCCATTCCAGCCCCCAAACTCACCCAAGGGGCAAGTCGCGCGGGTTTCTGGAGAGCTGCCGCCCTGTATGACAAGAGGCTCCCCCCTCCGTCCTCTATGTTGCCTCACGTGAGGCCCGTCCATGCTTCATGAGCCCCTCCGCGCTGTTGGGAGACAGAGCACCCTCCTGCATGCTGTACAGCATGGTGGAGTGTCGTGCATGGGGGTCACGAACCCATCCCTGGCCTTGTCGGGCCATGCCAGGCAATTCCGTGCAGAGACGCTGTGCTCCGCGAAGAGAGGGAAAGGTAAAGGGGTTAGGGGGCCACTCCCCCACGGAGGGTGGGGTAGAGTACTGGACTTCGTACTGACCCATGTCCTCATCGCACTCACGATGAGTGCTGCCCGCTCGCGAGGCAGACATCACGGTCTCAAAAAGTGGCGCCAGCAGGGTGGGGGGCAGATCGGGGGGGGTAGAACACCGGACGGCATATTGTTGCACGTCCTCATCAGACGCACTCTGAGTGCTGTCCCTTCGCGGGGTAGACGTGGCGCTCTCAAATAGGGGCGCCAGCAGGACGGGGGGCAGGTGAGGTGAATCCTGCTGTCGGTCAGACCCCCCCCCTGGTGTGCATGCGGGCGACCAATGCTCTGGGGACACGTGCCGCACTGAGTGCCACCTGGAAGTCACCGCCGGCGACCATGCCGGAGATGGCGAGAATTGCCCTGGCCTACTCAGCACCCGCGGAGACGGGGTGCTAGTTACGTTGAACCCCATCGGAGGGCCGGTGGGCAGGACGGCGGTGCGTGAAGTCCGCGCGTTGGGCCGTGGTTCCCTTCGGGGCTGTAGCGGCTGTGGCCTTGCTTGAGGCATTCGGATCTGCTGCAACATCCTTGCTATCCCCGGGGGGATGCCGCGTCCCTTTTCGTGTGGAGGCTGCTCCGGGCTTCGTATCGGTAGTGGGGTGCGCTGCCCCTCTGGGGTGCTTACCACCACTATGTGTGACGCACGCTCAGGAGTGATAGCTCCTGTGAGCTGTAGGTATGAGAGCGCATGCCTGGACATGGGGAGGGGAGCTGCGGCTGGGCTCCCGTGACGGTCTGGGGCCTCCAGGGCCGTATGTGACCGCGCATCCCCTTGCTGTAGCTGGGGTCGCTTGCGTCGTGGGCTCCCCGGCCATTCTGTGACCGACTGTCGCCTTTTGACCCCTCGGGGCACCCGCGCATGTGGTGCCCTACGCCGTGACTTCCTCAGCGCCGGGTTCCCTGACCTGTGAACGGATCGGGCCCTGGGAGCGCGTGTGCGGGGCACTGCGTGTGGCGGTGAGGACCGCGCGGGGCCGCATCTGGGCCCCGCTGTCGCTCGTCGGTAGCGTCCCCCGGTGTTGATGGGCTCAGATTCCCACGAGGACGACGAGGAGAAGACCTCCGGGGTAGAGGGCCCTTCCTCCGAGGTGTATTCCATCTACACCGGGGGTGACGACGGCGACGGCGGAGCCCATCCTAGAGGTGCATCCGGGGGAGTTAGCGCATCTACGCGCTGAGACAAATCGCTGGGCGCTGCCGCTCGCCCCGCCGGCAGTGCCGCTTGGTGACTCGAGCCCACTGCAGCTACATCAGGTGGAGGCGGGACCGCCTGCTTGGCAGGTCGGAGCAACCGGTAGGGCCGCGTGGGGGGAGCTCCAGGGTTGCGGTGTGCCGGAGAGTAGTCAGCCGCAAACAAAGTGGCGCTCTTCTTACCTCCTCCTCTGCCGGTGAGACGCCTGGGGGTGTGCATAGCAGGCAGCAGCGACGATGTGTACTTGAGCTTGGGAATGCGCTCCCTGATGCTGGGGCTGGACTCCGTTGCTTCCCGCCGTTCCTTGGCCCGCTGGGCATTTCTCCGTCTCGTGTCCGGTGAGGGGGGCGGCGCCTGTAGCATAGCCGTCCAGCGCAGCTCACAGTACTCTTGCAAGTTTTGTAGGAGTTTCAGCATGTCCGGGCGCCGTGTGAAGTATGGTCTCGCAGACACACCCACTACTGTGGGGGCCCCCAGTGGGACCAGGGAGGAGCATTTGGTAAGCACACCACCTGGCAGCACAGCCCCAGCCACGCTCAGCTTTTGCAAGGTCGCTAGGGCAAGCTTTAGAACCCTTGCCCTTTCTGGTAGCGGGAGGGCAGTCGCCCGATACAGAGCCTGGGGTGAGGCCGGCAAATTGCGCGCCGCGAAGCACTCAAAGTCCATCGCTAGCTCCATGAAGGAGACTTGCCCTTTCCCTGGTATCCAAACCAGCTCGTTGACCCATCGTATCAGATCGTCACGAAAGTCGGAGTCCCACCGCCACTCTTGAGCTGTGGGTTGGCGAATCCGCAGCTTCTCCCTGTGCTCCGGCCGCGGTAGCGGCCCGATGAACTGCCAGAATGGGTACCCTCTGCCTTGTTTCGTCTTAGGCTGGTCAAAGAGCTGCACATCTTCCCGGTGTGCCCGCGCCCGCAGAATTTGCAGCACCATACTATGAAAACCGTACATGAAGTCGTGCACCTGACCTTTGGGGATGCCGTGAGACATGTGTTCCGGCATCAAGCCACAGATCCGTAAGCACGTGGGCCAACTACTGATCTGGTCTGATAGCCCCAGTGCCCTCGCCCTTCTCATAAGCGAGCGCCAGGCACCGGATCGATGTATGCCCCAGGCTGGGCAGGCCCACAAGATGTGTTCGTCGTCTTCTTCTTGTTGCCGCGAGCAGTATGGGCATAGCGGTGTCGCCCTGAGGCCCCTCGCATGCGCCCTGGCAGCCGTCCATAACGCCCCTGTGAGCCAGCCCCGCAGCAGCGCCTTATCAAATTCTGTGCCCTCTGATAGAAGGACTTGACATGCCTCCCTGTCGAGGGCCCCTAAGATGCCTTGAAATTGTCGCGGTCGACGATCTTCCAGCGAGAGCAGGGCCCGCCGCCTGATGGAGTCCCGCAGGATATGCTTGAATTTGTCCTCGTTTATGAGCGTCATGTCTATTTCTTCGGGCACCCCGGGCACATTCCAGACCCACCAATGATCCGCCTGCCTCCAGCCAAGGCTCTCCAACTCCAGGAGGGCTCGTTGAACCGGTCCTCATGCAGTGGGTCGTACCTGCGCTTGCCGAGCTTCAATGCACGACTGCACCACAACTTGAAGGGTGCCTGGCGTGCGCGCCACCGCGAGGAGCCAACATACCCTGTCATACGTGATTTTCATGTGAGGAGACACTCGGTGTCCCTGTACTAGCAGCACGAAGATGATCTCCTTCGCCCTACCTGGCCTCGAGGTGCCCCACAAACTGTGGAGCACTGCCGTCTCCAGACTCTGTAGATCCCTCCGGGATACCTCCGCCCCCGGGGTACCCCATAGGGCTGCGGCTTGTACCAGAGTGGCAATGATGTGCGTTCGCCGGCTGAAGCCCCCTTGCGCACCCCTCACTCTGGACAGCAGGTGTACCCCCTTGGATGTCCTCTTTTTCAGGAGCGGGCCAGTCCCCCTGGTCAGGCTAGTACGAATACCCACCCCCAGCGAGCGAAATTCAGCTTGGAGGGGGAGTGAGATCCCTTGGAGTACCGTGTATTTGCGAGCAACTTCCTTGGATTGTCGTACTTGTATGGACAGTGACTTTTTGGGGTTCACTTTTTGCAAGGTGAGAGCCAGCCACTCATCAGTGAGCTGCATCACCGGCGCCATGTATTGGCCCTCAGATCGCAGCGGATACGTGTCATCTGCATAGCCCATGGACCCGACCTGGATCGTGCCCGCCTCTTGTGGCTGGGGTTGAGCGCCCCTGAGCTTCGCTGGGCTGGGGGGTGGGGACTCCTCCGATGCTGCCATTTCCTCTTCCACCAGCCCATCGCGTGCGGGCTCAGGTGCGGAGGAGGGGTGTGGCAGCTGCGATTGCTGAGGTGGAGGTGGAGGTCCATGGCCACATGTGCATGGGTTGGAGTGTTCCCAATATTCAAACTGGTCAATCCCCGAGCCGAAGGTCTTCATGACGCACCTGCTCGGGGCCGGTGGTGGCCGAAAGCGGGACACTGCGGTGGATTGGGAGGGTTTACGTCTGTATCTCAGCTCCTTGGGCTCTTCCAGCTTGGGCGGTATGGGCGGCAGGCTGTGTACCGTCACCGAGATAGCTCCTTCCAGCTCGTCCACGGCGCGCATCCAGACTGTGGTGAGCATGTTGATCATGAGTACGCTCATGGCGCACCCTTGCAGTACGCCGTTCGTGGCGTGAAAGAAGGAGCCTAGCGCCCCGTTTATTTTGAAAGCCCTGTGTAATTGTTGATACATGGCCTCCAATGCCGCCTGCGGTTTGGGGTCCAGGCCGAACTCTCGTGCCATCCGGAAGGAGATTTGTTGTGGTATCAAATCAAAACACTTCACATAGTCAGTGCCAGCGCCAGATAATGCCTGCTTCAGTAGGTGTGCTCGCTCAATGAGGGCGGCCAGTAGAGTTGCTGTGTCCAGGGCGCTCTTCTGCGGCCTGAAGGCAAATGCATTTCGGTGCACCCACTTCTCTTGCCAGATGAGGCAGTCACGGAGGCGGATACCGGACCGTGCGCCATAAATCGCAGACAGCACCGACAGCGGCCTGAGCTGTAGCGGCTCACTGCCCTCGCCTTTGGAGATCAGCGGAATGTACCCTGTGGCCAGTTGCTCGGGCCATACGCCATGAAATTCAACCCAGTTTAACAGCTGAGCCAGCATGTGCAGTAGCGGCCATGGCATGTTCCGCATGTCTACGACAGTCCAGCCGTCTAAACCTGTGGCCCGGCTGCGTTTCATGTCCTTGAACTGACGGTAGAGGCGCTCCGCGGTGATGGGCTGGCATTCCATCTGGTGATGCTCCACATATTTGCAAGAAACTCGACGGTGGCGGCCTGGAACGGGATTCGCAAGTGGCGGACCTCGGTTTCAAAAACTGTAATTTAGGGCCAAAAACAGCCATTTTTGGGCCAAAAAGGCCCGGGCACATTCAAAACAGCCAAACGAAGGGAGACGGTGGGGACACTCCACGTGCCGCTTGACTTCCCCGTGTCAACGAGCTCTTTGCGGCCCTCTAACTCCATGATATGTCCCGGAAACAGCCCAAAAAGGCCCCCAGAAGCTCCAAATGCTGACGGCCACAAACCAAGAATAGGCCATATCTTTGGCTACATGGCTCAAAATGTGATTCCGGAGGCACCTACTCCACCCGCAACCCCCCACTTTTTGTGGTTGCCACCCCTCAGAATTGCCCAAACGGACGCCTAGACCCCAATACCTAGGCCCACTAGGCTGCGGCAAGCTGCAAGCTCGAGCCGAAACACGTGGGTGCCCAAATGGGTCAACAGGGTCCAGTAGGGGCAGAACACTGACTTTTCTCAAAAATGATCCCAGACCATGTGTGACGCTAAAACAAGTGTTTTTGGACCGTTTTGAGCTAGTGGTGGCCCATTTTGGTCCTCCGAAAATCCCAAAATGCCTTGAAAATGGGCTGTTTTTGGGGAAATGGGTCAAAAATGGGTCAAAAACGCATTTTCCAAACCTCATCGTAGACCATTTGGGGTGCACAAATGGGTAAAATGAGCCCGTTTTGAGCCCATTTTGGGCCCATTTTGGCCCCTCAGAAGTCCAAAAAGCTCTGAAAGTGGGCCTCGTGGTGATGGGGTTCACTGCAAGCTGATTTCACTTTGTCAAGAGCCATCAATGTGTGAATCATTCTTGATGTCCCTCACCAGTCATAGCTGATGTTCCCTCCCCCACCAGCTCGGTCCAAATATTCAGTCTTGATTAGGGTTAGGGCTAGGGATAGGGCTAGGGTTGCTGTTCGGGCAGCCCTCCTGTAGCCCTCCTTCGGGTCAAAACTTCATTGTTGTTTTAACACAAATATGAATTCTCTACAAAATTTTGAGTATTTTGAGTATAAACACATAGTATAAAAAAACAATTGGTGCCTTCAACGCCGGACAGTTTTCTCTAGGGACACTTGTTGGTGGCCGACCCGGCACCACTAGCTTTCAAAACCCGGGGGGGGGGGGGGGGTGGATCATTAACACAAACATCAATACCTGGAGCAGGTTAGGGGTTCAAAACCGGGGGGGGGGGCAGGCTGGGGGGTGTCGCATACTAGGACCGGGCACTATCATATGTACACGCGGACTGCTCTGCTGCTTGCGCAGGGGAAAGGGGGGGGGGGGGGGCAAGACTTTGCACTACATGGATGGCATTCCCTGGAAAGGGACTTGCGGTGGTAACTTGCTTCAATAGTCCATGGTTGCCAATGCCAAAACCACCACTATTGCCAAAGGTGCGGGAAAACGGGGTAATGGGGGGAAATGGAGGGGGGCGGGGGGAATGGGGGACAATGGTTGGCACGGGGGACAAGCTGAGCAATTGTGTTGCAAATTTTGTACCATGTGGAGTACGACGGGGAGGCAAAAGTATAAGCAGCCGCAGGTGCCTAGGGGCAATGAGAGCCGCATGGTGGTCAACAATGCGCTCCACACATGCACGTCCCGGTATGCATTTGCAGCAATCTTCGGCAGTTCCACCATAATTCCAGTCCGCAACCAGCGGACCTTCATCTGTACAACTGGCAACCGTTCGCATTGTTCCTCCGGCATTTAGCCGTGTTGGATGACCGGGGGGGGGGGGGGGGTCGGTGGTTATAAACAGACTGAAGGGCGGACCGTAGGGTGGGTTTACCTCATTACCCTGGGGATGCAACGTTGTAGCAGTGGTTGCCATTGCAACAGCACATACAGCTTTGTACGGTGACCGAAATCATTGGGGGGCTAGCTTTGCATTCAACGACTTCTAGTCTACAAGTCCAAGCAAGACACAACAATGGAATCTCAACTAATTGATGCATTGTTCCCAAACCCCCTTGTCCGCCTTACAATATCTTCCCCCGTTTGCCCCCTCTTTTCACCCCTGTTGCCCCCATTTTTACAGCTTTGCTCGCCAACACCCGATTGTGGACCATTTCCTATTTGTTTCCCATTGAAAAAAAAATCGTCCCTGAATGCGCACGCCAACAAACAAACCTCTGTCATCAAACGTCGCCAAGGTTTTGGCAATCAGGAACCCTGTTCCTTTGGGCAACCTTGGAAAACCCCATGTCAGGACCTTCACAGTGGATTTTTTTGTTGGCCATCCTCATTGTAGTCAAAATGTCAATGGCCACACTATCCTCTTGTTTTCCTACATGGCACAAAATGGCTACTCAACCACTTGGGGGAAGGGCGTCCAGAAACCAAGGACTAAAGACCCACGAGGGTTACCGAAGGAAGGGGCTAGTTTCCCAAGGGGTGCCTTGCGTGCAAATGGTGTGCCATTCTAACAGACTGAGCACTCGCACTTTTTGTTCCCTGCGGGACAATGTATCGATGCGCACCCCCCCTACCACTCAAAAACATGGTGTTGTTGTTTCTTGAGGGAATGGTGTCATAGGGCATACTTGGCCAATCCCGTGTAAAGAACCAACTTTTAAAGAAGAGGTTGAGGAGGTGAAGAGAGTGGATCAGAACGTTCAGAGGTGTGAATCCCCCTCAACGGGGATTGTTGAGGGTGGCCATATTCTCTGCCTATTGGTTCATGATGCCCAAAAACTTCTTTCCAAGCTCAATGCACACCAAAAAAAAAAGGGACGATAGGTTGGTTCGGGCAGTTAAGGATGACCCCAACGTCCTGACCACATTGCTGTGCCACTAGTTCAACACGTGACAAGGATTGCATTTTGAAGAGTGTCTTCAGTTGAGGAAAGGTTGGGAACAACACTGCACCCCTGGGCTGCTTAGGACTAGTTTTGGGGGCATGTAGAGGAAGGAAGGAATGCATTAGGAGCCTTTGGCCCTTGGGGACCCAGGCATGTGTGTCTGATTGGGAGACGTGGAGAAGATGCCCCTTCGCCGATAGAGCAAGATGGATGCTTGTCCGTGGTCGTGCTTGGCCTCCCCACCTCCCAGTGAGTCTGTCCTAATGGGAAAATGTAGGTGAAGGGCACTTTAGAGGCTTTTGGATGGCAGCATGTTCCAAAAATAGTGCATAGTGTGTGTGAATTGCAGGGACAGTGCAAGAACCCAACCCCCGCCCCCGTAACCAAGCATGGTATCAGGCCCCTTAAGCGGACTCTCGGTCCAGTGGATAAAATGACAGGACAGAGTGAAATGCAGCAGAACACTGAAGGTTCAACATACCCCCGCCCCCCCTTGCACAAGCACCCTGAAAGTCATCAAAACGACGGTAACACGGCCTCCCGTGCTAAGACAAGCCCGTGCTTGCGCGCGACGCGTGGCACCAAAACAACGCATGTCACCGGAAACCTGCCCATACCTCACCCTAAGCACAATTGTCGCAACAGGGCACTACAACACAATGTGCAGGCAAATTTCAGCGAGTTCTGGAGGTCCTCACTGCCCATCAGGGCCATCAGGAGCTGTGGAATAGAAGCCCTTTCCCACCTTGCACCTCATCTTGAACAATTGCACATGCTTGCCCTTTGGGGCAGCCTTTGGGGCAGGCTTGGCTTCAGGTTTTGAAATGGGTTTAGGCTTCCTATTCCTTGAAACAAAACTGTCATCAACAATATCTTTGGTGAAGGGAAGCTTGCCCTCAAACACATGGCCAAGGCCCCCAATCCCACGGCCCGCTTTGGCCCACAAAATCTGCACTTCATCATCACAATCTGAGCAAGACGATGAATCATCCGAAGTGAGAAGCTCTGAGTCAGATGGCTGAAAATCACATCAACAGGGACATCATCGGGTTGCAGTTGCAAGCAGAATGTTGGTATGAGCAGGAGGAACTACCACAAGCATGATCAAGCCCCCATTTCCATCTACAAGCGAAGCACAATCGCATAATGTTACATTTCTGACCATAAAAACGGTGGTCAGAAAATTCCATCAAAACGACGGTAACAAGGGCTCATGTGCTTAGACAAGGCAGTGCTTGCGCAAGGGGGGGGGGGGTAGCTCAAAACAGTCGTCGAAAGACAGATGATGTGTCATCATGGCACACATGATGGCAAAGAATGCCGTAGTCCAACATCCAAAAAATTGTGCACAAGCCCGGAGGCGCACTCAGCACAATGCCAAGATATGCCAGTGGCCGCATTCATACATTGGCAATGTTGGGATGACTGTTGTTGCAGCCAAAGTGGTGGAAGACATAGGGATGGCTGAGGAAATCTATCACTTTCCTAAAATCTCAGAGAGGCAGCGTGAAGATAAGTTGATACCAGAGCTCCCACACCAACTGCAATAAAGGTCACTGGGATAAACGTTGTTGCTCACCAGTCTCAAAAGAAACAGACAAGTTTCAGACGATGCTGTGATCCTGGATTGGACTTACGGTAGCTTCCCCAATCTGCATCACTGATGTGACAGGACTTGTGTCCTCAGCAGCTGCCAGCTTAACAAAGTGGCCTCATGGCGTAGAAGCCAGAGTTCCAAATGCATGCTACACTCGAATCCTTGGTGTTTGCCACCCATCGCACTGGAAAAGAACAGCAAATGACCACGAGTGCTTGGGTAACAGGCCCTACATTCGCTGCCTATGTGTCTTAACAGCACCCAATGCAATCGTTTTGAGTTGACCGAAATTGGGCAATCTTGTCTTTTGTTCAGGCCTTTGTACAAACCACAAGCAGGTTGCAATACAGATTCCCGGACGCTACATCACCAGTGTTGCCCTCAGCGCTCTCTGTATATGGAGGATGTGTTGTTACCTATAGCCAAGAGCACCTGCAACAGCGGTAGCCAAGGGGTTGTGGACAACTCTTCAAAGGTATGATGCATGCATGCCTCTGATGCATAATGACAGATTTTGGACAACCAGGAAAAATTGGGCGAGCAAAGAGAGAATGACAGCATGGGACCATAAATGGACAACATGGACAACATTGGGTTGCACCTCCAGTGTCTATTCAGCAGTCCCCCCCCCCCCCCCGTGTCCAACAAACAATTTCGTCGTCAAAGAATACGGTCCAAACGGGAGTGTTCGTTGGACACGCCGTTCGGTGGCGCGAAAATATTGCAAAATGGCGGTAACACATCTCTAGGCACAAGACACCCAGCCCATTCAAAGTACAAAGCAATGAAGGCCTCCAATTAGCGTTTTCTAGAGTAGAAGCCCTTGTTGCAGTCCCGCTACATGTGGAAAAGCTGAACATCATCCCTGGGCTTGGGGCCCTCCTTGTTCTTGGCACGGGCAGAAGTGGCAGCCTGATCTGGCTTGGGGACTTTTGGCACGAGCACCCTTGTATAGCACCTCCTGGCCAGGTGCAAGCAGAGAATCAGTCATGGTGGGCAATAGAGGTCCTATAGTTGAGGGACACAATTCCCTCACGTCCTGCTTTACAAAATTTACCCACAGTTACTAGCTACAGCCCCTCATTTCCCCAATCCTTTAGCCTGAAACCTCAATTCTGAAGCCCAGTACATAATTAAGTACGCAATTAATTGTGTCCTCAAAAAATACGGTCGAACGGAAGTGTTCGTTGGACACAGCATTCATTGGACGGGGGGGGGGGGGGGCGACAACGAGGCACCCGCTGGATCCGATGGAAAACCCAAATTTCTGAGGGAAAATCGGAAATCACTGGAGCGTGGAGCAAATAGAGCAAAAAAAACATGATGCAAGAACATTCGCCAAAGTGGTGGAAGATCTGAGGACGGCTGAGGAAATCTATCACCTAACATTTCAGAGAAACAGAGAGAAATTAAGCAGAAACCAAATACATCCTTCACCTGCTGCAACAAAGCTTTCTAGAATCACAAAATTAACATCCAAGTACCATAGGATGTACAGAAAGAGTGTATGTAGCGAAAACCTGCCGCAACCACAATTGTCGTAACATTACACAATTGAGCAGGCAAACCAAGGCATGTTCTTGGGAGGCCGGGTTTTCGTTTGCAGGGGGGGGGGGGGGCATAGAGCTCTCCGGCCGGACCCCCCCCCAAAAAAGGCTCAGTTGACAGGACCCCCAAAATCCTACCGAGACTGAACCCCCAGGCCTCAGAGGTGACCCAGACCCAAAAATCGGCAAAAAATGAAAATTGCAAAACGAAAAAAAAGGATTTTTGGAATCAGCGCGTCGAAGGGGTTCAGAAAAGTCATCATTTGCCATATATCTGGTGAAAAAAAAATTGACCAATCTTAAAGCTCAAAAAAAAAAATTTCGGCGCCTTCGGCACCAGAGTTCATAATAACTGATTAATGGTGCCTGTCAATTGAGCCCTTTTCCCAACCTCCACCCCCAGTTTTTGGGGGCTCTATTGACCCCCCCCCCACCCCCCACAAGTGAAAACCCAACATGCCCTTGATTCGTCAAAGATTCGTCATGCTGGAAGGCAGTCTTTTGTCGGATTTGGACATGTGGAACCATCGTTTTGCGGTTCCAAACCAATAGAGAAAGTAGTTTGTAGCTGTGTGCAGGCTGCAGGAAGGGTCAGTACAGGTGCGAAAGTGTTGGTGTAGGTGTGATTCCACAGAGCTGAAAAATTGGAATGACACAATGGGACACACCCATTGGGGGGCAGTGGCGGGGATTATACATGACACAGGGCAGGATAACCATGAACCCATGGACATGAATCATAAATGCATGGATGAGGCACAGGAGGTGCGAGGTGCGTGCACAGAGCGTTGCACTCCCACCTTAACACCAACTGACGACACCCCATCTGTCCCCAATGTCACATTCAATCCCAAATTGGCAACACAATGTGCCATCAAATGTTGTCCAACAGCTGCGCAATTGGATTTTGTAGCTGTGGCATTGGACTGGGGGAACGGGGGAGTCATGAGGCCCATGCGGTACCATGTGAGGGTGCATAGCAACCATTTGCCATTCTGTGCTGGGTGGTCCATTTCGTGCTTCGAGGTCACTCTGGTGGTGAGGGTCTTTCTATGATGGCCATGGCCTGTCACGCACATCCAGGTGTTCCTTATACAATTGCACAGGCCTGTGAGCACACAGACTGTTACGTATGATCACTTTGGCACGCAGGACCAGCAGCATATTCAGCATAAATGCCACAGCACACTTGCATTGCTCAACATTCATCCGTTGTACCTATTTCATTCATTTATATAGTAACCACCGGCATGCCTGCATGTTTCATGCAATAGCATCGTTCATGCCAAGAGACAAATTACATAGGCCGAGAACACGAAGACCATGGGATGTCATGGGTCATATGTACACATATAAAGTGCCAATCTTCACGATTCATTTCCTAGCTGGAGACAATCGATTTTTGGATTTTTCAATCCAGTTTTTGACGTTTTCAATCAATCTTTTTTGCTCTCAGTGGACAGAACCAGTCGGCTGCGAGGTGAGTTCTCGGCTGTGGCCTGTTACATTGTGGTGAAAGACCAAAGTTGTATCGTACCTTTAAGACAGGCCTACCCCTCTCAAAGAGAGGGGACACTGTCTTCTGATGATACTATGGAGGAAGCTGCCTGGTGATCAGCCACACCCTCACGAAGGAGGGCCAACCAGTGGGTGTAAAACAGAGACCTGCAAGTATGCAAATCTGTAGGCTGACGTGTAGGCTGAAATGCAGGCTGATGTGCAGTGAAAAGGGCGACTGCGACCTCCCGTGTGTATTCTGATTGTCTCTTTTGTAGCATGAAATCTTTTTGGGGGGACAGAACCTTGTTTTTGTTTCCAGATCAAACCATCTAAAATAAAACCTAAAAAAAATTGAGTTAATTACATCTGAAAAATGAGACAAGACCTACAAGGAACTCCAGGACTCCACATCAGCCATGCAACCACTCCCCCTTGCGCAAGCATGTCAAAGTCAGGAAAACAGCAGTCAGACAGGTCCCCATGCTTAGACAAAGCTTGCATACACGTTGGTGACAGCCCTGGGGGGGGTGGAAGAGGCCTCAGAAGGTGATGGGAATGGGCTCCAGATTGGGAAAATTACACGGTGGTCCATCACGGGGTATGATGCTTAATTTCATGCCCATTCCACGTGTATTTCAAATAAATGAAATCCCCCCCCCCAGTGTCTAAGAACCAGCAATGTTTTGCTGCGGAACCAGGGGGTGCTTCTTGAGCAATATTTTCCAGTCAAAAAGTGCCGCGGGACCAAGGGTCGGTTCTTGCGCACAGCCATGTGCAGCCCTGTACCGCAGAAAAGAAAATTCCAGCACATTGGGCCGGGGGATGGGTGCCCTTTCCTTTCTCACAATGAAACACATGGACAAATGAACACCGAAGGACTGAATTTCAGCAGACTGAGCTGCACGGCACTTCCAATGAGCATAGAATGATCTAATGTTCAACTGGTTCCAAAGTGAAAACCTTCTTCTATGATACACCATCCTGAATTCCTGTCTGTGCCCCTGTGGTACAAAAGCAAATATGTCCTTGCAAATACCTCAAATTCGGTCCCATGTGCCTCAATTTGCGCTCCAAGTGCATGTATTATTGCAAACACAACACACATGAAATGTTGTCCTGCATACCTAACTAGCTGCCCTGCATCCACCAGAACACAATTCTGTGGTCAAAAAAGTAGCGTCGGACAAGTGCCACGGAACCAGGGGGTGGTTCTTGCGCAAGGCGGTTCCTAGACATTGGGGGGGGGGGGGGCAAGCCGGTAATTTACGGGGGTTTACAGGCATTTCGGCCCGGCCCCCAGGTTGTGTAAATGGGTGTAAATTTTTCCCCAAACGGGCGTAAATTCCCAAGAAAAGTGGCGTAAATTCCCAAGAAATGGTGTAAATTAGCAGAACGGACGGTGTCACTCAACAGCTCAACCAACCTCAAAAACTCAAAACAGAGGAACTCAATGTTTTGAAGGTTCGTTGCTTCGGCTTTGTCACCCGAAGTGGCATTTTCTCACCGCTTAAATGATTGGTTTGGTGTTTGAATTAGAAAAGAATGTGTGTGGATACATACTTATATATACCGACAGCGAGGGTTTTTTTTTTGGTGGGTTTCCCCATGGACCGCTGGGGGGTGTGGGGGGGGGGGTTGGGTTGGGGATTGCACCATGGACCCGGGCTTGGGTCAAAAACGTGTCCCGTCCCACAAAAACACTACTAGTTGGGCACCTGATTTTTTGGTGCATTCCAAACAAGGGAAAGGCCGAAAGGACGGGGGACCCACAACAAGAAGGACTCATGATTGTGGCAGGCACATGTTCACCAATGCACCAGACACAGCCATGCCAGGAATAGCAACATTAGCCAGTTACAAACAGACAAATGTTACAAACAAACAGCATATTGTCCAATCAACACCAAAATTGTTCCTTGTGACCCAAAATACCGCACCCTGGGCACACAGGCACGGTTCTTGCACAGTATTGGTGCATTCATAATTGGAAGTGTTGTGTCTGTTGCCTGGCAAACCTTTCCTCCACAACACCCTTACAGAAGATTGCCACAGCACTGGCGTTGAAATCAGGGTTCATCTTTTGCCTGTTTTTGGCATCAATGAGCCCTGCCAAGCTGAGGGAACACTCCACAAGTGCTGCAGTCATCAGATACCATATTTATGGTGTAATCCCCCAGCCCCCTTGTAATCCCCCCTAATGTCAGGCCGGTCCCCCCTATGGAGGGGGGGGGGGGGCATAAAGTGACGGTCCCCCCCATTGAGAGGGCAGGGGGGGGGGGGTTGCACCACACAATGGTAGCACTAAAACTGCAGCAGGTCCAATGTAACCTTTTTTCTTCAGCGCCTAGTATTTCCTATGCTTTTTTGTCAAACTGACGGTCCCTCCCATGGGGGGGGGTGTTGCAAAGGGGGGGGGGGGGGGGACTGCATTATATATCAATGATCCATGCGCTTGCCAAAGAGTAAGTGGTAATCAGGTTTGGCACAGGGCACAACCCAGACCAAAACCCAAAAATCCCTCAGTCCCGCAATTCAGAAATATGCGGAAATAGCAGGAATAACAGGTTGACATGCATATCTGCAGGCAAAGGCCGAAACACGACACCAATACTGTACAGCTGGTATGTAACAGGCAGTCCGGCGGTGAAAAGAGAATTGTTCATGACTACAAAAGGGTGTCCAACAGGCGACCATACACCCCAAAACACAAGAGCACATGGCCATGAAAGTCACACCCTGACACCAGCCTTTTCTCACTGTACCTGCCCCCCCCCCCCTTGTCCTAATACGGGATTGTCCTAACAAGGGACCTCAAATTTCGTTTGATGTGCCTGAACTTCCGCCCTACATGTGTTCATTTGAATCCTACACCTGTTGAGCATCCGCAGCGCCACAAAAAACCAAGGTCTGGTCATGGTGCAATGGGGGCAGGCAATAAAAATCTACAACACACATCCAGTCAGGAAGGCAAGGTGTTCATGTCGTTCATGTCAATTGTTGAGGAGAACCGACACGCCGTGACGCACACCACAACATGGCGCACACACCAACAGCAGCGTAAGCAAACACGCACCACCGCAAACAGCCCGGATCGTTCAGCTTCAAATACCTCTACAGGGACAAAAGTGTGGGGCCCGTGCCATTGCTTTACATAGGCTGCCTTGCAGTACCTCGTACTGGGGTACGAGAATCCTCTGTAAACACCCAACCCTAGCCCCACTACGACTGCTCCTCCCTCGCCCCCCCCCCCCACCACCACCCTTTGTAGTGCACTATGGCTCCCTATGGTATGCTCACAGCATAGACAGCCGCGTGGCGGGCCGAGTGGCCTTACCATCCAACAGCACGTGCAAGCCCGCACTGGGAGATGTGTGCCCCGCCCGCAGACCACATGGCGGTGAGTGAGGTGCGCCTCAGCCTGGCTTCCCCGTAGAGGCAACGCCTGGGCCCGTAAGGCCCTCTTCGGACCGTGAAGGACAGCCCAAAGCCCAAAGCCCCGCAGGAAGCACTGGCGAGGGGGAGGGTGGATGTGCAGCTGCGCTGAGTGCCGTTGCATTTAGATGTTCATGGAAATGAGCAAGCCAATTTACTGGCAGAAATGGGTCGAAACCTGCACCCCAACAACCTACTGCTACTGTCCAAGCGACAACGGGTGACAGAGTGGGATGCATTGTGCTCGGAGCCCATGGAGGACCCAGTGCAGGAACTGACCTCTGGGAATGTCACTGGGTGTCCAGGGATGTCGCAGCCCGACATTCAAACCTCATCGAAGGGTTTGCTCTCGGGACCAGACAGTGATGGTTTTTCCACGGATGTCAGTGACAGGGCGAGGGGCAGGGGGCGGGGTTGGCCCCGCTGGTCCTTCGCCACGGTGAGTGCGATGGTCCCCCATGCCCCTCGGGGGACAGCTGCGAGGGGACAACAGGGCAAAGACATGGGGTGGGGACAAGAGGGGGGGGGGCTTACTTCCTCCCCACTGTTGTCCAAACGAGGGTAAAGAAACAAAGGAACAAAAGTTGCAGAAACAACACCCCCATGATGTTTGGACAAGCCGTTGTTTGCACAGTACAAGCACGGGGGCTCGCTTTGGGGCTAGCTTTGGGGTAGGCTGTGGGGCACCAATTGGGGGCTGGAATGCATGAATCATCCACCACGCCCCTTGTCAAATCCAACTTGCCACCAAAAACCTGCCAATCGGGGCAAAACAATATCCATAGCTTCGACATCCAGGGCACCCCAACCAAAGAGAACCGCCACTTTGAAAGGCATTTACAAACGGAATCATTTGAGATTGTGGGCACATCACCCGAAATACCAGAGCTCAGCAGAAAAATTGAGTCCCAGCAGGATGCGAGACTGTCTTCCTCTAGTTTGCCCCAATGGACGTGTGACCAAAGAGGTGGAATGTAGATAGTGGCATGTAACCCCTCCCCCCCTTGCGAGAACAATGGTCAACAATGCGGTTTCCTATTCTGATAAGGGTGTTATTTACAACCACGCCGAAAAAACTCATGCAGTGGTGTTACCTCAGCACCCAGTCCATGTACCCCACTGCCCCCCACGTCCACCCCGCGGGACGGTCCCCTACTAACCCCAGGCAAACAGACCAAAAAAAAAAACTTCCTTGCCCACAGAAGGGCCCAGAATGTGCAGATGATGGCCCAGCAGGTGATGGTACCCTCCCCCTCCCATGTCCACCCCCCCTCCAGGGACGACGCTCCCCCCGCACCCCGGGGGAGACCGTCGCCAAGTGATGGTTCCCTCCCCGAGGGGGGGGGATGGACACCACTCCTGACCAACCACTTACCGGCGCATACTATGTACAATTCATGGCCAGTCAGTTGCTTACTGTAGGTCGCTCAAGGGTCTGGGATTGACGGTGACATGCATAGATGCTGATGGTGCCATGCACATAATGCAAAGGGGGAGTCTTTGCACTGCGCGCGCGCTGCGCGCTACTTTTAGACTATGTTCCCCCCGAAGAGCCCCCAAGCACACCCCTTGGAAACGCCCTTAGAATTAAGTGACCCAAACTGCCCCAGCTCAAGAAAATTGCAAACTACCTTCCCTTCACATAACACACCACATGGGGCTAGAACGCACTGCATAGAAGGTAAAAAATGGCAGGAAAAAGCTGGGCATTTTGCAGGGGATTTTTGGAAACGCTTAGCACTTATGGTCGCCAAATGGGACTCGTATCACATGGTACATATAAGAAATTCCAAGCGATATTGGTTGCGTTTTGGGTCCCGAGCTGGCTGCCAAAACTTCTGAGCATTTTTCCGGGCAACTTTGAAAACTTCCAGGCGATTATCAAATGAACTTTGCCATGTTGAGAGAGTGCAATGTTGTGACACCACGACGGCCCCCAGCAACACTAAGCCCAATGTCACTGGGGTTGAGTGCCTTGATACTCAATTTCTTCATTTGCTTCGCCAGCTGCCCCTGGGAAATGTATTCCCTGGGGGCCTTGTATAGGTAGGCGAGTCGCACATAAAGAACATTGTTGTGAGGATGAAAGTCTGACATGTCTGTGGAAGCAAGGGGCCATACGACGACAAAAAACAACCATCAGCAACACAACAAATGACATCCCATAATTCCCCATAATTCCCCATAATTCCACCATAATTCCCCCATAATTCCCCATAATTCCCCATAATTCCCATAATTCCACCACCATTCCCCATAATTCCCCATAATTCCACCATAATTCCCCATAATCCCCCATAATTCCCCATAATTCCCCATAATTCCACCATAGTTCCCCATAATTCCCCATAATTCCACCACCATTCCCCATAATTACCCATGATTCCACCACCATTCCCCATAATTCCCCATAATTCCCCATAATTCCCCATAATTCCCCATAATTCCCCATAATTCCCCATAATTCCACCATAATTCCCCATAATTCCACCATAATTCCCCATAATTCCCCATAATTCCACCCTAATTCCCCATAATTCCCCATAATTCCACCATAATTCCACCATAATTCCCCATAATTCCCCATAATTCCCCATAATTCCCCATAATTCCACCCTAATTCCCCATAATTCCCCATAATTCCACCATAATTCCACCATAATTCCCCATAATTCCCCATAATTCCCCATAATTCCCCATAATTCCACCAATCCCAATCATCGTGCCAGCAGCTGTTCGACAAGCCCACTATAGCCTTTAGGAATTATGGGAAATTTCCCCGCCACCGCCAGACGAACTTTCCCCGCCAGCGCCGCCAGCGATTTGGCGGGCGCATACCCCTGGTTGTCCACCCATATACGTGACCTCAGCAAAGCAACATGCAAAAAAGAAAAGAATACTTCACGCAACAAAGCGTGGAATCAAAGATTGTCCCGGTTTCCTCAATAGCACCGGAAGGTTGGGGCCCAAAAGAGGGCGGAAATGCTACGTCACCCCCGCATTCTCGGGTGTCCCCAAACAAAGGGGGACAAAATCAGAAGTCAAAACCTCCGCTAGGGGTCACCATGATGCCCCCAGGGGCCCCTAGTATCTCAAAGTATGGGTCTCTAGTACGGCCAGACGCCCAAATAGTTGCACTGCGCGCGCACTGCGCTTGAGGCGCCCCCAAATAAGCAAAACTCACAATGCACTGCATCCATTCATCAGTTTTCTGCCTTCTGAACAGGGACAGTAGAACTTCCTCTTGTGGTCCCACATAGTCTTGAACAACTGCACAGGTTCGCCATCAGCGACAGGGATGGGCAAACTGGCTGCAGAAGGCTTTGCTGCAGGCTGCTTTCCACATTTGGGTTCAGGTTTGGTTGCAGGTTTAGGAACTGTTGGGGCCACCAGTTTTTTGGGGATCCACTTTTGCTCCGGGATTTCCCGGGTGAAATACAACTTGTCCCCAAAGGTGTGGCCTAACCTCCAGGTTCCCCAGCAGACTTTGCCCAAACCACTTCACTGTCACTGTCCATTTCACTGTCCTCATCAGTGGTAGGACAGTCTCTGTGCAGTTCTATGCAATATGACACTGACACGTTTTTTTTTCAGCAACTAGCCAGTGACGGTTCCCCCCCCCGGGGGGTGCGTGATGGACAAGGGGGGTGGGGGGGCTAGACATGGAGTTGGGAGGGTGGTTAAACCTTCACCACATTCTAAGCGACTAGTAACCCTGGCCAACACAATGTCACCGTTCGCCCGAGTGAAATTCTGTACGTGCCAGTAGGGAAAGCATGGTCAATGAATCAGCAAAAAGAGGATACTACCAAGGACATTGAGTGAACTGGTGCCATTCACAGAACAAGAATACCAGCATTAAGGGTGTGGAAGGACATGAGCAGAGCAGCAGCCAGGCTGCACAAATAACCTGATCATTCAAATGTGCAATTTTTGTTGTACTTCACCAAGTAACAGTCACGGTGACACACATTGTCTGAAATGTCCAACAAGGCGCCGTGAGGCGCCGTCACAGATTGTCCATGCTGTCCAGCAAGGCACCATTAGGCGCCACCACCGATTAGTTTTCAGGTCAAGATCGTGCCTTTAGGCCACCTTACGAATACTCTTGATGACCCTCCCCTGCCCTGGTACCGGGCCTCTCCCCACTCCTAAACCGCTTTCTTCGGGAGTCACTGACATCTATACTAAACCTCTCACTGTCATAATCCAGGTGCATCTCCATATGCAAAAAGGCCGCAGCTTTAGCCATGACATGCAATGGCCTCTCCCACCCCATCACACGCTTGCTATTTGAGACATCCCACCCTGACCATGGAAGGGCAGCTTCAGGCTTCCTCCGTTTCATAAACATAGATGTGATACCTGTAGTAGTAGCTGTAGGGACAAAAAATGCAACAGGCAAACGGCAGAACAAGGAATGCAGAACAGAGTACAGAGAACATAGCAGGCAGCTGCACGGATCAATTGCTCCAAAGGCGCCAAAGCAACATTTGGCCCAATCTTTGAAGACCGGGGTGGGTGGGTCTAAGGGGGGTGGGGGGGTCTAGGGTGGGGGACCCCACCACCCACCTCAAATGACGAGGAACTCTGCGAAATGGAGCGATAATATGTGAGACCCCAAAAACACTGTATCCCATACTCACCGTAATCTTGAAACACCGAGGCTTTGGAACGACCCTTGATGCTCATGAACCAACACACTGGCAGTGGGGAGCTTTATGACCTGCTGGCGGCCACTTTGTTAGCAGTCAACACGCCGCAGCAGTGGGGGACCACTGCGGTGCCATTGCATCGGCCACGTCGGCCGCCCTGCCTCACCGGTGATGCTGCGGGTGGTCAGCCACGTGCGCTTGGCTGGGCGGTGGTGGTCCATAGGATGCCATGGCAGTGCATGTACATGGGTCTGCTGTTACACATCATGTTTAGCCCTGGTGGCAATACTGGGTACCCACAACTCTGCAGAGATTCCGCAGTCCACAGTAAGAACGCGAAGGAAAGGACATCGTGATACAGAAGGTTGGGCATCCATTGTTCCGAAGCTGACCCCTGGTAATGACACCAGTGACGTGGTATACATACAACGAACAAACAACGGGTTTGGGTCACAGAATGCTGTCAAAATGCACTACACAAAAACGTCAAATACAATTATTCTGGTATAACAAAAGGCTGAGAAAAGATGAGACGCCGAGACAGCATCCTGTCAACTGCATTGTGACAACAGCATGGGACAGTACAATGACAACATTGGGATGAGTGCCATGAAATACCAAGCCTGGCATTATTTTCCAGCCGCTCCTGGCCAGACTTGACACCCGCGCTATCACACCTGATACAGACATCTGTGCAGCCTCAAAACGCTATGTATGAGAAATCACGGCGCGACGAAACAAACTACCAGCGGATTTTGGGCTGTACCGCTGAGGAAGTAGTATATTTCGAGCGATAAACGAGAGCTCCTGCAGGGCTGAGCACAGGTGAGGAAATCAAGCATGATTTCATATTGGTTGGTGAAAGCAGGCGTGAACCAAATCTCCATCGCATGCTCACTACAATTCTGGGGCGGTGTCCACAATGGGGAAAGTTGTATCAGATGCACACCCTTGTGTCCCGTGGTTAGAATGGGGGAAAGCAGCAACCCCGATGTCTGGTGCTCAGAGGGTAGTATTCAAACGAATGCCCTGGATTGATCACTGGAAAACCCCCTGTCTCCGGTGCTCAGCCGCCGAGGCACCGGGCAAAGAGTTCAGCCTGTGACTACTCACCAGCACCAAGGATTCGAACTCACAACCTTGGATCAGTCAACGGCAAAAACCCTTGTGCCGGAATGCTAGGAATGAGGAAGCTTGCATCAGACACGTTTCCTCGTTCTGAGCACTAGCATCGGACGTTCGCTGCGAAGGCTCTGTGCTTTTGATGCAGGAGCAGTGACTCATACCGAGGCGGGCCGGACACAGCCATACCTCACCTGTTTTGCTGCCAGCTACCTGGACCCGAATGAGTGGCACTTCCGCCTTTATATACTGTATCCTAAAGATATCAATTCTCCACTTTCCCCTGGCGCTTTATTTCGTGGGGCGGCATGGCCACTGAAAACAGTGACCAAGGCCTGTGGGGAGTGCAAGGAATAAACAGGCGTTCATTCTGGGTGAGGCAGTCCGGCCTTCAGTTCTTCAAGGATCTCACGGTACGCAGAGATCGTTTGACGCGCGTGGCAATCCGTGGGGCTGGTAGTACTCTGGGTAAGTGATATGGCCGTTTCATAATCACGGATGCTGGCGTACCAGTCACATTTGATGGAGTACAGCTCCCCGCGCAAAGCGTGCTGATCGGCACATTCTGCACTTGCATTGGTACCTGCAATGCACTCGGTCACATAGGCGATGGCGTCATCAATGCGGCCATCAAATACTATTGCCTCTACTTTGAACTGCACGGATCTCATGTCTGCAGGGCAGACCCTGCGGGCTTGATCAATGTCGTCCTCCACCACACCGCCGAAGCAAAGAGCGCGGTCACAATACGCATCGCATTGGGCCCGTGTATCTGGTGCCGTTTCAATGATGGTGGTGTAGTCCTTGTACGCTGCGTGGGGATCGCCTTGGTGCCTATGTACAGTGGCCCGGATCCTCAGAGCCAACGGATATAAAGGGCAGATGCACAAAGATGCTGCCACGTCCTCTAGGGCTTCATCAATCTTGTCGATCTGGTACAAACAGTCAGCCCGATTCGCCAATGCCACGAAAGAACGAGGGTAGTTGAGCCTGATGGCAGTCGTGTAACAATCGATGGCCTTTGAATATTCTTCAAGCCCTTGATAACAGAACCCAAGCTCAAAGTGGATCGTGGCATCGTTTGGTTCAGACTGCAGTGCTTGCTCAAGGAGCTTGCTGGCATTGAGGTCGTCATGGTGAGTGTACAGCATGCAGGCCTGCAACCTGAGACGCTCCATTTCAGGTGGTTGTTGCTGCAGGGCACACTCCATGATTTGAACCGCACCATTGCGATCGTTGAGGACGAGAAGGGCCTTCGCCGCCCAATAATATGCGTTGAACATCTTTGGAAAGATGGCAATAGCGGTCCTGAACTTGTCGAGGCTTTCCCAAGGGGAATTGGTGGTCTCCATGAGGTGCAATCCCTCATGCACGTACTGCTCAGATTTCATCTCCATCTCCTTTATGGCAAAGCGGGCCAGCGCGGCCCAGGTGCTGCAGACGCGGGCAGCGTCCGGCAAGAAATGGAGAGAACAAAAGGAGAAGACGTGGCCGAATACATGAAACGGGACTGCGGATATCTTAGATTTTTGGGCTTCACACTTCGGTTGTTTCGAAGGAACCATCTGGAGCAGCGGGACGCCATTTGCGATCTTCACAGGTGCAGAGGATGCCTGCCGTGCCAGGCGCTCCTGCGCCTCAGATTGCAGCTGGAACAACACCCAGTCGGATTCTACGTCTTGCACCGCATCACATGCATACAAGACATGAGCAGCAGGGTTCGGATGTGCTGGTGCACAGGAAAGCAGTGCAGCACCATCTTGCAGCGTGCCGCTGCTGAATTTGATTCCATTCATCTCTGAAAACGTTCGAAGCTGTGGCACCTCAACACCATGCCCCCCCCTTTCCTTGGGCGGTTTGGTACTGGACCATTCCTCCTACTAGATAGCCTGCACGTGTCGCAGCGCTGCTATGCAAAGGCTGCGAAAAGGTCACAAATGTGCTTCACACCCTGCACATCCTGGTTTGCACTCCCCTAATGGGGAACGGTTCCATGGGAATGTTGTTGCAACTCATGAACACTTTACATTCTTTGGTAAAACTCGGAAACCCTGAAAAAACCATCCACTACCTTTGCACAGCAAGGCAATGCAGTGACACCAACACGCATCAAATTCTGTTGTCTCCAAATGTGCAAAGAGGTTCTCCACCCTTGAATGATCCCAAAGAACGTCCACTCTGCCAGTCTGTGACAAGCGTGCACCAGGAGCCACAATTGCACCAATCCCAGAAATGGGCAGGCCGCATCTATGTCCCTGCACTGCTGAGTACAACGCCAGACACACCTGAAGATGCTAGGCCCGGCACCTACCCCATGTCCTCGATGGCACAGACTGCCAAGACAGCCCCCTTGAGGTAGGATGGTGAGCGTCCTTCACCGCAGCCTACACCACAACTCAGCTAGCAAAATCCTTTATGCGAGTCTGGTCCCAATTGTAGCCAGAATGAAGGAATGGTCAATTATCCTTGATTCCAATGGTATATATTGTTGTAACAACGCCACTTAGAGACCTTTGTCCTACAGTTTCCACACAGTGGTCAACTGTTTGGGCACATTTTTTTTACTTATGGCCTTGAATCTTTGATCACTCGCAACAGGTACAGATACAGATCTTTGACCACTTTTGCACCCACCAGTCACCCCCGTAACCCTACCCTAGCACGTGTGCCGTGCACGCTGGTGGTGCCAATGGCATGGAAGGGTGTTGATAGCATGGTATTACGTTGCAAGTGATCCCCTTCATCATTATTTATCACCACCAAGGTGCCCAATGTGATCCACGGCATCCAAAAATACAACACGGGAAGGGGCAACTTGAAAAATTATGCAAAAAGGGTGCTTTTTAAGGCTGATTTTGCGGTATTTTGGGCCCAAAAAGAGGTCGTTGGGGCCACTAAATGTGTGCAAAACCCACTAGACAGTGGTCAAGGGTGTCATCATCTAGGTTGGTTCCAATGCAAATGGACCCCTCCAAGGACACACTAGGCACCCAAACTGCACCAACAAGGGCATTTTTTTTGGCAATGTTTGACAGATTTTGAAACCTTGGTCTGTCACTTGCGACAACCGTTCTTGGCCGCCACCGTTGATTTTCTTGCTCATACTTGGTGTGATTGTACTTCACATCCATTGGTGTCGAAAATTTTGGCTGAATCCGAAGCACCATGACAGTCTTCTGCTTTCTGCCCATTTTGCGTGTGCTTGTTGTTGTTGCTGCCTATTGCTGCTTATTGCTGCTACTTGCTAAACTTGGTAGGTCCACCCTAGACACTAAAGAGGGTTCTAAAACCAAGAGTGGTTCCACTAGCTCGGTGACCCTGACCCTAACGTTGTGCCTAACCTCTAGCCGAGTCCCAAAACAAGTGAGAAGTCCATATGCTTTCTGGACGTTGCGAAGGCTTTCCAAATACTCCGCACACGATAATAAGTACAACCATGGAGACCCTCAGGGCTCTAGAAGAAATCAACAAAATTGATTGGGCCTTTACTGCAATGACACCCTCAAGTATGGCAAAAATGAGGCCCCCCAATGAAGATAGGACTTGGAGTTGAAAGAGGGGGACCTCCTCTCACCGTTCCTATTTATTTTTCTCCATGAATGTTCCCATTAGGTCCTCTGCAAAGATGTCAATCTTTTTATTTACATGGATGGTAGAGAGATGGTGACAGAGTACCTCTTTGAAATGTAGGCATTCATGACTCGCATCAATGAGTTAGTTGATGGTAGGTTTTCCCAATTGAAACAAAACACAGCAGAATGCGTTGTTTTACAATCAAAGCTTAGGCCACTGAAACTGCCGACCATATTGGACCATCAAACTGCCAAAATGTCTGAAGAGCAGATTGTAAACTATTGGGTAGTTTTGATAAGAACAGAAGGGTGACAGTTATGGCTGCAATTTGTATATGAAAAAGAGGGTTTTTACATCACGTGACATAAGGCTTCAAAAAGGCCCTCGTAAAATCTCTGGTCTTTGCCACGTGCCCCGCATTGCGGGGATCCACTGTATCTTATGCCGGAGTCGCCCATGTTTCCAAGAACTGTCTTGAGTACTCTATGAACTTCTGGAGTCAATCCAAAAAAACAAGGCCCTCATAAAAACGCTTTTTTTTGCTGCCATTGCAACTTGAATGTCATTTGATGTGATTTTGATAGTACCCATTTTGTCAGTTTGGCCGCAGTTGCAACAAGAGCCTCATTTTAAGTTATTTTAATGGTGTTTTATCTGTATCTGTATCCCAAAATTGTTCCTAGACCATTTGGGGATAAATAAAGATGAAGGGGATCACTTACAAGCCATTTTACGCAGAGTCAACAACCTTCAATGCCCCATTGGAGTGGTGCAGCGCGCACAGTGCATGCGCTAGGGTAGGGTTACGGGGTCACCTACGGGTGCCTCAAAAATGATATTCTCCAAAGCTGTTCCTCGACCACTTGGGGTGCTCAAATAAGTGGTTTACGGCGATTTTGAGCCATCTTGGACCCGCATGAGCCCATGCAAGCTCGGAAACGGCCGAAATGGGGTGTGTATGGAAATGCGGCGGGAGGGCTGATAGGTGAGGAGTGCGGGTAGAGGGATCAATGGTAGTGCCAGTAGAGTGCGAGGTGGCATGACTCTTGAGCGAGCAGAGCCGTTTTGCACCCATGTGAGCGCATAAAAGCTCCAAAAAGCCTTGAAACGGGCAATTTTGTGACCAACAGTGATGCAAAATGGGGTGTAGGGGGAATGCGGGCGGAGGGGTGATAGGGGAGGGGTGCAGGAGGAGTGCTGGTGGGCATGTTTCTCAAGCGAGCGAGGAAGGGTTTTGAGGGCGGTATAATGGTCAAAGTGGGGGGAATCGGTTTTGGTGTCCCTCAACATGCATCCTTATTCAGCCCTATAGCTGTAGCTGATATTCCCTCCCCCACTAGCTCAGTCCCAATATTCAGCTTGATTAGTCTACTCACCCCACTATTGTTGGCCATGATTCTTACTTCCAAAGGGCGTAGGCAAGACCCTTTGAATTGCACCTTGAACAAAATTGTTGGGCATGTTCTTGAGGAAGCACTAGCAGCCATCCATGCATGGGAAGCACGCTTTTGAAAAACCATGCTCCTAAGATGGCATCACCGGCTGTTGCACGATTACTGATTGCCACCACTAATTACTATAACAGCAGTTTGCCTTGAGCTTACAGTGGTGTGGGAATAGCAGTTGGCGATTTTGCCAACTCTAATTGACTAAGTGGATGGTCCACTGACGAAAGTTTGCACTTGCCAGGGTTGATGCCAACATTGTCCATTCTTCTCACTAACTAGGCAAAAAGTGGCCTTCTCCTCCTCAAGCTGCAGTGAGCATTGCTGATCCTCTTCCACCCTCTGCTACCTCTAGCACGCCTGCCATGCCCTCTGACTCCAGCTTAGGCTCCAAGTGCATGCTAGAAACTGACCACAGGGAGTAAGAACAAACATTGGTGTTCCCAATGAGCTCTACCTTCACATGTTCCGTAGCATGGGTGAACTCCAGCCTGCCCCATCTACTGTCTAGTCGCTCTGGCAGCAATTCCAACAACCCAATATTTGACAGCAGGTTCCCCGACACCCTGACCCACCACTTTATATCTTAACCAGAAAACCTGCCCGGCACTCCCAATAACCTGTGGTTGGTGTCCCAAACAATCACCAATAGATCTTGCTTACAAGGCTTGGCCGCCCACATGACAGCCCAGAGCTCCACTCTTTTGTTGGCCCGCGTTCCAACAGAGGCATACACTGCGTCAGAGCAGCTGTACAAACTAGTAGAGAAGGCCCCACAGATAGGTCATCAAGCAAGCGCCGAACACTCCCTCCCAAAGGCAACACGTGGCAGCGTTCATGCAGACAAGCAGATAAAGGGGCTTATCCACTTGTCACATCACTCCTCTCTCATGACTGTCCCAGTCCACATTCCATGTGCATTCTGTCACGTTTGCTGTCGGCCAAGGTCTATCCACACTCTTGATAGGCTCGCTGCAGCCAGCTACACACTCGTGCACATCAGACTCTTGCGCCTTACTACATGATTTACTTGCATAGTAGCAGCCTGCTAAAGGCACACTGCATGCGCAATGAGCCGGACTTGGAGAAACGGCTTCCTGCCAATGGTGCGGTCCATGGTCATGGGCAGCTGTGGTGTGGTGTGGTGTGATGCGGTGTGGCGTGGTGCAGTGTGGTGGGCACAGCGCGGTGTGGTGCAGTGTGGTGTGGTGCGGTGTGACATGACATGACATGACATGCAATGTCGTGTTCAGAGAATGACTCAAGACCCTGTTTTAATGCGTATGCATATCCACATGCACGAAATGCTGCAGTGTCCAAAAGATGCGGGAAGACACTGCATTGTCATGTGGCACAGGCAGGTCAGGGCCATGTGGCTGGCATGTTAGAACTCGGTCCGGTTGAGCAACCGTTCAAGCCATATTCATTCATATTACCAGCGGTGTTCAGCGCTGCCAATGTGCAACACATTTCGCGGTCAAAGCGCAGGTACATGGGGCATAAATAATCAACAAATCAGTGGAGCCACCACGAAGAATCAGAGGGCTGACAAACAGGGAACAAGGAACGAGTGTTGTGGCAAGAATGTATCTCGCTGGCCGTTTGGTACCGTGGCCTAGGTTGAGTGATGGAGCCCAGGCTCAGATAAAGGACTCAAGGGAAGTCTTGTTTCAGTGTTATGGATCCCAACACCCATCCATCCATCCATCCATCCATCCGAGCCCCCCTTACCAGTCGACAGGTCTCGCTTTCACATGGTGCTTTAGGCACGCTCACACATGTTCTCTGAGCGCAGGCTGAGCACACACCTCAGTGCGCACAGTGCACTGGAATAGGTCACCAACACCTTTGCTGCTCTGGGCTGTCTGGTGGGTGTAGGGAGAGCACAGGTACGCATGTACACAGGCATCGGGAACGGGAGGCATACAGAGCTGCATCAACGTACGTCCTCATCAGAAACCGACGCACACGACAAGACGGCAAATTCATCGTCTGATTCTGGACAGGCATGGTCCTCGGGTTCAGCCTTGGGGCGAGTGTCCCAGCTCTCCCGGGTGAGGGTACTCAGAAGTGGGTGGGTTGGGACAATGCCCTCAGATGCGCACGTGGGGAAGGGTTTCAATTTTTGTCCTTTTTTTCGGCATATTTGAAGTCCCCGTCAAATTCTGAGCAGTTTGACTCCACAGAAGCGGGGGTAACAAAAGGTGCTGACCACTCACAGTAAGCGAAAAAAAAAAAACAGGAAACTCTGGGAGGCGCCCAACAAGCCGTGATTGCCAGCCCCACGTTGTCGGCGAAAAGGCTGCTCCCTATGGGCGTAGGTTTGGGGCTGAAAGAAGGGGGGGGGCGGTCCCCACTGAACCCCCCGTTCCAAGGCCCCCTCTGCGGACTTATTCTTCAACGTGCCAGAGGATAAGATCACTGCCTCAGTGGAGATTGTGCAGGGCAAACAGCAAGCTCAACTCGGCCGCCAATACACACATTTGGCAACGGACTGCGAGAGTGCGATGGTCGTGTGGCTCATGGTGGTGTTTTGGGCGCCCTTTTTGGTGGTTTGGGAGCGCTTCTTTGGGTCACAGTGGCGTCGCTCAAGGCCATTCAGGGCCACTTGGCCTCGTTAGTGTCTCTCAGTATCTCTCTTGGACACGGGGGCTGTCTGAAGAATAGGAGCCCTGGACAAAGACCGGGGGCCAGGGACGTATTAGAAGAGGGGGGCTCTGGAACCCAAAAATTTGTGAACCAAAAATGTGCCCCAACTCAATATTTCCTTTTGTAAATTTCTTTTTTTCCCACGATGAAATCTGGGTCCAGGGGGGAATGTTTGCCCGGCGCGCGCCCGGCGCGCTACTTTTAGACTATGTTCCCCCCGAAGAGCCCCCAAGCACACCCCTTGGAAACGCCCTTAGAATTAGGTGACCCAAACTGCCCCAGCTCAAGAAAGTTGCAAATTGGGGTACACAGTACCACTCTTGCTCCTTTAAGGGCGATCTTGGTCAACACCTTAGCAAGTTGGGAGAATGGGGGGTTAGGATAGCACAACCGCATCGATCTCCAGTAGAAGCGATAGGCGTTATTGAGGTATCGCAAACAGTAGAGCTGCATCATAACATTGGTCCCACAAGTGTGGGTGTCAATACATTCAGTACAATAGTGCTCCTTACACTCATCACCAACTGCGACGGTGGAGCGATCTGGCAACACAACACACACACTTCTGCCTCATCCTCTGCCTCATCTTGCGTGCCACAACCGAGCAAACAGCTGCTCAATGCGTGCCCTATACCACCCGTGCACGTCATTGTAACATTGTTGGCGGGATGTCAAAGTGCCATTCTTTCTTCCAATGAATGGCACAATGACATGAATCCGGCCCTTATAAGCACCATCATGGCCCCCAACTTCGAAATCAAAGAAATCACCTCGGGTACGAGAAGGTCCATACCCATCCCAAATCAAAACATCTGCTGATGTCCCGGGGGCCAAGGGGCAAATCCATATAATGTTGCCCAACATGTCAACGGCAACAGTCCACCGGTAGGGCACGGGTCACAAAAGATGCCCGGCGCGCGCCCGGCGCGCTAACGTTCCCCCCAGGGCGGGGACCTCCTCCTTTGGTTGTCTACATCCTTGCTGGGGGGTCAAAACAAAAAAAACACACACTGCATTTGGGACCTTGGAAACACCTCCGGTTTACACTGAAAAGGATTGGCTGGACCTTGGAGCCCAGGCAAAAACGGTCCGTAGGAAAAGATATTCCCCATTACCTTGCCCTATTGCCCAGTTTAAGCAATCTGCAGCACTCCTGGTTGTCTCCTGGTTGTCGCCTTGTTCCTGATAGGGTGCTGTGACCCCTCAGTCGTGGCAGTAACTGTAGATGTTGACATGAAACAAATGGGGAAAAGATGCAAAAAAGGAGGGACGAAAATCTGTGGGACAACAGGAGACGTCTGTGGGTGCAGAAACCCAGAACTGGAAATTTCAGGCTCCTGCAGCCTGCTTCAAAACCCGCGCCACCGGCTCCTAAAATCCGGGGCTGCAGCATGCTGCAGCCGGGGGTGCCTGTCTGAGGCAAAGGAGTGGGTGGGGAGGGGTGAACCATAAATATGGAGCAGGTTTGCCGGTTGGTACTTTGGGCTTCATGCACTTGGTTGTGTTTTGTGGTGTGCCTCCAGACCATGGGGTGAGGTGGGGCGAGGGGCATTACAAATTCTCAACGGAACTCCCTGACTCCCCACTCCCGCAAAAGACCTCCACCAAAAGCAGGTCACACAGAAGACACAGCCCAGGACACTGGTTGTATTACATGATAACCACCCAGTTTTTTGGAACACCCCCCCTCCCAAACACACATTCTTGTCCAACTCTTAGCACCACAATACTGCCCTGTTCCTTCCAAACAGCCCACTCTCGGGGCTTATCTGAGGCGGCAAAATCGATGCGCCCCTGGTGCCTCTCAGACGACCATGCACAGCGTCAGTTCCTTGTGCTTCCACTGTTCCACAGGATTAATGATCTGCAAAATGTGCGCGTTCTCGAACCCCGCCCCAAACACACGGTAAATGTGGTAGTGGAAATTGTGCTGCATGGCCCACCGGAACTGGGGCTCGGAGATCTCGAACAGCCTCTTGTCGTGCTCGCGGCTGGTCTTGACCTCCACGTACGTGACCTCCACACCGCCGTCGTCAGTCTTTTCCTCGATGGTCAAGTCGTAGTGAAAACCCTGCTCCTCGTCGCTGTTCATCCACGAGACGGTGACGTTAGGGCGATCCTGTTCAATGAGTAGACACATAGCGACTGACGTGCGAGATCCGGGGCAGGGGGGCGTTGCGTGTGCGGAGCATTGTATTTGGGGGCAGGGGAGGACTTCTACGGAGCCGCGGGGATAAGGAGCTGGTTACCCTGTACCCTGAAAGCGCTGTAGAACACGGCGCGGCAGAGGAATCTGCCACCTGTCACAGGGCTGCTGGTTGGAGGCCTGACCGCGTTCCCCTGCTGATGCCAAGGGGGAACTTTGACGGCGACTCCACCGTCCCATCTGCGGGGGGGGGGGGGGGCATCCCCCAGGGTGCCACCCTCAAAACCCCCATGGCCAGTACGCTGCCGGAGCACTCCTGCATGGGCCGCTGGTGCCCCTGACGAGGGCATGCCTTGTGTCGGCTCCGCCACTGCCCATTGAACTCGAGTGCCTAGTGCCCCTGCTCGCCCTCTGCCCTGCGTTCTGCCACCTGTCTGGGCCATGGGACGGCCAGTGGCTGAGGGGACCCCTGGGGCATTCCATCAGCAAAGGGGCGGAGTGCGAGGGGTCCTAATGTCTACACCAAAAGAAACTGTTGTGCTGCAGAGGGGGGGGGGGGGGGCTGACACAAGGCGATGGTGTTGGTTGGTTTGCCTTTGGCGGCGCCTATTGGCCTCTCGCCCTTGCACATTCTGACCCTCTGTGGGTCCGAACATGTTTTGGTTGTGTCAACGGAGCCCCTGGATGACTTGTCCTGTTTGACTACTCCAGGGTCGGCTATCCCAGAGATGGGCTGCTGCCCGTGCCATTGACCAGGTGCATCCAGATGCACACTCCGAGTCCATGGTGGGTTTGCCGACTCCAGCACTGACTTGTGCGCGCTGGTGTGTGCATCTGCAGGATAATTTTCCTGACAGGGGCTTCTAACAACCACCATGATTCTTTCCCTTTTGTCCCTTCCTTTGCCTCCTTCTGAGCTCTGCACCATTTTCCGCGAGCACCCTGCTACCTCCCCTTGTGTTTCCCTTTCCCCCTGCCCAGCTTCCTCTGGGCTCTCCCTGTTCGTCCTGTCCTGGGGGGTAAAAGGCGGCGGGGGAAGAGTTGCTGTGGGGAGGGGGAAGGGGAGGGGGGTCGCCGCGCCCTGTTCCCTCCTTCCCCTTGAGGAGGGAGATCCTGGCTCAAGGGGGCTCCTTGTTGGTGTCGGTGTACTTGGTGTTGATGGTTTTGGCCACTTGCTTCTGCTGGCCCACATATCCCAGTCTGTCCAAAGGGCCCGGCTTGCCCGTCTGTCCGACGCGCGCCCGGCCCGGCCCGTCCGACGCGCGCCCGGCCCGGCTCGTCCAACGCGCACCCGGCCCGGCCCGTCCGTCCGAAGCGCGCCCGGCCCGGCCCGTCCGATGCGCGCCCGGCCTGGCCCGTCCGTACGACGTGCGCCCGGCTTGCCCGTCCGTCCGACGCGCGCCCGGCCCGGCCCGTCCGACGCGCGCCCGGCCCGGCCCGTCCGACGCGCGCCCGGCTTGCCCGTCCGTCCGACGCGCGCCCGGCCCGCCCGGCCCGACCCGTCCGTCCGACGCGCGCCCGCCCCGGCCCGTCCGACGCGCGCCCGCCCCGGCCCGTCCGACGCGCGCCAGGCCCGGCCCGTCCGTACGACGCGCGCCCGGCTTGCCCGTCTGTCCGACGCACGCCCGGCCCGTCCGGCCCGGCCCGTCCGTCCGACGCGCGCCCGGCCCGGCCCGTCCGACGCGCGCCCGGCCCGGCCCGTCCAACGCGCACCCGGCCCGGCCCGTCCGTCCGAAGCGCGCCCGGCCCGGCCCGTCCGACGCGCGCCCGGCCCGGTCCGTCCGATGCGCGCCCGGGAGTGGGGGGGGGGGGGGCAGGGGGGGATGTGAGACCCAAGTGTTTGAAAATCAAAAATAGCCCAAAAAAACTTTTGGCATGGATTTTTTCCTTGAGGATTCCTCGAGGGGGGTGTATGTGCCAAGGTATCAATTCCATTCATGCTCAATGCGACGTGCGTGTGCGTGCGTGCGTGCGTGCGTGCGTGCGCGCGCGTGTGCCATAAAAGCTGGAGGGGGGGGGGGGGCATTTCAGTGGGGGACCCCTGCCAACGGGGCCACCCTTCAAAGTGTGCCCGGGTCTGCCGGGATGCATCCGCCACCCTGCCCAGGCCTCGACTTGAGCCCAAATTCCGCCCAGGTACTAGGGCCAAGCTTGTCACGGGGAGTGCAGCCCAGCGCCCCCACTCACTGACAAGGCAGGTGCGCGAAACGCGTACCTCGTAGCGCTTCTTCAGAAAGCTGTGCACCAGCGCCTCCCCCCAGTACCCCACCATCAGCGCAAACCCCTCGTCCCACTTCTCCGTGCTGTACCCCGCCACGTTCGGCAGGTGCTTGAGCTCCTTCACCAGATCCGTGACCTCGTGCGTCGTGAGCGCGTGCTTCTGGGGGTCGTACTGCGGGAGGGACCGAATCCGAGAGTCTGCGAACGTTCGGTCCAGCGTCCCTTGGCCCTTGCCCTTGCCCTTGCCCTTGCCCTTGCCCTTTCCCGTGCCCCGCCTCTCCGTCTGCGTCCCTGACCCACCAAACCCGCTCCAGGGGGTCGCGACGGCGTCAGCCCCGTCCTCAGACGCCGCCCCGTGCAGACGCACCCCTGGCTCATCCCCCGACGTGACTGCAGGCGTCGCGCGCTCTCCCATATCCGCCCCCTCGGCCGCGCCGCTGTCAGCGGTCTTCTCGCTGTCTCGGGCAGCGGCTTCCCGAGCCCGCGCGCCTTCTGCTGCAGCATCGGGCGCGGTCCTCCCGTCGCTGGACCCCCGCGGCACTACGAGCGCCGCGCGGACGAGCCGCTCCGCCGCCTCCTTGTCCACAACGGTGGTGCGGCGCCCGTCCGCCCCGTCGGTCCCCGTGCGACTGTCTGCCTCCGGTCCAGCGCCGTCGAGCGCCGTCGCCCCCGGGGCGCCACCGGACCCGAACTTCTCGGCGTCGACGTCTTTGACCTTTGGCGCCTGCGGCGGCCACGCTCGAGACGATTGGAGCTGGAACGGAACGCTGGGGCCGCGGAATTCCTTTTCGGCGCGCGGCGTCGCTTCAGCTTCGTCGGCCGCAGAGGGCGCTGGGGGAGGCTCCGGCGGGCGTTCCGGTGCGGCTGCGGCGGGGGTGGCAGCGCCCGCCGGGGGCTCGGTCGGGGGAAAGGTGTGGGTGGAATGCCGGGCTTCGTTGGGTCGGGGCCAGTGTTCCGCGAGCGGCAGGGGCGGCAGCTTCTTTGTGTCGCGCACGAACCGCTCCACGTCTTTCCCGGCGAGGCGCATGAGGACCGTGGCCATCAAGAAGGAGACGAGCTCGTCGTGCGGGCGCCCAAAAAACACGCGGCTGAACTCATTGAAGATCACGCCATAGTCCTCGCTGGACGTGGCGCGCACATACAGCACGTTGGCATCCGCATCCCATACCGCGTCGCGGGGGTGCCGCGCGCTCGTCACGCTCCCGAAGTGCCAGACCAGGAACAGGTCCGACACGAGGCGGCAGCGCAGGCCGCGCAGTGTGCTCGATGTTTTGTCAAGTCCGGCATAGACCTCGGTGTGCTTTTCACGGATGTAGCGCTGCGCGAACGGCGCCGCGAAGGCCACGAGCGGCACCAGGGGACCGCCCGGCTGCGGCGCGCACGCGACGACCTCCTCGCGAATCATTTCCGAGGCAGACCGGACCCCAAGCCGCCGCAGGACCATCGCAGCTCCCGAGGCGAGGTGCACAGCAAGAATATGTACGTCGTGCGCGCCCTCCTGGTGCGTGCCTAGCGCGACATCCACGAAGTACTTGGTGCGCTCTGGCCAGTCGTCTAGAACGCACCCGTCGCTCGGTCCGACCCAGCGGCCATCCACTGTGAGCGCAGGAGGAAAAGATCCGCAGGGCTGGGGCTGGGGCTGGGGCTGGGTAGGCGCCTACCCCCCAATGCCCGTCACTAAGAAAAGGCTCAGTACGGGCTACACATGCCCCAGTGCCCAGCGGGGACCGTTCATTGGAGAGGAGGTGTGTGTGACGGCCCAAAGGTCATGCCGTGCGGAGTCTTGTTGGTTCCCGCTGCCATGACCCGCAGAAACAGAGACAGTGGAGCCAAAGCAACAGCAATAACAAAGGGTGACTGTCTTGGGCCCCGTGAACAAAACGCAGCGAGATGCCCTGTCGTGCAGGAGGGGCAGGGGGGGGGGATGTCCAGTGAAACTTCTGCGGGACCAAACCCCCGCATGACCGTTCCTTGTACATGTCTCCCTCTTTTTCTTTTTTTGAGGCTTAGCCCAACAACTGGAACACCCGAAGCCAAACCAGGCGCGGTGCGGTGGGTGGGTGCAATACCGCTCCCTCACATGAGGGAAAACCTCTGGTCCACCAACACTCGCTGTTCAAAACAGCGAGCGGCTGGTAAACCAACAGCGATTGCCTGGTAAGCGGCAGGAGGGGCGCAGGGGGGGGGGGGGGGGCTTGATGGCACACGGAACGGGTCCCTGGCCTTACAACAGCGCACAGCACAACAAACGGGAGGGCGTGACATCATCTCGACGCGAGACAATAAGAAAGAAAGAGGGAGGGGGTGGGGGCATTACCAGTGGGCAGCACCCGGTCCTCTGCACCGAAAAGCCCCCGGAGGGTCGCCGCGTCCAGCGCCAGGAAGACATCGCTCAGCTTCGTCAACACCGCCACGGCCTGCTGCCCCCCGGTCACCGCGGGGCTGCGGCCCGCAATCCGGCGAAGGACGCACGCGCACTGCCCGGCGCTCGGGGCGGGGGGGATGCCGGGGTCGGGGAACAGCCGCGTGAAGGCGCTGCAGGACGGGTAGTGCCGCGACAACACGCGCGGCGGGCCATAATCGTCCACCAACCCGGAGTCGTCCCCGACGCAAACGTCCGCGGTGCTGTACCACGCGCCGTCCACCTCCGCCTCGGAGCTGGCGCCGGCGCTGTCGGGGACGAAGATGCAGGGCCGCGCGCGCAGCACCGCGACGGTAGGCCCATGGTCCTCGCTGAGGTGGGCCTGCAGGTAGCAGTAGACGGCGTGCATCTGCGCGACACTCGCCCGGAAGCGGCGGCGCACGTCGGGGCCGGCCCCGGCGGTCGCGCACGTGGGGGGGGCGGGAGGGGTCGTCGTCGCGGGGTCGTCGTCCGTGTCCATATCGACGTCAATGACCTGCGGACGGGCCCGTGGGGTATGGCTGGGCTCGACGTCCTCCGACCCGGCCCACTCCAGTAGGCACTGCCGCACCAGCCCCAACGAGGGCTGGCTGGTGATGCCCAAGTGCAGCGGGAGCCCCGGGCTCGTGGGGAGCGACTGGACGTACAGCACGTGCCCGGCAAACAGCTGCTTGAGCTCGACGCTGGGCGCGAAGAGCTGCGTCGGGCGCGCCGCCGTGCCATCCGAGGCCGGCACCCACGGCACCGTCTTCAGCTGCCTCAAGAACGTGCTGTCGCGCCGGGAAAGGACGTCCCGCTCCGCAATGGCCTGGTCCACCGGCACCAGGGCGTACCGCTGCCACGTGGCTCGGCTGTAGACGTCAGCCCAGAGCTCGTCCAGCGCGTGCAGAACACGACCAAGCATGGCGTGCGTGCGCGCGCTGACGGGCACGCGCGCGCACTCCGCGCTGGCTGCCGGATCGACCGCGTGCGCTCCCAACAGCCCCCGCATGACGTCCACGAACTCGTCGCACTGCCAGTCCTCCACGAAGTAGCTGCCACCCCCGTCGGCATTCCACGTGAACTGCTCGAAGTCGTCGTCTTCCGCGCACACCACCCGGCGCCGGCACTGGGCCGTGAGGAAGTCAGTGACGCCGAGCTTCGCGAGGAACTAAGAGTGAGAGAGAGAGGGGGAGGGGGGGGGGGGCAGACAAACAAACACACACACACACACACACACACACAGACGCGTATGGGTATGGGTATGACGGGCCGCCATCCAGGGACAAGGGGCTGCTGGCAATAGCAAGCGGCCCGGGGCCCCCGGCAGCCAGTGGGCGAAAGCTACTCTGGTCACTCACGCAAGTATTGAACGCGCAAAGGGAACACTGCAGCACCGCAGAAGAGATCCAAAGCAATGTAACTCTGCCGAAGCAGTCCTGACACAGGGACGATGGTGCGACGGTCAACCGGCAAAGGCAACCGCAGACGTCACCTTCATCCCGTGAGACAGTCCAGGGACTGCGGCATGGCCAGGACATGGCGGCGGCAGCGACCTGAACGGGCACAGGGCCATGAGCAGGGGCCGGGCAGGTCCATGGCCTTGGGGGAGGAGGGGCAAAGGGGGAGAAGGGCAAAGGGGGGGTTGCCATGGCGTGCACGCAGGTACCTCTCGCCACGACCCTACGTCCGGGGTCTTGGACACGTCGAGATATGCGTCGGACACGAGCCACGGCTCCGGGAGGAGCTCCGGGAGGTCAAAGGGGTTGTTGTAGCGCCGGGAGAAGTGCAGGCAGGCCGCGTCGGGGCGCACGGGCCCACGCGATGTGACAATGAGCGCACGCCCCTTGTGCTGTTCCCAGAGGCGCTCGGACACACGGCAGTGCGGCACAACGTCCTTCACGAAGGCGAGGCACGCCACGAGCACGGCCTGGTCGGTGGCCGCGTCGCAGAGCAAGGGCAGTACGTGGTGCTCCAGGACTTCAGAGGGGTCCTGCTGCCGCACCCCCATGCTCACGAGGATGGAGCGGAGCTCCTGCCGGTCGTCCTGCAGATGTGGATGGGGTAGGGGATATGGTGAGGGTAAGGGGTGCTGAAGAAGCAGGATGGGATGGCAGTGGAGGTTGAGGGACGAGAAGACCGGTGGCAATAACAGCGCTGAGGGACAAGGGAGGGGTTGAGGGAGGAAGGGAATGAAAGAGGAAACGAACGAGGGAGAAAGGGGGGGGCCAAATTGAGGTCCTGAATACTTCGAATGCAGGACGTGGAGCGAGAGACACGGGACGTAACGAAAGGAGGCAGGGAGGGGTCAAGAGAGGGAGCGAGGGCAAAGAAGGCGAAGCGGACACGCCCCCCCCAAAAAAAACTCAAAGCAAAGGGGTGGGTGGCGGAGCGAGGGAGCGAGGGAGCGAGACCTCCCTCAGGGGACCCGGGCCCTGTAGAAAGCCTTCACGCTTCACGACGGACATCAACTTCTCAAACGCGTACGCGGAGCGCCCCACGGGGGGCGGGAAGAAGACCGGCCGCGTCCCCGTGACCCGCACGCGCTCCCCACTCTCTAGCGGCACCACCGGCAGCCCCTTGAGGCATTTCATGGCCTCAGCCACCGAGAGCCCTTTGCCGAGTCGCCGCTCCAAGAAGGCCGCGCTCTTGGCGCTGCGGAACACGCACAAGAGCCACCGCGCCACCCACGTGTCGTCCTCCAGTTTTTTCAGCCACGCCGTCCATCCGGGCGGGGGCGCAGGGCCAGCGGCCGTCAGCTCCTCCATGACTCGGATGAGGTGCCGGGCGTTCAGGGGCTGCACTCCGAGAGTGTACAGCAGCGCCTGCGGCAGCTGGTGCAGCAGGTGGGGGTTGAGGTAATACAGCTTCAGCGTGTCGTGCAGCATCTGCTCGTCCACGAGGCGCCCGATGACCTGGTCCCGACAGTACACCACCTGCGGGTCGGATGTGGAGTGCGATCATGGGCCGTGCGTGCATCCGCATGCGTTTTGGCGGTGGTGGATGCCAACAAGCGACACCAAAACAAGCGTGACAACGCAAGACATCATCAGAAGAACAGATTGGAGTACTTCAGAAGGAATGCAGGTCAAACGGATGCAATGGCGTACAGGGGGTCTGACCGGGGGGGGAGGGGGTGCCGTAACGGCTGAGTGAGTATGCCGGTTGGGACTTTCCAGGTGTACGTACTTGTTCGCCTTTTGAGGAGGGGATCTTCCACGAGTGCATGGTTGGGTGGGTCGTCCACCCGTTGGGTTCAAACATTGCGAGAGGTGGGGAGCCCGCTCATGATGCTACCATCGCGATGTCCCTATTTTGGAACTGCCCCACCCGCTGGCATCATGACTTTGGCAGGCTGGAACCGGGCACTTTGCCTCCCTGTCGGCAAATATCTCGGTTTTCGACTGGGAGCGGGGGAGTTCATCGGAAGGGTTTCTTTCTTTTGTGGGTGTGTTTCGTGCGACTGTGCTGTGGGTACGGGGGAGGGTGGCAAAGCCTCAAGCTATGCTATAGTAGCCGCCCTGGTGCTACTGCTCACTCTCGTAACCCTAAAACTAGGGGGCATAGAGGATGAGTGCTTCTGGTGTGGGTGGTTTGGTTGGGTGTGGACGGGGCTGGTTAATCCATCTTTCGTGGACGAGACCACTTTCCTGGGGGCCTAGATAATTCCCACGAAATCGTCAAGGCCACTTCCCTGAGGGCCGAGACAAAGTACCGCAAAATTGTCAAGGCCCCTTTCTTGAGGGTCGAGACAACCTGCTGCTTAGTTGTCGAGGCCACGTTTCCTGAGGGCCTAGACAAACTCCAGGGGCTGGGCGCCACCTCAGGGCGTCCAACTGGACCTCTCCATGCGCACTGCGGGATTCCTTGACAACTGGCGACTATCTGACTGAGTATCCATAAATTCTGAAGACACTCAGTCAGGATTTGGAAAAGAGATTGCGTCTTATTGACGGCGACAAACGGTACAAAGATAGGCAGTGCCTCTATTTTGAGGACCGTGTAGTGGTACCCGAGCAGCCCCTAGTGCAAGGGAAATGCCCTTGACAGGAACGGGGGAAGGCGGTTCTGGCGGCTACGCATGCGGTTGGCAGGGGTTGCATTTGTAAGCAAATGGTTCTGGATGTAGAGGGCGGTGGTGGTGGTGGTGGGATCCCCTGCTGCCTTCAGGAAACTCGCTGCTTCACTGCTCAGCAGTAACCGCTTTTCGAACTGCCCCTGTACAGCCCGCTTTCCCACGCTGGACCTAATCCCATGTGCCCCCCGACGCATTGATTGCCCCCCAAAAGGGGCCAAAAATATTATGTGTGCCGCTAAGCTCGCCCCTGCCCCTCGTTGCCCCCTGCCCTCCCCGCCACACACACCTCCCCCGGCAGCACCCACTTGTTCTGCGCCGTCAGCATGCACTCCGACAGCCGCATCTGCTGCACAATCTTATTGCTCGTCTGCCGGAACCAGCCCAGCACCTCCCCTTCCAGCGGCAGGTACCGCAGCACACTCCACGCCACGTCCACCACATCCTCCAAACCGTCACCCTCGTCGTCCGCAAACAGCTGCCGCAAGTGCACGAGGGCGTCCGTGTACAGCGCCGGAAGCTCCTCGCGGAGCCACTCGTTCCACACGTTGTCCTGGGTGATATCCTCCCGCGATGATGGGACGATCCAGTCCGCATTGAGCAGGAACTTGAAGCCGTAGCTCCGCAGTGGCAAATATGCGAAAACCTATGAGAGGAAAAGAGAAAGAGGTAGAGAGAGGGGGGTAGAGAGAGAGAGAGAGAGAGAGAGAGAGAGAGAGAGAGAGCCGAGGTTGAGCGCGTCTTCACAGTACCGCGTCTCTGCCAAGACTGGCACGTCCCCACCTGCCGCTGTCCCAGGCCCGCAAGGGCTGGCAAACTGGGGGCAGCAGCCATTGGCGGTCAGAAGGGGGGGGGGCATGGGTCAGAACTTATGGCTGGGGGACAGTCAGGGGCCGGACAGGAGCGGTTGGGGCAGATCTTTCCAACATCCCCCTTCCTTACCCCTTGCCCCACAAGAACTCCCACACGCACATGATGTCCCCTGCGCTGCCTGTGTCCCCAAAAGCTTGGCATGCATCTGTACCCAGGCATGCAGTTGACGGCAAGAAGGGGCACCCCCCGTCGGGGTGGCCTTTCTGAGCACTACCCCCATGGTCCTGGCCTTCTGCAGAGGGTAAATCTGGTCAAGTCATTTGGGGTCCACAAAACTTTTGGCCCAGCCCTCCATCCCCCCTCCTCTTCTCTTCTCATGCATCCTCGCTGCAGTGTTCTGCCACAACAGCCGGACAGATCAGACATTGCCTGGTACACACACTTTCTGCCACACTGAAAGACGCCTGTGACATCGTGACTGATGATCTTTTGTTGATCTTTTGTCGCCAGTGCAATTCCACCAACACAGTACAGCAACCTTTGTATTCTGCAGTGGGGGTCAGCGCAGCGATAAGTGTGCAACAGTGTGAGTCAGCTCCCATTTTCCCCGCTACACCCCATGCCCCATGCCTCTGCTACACCCTCCATGGGCCTGCCCCCCTCCTGTCCCAAAGGATGCTTGCAGTTTGTTTTCCTCTGCTAAACCATTGCAGCAGTCGGTTGTCCAGCCGCTGGTAGGTATCCTCCAACCGCCGTGTTGGGTGTCGAGGACGCTGGTTGTGTCAGGGACCGTCCTGCCGCCCCCCTCCCTCTGGGCTGTCACGGAAATGGGGTGGCTACCCGGGAAAGGTCACTGGTCAGTGGGGTACAAAGGGGAGTCCTTGTTCTTGCTCAGGGTCTCAAATGCCGCAAACCCCAGATCAATGCAGTGCAAGCAGCAGCAAAGAACACACAAGAACATTGTAACCCATAGGTGCCTTTCGGCTGTGTAAAGTCAAAGAGGCACATGTGCAAACAGTAGTCCAGGGCAGGGGTACAATGTTGTGTGTTCTTTGCTGCTGCTTGCACTGCATCGATCTGGGGTTTGCGGCATTTGAGACCTGGAGCAAGAACACGGACTCCCCTTTGTACCCACCGACGAGCTTTTCCGCTTGGCATCCACTCTCATCATGTGCACCGCAATTTAAACACGACAGTATCACTGTATCACTGTCATGTTGTGCCATGTTACGTCAGAAGATTTCAAGAGCGAGAGTGTGGGTTATCAAAGTCTCAATTAAGGGACTTGTACTCCCTGGAGAAACAACAAAGGGAAAGGAGAGTGAGTGAGGCAAAGAACAATGTTGGGCTTTCTGCTCTGTAATCGGTTGGAGGTAAATTTCGTTTTTTCCCACTGTGGTCACTTTGGTCCTCGGGGGGGGGGGGGGTCAGCCGTTCTAATACATCCTTGCGCTGCAGTACCCAGCTGCCCCCCCCCCCCTTCTCGACGACAGGTACTTTATGAGACGGTTGGTGCGCAGACCGCGCACACACCTGCTGCTGCGGCAGCGGAGCCACAGTCTTATCCATCATCATGTCCGCCGGGAGCGGAAACGCGATGCAGACCTCGGTGCTCGTGACCGCGACCCCGTCCCGGCGGATGTGCGCCGGGGGCGAAAGCCGCTGCTTCACGACGAGCCAATCCGTCACGGCGGTGTTGCAGCGCACGCGCACGATGCCGTTGGGCCGGTCCTCCCGGGTCATGACCTTGATCGCGCCGGGGCCGGCGCCCGGGCGCAGATCCGCGATCACGAGCCGTTGCAGGCGGTTGAGAAACAGCAGCAGCGACTCATGGACTTCGTGGAAGTTACGGAGCAGGGCGGCCGTGTCGAACGCGCGCTTGAAGGGCAGCGCGATGCACGTGCCGTCGCGCAGCAATCCGCGAATGAGTTCAGACTGCGGGAGCTGCCGAAGGCGGTCGTCCGAGATCAGGCTGTGCGGTCCGTCCAGCCAATGAGGCACGATATAGCCCATGTTGCCCTGGCTGGCGTCGAACTGGAAATGGTACCCTCCGCTGTGGATGGCGGGGCAGTCGGTAACGCGGAACACCGACTTGAACCCGATGCCCTTCTGTCCGATATATCTGGAGAAGGGGTGGGGGGGGCAAGTAAACAAGGAGAACAGGCAGGGGTGTAAGCACTAGAGGCAAACCCAGCAACGCTGAGTTGCACATGCATGCACCGCATTCTGTGTGCACAAGAAGTACACATGACTGAAAGATACTTCATCAGTGTGGACGCAACCTCCAGCAGGCTGACGCCCTTCAACAGAGCTTCCACTGTGACAGCTCCGTTGGGCTTTTTGTGGTGAGGTTCCCTTCAGCGTTGTAAATCCCCCCACCTTTGACGAAGCCCCACTCAGGTTCCAAAAAAATCAGGGTCCCCGAGGAGGTGGGGCTTAGACAAGACAGGGCTCACATGTGACACGACAAACTTGCATGCAGGTTCATTAGAGGAGACTGCATCGGATCAGGGCACGGTTGTTTGAAAAAATCAAGCAAACTGGGCTTCCGAGAGGGTGGAATCAATGGGTTGGCCAACCCTGCAGGTTTGGGTTTGGGTGTGGGTGTGGGTGGGGCCGAAGGTGGAGATGCAGATTGATTCTTAACGAGAACTGCATCATTTGATGCACCTGATGGTGTTGGTGAGGGAGAACGAATGGCAAACACATCCTCCCCAGGGGAGCACAGGGCTGGATCACCCAGTTGTCGCCCTGCAAGTAGTGAGAAACGTAGTGAGAAACCTTCTCATATGCACCCTTGACTGTGGAAAACCCACTGCCCATGGAGTGTGTGGAAGACACAAGGCTCAAAACGAGATGTTTGCATGTTCCTTTGCATGAAACAAGGGGTAATAAGACCCAAAAATTAAAAAAAAAAACCTGTTGAAAACATGTTGCACAAACCATTGGTCTACAGCTTACCATGTGTGAAAATCCCAAACAAACTCCCCCCCACATGGTTACGGTGCACTTGGTACCACATCAATTTGCGTCCCAAAAAAATTACAGTCTTCCCGGGAGGAGGAGCTTAGAGAAGGCGGGGGTTCGGGGTTGGGGGGTCGATAGGGGTATTGGACCAAATTTGAGTTTGGACATTAAACAGCAATGAAGTCCTACAGCAGCACTGACAAATTGACAAGCATGAATCCATTAACTTGGGCACAGGCCTACTGCAGTACCAGTGGATGAGTGCATGACGGTGTGTGTGTGTGCGTGTGTGTGTGTGTGTGTGTGTGTGTGTGTGTGTGTGTGTGTGACGCGCAAATCTTTCAAATCATGCGAGGTTCAACACCAAACCCAACACCTGTGTGTGCGTTTGTGCACGCGCGCGCGCACGCATAAGCGCGTGGTGCTATTGATGAGGGAGGCCTGGGGACATCAATGAAGGGGCAGGCATATTTGGATCTGATGACCGAAGCCTCTTCATAACTGTGCCCCCACCCTTCCATGGAGTGGAAAACTCCTAATATCTGATGGGACTAACTCTCTTCCTTGGATGCCCTGCTGCAGGTTTGCCCGGAAGGGGGGCAACACAGAATCTCCATGCGTTCCTGTGCACCCGGTGCACGGGCGCACGATCATTTGGCACCACCTATACGACATTGGGCAACCGCGCACAATGGTGCCCTTGCCCACCTCAGGGCTGTGGCCTCCCGCGGCGCCCACCCCCTCTGTCTCGGCAGTCCTGACCAGCCCCCCCTTGCCCTTCGTCCATCCACCAGAGATCGCCAGCGCATGGGGCACCAATGCCGGTGTGTGTCACACAGGGCCACATGGTACTCATCAGAATTGACCCCCGACGTTTCCGCCGCCAAATCCCATTGTGGCCCAACCATGACGGCCTCCCGGAGCACTGCCCATCCCGTGCCAAAGGGAGTGGTCCAGGACATGGCAATACCCGGAGGTCTCGGCCTTGGTGCTGTGCCCCACGTCGCACAGCGCCCGGACGTTCTGCTCCGTGAAGCCCTCCTCGTTGTTGAGGCAGACGATGCCGCCGTCATCGATGACAAAGCTGAGCGTGGGCACCGCGGCAGCCGCGTACGCGTTGTCGTCGGCGTTCTGCACGAGCTCCAGCACGAAGTGCGTGTCGCGGCTGTAGAGGTCGAGGGACAAGCGGTGCAGCGCACGGCCAAGCCGCGCGTTCTGCTTGCCGACCAGTCGCTGCCCGTCGGGGCCGAGCTCCACACCGAACCCGAACTCCTCCTGCCGGATCCGCTCCACAACGCCCCGGCACGACACTTGCGGATCTGCGTCGCTGACAGCGGCCTTGCCCGAAGGCTCGCCGTTCTCGTCGTCTCGGCGCGTGCGCACATCCGCGCCATCATTGCCCGGCACTTGACGCAATAGTGGAGCCGCTTCGGCCGGGCCCCCCTCCAGTACCATGTCCTCCGCCTGCGCGATCGTCGCGGGACCCACGCCCGCCACCGGCGGGGCGGTGACGTCGAAGGCCGCGGCCGGAACGGGGCGGGCGGGGTCCCGCAGCACCATGCCCCTCATGTGGTCCACCCAGCTGGGGATGCCGTGCGCCACGCCCAGTGCGTGCAGCAGCGCATACTCCTGTGGGGCCCCGCAGCACTGCAGCATCGCCTCACACCCACCGGGATCCACCTGCAGCAGCGGTTGCAACAGCAGGGCATCCACGAGCTGCGAGCAGCCCAGGGACTCCGGGATCGCGAGGATGACCTGAAATGATGCAGGGAGTGTGTCGGGGTTTTGAATGTAAAGACCTTGGCGGGTAGAGACCTAATTACAAAGAGAGACAGAGGGAGGGTGGTATTGGAAGACAAACCTGGAAAACCCAGCAATACAAATTGCATATCAATCAAAAACTGCCACCTGCGCCTCTCCAACTTGTGGTTCCACATGAGCAAGACAAACTTATATTTGGACATCATACGGTGTCCGAGTCCTACGGCAGACTAAGAAATTGACAAGGAGGTGCAAGCACATTAAATGGGACACGGGCCTTTGTTAGTGTGTGAGGGAGGGGGATGGGCGGGAGGGGGCGGGTGCAGGCCGTCGGGGAAGGGGGGGTGTTGTGCACTTTCCTACGTCCAAAAGCGAGGCTTACCTGGAGGATGAGGCCCGGGGCGGCGTTCTGAGGAGTGGCGGTGGCCGTAGCGCTGAGAGCAGCAGCGCTGCCGGGGGCGATGGCCGAGGCGGTGGCGGAACCGGAGCCGGAAACGGCAGAACCCGCACCCCGTGCCCTGGCGGCCGACTGCATGGTGAGGTCCAGCAACGCCGCACGGACACAGGCGGCAATGAGCGCTGTAGGGCTACGCGCGAGGCCCCCATGTGCGACCACGAGGGACACCAGCTGCGTCGCCGCCTCCCACGCCCTGGCGCCCCTCAGCGCGGCCCCAAGGGCCTGCTCGGAGGGCGCGGCGTCCACCCACATAAAGGCCGTGGGCCCGCACTCCAGCAGCCGCAGCGCGCGGGGCGCCGCGCGCTGGTGCTCGGGGATGCTGAGGATGTGATCCTGCAGAAACGGCCGCAGCGGCCCGTGCAGCGGCAGGAACAGCGTATCCCACCGCGTCCACTGCTGCAGGTCGGCCAGGCAGGGGGCGTGCACGAGGCATTGGGTCGCCTGCGCGCGGTCCAGATACCCGAGAGCCCCGGCGCCGGGGGTGGCAGCCCCGCCGCCGGAGGACACGAGGAGAACGCCAGGGCCGGAGCCAACATCCGCCTCTGGCGCCGGGGAACAGAGGAGGGCCGACGCGAACGCGACGGAGGCGCGTACCTCCCCCCAGGACTCCGGCGACGGGGCAGACACCTGGGCCACGTGCTGCTGCAATGCCTCTTTGCAGGGCCCGACCCCGAGCTCCTCAAAGCCGCTCACGCCGAAGTGCCGCGTGGCCGCCTGCTCGACCTCCGACACCTGCACGCGGCCGTCCGCCACGGCGATGCAGTACTCGAGGAACACCTCCAGGTTCTGGGCGCGGGCGCCGCCCCCCAGGCACACGCCCCGTAGTGCCACGGGGTGTTCCGCTCCGAATGCCGCCAGCGACGCGTACCCGGTCTCCCAGAACCCGCGCAGCCCCAGCGCACGGGCGACGTCCTCCTCGAGTGCAGAAAGCAGCGGGAGACCTGCCAGGGACCCAGAGCCGCGCGCCTGCACCGCGCCCGCGACGTGCTGCTGCAGCGTGGCGGGCGGCACCAGGGCTGGCGGCGCCCCCGGGGCCGGCGCGTCGACGGGGGCGGATGCCGGCAGCAGCGGGAGGGCCACGCCCGCATCGTGGCGGGCGATGTATTGGAGGAAGGTGCAGCCCGCAATGCCCTCGAAATTTCCGATCGCATATGCGTCCGTCACGCCTTCCTCCGCAGCCTGCAGCTGCGCGAGCACCGCGGTGCTCCACTGCCGCACCCGCTCCGGCCCAGCGTCACTTATTTCCTTCTCTGGGATGGGCTTGAGGGCTGCTTGCAGCTGCGCACGCACCTCTGCCTGGAGCTTTTCTGCGGTGGGGGCCAGGGGGTGCAGCGCTTTTGGGTGTGAGACGGGCCAAATGTCGGCATCCAGAATCTCTTGGAGCCGCCGGTCGGCCCCGAGGCAGACGTACACGCGGATCAATGTGAACGCCATCTTCAGAAGCGTGAGGGGGATGGACCCCAGCACCACAACGTCGTCCTTGAGCTTATGCAAGGACTGCGGCGGGAGCCTCTCCAGCGGCATCACCACCGGCAAAGCGCCTGCCCGGGGCTGTAGTGTCGGTCCGGCGCTGGGCGCATGCGCGTTTCCGTTGCTGGGGGCGGGCCCGGCAGCGGCCGCAGTGGGCGCAGGTTCGATTCCCATACTGTTGTCACAGTCTTGTGCTGCTGAAGCAGCGGACGCGGTGATGGAATCCACAGCGGGGGCGGTGGTGGAAGCCGCAGCGGGAGCACCGGAGCTGCAAGCCGCGGGGAAGGCCAAGGGTACGGCAGCGTTTGGGGTTCCAAGGGAGAGCGGCGCCGTCGTGCCCAAAATGGACCGATCGGGCGCGGCCTTGTCACCGCACGAACAACTGCACACGAAGAATTCCACGTCTCCGGGCTGATGGCATGGGCAGGGGCACCCCACTTTGAGCCGCTTTCCGCCATCCTCCTGCTCCCCGTCCTCCCGCTGCCGCTTCCCGGGCCCTTTGCCCGCGCCCCCGTCGGAGGTGTCGCCCACCGTCTGCGGCTCTTCCATCTCCGAATCTGAATCCACGTCCACGTCAATGGCCCTCCGACCCCGCACAAACGCCGCCTGCAGCGCCACCGGGTTCAGCTCCTCAGCGTCGCTGTCATCGCTGTCGGACTGCGCCACGGCCGCCGAGCGCGCGCCACGCTCCAGCGGATGATGATCGAACTCCAGGCCGCCTAAATTCCACGTCAAATCGCAGCCCCCCCGGACGTACAGCACCGGGTACGCCCCGCGTCTGGCCCACTTCGGAAGGTCAAAAAATGCCCCTCCTCGCCCGCCATGGGATTTCCGCGGCGCGACCTGCTGCCCATCCACGTAAAATGCCACGCGTTTGTTGTCGAAATCCAGAAACGTGCCGACAACGCAGCCGAGGTCGAACTTCGAGCTGGCTGGGACCACCTGAAAGAATGGTGGGATGGACGGGACCTTCGTTGGTGCTCCATGATGGGTACGGCAGGTTTCTGCAGGACTTTCCCTGTGATATGACTACCATCCCGCAACGTGGGCTGTAGTACGCCGGGGTTTCTGTAGCCAGCCTCCGTCCACTTCGCATCGACAACACGTTGTTCAGATGTGTATCTCCGCCGGATCCGCGCGCCTCGTTTCACGAGGCGCATAGGGGTTGGTGGCGGCGCTGACAATGCGCACGGGGGGGGGGGGGGGCACTGACCTCGTTCACCCGTGCACATGGGTATGTCTCTCGAGCGAGCGAAGCGAGCGAGGAAGGCGCACAGGAGCAGGGGGACGGGGGGTTGACGCATTTTGGTGGGTTTGGCGCATTTTGGTGGGTTTGGGTGCTGACGAGGCGCACTGGGGGCCAGGGGGTTGGGGCTAATGAGGCGCGAGCCCGGCCTGATTGTGTGTAATTATTACCAACATCCCTCAAACGCCACGAAAATTTGTATCCAGCCAAACAGTCAGCATCCACAGTCACTGAACCTTCGCAGGAGGTGATGAATTTGGGGCTGCAAAATCAGAAGGGAATCAGCAGAAATCAGCTTCCCAGAAGTGTCCCGAACACTCAGCGCCACATGGCACCGTTTCCTTGAAAACTGTGAGAGGGTTGGGATTGGAGGACGAGAGGTCTGATCTCCCGCCTCAAAGTGCTGCTGTGCAAGTGACTGGCCCCACGAGCTCATGAAGTAGCCGTGGGCGAATAGCTATGGACTGAAGACCGAGAGGCATCTAATGAACGCATTCGGCTGCGGTACAAAAGGTGAAACAGTGAGCAGCATGCAGTCAAAGGCACCCCCGGTCGGCACAAAAACGATCAGTATGCTCAGCTGCACCGGGCTGGATCAGGCAGGTTTCCGCGTCAAGCATTGGACCACCTCGTTCTTCACTCGGAACTCGCCGCGGTTGCTGAAGGTCAGCAGCTCCGTGCTGCGGCCCGACTTGTGCGGATCGGCGCCAGCCCAGCCGAACCGCATGCTCGCGCGCTTTTCCGCAAGGCTGTTGACCCGCAGCTCCACGTACGCTGCGCCGCCGGCGTACCCCAGGGCAGCCTGAAGCAGGGCCTCGCTCTTGAAACTCCAGTCCTCGCGGCTAAGGTCCGCCCCCACAACGTTCACAGACCCCTTCTGATCCGAGATCATGAGGTTCGCTGTGCCCTCCTCCAGCGCCAGACTGAAATTCGCGGACGTCTTTTGCGGATGCTTTTTGGGCTTGACTTCGGGCTTCTTCTTCTTCGGCTTTGGCTTCGGCTGGTCCCCACGGGTCTGCTTCGGCATCAGATCGCGCAACGTTGGTCCAGCTCCGGCGTAGTTGGAAGCGGAGGTCGGCTGACGGTCAGCAGACTGCGGCGTCGGCAGCGTGGCCACACGCGAAGCACCATCGGCAGTCAACTTCTTCCATTGAGTCTGCAAGGCCTGGCGCAGCAACGGAGAGGAGGTGCAGCAGATGGGGGGGTCTCGTGACTGACCGAGTGTACATATCACCACGTGCGCAGCCCGAGTCACCCCGTGAAACCACGGCGCCCCAAACCAAACTCCATGCCCACAAAATTTTGGGACATGCAGTGTGTTCTGCTTTTTCTTGATTTGCAGAATCCCCATTCAGATAATTCAGCCACGCCCCAGCACATTTTGCAGACCAGCGATCGTTCCATTGGGTAAGTTGCCTCTGTGGGCCATTGTTGGGTAACGGTGAACCAAATGCACGCGGGTGCTCCCCACCACTACCACTTTGCGAAATAGACAAAAGCCAACAAAAAAGCCACCACACAAATACAACCAAAGACACACCCCGACAGGGGCAGAGAGCGCCAAGCTGTGGTTGTTCTCAAATGGCGCCCGTTGCTCTCCATTCAGCCAACGCCATTAGAGGACCCCGAACGAGCAAAAAAGCCAGATCCTCACCAATTGAACTACCAAGTGAGAGCATTCACAACCTGGGGATTGAACCAACGGCCAAACGCGGCCGGATCTCGGGTGTAGCAGTGGAACATTTGCTCAAGACCATCGCGGCGCTTGCCCATGCAGACGTGCCTCCACTGCCGTATCATCTCCACCAGATCGCCGTCGTGCAGTGGGTTGATATCCTCCGGGGGAAACCGGGGCTGCTCGGACTGTTTGAGCTCCTTTTGCAATTGCCCGTACAACGCAGCTTCTGCATGCTGCCGGGCCTCCTGTTCCCACAAATGGACCTTCTTCAAGTTTCCCAAGTGCAAACCAATAGCGTCGCGGGAGATGTATACGCAGAGTTGTGCAGGGGACCTGTCGTGTTGCACGGGGGCTAATGGGTAGTGGCTGAACAATTACCAATCATTGCACGTAACACAAACGTCGATGGGGTACTGTGATTGCGGCTGCTTCTCGGGGTAATTCCCAACGCACTAGCAACCCGCCCGGCTCGCCCCGTCGTACCTGTTGTGCTGCTCCCCGAGGTGCCGCATGAACGCCTCGTGCTCTACGTAATTAGTACGGCACACGTTCCACCGGTAATTGTAGAGGGCGCGCACCACGTCGAACGGCTCGATGTGTGGCACAAAGTCCAACCCCTCGGGTGGCTGGAAGAAGCGCTCTACCAATTCGTTTTTGATGAAGGGTCCGAGGCCCAACTGCTCATACTTCTTGACCCGCATTTCGGCGCAAAGATCCTTCTGCAGTTGCCAAGCTGTGATAAGTGTGTGGATGGACAAGTATGACGTGATGAAGGCGTTCACCTGGCGCTCGGTCTTCTCCACCTCCAAAAGCGTGGGGACTTCTCGAAGTTTGATGCTCCCTTCATCAAACTCCGAGACAATCTTTTGCTTCAAAAATGTGAGGGAAACCGCCTTCCCTTCCTCCTTCCGGACCTTGACCAACTCCCGGGCATACTTCTCGACGACATCCGAGGAGACCTCGTCGGGCTCATCGTATCTTGAGTAGCGGCTATAGTGCCTTGATCGCATGCACGCAAACTAAACCTACAACGGAAACCTCACAAAAGCGACATGTTTCGGTGGGCGCTGTAGAGCACAAGAGGCGAAGTACCGTCGCAGATTAGCGAAGGTAGGAACCGAGGAGGGAGTGGAGAAAAGCGGGGGCATGAAACACCCAACAACGACAACCGGTAACCAAAAAAAAGTCACCGCCAGCGTCGTGCGCGGAATAGAGAAGGCAAGGGAGGAGACGGTGGCATGACGACGACGGCAAATGTTCCATGTCGCTCACGCCACTTCGAACCCAAAGCAAACGTGGAAATGCAGCTTGATCGATCCAAAACGACCCGACAACTGGGGATTGGGGGGGGCGCAACCTCCGTAAACCATGAATAGTGGTATTGCCAAGCCGAGCGAGGTTCCAAGTATGGGGCAAAACATATTCGTGGTTGGCGTTATGCATGCAAAGGAGAGTTCATATTGTGCGCCTTGGCGAAAATGGCCATGGTTTGTTTGGGTCACGATGCTTTGGGGCTTCAAAGCTCCAAGCAAATAGAGCACCAAACACAATCACACGATTACAATACCAAATAAGCAACTTCACCCTTTCGCTTCATGAATACCCACCCGTGTATGCACATATCTAACAATTTTGGTGTTGGCATGGCACAACCGGGAAACTTCGACACTCATGCCCAAGCTATTTTTGGGGTTAGTTTGGGGCTATTTCGGGGAACACTTTTCCATTCCAAGCAGGGGGGAAGAACTTCTTGACATCCAATGGCTTCACCAAACCGTCTTGGGTATTCTCTAATCCGTCTTTGCGGCAACGGAGGCTCTCGTTCCCACGTTATCACATCTTGCGTATCAACATAACTTAGATTCGAGATCCTTGGGGCATGTCTTCGCGAGGTGGAACCGTTCCTCTTGCTAGCACCGATATTGACACATACGACGACCGAGGAAACCAATTAAATTAAAGCGGCACAAGTTTGTCAGTGAACGAAGAGGTGGTGGTGAACCAAGTGCCACCAACTGTCTGTATGACTGTCCCCGTGTCAACCAATGCAAGGCGTAGAAGCACAGGGTGGGGCTTTTAACAAACGACAAATCGCCAACCATGGTCAATAGGGGTTGCATGGACACACAAAGAAAAGTGCCACAATTCCCGTTTGATGGATTTTCCCTCTCACCAACACAAGCGATTCTCGGATCCAAGAAGGTGAGAGCCTTACGTGCATTTGTGAGTTTTCTCTATTGGTCTCATCCTGACCTTAGGCATGTTAGAATCTACACACTTGAACAACATTGATCGGTCAATGGCAAGATGAGAGTTGTACAATGATCGTTCATTCCGGGCAACAAACCACCCATATCTTTCAACATTTGTCGCGTTGGAGAGAACGGCTCTTGCAAGATTCCGGGGACCCGTTCTTCCTCATTTCTCCCTCCTCCACTGAGGCCACCACCATCGATTTGTGCGCTTTTGAAGCAAAAGTGCTGCTTTATAAAAATGTCCAAATTCTTGAAAAAGTGCACAATATCTTGATGGTGACACCCCCACATTACCGTAGCATTGGATATTACCGGAGTTGAAGACAGTGCGCGCGGAGGCTATCGCACTTCCTTAACGAGATGATGTCCCAATGGGGCATCCTTTTGATGCCATGACGATTTTGAGTGTATCATTTCGTAGCAGAGGGACGCGAGGTTGCCGTTGGCAGAAAATTTCCTATATAATTGAGGAGACTATGAAGCTAGTGAGGCGTACGCACAAGACTGCTCACAAATGCATCATCACACCCAATCAAGGTGAAGGGGCGGACTCTGAGCCCAGGAGATGTGAAGGTCCAAAATTCAGTATGGTGTGTTGTGGCCCAGCACAAAGCTTGAGCTTGAACATTTTGCCAAGTGCATTCAACCATTTCAAGAAAAAAAATTGGATCACGCCAAAACCATGTTGTGGCCAAAATACATAGAAAGACATCACTTCACTTTTGGCTCGTAGAAGGGAATTGGGGAATTTGTGGATCCGGGCCGGGTTTCGCTTCCTTCGCCTATTGTGCATACGCAAAAGATCTTCAACAATTTGCATCGTGGTTCACAAATTGCTAATATTAATGTAAGAGGAGGATTTCGAGCACCAAAAAGGCGCTGTCGGCCATCCATTTTACGGGGCAACGGCTCCATGCAATGTTGGTCCAACATTACGACGCGAGAGGAGACACACGCACGCTAGCCAATTCTAAGCCTCGGTCTCTTTAGTGAGTCTTACAAGAAATAAAGCAAAGGCTTGCGCTTGGGAAAGAAAATACTCCAGAAAAATATCCCCTTTGCCTTGGGGTATCCGTAATTTCTTCACCAACTTAAACAACTGTACGGGTGTTTAACACACCATCGGGGAAATTTTTCCGTCAAAAGATAGCAGAATAATAACATAACAGAAAGTTAATTGGACTCAACTCCAAATCCAATTCTCGATCTCAAACTTCGACCATTCAGATTGAGAGAACGCGTGCGAGCCAAGTGAAACGCGCGCCTTGCTTTCTTTCTGTTTCCCTGAATCAAGTTGAATTGGGGACCAGAAGACAGCTCCGAATCAATATACCTATCACTAACAGAATATATAGATGAATTTCGATCCGTCCAATCTATCGATTTTATGTTCCTGAAGATGATGTCCTTGTACTGAGTGGTGGTAAAAGTTGGTGGATGATTGTAGAATCCTTGTGGGATTCCTAGCCCACGTGATGTGGGACTGTGGCAAGTGCATTCAAGGATTGCAATATGCTATATATGTGCATTTTCTTCACACCTCAACATAACCAACCTAATTTTTAGGGATTTTCTCGGGATTCGGTCCTCTAGTCCTCTTCCCTAGCCATCAGGGTCCCTTATGGTCATCAGTAGACCTGTGGGCGAGCCTAGGGGAATGGGATAATGGTGACACGAGCAATTGCACGCGTTTCATCGTAGATGATCTCGCAGGCTATGTTGAATGTGTTTTGATTAGCACGTCCGCCACATTCAACTACCTTTGCCGAACTCCGAGCATTTTCCGCCCGTGGGTCACAGTCGCGTCGATTTCTCAATATTTTTTGGGGATCTGCTGGATTTTTCTGGATAGATCTACAGATTGAGAGCCAGGCTCTCGATTGATGTAAAAAAATCCAGAATTGGTGCTAAAAATCGCCAGATCTGGCGCTGGGAACACAGCGCTCTCAGAAAGTGCGCTAAATGCGGGACTTGCCAAATGGCGAGCATATCCGATGCGGGTCACAGTCACGGCTCGTTTGTCGGCTACATAGCACCAAATCTTATAAATTGTGGTTCTACGGGTAACTACGGACCCAGGCTAGGTAGGAGGGACGGATCCGGAGGGTTTTTTCTGGTTGGGCCCTTTTTTTTTCTTCGGCAATGACGGTACCTCCTGCTTTTCACTACGGTTTTCTTGTTTTTCTCAACGGTGTCCATGGAAAATAGCCACCCTGGTCTTGATGAAGGACAGTTTTCTTTGTCCTTCAAGTGGACAGATTCCACAAGTCTCCGGTTGGCTCAAAAGGATCCTTTTGCGGCTGCTCTACTCGATGAAATAGAGAGTAGTGTGGGTTTGAGCAGGGAGCAGTCGAGCAGTTCAGAGGGACTGCTGTTTTCTGCCAGTGACGTTGAAGAGTCGGATAACGAAGAAGAAACCGACAAACAAAAGAACGCAAATCTAGACACGATTCTAGACTTTGTTCCTTGCTCACAACCAGATTCTGATGAGGGGACGAGTCATCATGACCATTCTCCTCTCAAAAATCTGGAAGATGCATCCGTAAATCGTAGTGGTCGACCGGTGCGGGCTGCCTCACTTGGGGTGGCTCAATACTTGGTGGCAGCCAAGGAGGCTGCCTCTTCCCGGGCTTGTGTTGAGGCCGGACCAAGGGGTTTGCGGACCAAGAGTCAAAAGAGGACGGTGAGTCAAACGGCAGTGCGCCGATCACAGGCCGAATCATGCATGCCGGGATCTGGTGTCGTGCAAACTTCCACCCAACCTGCTCCTCCTCTCACCTCTCGTTCCTTGTTGTTGCCTCAATACGCCTCAATACGCCTGGACATCGTGCTGGTGCAAGGGGGAGAGCTGACCGGTGATGAGGTTGTGCAGGACCTGCAGGTAGAGGTGGATGAGAAAGAACAGAAAAAGGTAGACGCGGAGCGACGCAAGAGAGAGCGCGAGCAGAAACGGGACGAAAAGAGGAAAGAGGAGGAGGATAGGAAACAGAAACAAGAGGAACGCAAACGGGCCGCAGAGGAAAAGAAACAAAAGGCAGCGGAGGACAAACAGCGACGCGACGCGGAACGTGCGGAGGCGAAGCGGAAGAAAGAGGAGGAGCGGGCTGCCACGCAGGCATCCCGACCCCGCCGCGGCACCAAGCGGAAGGCGCCCGAACCCGACATGTGGGATGACGGCACCACGTGCCCCTGCGGCCAGGATGTGGGCACCGGCAAGACTGAGAATTGGGCCCAGTGTGATGCATGTGACTGCTGGATCCATGATGGTTGCTTTGGGCTCGATTGGGGGCGTGATGGCCCCTACATCGAGCAGAGCGACAGCCGCTGGCAATGCTCTTTGTGTGCGCCCAGGTCCGATGACGACTCGGATGGTGACTCCCAGCCCAATATGGCTGGGAGTGACAGCGAGTAGCGAGTCGTAGATTGGGGAGGGGGGTGGGGGTCACAAAGGGGTGGGTAGGGGGGCGGGGGACCAAAAAAAGGGGGTTGGGGGCACCATGGACACCGTTGGGATGACAAAAAGGCCTAGTGAGAGCATGAGCAATGCCCCCATGCGCCGAAGGTATACCCTCCCTCCTTTAGTGTAGCAGGCCCCATTTGTGGCAGCATGCAGATTTGAGCTACATCTACGTGCGCGCCTCATAGTTTGGGGTAGATATGTCCATTTCATGAAAAATTGGTGTATATGAGTAGGGTGGATCGTCCTCTACAAGATGACCAACTTGGTTTTTGCGTGGTGAGCCAATAAACCCTCTCCCGAAGCGCGACCGTGACCGGTACTCAACAGAAATCAGCAAAAAACTGCAGCTGGGCAGTGAACTCTTGAGCAAAACCCTCTCCCTCCATGGGGTAAATCGTGTCAAAACAAAGCAACGAAGGCATTTCTGAGTAGCCTGGGTCAAGCCCTACGCGTACATATGTTTAGATTTTGCCAACTCATCGGTGACATCACTCACTAAGCTTGACCGTGACCCGCGCAGTTCTGGACACGTCATTTGGCAACTGCTGGCTTATCGGCAAATCACCCTGAAACGCGCGCCTTGCTTTCTTTCTGTTTCCCTGAATCAAGTTGAATTGGGGACCAGAAGACAGCTCCGAATCAATATACCTATCACTAACAGAATATATAGATGAATTTCGATCCGTCCAATCTATCGATTTTATGTTCCTGAAGATGATGTCCTTGTACTGAGTGGTGGTAAAAGTTGGTGGATGATTGTAGAATCCTTGTGGGATTCCTAGCCCACGTGATGTGGGACTGTGGCAAGTGCATTCAAGGATTGCAATATGCTATATATGTGCATTTTCTTCACACCTCAACATAACCAACCTAATTTTTAGGGATTTTCTCGGGATTCGGTCCTCTAGTCCTCTTCCCTAGCCATCAGGGTCCCTTATGGTCATCAGTAGACCTGTGGGCGAGCCTAGGGGAATGGGATAATGGTGACACGAGCAATTGCACGCGTTTCATCGTAGATGATCTCGCAGGCTATGTTGAATGTGTTTTGATTAGCACGTCCGCCACATTCAACTACATTGACAATGAGGAGTATTTCTGGGTGTAGAAAAATAATCATTCAATGCCACCAGGTGCAGCTCAAGACGTCGTCGTCCTTGGACATGTTGGTGTCCACATAGAGGACAAGTAGAAGGATGGAAGGACAAAACAACTAAGGTAAGGAAGCATGTCGGATGTTATCCTAGTCACATTTGGCAATGTTGCAACATGAAGAGCGGATTGACAATTTTGCGCACTTTTTTATTGTGTGGTGCGTAGCCCTTCGTCTTGTGGTTCAGCTATGTTCGTGCTGTCATCAGCATGGCTACCGTTTTGCCTGAAATTACCCTCCGTGTCAATCACGTGCAATGTGCTACTGCTCGGCAATGGCTTGGAGACAATGGTGCGCCATTGTAAGGCGTATATCTCTAGTACCCCTCGAAAGCTCGCGATATTCTTTGCTAGGAGTTTTGTGAGTAACGAAGGAATGCCTCTTGAACATCTTGCGCACCGACCTGTTAGCAACCACCTCGGACCCTATTTTGAAAATTTGCGTCCACTGCAGAGATGCACACTTACATCAATTCCTTTTTGGAAGATGAATACCACATGAGGGCCTCAAGAGCAAGGCTCATCCCAACAGTGCAAGGGTTTGGACGTTGAAATGGGTCAATAGCCCATGTTATTTGACTGCAAAACGGGTTAACCTATCCACAGTTGGGCAGGGGGATAACCTGTTTTCCTCAAAAAAACCGGGCTATTAACCCATTTCTCAAGCCTGCTTAACTCATTTTATTGCCGAAAAAAGGGAAGTAAAACGAGTTTGCCTTAACAAATTTTTTTTGAAGATGAATTCATCATGAAAAAAAATTACCCGACATAGTGTGCCATGCACCTACAAAGCAAAGAAACGATGAACCAATTCAGCTTGAAAAAAAAATTGTTCAAAGCGCACCCGGTGATGTGGTGTACCCAAGAAGCAAAGGAATAATCCACCAATTCATCTTCAAAAAAAAAAGTTGAAAGTGCACCTACAAAAAGAACTGTCTGGGTTACCCCCCCCCCCCCTAAGCATCCCTTCGGAGGCGTCAATTTTTGTGGGAAACGTTGAATTTTGTGGGTGCAATGTGTTTCTCATGGTTGTCGCAACTCCTTTTGTGCATCCGGGTATTACATTTCTCCATGTATTGTGCAAAGCGATGGGATTCGAGCGAGGATGCTACGGACATTGATATGTTCCTTGTGGGTGCCCGCGCCGGTCCTTCGTCGCTCCCCAAACACGTGGCAGGAAAACACGGAGGTTACCGTATAGGAGACCATATTCCGTGAGAAAGAGGCATGTTTGATGATTAGGTTTTGGGTTGGTGTCTCATTGTTTTTTTGGTATCTTGCACACATTGGACATACAGAGCACGCGTGACACACCCCGCCACCGCGCCGCGCCCAGCACCGCGCAAAGCCCCGGTGATTTTACAGGTGATTCTAGAGGAGCCTGCTCAAATTTACCATTTTGAGTGCACCCAAGGAACCAGATCACTATGAATTGCAAGGCGAGTGGCATTCATCCATGTCGTGATTATGTAGACACATCAGCTTTCAGCACTTAAATACATAATCGTAAACCATCGCTTGCGCAGTTGTAGCATACCGCGACTCTATTCACACTATGCTCCAAGGTTGTGCGCTTGAGAACGCTTTATATCCGGGGCATGGGCCCGAGGATATCCGCAGATATCCGGGGCATATGACCCGGGATATAGCAGCGGTGATATCCTGGGTCATATGCCCCGGATATCTGCTGATATCCCTGGGGCATGTAGCAAATCATCAAATTTGTAGATTAATCACCGCGAACAACAGAATCACCCAGGGTTGTGACCAATCAATGAAACCGCCTTTCCGAGGCGGTTCCAATGAGCTAAGGAAGAGAAGGCCTCTAATAGTGCCACTTTGTCACCAAAGCGTGAGGTCGTGTGTGTTAGCCTCAGTCGAGTCAAAGTAGAGAAGAAACGGAAGGATAGGACACCGTCTCCATCCTCTCCGAAGATCGTCATGGATCTAACAGCGGAGGAGGAGTATGCCACCTTCCCTCTCACACAATTGAGTGAGAAAGAACCTTCTATATATTCCTAAGGAATATGTGCTCAATGAGAAAGAGAGCATTGTATATGAACGTGAGATGTACCGTTCTCGTGCATGGGATGCCCCAGCAACACTTGCCAAGGCCCCAGTAAGTCAAGATTTGTCCAGTATTCCATCTCCTTTTGCCCAGGCTGCATTTGAAGAGCAACCCAAAAAAAAGGTGAAAAAGGAAGTGCAGGTGAAAAAGGAAATGCTACGTTACCGTTGTGATTATGCCATTAAGAAGAATGTAGTTGGTGTCCAACGATCGTGTGACATTTGCCATGCTGTGTACCATATGTCTTGTGCCAAGCTCAGGTTTCCTCCGAAGTTTGGTTCCTGGGCCTGCGAATCTTGTGTCAGAGACATGATTGGCTCCCAATAGACCATCAATATGTGCCTATATTCCATGTTTGTAGAGAGCTTACTTGTAGCACCATGAGAGAAAGTGTGTCTCGGATTTGTTCCACTTGAAGTGTTGAGGCATCAAGGGCGAGGGAAGGGTTGCGCGCAAGGATCCCGGGTCATATGCCCCGGATATCTGCGGATATCCTCGGGCCCTAATGCCCCGGATATAAGAATTGGGCCTAATGACCCGGATATCTGCGCTGTATCCCAGGGCATATGCCCCGGGATACAGCGCAGATATCCGGGTCATAGGCCCAATTTTTGTATAGAGTTGTGTCATGCTGATGCATTTGCAGTAGTTACTACTGAGTTTCATTTCCAATATTGAGAGGGCTTATTGTGGTTGCACACATCCGGGGTCCCAAAGAGCATGGTGCTCACGCTTGATCCATCACCTATGAACGCTCTCATGATGTGGTTCACCTTGTTGCGTGCATGTCTAGATTGCATGTCTCCTGCCAGTGCATAGAAATCATGCGTCAGAAAACATGGTTGCCACGCTGCCTTGAGAAGCGTACCGCCCCCAAAAAGTGCTTCCAAACCACTTGCCAAGGTTTCTATGAAGTGTGCACTTGTAGCCCATTTCTATTTTTTGAGGCATGGCGGTCCCCCGCCCAAAGCATTGCATCAAGGCGGCCTAACCATGGGCAGTGTATGCGTTCATGGCGAGCCGAAGTTCTCCGAAGGACAGCCGCGAGTATTTACAAACCTAATCAGGGTGGAAAACACGTGCATGAGTTGCACCATGGGCCTGAAAAGGGTAAAACACAGGTGGTGGTCTTTTCGGTGACCGATGCAAAGGGATTGAGAGCCTAAAAAGGCAAAAAAGAAAAAGATCAAAAGTGAGACAGTGGAACAAGACCAATGGCTGGAGCAGTTGAGAAGTGAGCAAAGGCATGGGCAAAAAACAAACAGCAATTTGAAATCTGACTTAGATCGATGGCAATCTGGCAGTCCTGGACCTGAACGTGGAAAAATTAGTAAAGTACAAAGCCCATTAAGAATTCTGCTCGGTTCTTTGTGCTCTTACCTTGCTTGTCTTGGAAAAAATAGAAAAGCAAAAAACAATCTAATGAAAGATTCAAACAACAAAGACTCAATGGACCTCTAAGGACCTCCTTGTGCGTGGTGCTGTGCGTGCAGTGGTGCTGTGCGTTGTGATGGTGCAGTGTTTTGTGATGCTGTGTGAAGTGAAGTGGTGGATTGATTTGTGTATGAGTGAGGTGAAACTGTGGTAGTTTCCACAGGGGTTGCCGGGAATTGAATGCTGGGGGTGTTGGAGGAGTGGTTGTGTGCTGTGAGGGGAGAGCTGGGATTGGGGGGGGGGGGGCTGATGAGTATCAGTGTGTTAAAGTAGAGTGAAGTTGTAGTGTTGACGGGGTCTCAGTGAGTTTGTCGCTGGAAGTGCTTATTGTGACGTCGTCGCTGGAGGCGTCTGAGCAGTTGCTGTTGAGTTGGGATCACTGTCTTCGTGTGTCAAAGTGAAATGATGCTCCTAGTGATTGTGGTTGCTGGCGGGGGGAGTTTTGGTGTCTGTGGAGGGGTGGCAGTGGGATGAGGCTGGTTCAGGGTGAGTTGGTGCTGCTGACGGAGGATAGTGAGTTGAGGGTGGAGAAGTGAGATGATGATTGCATAGATTTCCGCGGGGTAGGATCCTTTGAGAGGTGAGCCTGCAACCTCACTCTACCTCAACACACTGATTCTCATCCCCCCCCCCCCCAGTCCCAGCTATCCTGCTTACAGCCACTCCTACAGCACTCCCAGCACTCAATGGATGGGGTTGTCGATGAGCCATTGTTTAGTGTCGTTTAAAAGGGTGTTGAGGGGTTTTTGTCGGTGTTTTAGAGCTTGGTGGAGCAATTTTGTGTTGGAGTAATATGTTGTGTTTGGTTGGGGGGTGCGCAGCTGATTGCTGAGTGTGTTCGGAATGAGGGTGCGGATGAAGTTGCGGCGGTCGCCTTTGGAGGCGGTGGACCACCATGTGGTGACGATTTTGTGGAAATGTCCACTCCAAGTGTTGAAGAATTTGTGACGTATTGTGTTAGTGGTGTGGCATTCGGTGATAAAGGCGATGGGGTCTAAGGGGTGATGGTGGTTGCAAAGAGGACAAAGGTATTCGTTGAGGATGAAGTGGGGTTGGTAGCCTTTGCAACAAAAAAGGCCGTTCACCCATTTAAAAATGAAGGTGGAGAACCAAGATGACTTAAGAAAGAAGTGGTTACTTCGGGAAAGGTGGATATTGTTGTGATGGTGGATGGAAAGTTTATGTTTAGTGAGTTTAGAGGTAATTTTGCCGGGTAGTGGAGTTTGATTGAGGGCCATAAGTGTGGAGGTTGTGGGAGAGAGAAGATAGTTGAAGTGGGTTGTGCTCCATTTGGAGACGTTGTCCGCTACGTCGTTGCCGGGGAAGTTTGCATGTCCTTTGATCCAGGTGAAGATGGTAGTAATGTGATTTAGGTTTTGAAGAAGATGCCAAATGAGGTTGTACCAAAGAGCAAAGGAGTTGTTGCTGGTGGTGAAAGGGGGGGAAGTGATGTGGAGGAGGAAATTTAGAGTGAGGCAAGTGCTTAAGTTGTCAATGGCATAGATGATCGGTTGTGGGATCCCTAACCTCCAACACCTAACCCCAACTTCTACATCTAACCCTTGGAATGAACCGCTCCCCACCTATAGCACATCTTCCACCAACCCCCACCCACTGCACTTTCCTTCTCCTTCATCTAGAGAACCACTCAATAAACAACCACACTCTAAACGCCATACCACAAGACCCAAACCCCCCACCAAAGCTTCAGCCATACAACTTCAGCACTTTCCACCTCAACCACTTCATCCCCACATAACCAACCTCATCCCTCCTCCAAATAATGCCTAGTTAACAAAAAAACTGGCTCCCCCTGCCACCTGCATTCCCCGACCCCAAATACCACTGAAGCATCTTCAGCAACAACTTTACTGAAGCTCCGGCAACATCACTCACTGCACTCTCTGACCCCCCCCCCTCCCAATCTAAACTTTCTCCTGTATTTCAATCACCCCACTGTCACCCCTCCACATACATCACCAATCCCCTCGTCAACAACCACAGTCGCCAGGGCACTTCCAACAACAATTCTCATTACCCCCCCCCCCCCCCGCAGATATCCTGCTCACAGCCACTCCTCCAGCACTCTCAACACTCAATGCCAACGTCACTAGCACTACTCACCCTGAAACAGCCTCATCCCACTGCCACCCTCCACAGACATCAACACTCCCCTCGTCAGCAACCACAATCACCAGAGCACACCCAGCGACCTCAGCATCAATTCACGCTGACAAAAAACGTGATCTTAAATCAGCAGCAAATGCTCAGACACCTCCAGCGACGATATCAATACAAGCACTTCCATCGACAATGTCTCTGAAATATCAACGATGTAGCCCATTTCTATGACCTGTTGAGTTGTTCAAGGTGCACTACCAAAAGTGGCAGTGTTGCTCCGTCGAAGAGACATCCTTGAGAACGTACCTTTGCTCCATGCATGTCCCCCTGCGCACCGTGTGCCCTTGATTATCTATCCCTTAGAGGTTGAAAGAACCGCCATGTACCCTTGGTGGTGTTGGGGAATTGTTGCACAAAGCCGACTATTGTCCAAGAGGGGGGGGGGGGGGTTGGCACTAAGCCTTGACCATTCTCAAGCCCTCTTGGTGGGGTGTTGTGCTCTACCGTTGTCATCGGGTCATGAGGTGTTTCCTCAATTTAAATGTTGTCTCTCGGCCTTGTTCATCGGTGCCGCTATCATTGTCATATGTAGCCTTTATGGAAGAACAGATTAGCAAGAGGTTGTTCATGAAGAGGCAAAACATTTAACATTTGCGTTTTTCGCTGTGCATGTAGGGTCGCGGTGGTGTTGGTGCCAAAAAGCCCCCTATATATGGGGATGGGGACACTTTGCACTCCCAAATAGACCATTATATATGGGTGTGGGGACACTTTGCACTGCCAAAAAGGCTCCTATATGAGGGCAAAGGCTTTTGCTTTGGGGCTCCTAGCAGCTGGGGAGGGTTTGTATCGTCGGGCCTTCCCATGATCTACAACATTTCTTGAACGAATGCATTTGTCATACCCAGTGTTTGTTCTGGGCCCAAGGAGGACCACCCTCATGATTGATGGGTGTCCCTGCCTTCTTCCGTTGGCTGCTGGCCACGTGGCCTCAAGCTGTGCAAACAGTGGCAGATGAATTTGCAGAGGGGAAAGGTACGTCCCACTCTCACTTGGGCCACCCTATCATTCACCCATGTGTTGTGTCTAGTTGAAAGGGGGTGTTCCGGTCTGTGGGGGGGAGGGGGGGGGGGGCTCTAGCCATCCAGCCACCCAGTGCCCTGCCACCTTGCCACCCAACCACCTAGCCACCTAGCCATATTGTGTTGGTCCCAGCCGTTTCTGGCCAGCCACGGCCAGCCAAAGGGGGGGGGGGGGCAAGGGGGGGTCAACCAACCTGGCCGCGGCTAGCCGCAGCTTGGAACGCCCCCAAACGACAGAATGAATATGCAGTGGCCCTTTGATTCATTCATTCATTCATTCTGTGGGGGCTTATACCCTCGCCTGGGCAAGTCCGCGTGTGTTCGTGAAAAGAAGGAATGTAAAGCGGGATGATAGGTGGTGTGAGCGGAACGAGCAACACTCATGGCATTTGCATGGGTCGGGGCATGTGTCCGAGTGGCCCATGAAGGGTGGATGGGTTTCATGTAATGAGTTGTTCTCCTCGGGAGTTTGGGAGAGCGCTTGCTGCCAACGTGTCTCATTGGCCTCACAGAGATCGACTGGGCGGATCCTAACCCCAATGGAGTGGAAATCGATTGCCTGTATTTGGATATGAACGGCATCATTCACCCTTGCTTCCACCCGGAGAAGGGGGCACAGCCCACAGGTGAGACTGAGATTTTCAAGGGCATCGAAGTCTACCTCGAGCATGTGGTATGCCAGGGTTTCGTTTCTTTTGAAGCACAGGGCCCTGAACCATACTCTGCACGTACACTATGCGCGTGTATTCCTGTCTTCGTGTCTTCGTGGGTTCCAGCAGAAATAACAACAGTCCCAGAGTTTCTCTGCGCTTCGCAACGGCCCTCATCTTTTCCACTGCAGCAATGGGACAAGGTGGGGGGCCACGGCGTGAGACATATGCATGTGCAACGTGGTGTGTACATAAGTCAAGGAGGACGCTAGTCGAAGGCAGCGTTGTGAGAACTTGTAGACAGGAACACGTGATGTGCGGTACACTGAAGAAACCCTGGTCACATTCTGGCACCGACTTGAGCAAATTGCGTGCTGGTGCATTTGAACCCGAAAAATGAAGAATGCAAAAACTCCACCGTGCATCATCCCTCATCCCACCAGAGCCGGATGGGTGGAGGCACCCGACTCCCACAGACATCGTTCACCCCATCCCTCTGGACCGGTGATAGGGTAGCCCTGCAAGCCCTGGACAGCCACCCTGGGCGAGGGTGGGATCGAACGGCCCCCAGTAGGTGGTAACCCCCAACCAACGAAGGTGAAGTCAACGACCGCTGGTACACAAACTTATGTTCTTGCACCTGGGTATTTTCTTTTTCCATCAGATTGAGATTGTGGTTTGTATTGTGGGTTCACCGTTTTAGCTAAGATCAAGTGCAGTTCTTATCAAGTTAAGCTGATAAGAACAGATACTGCACTTGATCTTAGCCACAACGGCGAAATCGTTTTGGCTAAGGTTGTAGTATCTGTTCTTATCAAGTGAAGCTGATAAGAACAGATACCGCGATTGATCTTAGCCAAAACGGCGAAACCACAATCCAAACCACAATCTGAATCTGATTGAAAAAGAGGGTGCCCTCTCCGCGTCCCCCCCGCGTCCTCCCCCGCACCGCCCCCCGCGTCCCGCTGTACCGTGAAAACGATGATATTTGTCTTGATTACAACCCAAAGGGAAGAGCCCCAAGAGATGGCTCAGTGATTCTTGAATTTTGAGAGGTTTTGTTGCCCCACGGATTTTTTTGAACAATATGGTCACTTTTTGTTCCTTCGTCCTTGTTTGGTGCACGTTAATTGCGCAAATATTTTGCAAGAAGACTACATCCCCAATTGGGCTTCTGACTTTTTTTTTAACAACATGCATTTGAGAATCATTTATTTCTTTCTTCTTGCACGCCACACTACGTTACCGGATGGGACGTGAACTATTTTGTGTCGTCATGCCTTTCGCTCGGAATGCTGAAGGTTTTGTTTCTTTGGCTATTTGTCATTGCTGAAGGACATGTGTACATGTGAGTTGCAACGCCGTGTATATGTTGTGGCATAGGATTCCGGTGGATGCTTGCGATCCAAAGGGCCATCCTGTGTTAGTTTCTGTTGCATTGAAGGATAGGAGGGCCTGGGAGGGCATAAGCCATGCCAAACCCCAAAAACAGTTGCACATCTAGGTCCCTTGAAAACGGCCAATTTCATGCCCTCCCCGCGTCCCCCCCGCGTCCCCCCCGCGTCCCACCCCCGCGTCCCCCCCGTGTCCAAGGCACCCTCTTTGGTTGGGGGTTACCACCTACTGGGGGCCGTTCGATCCCACCCTCGCCCAGGGTGGCTGTCTAGGGCTTGCAGTGCTACCCTGTCACCGGTCCAGAGGGGTGGGGTGAACGATGTCTGTGGGAGTCGGGTGCCTCCACCCATCCGGCTCTGGTGGGATGAGGGATGATGCACGGTGGAAGTTTTGCATTTTTCACAACCTGCATGGTGATTGCAACAGTGCCAACTTCTCCTTCCTAATTATTATACTTCTACACAGCTAATATGCATTTGTGAACAGACCCCTGGGCTCAGGGTAGTCTTCTTTCTTGTGTAGTTTCCCATTTAGTGTGCTTGGTGTCTAGGGATACCCTCCTCCATGACAATTGTGGACCACTCGGATCGTGATAAAGGAGACGGGGCAATCTCCAGAGCCCGCCTAACAGTCCCTCTTGCACATCTTCTGTGGCCCCTCCCCGTTTCCTCGGGATGGTGCTTCCGCAACAGCGGAGGGTGGGGCAGATGGTACGCCATGTCCGCATGCGCGGCTGTATACGAACGAGTTCCGAGGGAAGTATGGTAAAAACGGTGTGCAGAAAATTTCTACACCTTTTGCCCCCCATTTTGAGGATTTTGGCAGAATGCTTCCGGACCCAAAATCTCACTAGTTGTGGAGACACGACATGGGTCGGCGGCCGGGTGCACTCAGCACTCTGGGCCCTGCTTTCCTTGTCAGGTACTGCGTGAGCAGCATTTTTCTACATACTCCGCCCCCCCCCCCCCCCCGCTGCACCATAAGCACAAGGCGGATCGACAAGGCAGGTTTACTCCGCTGGTTCAGGTCTCAATTGCTCGCCCTCGGAAACTCTTGTTCATGGCAATGGACGGTGTGGCCCCGAGAGCCAAGTTGAACCAACAGAGGGCCCGAAGATTTCAAGCGGCCAAAGAGCACGATGACCGCAACAAAGTTCAAAACGAAATGCGGGAGCAGTGGGGGTTCACGCCGCTTGAAAACATGTCAGAGGAGGAGTTTGCGCGGCTGAAGGACAGCAACGTCATTACACCTGGTTTGCCCTCGTGTTGCGCGTGGTCTGGTGGGAGAAGGGGGTGGTACAATGTCAACCATTGTCAGAAATGTGCAGCCAAAAGCTGTGACTAGTACAAACCTCCAAAAGAGACATTTCTATGTCACACAATTGTGAATGAATATGATACGAATGGGGTGTAATCCATCAAAGACACCACAATGTATGATTCCCTGGCAAATCTCTGACGGGTGCGTTGCAGATACCTCAAGACTACTGTCAAGTGCGATTTGAAGCTGGAGTGACCCCTTTCAGCCATACCTTGACTGCACTTTTTTGAGGTTTGGAAACAATCTGCTCATGGACAAAAAAGCTAAACCCAAATCCTGCACCACACACACGGTTCATAGTAATCATTCTTTTTGGCCAAGTGGAAACCTCGCCCCAAAAATTTTGATCCTTCTGATCCTGACACAAAGTCTTTCCAACGAAAGAAGGATGCCCCCCATGTGGTTACAAGTTTTGGCTGGAGGGGTGCTACCATGGAATGGATTCTGGAAAACGTGAGTCACAATGCTGAAGGTGGGGCTGGTGAGCAGTCTAGTTTCTTCGCACGAATCATGGCCTCAAAAGCTACCTTCTGAACCACATTGCATGCAGCAAAGTGCTCTTCGATCCAGCCCATACTTTCGGTGAGGTCAAACGAGTATTTGCCTTTTTAGCCCATTGTTGCATATTTTTGTTGTATTTCTCTGCACAAGAGCACGGCCATTGTGCATTGACTAGTGTCTGGTGTGTACATGGAGTGTCTTGTGGAGGTGTAGCTTTGCACCCCAAACTGATGTGCTTATTGACAGGCACGCAATATGTACAACACGTTTTGGCCATTTTAGAACCGACAATCTGTGATGCACTATCTTATGCACACTGCATCTTTACATTGGGTTTACATTTTGTACATTAGATGGTGGAACCAGCTAGGTGTTATCACCCTTTGTAGTGTCTACGGTGGACCTACCGGTTTGGCAAGCAACAAGCAGCAAGCAGTGAGCAGTAGCAAGTAGCAAGCACGCGCAAAATGGGCAAAAATCAGATCTCCAACGTGGTGCTTCAGATTCGGCCGAAATTTTGGTGAATGATAGCTATGGTTGTGAAGTATCATCCCACAAGCAAGCAAGAAACTCAATGGTGGCGTCCGGGAATGGTATTCGCAAGTGGCAGGCCTAGGTTTCAAACTTTGTCAAAAATGGCCCCCAAAAAGCCCCATTTTGGCCAGTTTGGGTGCCTAGCATGTCCTTGGAGGGGGCCATTTGAATGGGAACCAACTTGGATGATGAACTAACACCTTTCATCATTGTCTAGTGGATTTCGCACCCAAGTGGTGGGCTCAACGACATCTTATTGGGCCCAAAATACCGTAAAATGAGCCTTGAAAAGCACCCTTTTGGTAAACTTTTTCAAGTTCCAACTTCATTTGCTATTTTTGACAGCCATGGATTGCGCTGGGCGCCCTTGTGGTGGTAAATAATCATGAAGGGGGTCGTTTGCAAGGTGTTTCCATGCTGTCAACACCCTTCCATGCCCTATTGGCACCACCAGCGGGCACAACGCACGGGCTAGGGTAGGGTTACAGGGGTCACCGGTGGGTCCAAAAGTGGTCAAAAATGATTTTTCTAAAGTTGTTCCGAGACCACTTGGTGTGATCAAACAAGTGGTTTAAGGCTATTTTGAACCATATTTGACCATGAAAGCCTATATTAGCCCATGAAAGTTCCCCAAAAGCCTTGAAATGGGCAATTTTTGGGTTTAATACGACCCTTCTCAGGACCTCCTCCAGGTGGGGAAGGCTGGGAATCGAATCCGTGGTGAAACGCCTACGCCTGTGCCTATTTTATACCTCTGACCACTGAATTATAGGAGTACCCCCAGCGGTTGGCGGTAAACCGACAGCAGTTGGTGTCTAACCGGTGGTGGTTGGCGGTGAACCGAACCGACGGTGCAGAAAGTGCGAGAGAGATCGCCTCTGAGAGCCCTGCAGGGGAAAGGGCCCGAGAAAAGGGGGCAGGATGTTCGAGGGTTGTCACGCTCAGACTGTACACCCTTCATCAGGGACGGAATTCATGGATCGATTGTCGCGTCACCTGCGGCAGTTTGTGAGCCACAAGCTGCACAATGACTGGCAGCACCTCCATATTATTTTCTCGGATTCGTCGGTTGCTGGAGAGGTTTGCATTTGGACAGCAAAGCGTGGCCCACTCGTGCATTGCCCATCCTAATGACACGGCCCATTTTAGGTGGAGTTCAGAGGGGCGCGGGAAGAGGTGTACCATGGAAGAACAGGAACGAGGGATTACTGCAGAAATGAACAGAGGTGTTTGAGGCAGTAGGGATGATCAGAACGAAGGAGTGCACCAGGGAGGATAGGGGAGGCAGAAACTGGAAGCAGGGTAGCAGGCAGCAGCTTCACGATGGAGAGCCCGCCGATGGATGGGTAGAATTGGCAGGTAACTGGATCCAAATTGTGTTCGTGGGAGTACGGAGCGCGCCGTTTCTGCCGACGGGCTCCATGACTGAGAGCTCTTGACCAGTGCTCAGGGGACATCCCCCATACGCAGCATTTGCCCCATAGACGTCCACACCCTGCCACTCTTCCAAGCTTACAATGTTAGACCCCAGTGTTTCCTTCGCCTGCCCTTTTACTGCACTATACAACGGCTGACTACCACAGGAGGCCCCCCACTGCCCTGGCCTCCGACCTCCCCCCAATTTGCCGAGACCTAAATTTTCATTGTGAGGAATTGTTCAGTCAATGAAAGGATTTCCCCTCTTGGGCCTGGTTTTTTTTTGGCCTCACCTCCAGCCCCTCATTTCTTCCAAAAGCAAAAGGATCTTTCCTGAGGAAGCCCCGCCCCGACCGCGTTAGTGTAGTCGTTTAGGCCATAGAAATGAACGGTGCTGCCAATCCCAAGACACGTTCCCCATCTTTGCGCCCGCCCTGTCTTCAACTGCAGTCATTTTGCATCTGAAAAATCTCTGCAGTGTCCGGAATCCTCTTGTTCCACGGCATTTTGGTTCATGTCATGCTTGTAATTGGCATTTGTCCAGCCAAAGTGGAGACAACTGGAGCGTTCTCTGGGACATCCTTACACATGCACCCCCATACTCACATGTGCACTGGCAGAGGAATATAAACCAGGGCAGAGGCCGAGGGGGGGATCATTTATAGTCCGCAAATTTCCGCAAATATGCGCAAATTTTCCGCTTTTGTGCAACCAGGGCTTGGTCAGAACATGCGCGGTCGATGTTTACCTGCAAGGGGGAATTTTCTGTCGCAAACAGCACATGCCAAATGAAGCTAGATCTCTCCAATTTTTCCAAAGAAACACAGAGTGAAAAATGGAGCACTGCAAGCTTTACCTGCTTGGCCCCAAAATCAGGGCTAACTGGGAAAAAGGGGTCCTGGTTCGTTGCGTGGGGGCAGCATCCTTTCGCCGACGGAAGACGAGCGCTGCAGTGCACTCCGTTATTTGCCCTGCCGTGCTGCTGCCAGGGGGAACACAAACTGGTGCACTTCATCCGCCAGCAGCGGACTCAGCCCCACTACGATCCAACCACGACGCACTGCATTTATGGGGCGGATGCCGACCTCCTCTTTCTCTCCCTTTGTACCCACGAGCCCAAGTTCTACGTGTTGCGTGAGGACGTTCGGGAGTGGGAGGCCGACACCCCTGCGTCTCAGCGCTTCTGCATGTGCAGCATGGAAGTATGTGGGATTGGCACGTGGTGTTGGTGAGGGAATACGGCAGATGGTCAGGGTGTTCGTTACATGTGGATTCGCTGTGCGGGATCCTACGAACGGTGCTGCCTGCCGCAGTGGACATTGCGAAAGATCATGCACAAAAAAAAGTCCGGTGCGATCTAACCCTTGCCGTCAGCTTTCTCCGTGGCGGCTGGTCCAGGGAGGCTTGGATACCCTCTGCCGTTCCGCCTCTTGATGAGCTTCAGCTCCTAGAGGGCCCAGACCACCCCTGCTCGGACCTTGAGCAGGGTGGTCTGGGCCTTAGCCTGGGCTCCCCACACACGAACCTGGACCTGGGATAACAGCGCCTGCGGCATGCAGGACGATCTACGCCGAACGGTGGGGGCACCGCAAAAGCCAACTGCACACCATTTGTGTGTGTGTGTGTGTGTGCGTGTGTGTGTGTGTTTCTGAGTAAGTATTTTTTTTTTTTCGAAAGGCGCCTAGCCGACATGCTTTTTAACTCCTTCTTCTATTGATCCATTCGGCCTGACGAGATTCGGTAGCGACCAGCGCTGTGCTCTGTTTGTCACGCCTGTTCGTCTCGCTTCAATCGTGTGTGTGTGTGTGTGTGTGTGTGTGTGTGTGTGTGTGTGCTGTTCCTGAGGAGTTTTCTTTCAACCGCTTTTCTTGCTTTGTTCTTGTCTCGCGGTTCTCAACGTGTGTGTGGGATTCCAGCCATGCGCCCAATCGCTGGCGAGGCGGCCACCACTCGTAGGCCTGGGGTCAGCAGCGGCAGATGTGGAACGCCATCGTCTGGGTGTCCCCACGCTGGAGGTGAGCATGTGCGTGGTGGACAGGTTGTGCATGCAGTGTGCTGCAATCTGGTGTTGCTGGTGGCTGTCAGACTAGTCCACAGGGAGTGTGCCTTTTCCATCATCGATCAGCCGTACCAGGACAGCATGACAGCATGCGTCAGTCACCCCAACCACGGAGGAGCAAGCCCAAAGCAGACGGAAGGTTCGGGAAGGGTACAATCGTGCAACCAATATCAGTGGCGTGCCGGATTTGACGGGGGGGCACGGTCCCATGCAAGTTTCGTTGCGTGCAGAGTTGCAGAGAGATGCTGATGAAGAACCTCCGGAATGCGCCGGGGGTCAGGCCAACCTTCCGTGTGGACCCCGAACGCCTCATCGATGACTTCGTGTTTCTCTGCTTCTTGTGCGGCAACGATTTCATTCCCAATTTGCCGTCACTGTCCATCCGTGACGGGGACGTCAGCGCCATTATTCTGCAGGTGGCCTCCACTCTGCACCAGAGACTTCGCGTTGCGTGCCCCTTGTGAGGCAGATGTGCCCGCAAAGGCTGGGTATCACCCTTTGCAAAGCTGGCAATACGTGTTGCTGCACTGATTGTCGTGTTGGCTGCGCGTTTGTTTTTTCAGAATGCATCGACTGGTACCACCGTACCACGGTCGCTTCCTGAGAGTCTTGGCTCAAAATGAGACACTTTCAAGAGCAGGAAGCTTATTTTTTTTTAAAAGGCGCCCCGAACAGTGGAATTTGTTCTGGACGCTCAGGTGTGCCTGAATGCGGCTGAACCTTGTTGGCTTTCCAAGGAACACAGCAAATTTTGGTGGGTGATACTCGTCCTATCACTGGGAGGCATCAAGTGTGGGTGAGTCCTTTCGTACGTATGGGGCCTGAGGGTTGAGAGGCGGCGCAGGACACAGCTTCTGGATCAGGAATCAGGGTCTCAGGCAGTGCCATACGTCTGGTAATTCTTCCAGCAGACAACAGAGGCTCAACCCCCCCCCCGTTCCGGTCACCGGAATTGCCGGAACGTGCCGGAACGTTTTGCCGGAACGTTGTGATTCTGGGAGGCTCAATGTTTTTCAGTGAAAACGCTTGCTGCTACTGTCAACCGTTGTCGTCCACTTTGCCAGTAACACTTTTGTTCGTCCATCCACTGGCAGAGATGTTGAAATGTTGTTTTTGTGGCTCCGAGGGGGCATCCATGACTGATTTCCATGATCTGCAACTGAAGGAGCAGCTGTTATTGCAACAGAAATGGGAAGATGATGTTGACGTTGATGAGGGAAATGTCTGTGATTTCTGTGTCCGTTCTGTCAAACACTTGTCTGAGATGTGAAGTGCAGTTTGATGCAACTCTACACTTGTGTGCATTTGTCGGCCTGTTGCCACCTTGGTTTCAGACTTGTTTCTGCATGAAAAAAAAAAGGACAGCTTTGGATGCAGATCAGAGCAAAGTGACAAAAAGTGCAAAAAAACTTCGGTGGGTGGCAGAGCCAAGTGACAAAAAGTGGAAAAACCTTCGGTGGGTCGTTAGAGAGATTCGAACCCACTCTCACAGATCTGTAGCAAGTGCATCTACCACTGGGCCAGTGGCAGGTTCTGTCGTGTAAGGACCAGGAACCATGTAGGGACCGAGAGATGAAAAATTTTTTTGACAATTTGAGGGATGCTTTGGGTTTCCACATTACTCCAACTACAGAACAACCAAAAGGAAGGTGTGTTTGCGCCCTGGGACTGAGATCCTGGGCCCCGGGAACCTCTTTTGCTGAAAAAACGGCTCGCCGGAACGTTGCGCCGGAACATTGGGTTTTTCTCGCCGGAACGGGGGGGGACTAAGCAGAAGGTACGTGTTGAGCATCTGGTAGCAAGGCAGTGAGCAGCAGGCGACTAACAGGTACTCAGCAGCAGGTAACTGGTCGTGGATGTGGTGTGATGACGATGCATGAAAGCACCATCCGGGGTGGCCTGGCTCAGCACACCATCGGGCTTGGGAGGCATGAGAATGCATGACAGCAGTGGTGAATGCGATGCTTCGTGGGTGAGGGGCTGGCCCTTCTGACTTTCATTTTCCCCGCGGCAGCGGTACTATGAAGTGCTGGCCTCGACGGGGAATTATATCACCAACAACGGGGACGTGAACTTCCAGCGCTTAGCATTGGTCGTGGAGGAGGTATGCCCTCACGTTGTGCACGGAAGGGGTCAATCTGCCCTATTTCTGCTCCTGCAATGCACGAATCTGCGTTTCAGTTAGTTGTTGGCCCTGCTGGAAACAGACGCCAAAGGCAGATGCCCCTTCTGCCCCCACTACAGCCCGGTTGACATTTGCATTGATGTTCATTGGGTTCTTTTTCAAGTGGTTTTTGGGTTTTGTTGTGGGTTGTGTTCCTGGCCACCCCACGTATTAGTTTGGGGGGGGGGGGGGCATAAAGGCCGGTTGGTATTTCCGGGTACGTGCGTGTTCGCCTTTTGAGGGCGTAATCCTCCACTCGTACATGGGTGGGTTCGTTATCCACCCATTGGGTGGGTTCCAAAAAAAAATATGGGAGGTGGGGAACCCGCCCGGCTGACCCCAACAGCCGGGGAAAATTATTTTCAGTACGTGAGAGTGGGACAGTTGTCCCTCTGCTCAGTGGCCGGGGGGCGCACGGGGGGGGGGATCCCATATATATCCCTGATGCAATGATCGACCCATCCTGTTAATCATGCTGAAAGAAATATTATTGGGCAAAAAACTTTTGGGGGGAAGCTGCATGGGCGTGCTCATCACCCAACACATTATCGAATTTCCAAGTGCAGGCAGATGTTCTATGACGCTGTTGCCGCTTTCAGAAGAAGGCACAGACCTGCCTTCTTCTGTGGCAGCACCAGCCTCACCCAAATGCGGTGTCGCTGCACCAGTCGCCAATCCAGGGTGCTTTCTAGGCGGGTGTCCCCAAAGTGCCTCCAACACAGGGACGGACCCAACATGTGGGGCAGTCATGAACACTTTCTCGGGAGGGGGGGGATTGCACGCATTACCCGAGGAGGCGGCCCGCCTGTGGATGTTAAGAGGTTCATAGAGGACTCTGTACCCTACGGGGCAGCCACTGGGCACCAGGAGGCAGCCAGCAAGCAATGTGCGTGCATTACGGCTGCGGCAAATCCACTATTATTTACTGTTGTTTCCGTGCATTTACGTCCTGCAATAATTCTTGGAAACCAATGCTGCGGCTGCCACCGCCACCCGCTCGTGCACTTCACCTGTCCCGACACGATGCAGTACACAGCCCGAGCTCGTGGATGTATGATCCTCCGAAAGTGTGTCCGTTGTCTGTAGATTGGGAAGATGGAGGCGAGCAGACTTGAGCTGAAGGAAATGGACCAGGGCAGGTCTGCCAAACAAAGGATCTGTGTTTGGGAGCCTCACGGTTTGTAGACCCACGCCGACCCATAGACTGTACATTGCACCACGAACCGGTTCCATGCCCTGCATGGAGCAGTTGGTTCATGACAAATGCCCGTTGCCCTAAAGCCTTCGTTGCGTCATGAGAAGAGAAAAAACACGGAGAGCGAAAGCGAAAAAGGCTTCGTAAGGCTTGTTGAGGCATGTTGAGGGCTGCTATAGGGTGTTTGTTGTCTGGACGATGCGATGACGAAGGTCAAGCCAACCGTCTGACGTGGGGCGCGGATGGTTTCCAGAGTTTTCTGAGTTTTTGGGCCATTTTCAAACTCCCAAGCGGCCTCAGATGGGACGGAGGGAGGGGGTCTAAAGCCTGATTAAGGTGGGCTAAGGGAAGGTTTAGGTGAAACTTTTGGAAGGGATAGGGGGGGGGGGGGCAAAACGTTTCCAGCGCCTTCGTCATAAACAAAGTCCGCACGTGGCTTCGGCCTGCAGAGCTCCCATGTCTCTCCGTATCTGCGCAAAAGCGCACGCTTCGACCAAGTGCCTTCCATCGAGGCTGGCTGCCTTTTGGAGGTGATGTTCCACACAGAGAGAGGGACGGGGGGTTTGTGATGAAATGAAGGGGAGGTGGGGTCTTTAGAAGGTGGGAATTTGACGAGGGAGGTGGTTTGAGGGTACAATGAGGGTGGGGGTGAGCTCATTAGGGGGGGAGGGGGAAGGAGGAGGACGGCGACGAGGAGGAGGGGGTACCAGTGTTATTGTCGCCAGTGCCAACCCTCGAGCCATGGTCGATGGCTGAGTGGGTTGGTTGCCCCCGTGCTTTCCTCCCTTACGCAGGGGGCCTGTGGGGCTCTGTGACGTGCCCACCAGTCTCGGTGCTGTCCTGTCCCAGTCCTGCGCTTGTTGCCTCGAGGAGTTGTGTAGATCAAGGCCCCCACCAGAGTCTCCAGACCAGGGCAGCCACCAAACAGGGGACGATGACTCAATTTGGCCGATTCGTCATCCCTTTGGATCCAGCACAATGGGCACACTGGGCACTGGGCTTTCTGAGAGCAGCAATGCCACCGTTTGTGCACCATCGGTACCATTTTTCAGCGCTCTCAGGTTGAAGGATGTCGAGGAATGTTGAGAGTGGGGGAGGCTTCGTCGTGGCGCGACGAGCGCTTTGCCTCATGTATTTCTCGTGTGCAGCCCTTTGTCTGGCTCTTATTAAGCGCGTGCCGCGTCCGTTTCTTCAGGATGAAACAGCGCCGCCAAGAAAAGACTTCTCAACTGCTGCAGCCCATGATACCTTTTGAAGCGTGTGTCTACCCATTGCCCCGATGTATTTCTTCCATCGCCCACCCTCCCTCGCAATCCAGGAACAGGAACGGGTCAGGGTCTCTTCAGAGCTCTGGCCGGCAGGTATGGAGCACGTGGACGTGCTCGAGTCGCACGGGCGCAAGTGGACCAGCAACGGGTTTGGTAGTCGCTGAAGGTAAAATGGGAAGAATGCGCTCGCGACGGCTGGCCCACGGCTGCAAAACGATCAGCCCATGACCGCCAGTGTGGTCCTGTTCCTGAGAGTATTTGTGGTGTGCGTGACAGTGATCGTCAGCGGTGTTAGCCCCAGGCACGCTTAAGGATGAGCCCCTACCATCCCGCGGGGGTAAAAGCCTCCCGGGGTCCAAATCCCCCCCCTTTGCCCCTGCGGCCCGTCTCAACGCAGCCGCAACCCACTTTTGTCGGGCCTTTGTTGTGTTGGTAAGGGACTGCGCGGGAAGAAATTTGGCTCAGATTGTAGGAGTTCGCATGAAGAGAGTATCCTTCCACAGGATTCCCAGTGCCTCACTGAAGCAGCAGTGCTCCTTGTTGCCGTTGTCGTCGTGATTGCCGCCTCCGCCACCGCCGCCGCAGGTGGTCGTAGTGGTGGTCGTGGTCGTCGTTGTCCTCGTCCTCCTTCCTCTAAGAGGGTATGTGCGCATGAATGAGGCATTTGGCCACCATCGCTGTGGAACAGACCGAGTTTATGTCCACGCAGCTTTGGACAGGACCGTGCATCTTTTGACAGGGTATTTGCCATGCATTCATGAAACGGGGCCCCATTAAGGCACTGTACCTGCACGCCACCAAGTGGCGGGCTTGTGCGCCTGGTCACTCCACGATTTGCCATGCCGTTCTCCTCCTCCGCCTCCTCCTCCTCCTCCTCCTCCTCCTCCTCAGGATCAGGATGATCCGCAGGGTCCAATGGGGACTGGTTCACCGGGTCCCTCAACTGACCAGACATACGTAGCGGCATCGGCACGCGTGTGCCTGATTGTCTCCACAGGTCCAAAGGCAGCGCCCTTGCCACGCCCACGCCCTGCGAAGAGGCCATTCTTTCCGGAAGGGCACAGGCATGTCTCGTGTGCTCACGTCTGCCCCTCAAGATTGCCTCTGTCTTGGCGCACACAGCGCGTTCTCAGCGCGTTTGCGGGTACTTTCAGGGTTTCGAGCAGAGATCCCTCTCCAGACGTGCGCTGGAGTGAAAGATTTGTACGGAAACCCCCCACCCCCCGCCACTTTAGAGGGAGGGCACAAGGCGGTGAGAGGCCTATGGGTACCGCCACCTCCGGAGGGAAAAGGGTTCAAGGAAAGGGTAAGTGGCGAGAGACCAAGAGGCACCGTCGGCTGCAGACAGCAACACAACCAGGCGTCATGCCAAAACCCCCATAGCCCCGGCGTCCCCCTGCCGCAGTCTCCGCGTGCGGATGTCCTGGGTCTCCACGCACGGGCCTCGGCCCTGCAGTAGCACCCGCTGGCGTAGGCTCAGCACCAGCCTCCAGCAGCATCCGTGTGCGGCAGTGCCCGCGCGCAGTCCTCACTTCTGCACGGGCGTCTACCCGCACCAGCGTCTGCCTGCACCCGGCCCTCATCAGCCGTCTACACCGGCCCCCGCAGTAGCGAGGCCAACAGTTCAGCCCACCCCAGCCCCTGTCACCGCTTTCGCCCCATTGCCCGTAGATTGCCCCGTTGTATCGATGAGACCAGCTTTCCTCGCCCCACATCCCCTCGCCCGCCCACCCCAGTCCTCCCGCGCATACTGTCCACCAGCCCCACACAGCAATCCCACCGCTGACCTCACACAATTTCCCAGAAAAGGTTTGTGGGGGGTGGGGCCATAACGTGACGCAGGTGACGCAGGTGTTTGCGTGGCAACGTGGCCCCAAAAGGAGGTGATGGCCCCCTCGGTAAAGATTTTGTCTCGGGCAGGGGGTGAATGGGGAACCCATAAAGTCCCAGGCCCACCAGAACCAGAACCACGGTAATCAACCAGCTTTTAGGGACCCCTCCCTTTTCAATCTCGCGCCCTTCGGAGAACCTGCCTCACGCTTGTCTTGCCCTGCAGGAGCTGATCAGCCACGCGTACACGGATGATGTGGTTGACGATGGGGGGGAGATTCGATACGGCAAAAGCGGGTGGCAGGAGCGATATTATGAAAGCAAATTTGGTGCAAGGCGCGGTGTAAATGCAGGTGTGCCCCCGGCACGGGATTAGGACAAGTCGGTGGGCAGCCCCCCCCCACCCCAACACACGTGTCATGACAAACCCACAAATGAAGGCCAGTGTGTGGAGCAGTGTGCGGCACCGCCATTTCCACAGGCGTGTGAAGCAGGGCCTGCCCCCCCCCCCCCCACCGTGCTTGCTCACAGGGGCACCAGCAGCTTTACATTAGAACGGCCGACAACCATACGGGAACCCCCCCCCCCCCCCCTCCCCCCCCCCCAGACCAATGGTCACAGTGGGAAAAACGAAATGTACAAAAGGGAAAATCTGATCGGGCCATTTTTGGTACGCAAACTTTTGGGTCCCAGGCCCCCCCCCCCCTGCTCTCTTCTACTGTCAGCATGGGTGCCTGTGAGTAGTGATGGGGCCCAGTAGGTTCTGCCCGCGATGGATATTGCCAGCCGAAGCATTCGGCCCCGTTCGTTAGCGACAGCGCCTTGCCCTTCCCTCTGCGTTTGGGCATGTGTGAGTGGGGGCATCACCGTTTGACCAGGTAGTCACGGTTGACCCGTCGTGCATTGATGCTTTTCGCTTGAGAGACGTAGCACGTCCCCTCCCATCGCCCTTGTGTCTTACTCCCCTACCACCCTGCACCCCCCGCCCGACCCCCTGCCACAAATGACCTCCTTCAACAAAAGCAGGTCACAGAAAAGACATGGCCCTGGATACCGGTTGCCAACCGGTAACCCACCATCCCCCCCCGCGCCTCTACAGAGATATAATCCACTCAGTGTGTGGTGCGTACGCTGCACTCGGGATGGTCTGGTTTCTCCGGGGGTGAACCAGGGGGCCAGGAAAGGGACGTACCTGCCAAAGCAAGGGCTCGCACAGCCTCACTTTTTGACACAGCAGACGAAGGTGTGTGGGTGTGCGCGCGCGCGTCGTGCGTGCGTGCGTGTTGGGGGCGGTAGGCTTGTGCGTGAGATGTGCTTCTGCCTGGGTCTCCCCGTCAGTCCGCAGGGCCCTGAAGGCCCTCTCCGGAGAGAGCAGGGGGGGGGGGACTACGGGGGGCGTGGCGTAGAGGTGTGCATCCGATGGTGTATGCGTCCGTACGTGCGTGCGTACGTGCGTGCGTGCGTGTGTCTATATGAGTGTCTATTTTCTTGCGAAAGGCGCCGAGTCGCACAATTTTTGTTGTTTGCGGCCTGACGAGGCGCAGCCACACGCGTTGTTGCTTTGTTTTTCCCGCTTTGGGTGTGTCCGCGTACACAAGAATCAGCGTTTGGTTCCCCACGGACCGTTCATTGTGGGTGCGAAGTTCCCGGGCACGTGACATGGGCGTGTGTGTGGCGGGAGGTTTGGGTATGTGACACGATTTGTGTGTGGGGTGTCTGTGTCTGTGTGTCTCTGTGTGCGTTTGGCAGAAACATTCCAAAGCTGAAAGCCCCAAAGAAGACCACACGGGTACGGCAGGGGGAGGGGCATGCCTATGCACCCAATGAGGAAGCAACGGGGGGCAACTCCGCCAGGACGCACCCGTGAGAAGATGTGTGCGTGTGGCGTGCGACATGGAGGCCAATGCCGTACGGATCTCTGCTGCTTTGGTTTCCAAGACCCGGAGTGGATTCAGAAACAGCACCAGCGACACCCAATCAGTGCTTCGGACCGCCTATCGAGCACCGGGCGATTGTGCTGGACCCGTCAGCGGTACGAGCGCGCACTGTGACCGGAGGGAAATGCGCGCGCCCACCGGCCCACGGAGCCCCCGCCTAACACCTCCATGACGCACCACACAACCACCCCACAACTCAGGGATGTATTACAAACCATCGGAGGAGGGAGGGTGCCCCCCCCCCCCCCCTGGACCGCCCCCCCTGGACCCAGATTTCATCGTGGGAAAAAATGAAATCTACACAAGGAAATATTGATTTGGGCCATTTTTGGTGTTGCCAACCGAAGAACTCGGGCCCGTTTGTCAGACTTTTGGGTCCCCCCCCTTGCCACAACCCGCACCCACAGCCACCCAAGACGCTCCTGCCGCACACACGCGGACCGCGAAACGCGAAGCCAGGCCGGACACCCGCGGCTGCAGGACGAGGCCTGCCCCTGTCAAACGCAAGGCACTGTCCATTGCACGTGTGCCCTCGCCACCCCTCCTCTCTTTCAGGGCCCGAGCTGGGCCGGCTACGGGGTCAAGTGGCCAAGGCATATGCGGAGGGGCTGTGCTGGATCATGAAGTACTACCATCAGGGCTGCTGCTCTTGGGGCTGGTACTACCCCTACAGCCATGCCCCATTGGCCAGTGATCTGTACGATTTCCTGAAGAAGTCCTCATGGAAGCCGACCTTCAAGAAAGGGGAGCCCTTCCCTCCATTTTACCAGCTGCTGGCAGTCCTGCCTCCGCAGTCCAAGCACGCCTTGCCTGCCCCCCTGCGGGCCATCATGTCGGGCGATCAGGGGGCACCGTTGGCAGAATTCTTCCCGAGGACCTGGAAGCTGGACTTCACGCACAAGTTCTGGAAGTGGCAGGTGTGCTGGGCGCGGGGCCGTCGGGTTGTGAGGAGACCAGTCGCTCGTCGCATTGTACGCGGTTCCTTGTTCCGCACCTTGTTCCATTGTAGCCGCCTTTGACCCGAGGGCTGGCACGGGGTTTAAAAAAACGCTTTTGTGGGACCTCGTATGGCACATGTTGGTTCCTGGGGATTGCCCACAATTTTGACTTCGTGCCCACCCACTATGGCTGGTGGAAAATTGAAAGGCCCCGGCCCGGGGGGGGGGGGGGGGCGGGGCTCGGAGCCCCAAAAAATTCAAGGGGGTGGTTTGGAAAAGGGGATCCAAGGGCCGCAAGGTCAATTCCTCACTATGTGTGCCCCAGAAGGTTCAGGAATGAACCACATCCACCCAGACACATCCAGGGAAGAACAACAACCATCCAAAACCGTCGGCAAAAGTGCATCCACCTACAGATCTTCAGGAAATAACAACATGCATCGAGACACACCCAGGACAACAAAAACAAACCTGCAAAGCGCATCCATCACCCCGTTAGCACGGGAAAGGGGGGGTACACAAAAAGGGGCTCCATTGGCCGCCTGCCCTTAGAGCCCCCCGTCCAAGGAGGGTCTGAAAAAGGGCCTCCAAGCCCCCCCCCCCCCCCCCGGGCTTTTCAATTTTCCCCGAGCCCATCAGCCCCGCCCCCCCCCCTTTAAAGTGTACCTCCGCCCCCCCCGGTCCAACAGCACATGAAAGTGATGGGCTGCGCACCGCAAGGGACAGGAGGATCACTGGCGCCTGCCGGCGCTGCAGCAGGCGTTGCGTGAGAGCCTCGGATGGCCCAACCTAGAAGTGCGTTTGATGTAGACGCTTGAATCCTCGTTGTGGGGTTCCCGCCTTTCCAAATCGTTCGGGGACGGGTTCCATAGGGTTTTCTCCCAAGCGTGACGTACATGTCGCATGTTGCTTTCCTTGCCACCATGGCGTCTATGATGCCACGGGTCGTATCTCATTCTGCATGGCTGTAGGGTCACGTGCTGCTTCCAATTATGGACGAGGCCAAGCTTCGAGCTGTTGCTGGAAATGTGCTCAAAAATGCGAAACTTTCCGAGGACGAGAAAAGAAGGAACCAGGGACAGCAGCTGCCGCTGATTTTTGTGGGCACCTGCACACCTGTGGGCATGCACTTGTGCAACGAGAGAACCCCAAAGAAGCACAAGTATGTTTATGTTTGACTGATCTTGTGCATCAGGCGCCGTTAAGGTTCAATGCTATGCATCTATCTACGTGTGTATGTACAGTATGCCATGCATCTATCTGTGTGTGCATTTATGCCCTGTAGTTGTACATGGCGCACTATGTATCTATCCATGGGGCCCAGGTGGAACCCACGACACAGACAACCAGGGTGGTGAGTGGGTCGGGTTCCCTTACAGAGGAGACGAAGAGGAGAGCCTCCGCCACGATGCTGAGTTGGTTCAGGCCCAAGTGGGTCACCCCACCGACGACTGCGTCCTAAGTCGGTGGGGGCTGGCATGCACTATGGGGCTGGCGCGTGGGGGCGCCCTGATGGGGGACTGCATCTCCTCCTCCTCCTCCTCCATGTGTGTGTGTGTGTGTGTGTGTGTGTGTGTGTGTGTGTGTGTGAGCAGGCGGCCACGCTTGTCTCCAAGAACTCGAAGCAACATGTAAACGGTGCTGTGGTTACAGGTGAATCATCTTCCCTCTCCCTCTCTCCGCGAGTTTGGTGTCCAGGGGGGAAGCTGACCATGATTCAACCCCAGGGGAATGATGAACATCCTGCGTGCTCCCCGTGTCACCATCCTCGCTACAGAAAGGTGCCTAGCCACATGACTTTCCCTGTTTTGATGGCCTGATGAGGTGTTTTGAAGCCAGAGCCTTTTGACTGCCTGCTGTGCCCGCCCACATTGGTCGTCAGTTCGTTGGTTTCTCTCACAAAGTGTGTGTGTGTGTGTGCACAATGTATTTCCCTACGCTTGTGTATTTATACTTCAGATGTACCTATGTGCCTGTGTATACCAAGTACGCTATGTATTGAAGTGGATGTATATCTACGTACATATCTCTCGGAGACGCCGACAATTGTGTCGACTCGGTGGGTTTTGGGGGTTGGTGCCATTGTTGCCTCCTTTGTGTCCACTGAGTGTTCTGAAGGTAGGGGTATTTGGGTTTTTTTCGGAAAGCCTGTGAAAAGGGCTATTCAGAAAACCCCGGGTCTGCATGCTATATTGACGGCATGTTAGAGATTTTCGTCCTTTTTGGACAGTGCCTGTGTTGCTCTCTGCCTGTTGAGTTTTTGTCAACAGGCAGCCATGTCCGCATACAAATTTACGCCACGTGCTGTTGCATCCCCAGATGCGCCACAAAAACCATTAGTGCACAAAAGAGCGCGCTCCAGCGAGGTAGAGTGGGTGCGTGTTACTCATCAGACGTCCCCCAGCAAAGCAAAAGGTCCTCGTACAGCCGCTTTGCAGCAACCTGCATGCACCCACAAGGAACACCAGATTCTGTCCGCCGCAGAGGCCGCTTCTTTTGCAAGTCAATTTTGGGATCGTAAAGTGCATCCCACAAAGGCTTCACAGCAGGAGTTTCTGGCCACATGCATTGACGTTGATTTGAAGAACGTGTGTGCCCCAAAGGGATCCCAGCCCTTATGGAGAGGGACAACAATGGCGACGATTAGGATTCGGAATAATCAGTGGTCCTCTGTGCATTGCTCCGTCCCGTGCATCGTCGAATTTCCAGCTGTGTCCTCAAAAATGTGAACACCTACCCCCCCCCCCCCCATACATTTCTGAAACGCCTTTTCTCACAGATTCAAAAAGTATACACATATGCCTCTCAACGGAACGAAATTTTGGTGCATCAGACCAAAAGTTCAAAAACCCCAGGAAAAATGCCAAAACCCACCGAGTTGGCACATTCTGAATGTTCCCGAGAGATTTCCGTATGATGTATGTTTAGTGTGTTATCCTGTGTGTGCATGCAAACTGTGTATTCTGGAAGAGTTGAGGCTGTTGAGAGTTCGCAGGAACTGATCACTGGGGTTGTGCCCTCGTGGAACCACCAGCAGCAGGTCTGAGAGTGAGCCATGCTCGGGCGTGCGGCTGTTGCTGGCGTATCCGTCTGGGATGGATATGTGGTATTCCCTGGTGAGGCCGCCCTGCCAACCGCACTCCCATGCTCTTGACTGTCTCCTGGTGTTCCACCATTTTGTTCCTCTGGAGGGGGGTTAAGGTAGGTATGGGATGGGGTGCGTTCTACTACCCCATTACTACCCCCCCCCCCCCCGCAGAACTGACCTTGACCAACATTTTTATACAAAAGACATTCTACTGGATCCTGGTTGTACTATAGGGTAGGTAGCTTACCAGCGTTTGTGGAACATGTTCCCCAAATTGGTTCCCCAGCATTGCTGGCTTTATAATTATGGCTCCCTTAAGTACCCAGTGCAGCCCCCATCTTCTGCATTCCCCCAATACAAATCCAGCCCCAGCTCCGCAGCAGGCAGCAGCCTTCAACGCATCATTCAGGAAAATCTCAGTGTCCAACATCAAATACGCCAGGGCGGCCGTGTGCAATCTGTTTCCCACACAACCTCTGCGGGCATTGGTACAGCGGCTGATGCGGTTTACTGGGAACACGCTGTTGGTCCGCATGCAGCTTCAAACGACCAGCGACGCCGTTTGCCAATATGTGAAACACATAGCACAGTGCTTCTACAAATTGTGGGTTGAGGTATGTGCAGTGTCCACGAAGGCGGGAGGGGCGGTGAATTCTGAAGTGGAGGCATTGTTCGTGTGCCATAGCAGAGTTTATTGCATGCCGTAGAACTGGAGGCATTGGGTCATCCCATGCAGACTGCATTGCACTTGGGAGAGCAGAAGGCATGGGAAAGCAGGGGATGCGTGCCCGTGCGGCATTCGCTGCATCGGTAGAAGTGAGGGCTTCGGGCCTGTGCATGTAGAATGTATCAAATGTGGCGGGAGTGAGGGCATTTGGTGGGTAAGATGTACTGAATGGGGCAGAAATGGGGCCATTGGTGTGTGCCCACGCAGAAACACACGGAGTTTGAGGACAGTGAAGGCCCTGGGCATGTGCCCGTTAAACATTGATGGAATCTGGCAGAAGTGGTGGCATTGGCATTGGTGCGGCGGAAGATATTCAGTTGTGCGGAGGCTTCATCATCAACAAGGGCCGTCCGTGTGGGTTGAGGCCTTGCCTGTGTGGGCGGCTGCCTGGGGAGGGTTGGTCCGCACGTGCAGCAGCGCCGCGATGGCTGGTATTGTGCCCCACTCGGCCATGGACAGTGGTATCCAGTACGTCCAGCGGAATCGGTGCTGAGCAGTGGCTCAACAGCACCATAACACCCCCAAGGCCACCCATCTCCCCAATTTTTTTGGTCAGTGACCTCCCTCGTAGAATGCAGCTGCGCCGGGCCTGCCGTCAACCCCCCACCAAAAAAAAACCGCACCCCCATTGGGAACGGGTTCATGGAGGTTCAATGGCGAAGTGGATGGGCCTTTCCTGTGACGTACCAAGCGGTTTGAGGACTTGGTGTGGCCGAGTTCCCGGGCACAATGAAAGAGACATTTGTGGTGGATCAGTCGACCGCGCCCACATCCCTTTTGGTGCACTTCGCTCAACCCCCTCGGCTGCCCCTTCTTTCTTGCTGATGCCGTTTGATCTTCACCTTCTGGGGCGGCCATACAGGAGTGTTGATACTACACAGCAGCATCGCCCCGGATAGCGCAGATCAGTACAGCTCTGCCCATCACACAGGAGTGTTTTCTTTTCCAAGTCGCACATTAGTGCTTGTGGTGGTGGGGTGCAACATCAGTGCCTGGCTGATGTTGGTCCATGATGCCATCTCACCGTGACAGGCTGCAGGGGGTTTGAGGATCACAGTCAACAAGTCCACGATGCAGCCGAGGTTTCATGTCATTAAAGACAAAGACTTGGAAGACGAACTCGAGGAGTTGTTGGTGAGATTTGACAGTGGATTGCCGTGCCCGGAGACCCCAGAGAGCGACGTGCGGGCGCCACGGAGCCTTGCCAAAAAGATGGAAGAGCTTCAGGTCGTGCTTTTCCTCGCGTTCCTTTCACTCCTGTTCTTTGCGTCGGTAAGTTTTATACGGCCATAGTGTCTGCCTTCCCCTGGTGTGGATGAATCCTCTTCGTTTGAAGAGTAGCGATGATTCCCATGCCCTGCACAGGATTCCTACAAACGAACGAATGCATGTGCGAGCGCGTGCGTGTGTACCTGTGTCATGAGTACTCTTTCTTGTTGACACCACCGGGAGGCTACCCCTCGGTTTCCATACGCGATCCCGGCTTTCGGCCCACCTTTAGGTCGAGAAGTTGACCAGCCTCAAGCATTACAGGACGGTTGGTGCCGAAGGCACTGGAGGGGAAATTTGCTGCGTGATGACCCAACATAAGAACGTCCATGATGCATCACTTGTTGCCGTACCCCTAACTTTTTCCTCAACACATGCAGAAAACATTTGACTGTACCCGTTTGACCACAGACATCTGTGACTCAAAATGATCCCCACGTGGCCCTGCTCATTTTGAGCGATATACGTTGGGGTCTGACCCCTCCCTACCGCTGGCGGGACCCCCCGCCCCCTTCGACCCAGTTCTACTGGGCGTGAGGGGTTGCGTCTCACACCGAGAAGTCGCCCACCCCCCACCCCCCCTTGTGGTTAACACGTACCTAACGAGTTCCAGTACACTCAGGCTTTTGAATAGGAGTGGTAGTCACGTATGTTGTATGGATGTTTGTGTGTATGTCTGTGCGCCCGCCTGCACATATATCATCACGTTTGAATATTCTGCTGTGCTCATTTGAACTGAGGGCACTGGCGACAGCACACAGATATTCACCCTGTGTTGATTGTCTTGTTGTGTGTCAGTTTGTGGGTTTGGCATCTTTTCATTTGTGTACACCGTGTTCACTGGAGCACATCAGATGCAAACAATGGCTTGCAAACTGTGGGCTGGGAACAATGGATCATGTTCAATTGCCATTCGTCTTACAGTGCTCGCCCAGTACGTTTGCTTATTCTGGTTGGTGTTTGCCAGAATTCCCTACTTTTTTTTTCAGTTGTGGTGAATGGTAAACCGAGATTGTACCCCCTTTGTGTACATTCAAAATGCTCAGAAGGAAGCAGGGAATTCAAAAATGCCTCCAAAATCCGAAAAATATTTCGACCCCCCCCCCCCTGGGTCCCCCTGCCCACACCACGGGGGTTGGGGTCCGGCCGGGAGTGCACTGAACTGCACCCCATGGGGTGGAGTCTAAGAATTGTGCCTCCAATGTGTTTTGGGCACTTTTTGGAAAAATCAGAACGGGGCGGGGGGTTCTGACAGGATTTCTGATTGCATACATGTGGGTTTATTTCATACAAAGGGGTTGATGCCCTTCAGCACAGGGACAATGCCCTTGTCGTATCTCTGCAGCTGCAGAATGCTAACAAACCCACGAAGACGGGGAAGCGCATTACGCATGCAGTCGTCAAAGAAGAGGCCGACCCATCCTTTTCGCCTGCGGGGCTGCCGAAAGAGAAGCCCGACGGAAACAAGTCGTTGTCATGCGACGGTGGTGAGAGCCGGGAAGAAGTAGAAGAAGAAGTATGCCCTGAGGTGGGCGAGATGCCGGAGCACGAGACAAATGTTGAGGAGGCCGAGGGTCACGCGGAGGCTGAGGGTGAGGTGGAGGTGGAGATGGAGGTGGAGGTTGAGCTGCAGGACCCGTGTGAGGCTGACGCCAAGGGTGAGGGTGACTCTGGTGCTGAAGGGGACACAGGTGATGCAGTAGTTGCAGGTACGGGAGACGGTGACCCCGCCTGTGGTGGGGAGACTGAGGACGGCCGTGTCGCCGCTGATGGGGAGAGTGCACAAGCCGCTGTTACAGCGACAGAGAATGCAGAGGCCTGCGGTGGAGTGATGGACAGCACCGTACAAAGTACTGATCCTGAGGGTCATGCACAGCAGACCGTCAGTGGAGACATGGAGGATTCTACCGAAGTGCAAACGGTACGTGTCGTCCAATGCGCATCCCAATGCCCGCCCCAAGTACGTGTGCTCCACAATTCCTGTCCTTTCGCCAGAGAACAAAGCAAGGTCCCAGGGCCAGAGGCTTTCAGGGGGGATGTTCTTGGAGGTTGTTGAGAGTTTTTTTTCCACCCCTCAACCACCGACAACTACTCTTGAGTCCCCTGGAGGGGTGGGGGGGATGCTGTAGAGGCTGATTTAGTGTGCCTGGGTGTACGCACTTCGGGTTTCCAGGATGAAATTGTCCACGTTGCTTGTCCGACAGACGGTGGGGAAATGTATTTTTGCCCGGTGAGAGGGGGGACTCTTGTCCCTCTGCTCAAAGTTGCTGCTTCTCCCCACTGGTGTCCCACCCAAGCCGGCGCTGGCATGCTTCATCCGATGTCTTCCTAAGACAGTAAAGTTTGGAACCGCCGCCTGCCCCCTCCCCTTGTACAGCCTCAGAGAGTGGCTCCTCCTCCCTGGTTAGGCCAATTAGATGCTTGCGCGCACGCTGCACACACCGACACACACGACCCTGTGCTCTTGGCCCCTTGTGCACGCGGCCATTTTTCAGCCTGTACATCAGGGACGCGTCCCAGTTTCTCAGATCGCGTGCAAACGCCCACAGTGGCACGATTGGCAGGGGTATGGGCAGCACTTTTCTTCGTTGTGTTTGAACGCAGATGAATTGACCTTCAGAATCGTCCCAGCGGATCAACACGTGCGTTGATGGGCAGCACTGAGCTGTGCGAAGTATTGCTCCTCCATGAGCGCTTGGGCAAATTACCAGGCCCAGTTCATTGGATGGCCCCTGCAAACCCTCCCCTGCCCCTGCCCTGCCACTTGTTGACCCCGGTGCAACCCTGTGATCGACAAATTGGACGGAGGAGCCCCCCCTTCCCCTCCCCCCAGACCGCCCCCGCAAGCTAGCTCTTGTGACCAGTTGCGGACAGGGATGCAGAGCTCCGTCCAACAGGGCCTGAGTGCTTCGATCTTTTGGGGAGAGGTATGCTAAGTGTTTAAGTGCCTGCGGCATAAAACACCCCCCCACCCCCCCTGTTTGTCCTTGAGTGCCCGTAGTGCGTTGCCCCTTGTAGAGTCACCCTAATGGGAGTAGCCTGAAGGAGTAGCCTGGGGCTCTCCAAGGACAAGCAGGGCACACTTAAAGAGGGTGTCTACATTAGCAGACTACCTCTCTGTCCCCCATCTGCTCCACCAAGCGTACATTAGTAAATTGCTCCCTCCATTCCTCTCCTCTCCACTCCGTTCCTCCATGTCCTTGCACTCGAAAATTGGTGTGTGCGCGGGGGTCTAGCCACCTTAAGACGCCCACGGGGGTGTATGTGAGGGCCAAGGGGCAGAGTGCTGGGAGTGCGAGTGCTGGGGCCTAGGGGGACTGAGAACCTTTTGGAATACCTGGAGACAGACGAGTCAGTGTTCGAAGGTCCTGCATACGCACGTGGATGCCGCTTTGTGGTGCAGGGGCGAGAGAGGGTGTACGAGGGCTGTGGCATGGGGGGAGTTTGTAGTTCTGGATCCAAACACTCGCGGCGTGAGGGGTCGCGCCTGAGGAGGGGTCGAGCGCAGGTGCCTCAGGGCGGCCCGTCAAAGGCATAGCCGGGGATGGTTATTAGAGGGTATTTGCCCCTACAAAGGGCTCACGGGGGCTAAAACTAGGGCATGACATCATTATTACTAGGATCCTAACCAGAGTACTAAAAATAACCACAAAATCCCAAAAATTACCCACACCACCCCTATATACACCCAAAAACATAGTAATCGGCAATTTTTAACATACTCCCATCCATTGTGATGTTCCGCAAACTAATATTTGGGGTGGAAAGGGCTAGTATTGCGGATTTGGACCACAATTCACGTTTTTTTAGTACTCTGCTTAGGATCCTAGTAATAGTGATGTCATGCCCTATTTTTAGCCCCCGCGAGCCCTTTGTAGGGGCAAATACCCTCTAATAAGTGAAGAGCTGAGCAAGTGCCGGTAGTGCAGGGGATGGTCCGCGTTCAGGCAAGGAGAAGGAATGGCACCTGCCGCAAATGCTGTGCAAGCCTGGTGAAGCAAAAACCACACCGCTGTTTGCGCGTCCAGAGGGGGCTGGGCGCTTTAAGTTGCCCAGAAAGCCTGTGCCAGTCAGTGGGGGCTGGCTAAAGTTGCCCATAAAAGGCCGACAGGTCAAGTGCTCAGCAACATATGAGCCTATATTAAACAAATCAAGAAGCGAAAGCTGGCAGGGACAGTGAGACCTCAGAGCTGGAGTGTCTGTGTCCCAGGGAGTTGCTCCATGAATGCTCACTCCATCCATCCATCCATCCATTCATCCATCCACCCCCTACCCCCCCTCCCCCCCTCCCCCCCCCCTTCTAAGTCATCTGAAAGTCAGAATGTGGTGACCCCAAAAATTTTTGTATCTCCTGCGCCTCTGGCGCCAAAGATATCAACCATCACGGCAGCATTTGTCGCAACAATTGTCTATTGTTGCTTGATTTGATTTGATTTGAATTGAATTGATGAGTGCTCTTTCCATTTTTTTTTTGTGTGCTGCCCATCCAGGAATTAACAGGAAGCGTCCCGGATCCACCGGAAAACCTACATTGGGCAAGATGTTGGGTTCGCAAGGAGCAGCGCCCCCCTGAGACCCCTTCCCCTTTCCCCCTCCCCAACCTCCAGCACATCATCGCCCTGGTGCTACTCTGGGGCAGCCCACACCCGCACGCCCCTGGACGCGCACATTGGTGTCCCTCAGAACGGAGGATCTGCCGCCGATGGGCACTCCGATGCGTCAGACACGCCCGCCAGTGAAGTACCGGAGAGTGACCCCGTCACAGGCCAGAGCCAAGATGATACAGAAGTCGGCGTAGAAGTGTCGATGTCGTTGTCCATGGGCCCGCCGATGGCTACTGAAAACACCGACGCAAAGACGGAGGCCACCGAGACCGAAGTCAAAACGGAGGCAGCAGATGAAGAGGAGGACGCTGGTGCACTGGAGGCTGCTGCTGTGGACGTGACTGCGCCGCCCCCCAGCGGTATGACGCGGCTTTAGAGGAACAGAACTGTGGTCCCTCTGGCCCTGTGAGGCACAGCCCGATCGAGGGTGGCTCGGAACCGCGTGGCCGTCGGGCGGGGGTGTATGTGAGGGCCAAGGGGCAGAGTGCCGGGAGTGCGAGTGCTGGGGCCTAGGGGGACTGAGAACCTTTTGGAATACCTGGAGACAGACGAGTCAGTGTTCGAAGGTCCTGCATACGCACGTGGATGCCGCTTCGTGGTGCAGGGGGGAGAGAGGGTGTACGAGGGCCGTGGCATGGGGGGAGTTTGTAGTTCTGGATCCAAACACTCGCGGCGTGAGGGGTCGCGCCTGAGGAGGGGTCGAGCGCAGGTGCCTCAGGGCGGCCCGTCAAAGGCATAGCCGGGTTTATAGCTACTGTGAAAAGCTGAGCAAGTGCCGGTAGTGCAGGGGATGGTCCGCGTTCAGGCAAGGAGAAGGAATGGCACCTGCCGCCAATGCTGTGCAAGCCTGGGGAAGTAAAAACCACACCGCTGTTTGCGCTCCTGCAGGGCAATCTGCGGTGGCAGAGTGTTTGCACTCCGCAATGCAGATTATTGGATCCTTAATCTGTTGGTGCCATGAACTACCACCGATGGAAAGACAGAAACGTTTGGCCAACACAGCGGAGTGGTGGATCACTGTGTGTGCTGAGAAGTCGTTTGGCGCAGCCAACTGCCAGGAGGGCAGCAACATTTGTGGGCTTTGCCCAATGCCCAAAGAAAAACAAGAACACGCGTCACCATCAGAGTACGCAAGCAAATGCTGTACACTTGCCGGCACTTTGGCACTTTGCGCAAAAGGGACATGACCAGTGGGTTGTCGTTTCTCTGGGACCCATCAGGCTGCAGGGGCATGCCTCTGCCGGTGACTGCCGGTGGCTAGTACCTGTGCAGTGACGCAACACTAGCGCCAAAGCTCGAGTTGTTGTTCTTGATGTTGGGCGATTTTGGATATGGCCTGAAAATGGTGCCATCGGAAGACCAGCCCTGGCCCCAACTGTTTGGTTTTGCATGAGAAAGGTCTCCTTCAGTTGAGGGGTTGGGGCTCAGGCCCCTGTTTCATCCGAAAACCGGACTTTCGTATGAGGGTCCGGTTGCTCCGGTGCATCATCCGAATATTCAAACCCTCGCGTTCGGTGCAAGTCCACGGAATGCGTCAGGGGTTTTCCCGTTCTCTGGTGGGGATCGGGGATGCATAAGAGCAGGGGCTCCCAGAGAGTTAGAGGCGGCTGGGAAGGCGGTTGGAGGGGGTTGGCAAATGGATCGCTGCCGGTTGCAATGCTGCCGGCGGTGGGCAGTTGGCCACGCTGCAGGCTCCGCCCACGGAAGGGGGGCGGTCCTCCCCGTCGTCCTGAACTCCCAAATCCTCGAGGCTTAGTTTTGTGTTTCCACAAGGAGGAGGGTCACCCCCCCGCCCCCTCCAGACCAAAGGGACCATTGTGGGAAAGAACGAAATTTACAATGGGGGAAAATCTTGTCGGGCTATTTGTGGTACACAAACTTTTGGGCCCCAGACCCCCACTCTTCCCCCCTCCCCCCCTCTTTAAGCGCAAGCCTGTAGACCCTCGCTGGCTTTCCCTCCCCCGCATCTTCTTCTGAGTGCCAGGGCCCAGCAGCCCCCCTGATCAGACTAGACCAGACCAATCGAAACCAGCCCCCCCCCCCCCATCCCCAAAACTGAAGCAGACCAGGCCAGACCAGACTGGGAGTCCGGACCAGACCAGTAGACTCGACCAGGCCATTGCCAGACCACCCCGTGCCAACAGACCTCACACGGTCCGCTGGTGCCTTTCCGACCTCTGCGACGGCGGTCCGCATCCCCCTTCAGCGCTCTGAAGGCCATGGCACATGAGGACAGCCCCTCGCACTCGTCTGGCCCGTCTCCAAACTGCCGCAACAATGTGTACAATTTTACCGTCAACGAGGGGCCTCGTCCGCCCGGCCTCCTCCCACACCCCATCGTCCACGACGCCTCTGCCTCTGTACTGCGCTGCCATTGTTTGTCTCAGGGGATAAGTCGCAGGCCAAGAAGGCCACGGGGCTGAAGGAGCACGTCAAACGCACGGTACTGAGGGGAGTGAATCTGTCGGACATCCCACACCTCGAGGAACAGCTATGCGCGTTTATCACAGGTCTTGTGCCTGTGTCTTATGGATGCCAATCAGACAGTACTGACCTTTGCGCTTCCCGCACCCGACGGCGTTGTCCATCCGTGGACGGACGATTTGGCACACTCCACACACCCGACACTTCCCAGAGCCTGTGCATGACGTCGTGGTTGACAGTACAGTCCCCTCGTTATTATAATGGCGGCCACGTTCCATGCGGCGTTTTCACCGCGTGCCGCTCCGTTCCCTTTGTGGCAACAAAGTGCACAGTTCAATATGCATGAGACCAACACGGGTGGTTTCTATGTGTTAAGTGTGGAACACACTACGACTCATTTCCACCCGCAAAGGACTTGTTCTGCAAGTGCTAATTTACATTTGCGGTCTGGGGCGTCGAAACTAAGTCGAAGATGCGCTATGCACCCCCCCCCTCCCTCTAAGCGAGTGTCGATCTACGTGGATGCCCGTACGTGTGCTTTGTGCCCATGGCTATCGGAGCTGCCTTATTGCAGGATTTGTGGAGCTGACAGAGGAGAAAACCAAACTGCCGGATGATGTGCTGATGGGCAAGTTTCACTTACCGCCAGAAAGGTACCACACGTCTGTGCTGGTGCCTGGGGCTCTGAACTCTTCGCAGCACATGATTGCAGACCCCGCTCCAAAGACCCTTCTGTTGCCGGTGGTGAAGCCGGACCACAGAGCATCGCGGTATCTGACATTGCAACAGCTGCAGCAGCAGAAGGAGAAGAAGGAGAAGGAGCAGCAGTGGCAGCAGTGGAACTGGCAGTGGGATGAGTACGAAACGCCGGCGTACGGGTCTTACAGTCAGCCGTATTGGCTGCAATACGGACAGCAGTATGGACAGTATGGACAGCAGTACGGTTATGGGCAGCAGTACGGGACTGGGCAGCAATATGGACAGTACGGGCAGCAGTACGGGCACTACGGGCAGTACGGGCAGTACGGGCAGTATGGGCAGTACGGGCAGCAACATGGGCAGTACGGGCAGCAACGGTACGGACAGCCATACAGACAGCAGTACGGCGACTCGTACGGGCAGCCCTACGATCAGCGGAATCAGCCCCGTGGGCAGCAACGTGGTCAGCAATATGGACAACAGGGCGATCCATCGTTTGATCAGTCCTATGGCCAGCGTGGGCACCACGGGTACCACGGACAGAATCAAGCGGTCACCCAGGCCAGTGCTGTGGCGGGTCATGGCGCTGAGCCGTCTGGACGACGGCAGTGGCAAAGTCGGCGCCCCGACTCCTCCTCCGATGGCATGGGCTCCTCTGCGCAACCCAAGCCCCCCCGTCCCCAGAGAAGTGGGGACAAGCATGCAAACCCTCAGGCCTCGCAGGGACACCGCCAGAAAGGAAAGGATTCGACCGCGTCATCCAATCCGTTTGGGCAGGCGGGGGGCTTTGCCCAGCCTGCGAAGACGGTGCCGGACAACGTCTACAAGACCCCACAGCAACGGTCGCGTGGCGAGGCCGAGGGCGGGGGTTTTGAGAAGCGTTCGGGCGGAAGGAACCGAGAGACTCAGTGGGGCACAGGGGGCTATCAAGCCCACGGGGGGCCTGATTATCAGGTGTGGTGCTGTGCAACATCTGTAGTGCGTAGGTGTGTGTGTCGTGGGACCCCCGGCTCACGTGGTTGATGCCATTTTCCCAATCAGTAGTCTCTGTGCATTCGAAGAGCGTTTGGGAACATGTCGTGCTGTGGCATCTATGACAGAAGGGGCGCCTCCACCAACACCCCACCCCCATTTCCGCTTCTCGGGTGTGAACACACAGAATAAAGAAATGAAACGCAGCTGATGTCAGTTCATACTTTCCAGTGCACCGGCTCCAGAAGCTCCTGTTGGACGGCTTGGTAAATTAGCGTCAGCCTTTTGGACGGTGTGTTCACGCTGACTAAATATCTTTCAGTCGTGCACGTACGTACAAAGATGATCTTTGCGCTGGCGCGGCGTGGCGGCTTTCCTTATTTTGCCGTCATTCCTTACCCCCCCCCCCCCCGGCCCGCCACCACCGCACAACCCCAGCCAACCTGGCGACCTTATCCTCATCCAAATACACACACGTATGACTCTGTGGCAGCCGGGGGGTTGCAAGCATAAAGGCAGGCCGGCAAAAAAGGAACTGCGGTATTCGGTACAACACATTTTTGTGCCATAAGCCTGAGCCTCCCAAGAACTATCTGAAGAGGGTGGGGGGGGGGCGGCCTGGAATGCCACGGTATGTTCGGGTTCACGAGGTATTCAGACTGTCCTCCGCTTGTATCCTGCGGCCTCGTGTCTCCGAGTACAGCTTGGGCCTGTACTTTTTCTGGGGCACAGTAGCGCAAGAGAAAGAGAGTGCGCTCCATTAAGTAGAGTGCAGCAGCGCAAGAGCAGTCGATCCCGAAGGCATCGGTGCGGTCCGCATGGCGAGTCACTGAGGGTGTACACTGCACCACGAGTGCAAATTTTATCCGGAGTCTCCTGGCCCCATGCTGCGCACCCCCGATCGGTGCAGAGCAACCCTCATGGCCCTCAATCGGAGATGTGAGGTCTGGTGGCCTTCTGGGGTACCGTACTCTGCGGTATGCGCCATATCGTGCACACAGGGCGCCCGAGCACCTGCAGACACACGTCAATACGGCTGTGGCTGTTCAATGTTTCCCTCTGCCACATAGTTCAATCACTGCCTCATGCCCCCCTCCCTTCCACAGCGCTTCGACCCGGCCCTGTCCCAGTCGCACAGCCCTAACCCTGCCCGACAGCGACCCAACCCCCACCCCCCGTCCCCCACACCCTGACCTGTAACCCACACGCCTATCCGCACCAAACAGCCCTGCTGGGCCCAGGGATGTATTAGAACGGCAGTACACCGTAGGAGGAGGGGGGGTACCCCCCCTGGACCCCCCCCCCCTAGACCCCCCCCCCCCTCCCCCCCTTCTAATGTGTAATTGAACACCTGATCGGCCTGTTGCTGTCACTGTAAAGATGAGACGCAGTGTCAACTGACACTGTGCTCTCTGTAGATGGACAGTGTGATACGTCTTCCGAGGAGAGTTCTGATGCCGAGTAACCCGGACCTGAATGACCCTGTGTGTACCTGAGTGAACCTGAATGAACCTGTGTGTACCTGAGGGAACCTGGCGCTTGCATTGTATTGCAAATTCACTATCCAGAGACATGCGGGTGTGCTTTGCAGAGAAAAGGGTGAGCAGAAATGGACAGCTGAACCACCAGAACCCATTTTCAAAAATTGGTCCTGGTGGTCTGCCACCCCGGTACTAAGTGGGCCTGATTAGGCTTAACTTCTGAAATCGGGAAGGGTCACAGGCCCTCCTCACACTGGCACATGTTTGTGAGAACTATGGTCAACAACCTATACAGAACTTTTGGGAATTTTTTTTGGATAACATGTCATGCTATGAACCTTGGGATGCACAAGTCCAGGAGTTCTGTGTGATAGGTGAGTGGTAGAACAGTGCACAGCAGGCTTATAGGCAGTTGGTTCAATCCCTACTGGAGGCATATTTTTGCTGGTGATGATGTCCCACAGATTTTCGTTTTTTTGGGTGCCATCGCCATCTTCGGCAGAAAAAAAAAGATTTTTCCCATTTTTTTGCCGGACACCCTAGGAGGAGGGGTGTCCCAGCCAGACCCCCCTCCCCCCCCCCCTTCGGACCCCCCCACCCCCCCCCCCCACCCCCCCTTCTAATACATCCCTGGCTGGGCCCATTCTCCACAGGTTCCCACAGCCCTACCCATGCTCCACATCCCTTCCCACACCCCACAGTGCTACCCACACCTCCCAACATTACTCACACCGCACAGCCCTATTGATACCCCCCATCTTTACCCATACCCCGGCCTCCTACTCATACCCACGCAGCCCAACCCACGCTTTACAGCCCTTCTCTACTCAGCCGTACCCAACACACAAAGCCCTACTCATGATCCGCAGCCCTGCCATACCCCCCCCTCTCCTTTTATGCGCCTGCCCGTTCCCCCTACCCCTCACGGTCCCCCACAGCCACCCCCATGCCCACACCATCCGCGCCCCACAGCAACGTGATCAGCCGCGGGGATACGGGCCAAGAACGTATGACAACAGGCCATCGTCAAGGTACCCCCAGCAGCCGGCCTATGGCGGGGGCTACGCTGACCAGACGTGGGGGATGGCACAGGGGCCTTACAATCCGGACTACGGCCAGTACAACGCGTATCAGTCCCCAGGGGGAATGGGGTATGGCGGTCGGAAGTGGCAGAACAAGGCTCGCTGATATGAACGGGGCAGGGCAGGCCCAGAGGCGGTGGGAGCCAGTCCGGGATGCAGGGGTTTCGTCAGGCGTGTGGAGAGGGTTCACGACGGGCGGCACCCTCTTACATCACCGCCTGGGGCTCAAGTACGACCATTGAGGCCGTTGCCGTCGGATTTGGCACAAAGCGGGCAAGCAGGAGCCCAGTGCCTGCAATGCGCAGCCCAGCGCGTTGCAGCCGTGTCCTTGCCGCCTGTCCAAAGCCTGGGCACTCGCCAGTGCAGTGTGGGCGTTTGCCACACCGAGCAGAGCCGTGTTCCATGTGAAGCAGCGGACCCCCCGGCCGTGGCGCAGGCGTTGTCAGGAATGAACGTCGTGTTGCGTTGTGCAGGCACGGGGGAGGGGGAGTGCCGTGCAGGACTCACAGGAACACTGGCTGTGGTTTGCGGGCCTTTAAGTACCCTCACCGTGATATTGTCGTGCCGTCCCGGCGGATGTAGTGCAAGAACGTGTACAGCGGGACCGAAGATTGTGCAGTCTGGAGGGAGGGGCATCCCGGTGGTGGCCGTGCGCGTGGAGGAGGCGTTGTTCTCGGCCACGTCGTAACTCATCGACACGCCTTGTCGTCTAGGGCGGCGGGGGGAAGGGGGTGGAACCAACGAGTCTGAGATTGTGTTGTCTGTTGCAGTGACCCAGTGTCGAATCTTGTGCTCCGTTGAGTCCGGACGAATTGCGAACCCCCCCCCCCCCGTTTGTTCAACACACCGGAGGGACATGGACCGTGTTGATGTGCAGATCTGACGCAAGACGGCGGTGCTTTTCTGCCGGTTTATTGAGTCACACGTCATCGGACCCGTTTCCCCTGTTTGGGCCACAGCGCCATCCCTGTGTCACGCCATTTGGCCACGACCCTGTGTTTACCTCCTGCGCACAGGCTACGCCCTGTCCACGGTACGGCTGGTGTGGGATTTGGGTCCCGGCCGTATCTTAGACGGGAGGGGGTCGCGGAGAGCGGGAGGCTCGAAGATGGGGTTGGAGGGGGAGGCGCACCCCCTACCCTCCGCAGGTCAGGGACTCTTTCGAGTTGTGACCTTCGTGTACATTACATGTCAAGGAGGGGCACTGCAGCGGCAGCGATGGTGACAGTACATGTCACAGAGGACCTGCCCTCATGGTGGGTGGGTTGGGGGTTGACCCCCTCGGTGCCCAGACGCAAGCGCCCCCCAAACACATTTGCTGCCGAAGGTGGCCGGGCGTGGGCCTGAGAGCGCCGAAGGCACGGGAAGGAAGTGGTGGTCTGCTCTCCCCCGCCCCCCAATTGTTTTATCCCAAAATATCTGCGTCAACAATGATCAGCACGAAGTGGCGATGATTTTGAGGCATTATATGTTGGGAGCCCCCCCCCCCCCTTCCCTAAGAGGGCGCTTTTGCCACAGTGCGGGCGCGGTGCGCACGCGGTGCAGACTTTGAGTATATCCGGGGGGCCCTCCCGGTGATAACTGCAACCATCAAGAGGCCCCCAGGAAAGAACAACGGCTACCCAGAAGCCTTGGGGAATTATTGGCAACCATAAGAAACACCCTCGGAAGACAGGTGGTGTGCTTGCAACTACGGTTTTCTAGAGTTCTATGGGCTATTCGGGGGGGTACATCTTGGGATGGTTCACCGGTGTTTGACGACAAGTAGTTGCCACGGTGCGGACGCGGTGCGCGCGGTGCAACAACTCCCACTGAGGTGCCATCGGCCCACTTCTACTGCCGGGAGAGTCGCGTCTCAGACCGAGGGGTCGCCCCCGCCCCCCGTGTGTGCCGTTGGAGGGCCGACCAGTCGCCTTTCTGTGCGAGTGCGAGTAGAGCGTGGGGGAGTCCCACAAAGCGACACACTTGGCAGGCAAGGGGTGCGCCCCACGTCAATGCGGCACACACACACACACACACACACACACACGGCCTTGCCCACCGCCATTGGCGCAAACCAAACCCACAGACGAAGGACGGGATTGAAAAAGAGAAGGCCTGTGCGCTCTGCTCCGAGTCGTAGCATTCGCAGTGCACATGTGCCGTGACCGAACGGCCCCTGGGCATGTCCACTGACCAGCCTCTGGTCGCATGCTTTTCGACTCTTTACCAAACCCCTGCCCCTTTGCAGATGGGGTCCGGCACACTGAAATGTGAGCCGCTGATATCTTTGCCTCCGGACACGGCACTCCTGTCAGCACATGGCCACAGGGCATCGTGGTTCGTGCTGCAATTCTGTTCGCTCGAACTGCTTAAACTGGGCCCATTGGCGGCAACCTGAACATCGCTTGCAGTGTCCCAGGCACTTCAGTGCATGGCACCTGACGTCTTGTCGGGTGGTGCCACATCGCTGTTTAAGGGCCAACGCTGGTCCTCTTGACAGGACCATCAGAATTGATCTCTGCACGGCACGATTAGTCTATGCGGAGAAACCGTATGCCGCATGAGATTCAAAGCCCTGGGCTCTCAGCCGAGACCCCCATCATCACAACAGTCAGGCTTTGTCTGATTGTCGCCAGAAGCGGAGCAAGTTGAGAACAAACTCATTGAGTGTGAGCATGTCACCAAACCCTTTGGATGTCCTTCTCTGATTCACATCTTTGTAGACTCCTGCGGTGTTGTTGCTGCATTGCTGTGCTCTCCTCATACAGGCTTCTCACATCTCCCCCGTTTGTGGCTTGGACTGGGGCTGCGACTGCTCTGGCCTCTGGCGCCCAAGGATATAAAGAGTAAATTTGCATACATTTCCAGGCAGTTCTGTGTGGCTTGGCGTGAAAGACTGGCACAAGTTTGAGAGCCACGCCGTTCTGCTGGTCGTGCTGCTGACACTCGCAAAATGGACACGCAACATCCACGCCACATCGGTCACCATAACGGCGCCACCACATCGCTTGCAACCCCTGTGCCAAGGGAGGAAGAGAAAAGGGGGGCCTTCAGGTCACATTGCACTGCGACTGTGACCAGATTGCCCACTGTAAGCTCATGAATCGGGCATTGCTGGAACATGACCAAGAAAATCCTGATGGGTGGAAAAAAGTACAAAAAAGCCTCGCATTGAGCACCACAAAAGCTATCACCTCCATTCCAGGCTTCAGGTTCCCTTTTCACGCGCCAAACGCAATGATGCCCTTTCTTCCACGCAAGCACAATGTGACCACGTTGCCATAATGAGAAATGTGAAAAACAAATCCTAAAGCACCCCCCCCCCCACAAAAAAAAGATGTAGAAAAAATGATACAGGGAAACCCACGAACCCAATGCTTTCAAAGAACAAACGAATCCGATGTTCTATCGCTCTGTCACTTACAGACATGTCTTCGCAGCATGGGATGGGCAAGGGGCAATTATCTCCGTCCTTGAGTGCACTGGTGGCTTTGGCCTTGTTCACTACTTTGAGCAGAAATCAGATTTTCAGCACACTGGAGTGGGAAGCACCCCTGGTCAAGCCGCTTTAGCTTCATTTCACTTTGTTTTTGTGCTCTGGACGGCACGGGGTATGTAGCCAATGCGCTCACTTTTGGGCCACTGTTGACTTTTTCCTCGCTGTGAAGTGTTGTGGAGCCCTTAGATGGCGAGGGTAATGTTGCCAATCTTCCCGTTTCCGAGCCACTATTGATTTGGTCTCCCGCTTTGAAGCGTTGGGGACCCCACAGACGGCATTTATGTATCCAGTCTGCCCATTTGTGGGCCACTATTGATCCCTCCCCCCCCTGGAAGTGTTAGGGACCCCCGAAAGCACATGGGTCAGGTAGCCAATCTGCCCACTGTTGGGCCATTGCTGATTTCGTCCTTAGTATGAAGCCTTGGGGACAGCCCCCCCCCCCCCCCGTGACGCCAGGGGTTATGTAGCCAATCTGCCCACTTTTCGGCCAATGCTGATTTGGTCCTTGCTCTAAAGCGCCGGGGACCCCTAGACGGGAGGTATCATGTAGCCAAAATGCCCACTTGTGGGCCACTACCGATTTGGTCCCTTGCTCTAAAGCGTTCGGGACACCCCCTAGACAGCAGGGGTTATGTAGCCAATGTGCCCACTTTTGGGCCACTGTAAATTTTCTCCTTGCTCTAAAGCGTCTGGCACCCCTTATACGGCAGGGGCTGTGTAGCCAATCTGCCCTCTTGCGGGCCATAGCTGTTTTGGTCCCTCGCTCTAAAGCGTTTGCAACCCCTCAGAGGGCATTCATGTATTCACTCCGCCCACTTTTGGGCCACTGCCAATTTGGTCCCCCCTGTGAAGCGCTAGAGACCCCCGAGACAGGGGTTTGGTAGCCAATGTGCCCACTTTTGGACCACTGCTAATTTCATCCTCGGTGTGAAGCCTTGGGGAACCCCCCGTGACGGCAAGGCTTATGTAGCCAATCTGCCCACTTTTGGGCGACTACTGATTTGGTCCCCTCGTCTGTAGCGTTGCGGACCCCGCAGACTGCATTTCTGTATCCAGTCCGCCCACTTGTGGACCACAGCTGATTTGGCCGCCCAAGTGAACCCCACTCGAAGCGTTCGGGACCCTCGATAGGGCATGGGTTATGTAGCCAACCTACCCACTTTTGGGGCTCTTGTGTCGCAGGGGGGCTATGTTAATCATGCATTTTTTTTTGCTAACAATGTGGATCAACAAAGTCTTTCTCGTTCTCCCGGGGCGCATACGGTGTCGCATGCCACCCCTCAGGCGTCTTTGGAGCCCCGTTTTTAAAGTGATCTCCTCCCAGCCCCCCGAGTTTGGATGTGCCGGACCCACAGGACAAGGATTGTTGTGGTACTCTCCAACACCCGCACGTGACGCGATGTGTGTTCTCCCCACTGCGTCACGCTGGGTATCAGCGGATCCAACAGGTGCACTGCGGCAGGCGGAGGCGGTGATCTTCGTGTCTACGAAGTCCAAGTCCAAGTTGAAGGAGACAGAGACGCAGGGGTTCCTTGCACCGACTACCAGCCTCGCGTCCGATCAACACCTGCATCAGTCATCATGGGAAGTGGGGGGTACAGGTGCCGCTGCAGGTGTCGGCGTATATCTCTCATGGGCTGCATGATGAGGGAAAGATTGCGTGCGCAGGTGTTGGATTGCATGAAGCTTTGTGCAACCTCCGACTACTCATGCCTCATTATATGTCAAGGAGATACTTGCTCGTGGTCTGTTCTCTTGTCTCAGTCGTAGAGCAGGGGAGGTCAGAGAAGAACCTGGTGATAAAAAAACCCTCTTCGAAGGCAACTGCTCACCGTACAATTGAAGCCTACAGCCCTGGATGCAAAAAGTCTCGACCCTGGGGCCGATGGTTATCTTGGTCTTGCTACCCAGCCAGTAAGTCGTGCGTGCATGGCCAGAGGAGGCTGTCATGTTTTGTGGTGTACAGCCGCGCACGTGGCCGCTTGGGCTATCAATGCCCGGGTGGATGCGGAGGGTGCTATACATCAGCGTGCCGGAAATAGCTGCTCTGTGCATACAACCGGTCCAAAATGGCTTCGTATCTTTTAAGTGCCAAGGAGCAGCCCAGGACATCGGCCAGAATACAGTGCCCTGCGCAGCCAGTGTTTGGCCCAATCCATGTGTCAGGCTGCAGTATGGGACAGTGCCAGCTCCTGCAGAATAAGTTTGCACACGTTTGATTTGCATCCATGACTGGTGAAGACTGTATGCGTTGAGCTCAGCTTCGAAGGACCGGGGGAGCATTCAAACCCTCGCACTTTGGCCAATCCACGTGTGCCCCCGTTGTCTTCTCAGTGTCCACTGTTTTCCTCAATGGTGGTGGGTCGCCTCATCGTCGTGCTGCTGTTGTGCCTGACCTTCGCTGGGGACAGCGTCCCCACGGTCACCAGCCCCTCTCAGCCCGCCACAAGCGTTGTGCAGGTGGCCCCCGAGGACTTCGCCAGCACTGTCCTCGCCAGCGACCACATTTGGCTGATGGAGTTCCATTCCTCTGCGGCCCCTCAGTTCGGCCGCCTGGCGAAGGAGATGGAGAAGGCGGCGTTCGCCCTGAAGGGCATCTGCAAGCTGGGGTCCATGGACTTGGGGACCGAGCAGGCCCAGAAGCACCTCAAGGCCGTCCTGACCCTCGTGCCGGTGCTGCCGTCCTTCCGCCTGTTCGCACGCAATGCCCCCGGCATGGAGCAGGCCTTTGCGCAGTCCCCCTTCGCGATGGGGCAGAAGAAGGTGCGTGGGGACTGCGGGCTTGCTGCGCCAACCCCCTTTCCTTTCCTGGGCAAGTCTGTGTCTGTGTGTGTGTGTCTGTGTCGTGGTCTGCGCAGTGAGTGCAGTTGTTTGTAGCGTGTTGTGGTCCGTCCGTGGGAGGCAGTTGCAAGCGGGGCGGCCTGTTCGAATTCCAGACCCCAACCCCCCTGCAGACCCCCCAAAGTTTTCGAATCCGTCTTTCTCCAATTTGAGATTTTGGGGGAAAGGGTCGGCGCCAAAGGCGCCGAATTTTTTTTTTTTTGCCCTCCTACTCAAAATGCTCAGAATTTGGTGGAGAATTCAAAAATCAGTGAAAAACACAGAAAAAATTTTGACCCCCGACCTGACCTCCGGGTCGGACCTTGGCTGATGGGCCTGAGCTAATGGGCAAATTTTTTCTGAAAATTTTTTTTACCCCAGTTGTGTATGTTCAAAATGATCAGCGCGTCATGGGGATCATTTTGAGGTATGTATGTTGGGTACCCACCGACCCCCCCCCCGGGGACCCCGGCGGCTGACCGGCCGACCCACCTACCCCCGCCCCCCTCCCCCCCCCCCCGTCCAGACCCCCAAAAGTTTTCGCACCCGGTTGGGGTCTAGAATTCGAACAGGCCGCCCCCCCTTGGCCAGCTGTTTTGTCACATGTCAACACCCCCTCAGGCAATCACCAGAGGACTCAGGCACTTGTCCTCCGCGCCGTTTGTCGCCTCGCACCGCATAGGGCATCTTGGAGTTCATCGCCCACGAGATGCCCAACCTGATTGTCAACCTGACGGACGCGGAGTCGTACACCGCCTTCAACTCCGACGACAAGTCCAGTCCCAAGGCCATCTTGTTCACAGAGAAAAAGAACACGACGCTGCTCTACAAGGCCCTGTCCGTGTACTTCAAGGGCACGCTGTTGTTGGCAGAGGTGCGGGAGTACCCGCGGCTGGCCACTGCTTTTGGCATCACCAAGTACCCCACTTTGGTGGTCACCAAAGGCAAGCACAGGTATTCCTTGTCAGGGGCACCCGGTGCGAGGTGCTGTTTCACGTGTGCCTGTTTGGCCCACAGCGAACGGCAGTCGCACGCACGATTTGGTTCCACTGGATGACGCCCGTCAGTCATTGTGTCATATCAGATGCACAGCCCCCATTGCTGTGGGGCTGCCCCCGTTGCCTTGCCGCTCCGCATCGACCCCTGAACAGTATGGCCAGTCCCCCCCTCCGGCCCCCAAAAGGGGCTAAACACGGGGGGCAGGGCCAAGTGCATATCTGATGAGGAGGGGGTCGCGGCGCAACGTGTGGCTGGCTTCGCCCTTGTGCTGCGTCATGTACCGAAGACCCGGCCGTCGCGGCTTCACAGGTATCACAAAGGGAAGCTAAGTCCGCCCCCGGTCGTGTATAACGGACCGCTGAGCTACACTGCCCTGGTCAACTTCTTGAAGCAATTCGCTGTGGTGCCCAGCACAAAAGACAAGGCGCCGCCGGTCGCAACCCCTGCACAGCCCCCGATTGAGCGTGAGGTCCCCGCCGAACCCGCCGCTGAAGAAGGCCGCAGTGCCAGCACGACGGAGTTCATGGGGATGATTTTTGACGCCTCCGCCCTTACCGAAGAGCAAGTGCTGCGCAGTGGCGTGTGACGACACCACCTGTGTTCTGACCTGGCGCTCGTCCGGGAAAGGGGCAGATGTTGGGGACGAAGCGGGCAGTGTTGCGTGAGGAGGAAGAGCGACCGACGAACATTCGGCACTGCCCGGTCAAGCGTAGACCCTGTGTACGTAGGAGTGGACGCAATGTTGGGCAGGGCGGAGACTTCTCCGTTTGGCTGATCGAATGCCACAAGTGGCAAAAGATGCCAATTTACAGCTGGTGCGAAATGCAGAAGAGTATTATAGCCCGATTTGGAACCGTCTGTAGAGTCAATAATAAACAATGCGACTGCAGTTCATTGCAATTTTTTTCTAGAAGACCGGGCTCGTTTTTTGTTTCATTGTTTTGCTGTTTTGTTGTTTCCTTCTTGGGATTGCAGGGTCTGCAGCCACCTTTTACCCAGAAATGGGGTGGCTGTCCGCAAGCCGGTCCTCTGGCAATACCGTGCAGCCAAACAGCTAGAGTCCGCCCAGGATTCGCAATGGCAGCCCTACGTACTGCTAGACTGCACCGCAATACCCCTCACCCAATGGGATATATTGTGAATTCCATAGCGCCCACAAGGGCGCACTGGTAATGAATAAAGCTTCTGAACAGTTATATCACATCACTGACAGGACCAAGGTCTTGATAAGTTCTCCAAAACTAGGAATGCATGGCATTTTTTAAAATGTGGACCAAAAAAAAAAAATGTGGACCGGATTTCACGTCATCCGCTAGCCAAACTTGGAAATGGGTCATGGCATTGATTTTCTGCACCTCAAAACACCCGAAATCAAGTGCTGATGAGCTTTCTAAATTTCAATGGCTCCCAGTACAGCAGTTCTCCAGTATGTTGTAGCCCCTGCCCTAGCTCTATACTCTTTGTAAGCCACAGCCCGGGCCCGATTTTTGGCATCACTTAGCCCCAGCCACAGCTCTGATTCTACTCTTTGTCAACCCTTAACCCTGTACTAGCTGTACTAACTAGCAATTATCTGAGATGAAGCCGTCATATCCTGAAAGGAACCCCATGCACAGAAGTATTCCATGGGACATGTCCAGACCCATTTCCCATCAAACAGCACTCCCAACATTACACAGCAGGGGCCAGCCCATACGCACTGCCGCTAAAGCACAACACCATCGCAACACAGCACAGCACAGCACAGCACAGCACAGCTGCATGTCGCACGTAAGCCCCCCCTGTCTGAGCACTGAATCGCCGTCTGCCCATTATTTTCCCTGGTCTGGGCCGGGCGTGTGCAAATGGGAGAGGGTGGGGGGGTGCACTGGGGTGTTGAACTCAGGGAGGAAAGTTGTGGCAAACAGGCCGGGATGTCAGTTTCCTGTTTCATCCGTCATGCGTGTCTTCTAGACAGCAGCCCTTCTGAGGATGGAGGTGCAGAGAAGGGATGACACATGGCATGCTGTGGATGTGAGGAGCTGCCAATTTTTGGGTCAAAAGGTGATTGCGACCCCCCCACCCCACCCCACCCCCCCGTTGCCTCCCTTTTCCCCGCCAACTCAATGCCGACAGTATGTGGACGAACTTGTATGTTCTGGCTAAGCCTAAAGCCTTGCCGATTGCCAGTTGGTGGTGGACATCATGTGTGTATGCGTGTGTTTGGAGTGTTCAAGTGCTTACTGTACATGCTTGCAGCAGTCTTGCTTGCTTCAAAGGGTGTCCTGTCATCCACCTTGTGGTTGATGCAGCACTAAGCACTGGTTCCTTTCATTGAAAACCCTGGTTTAAACCCAATGGGGGGCATCCTGACGTATGCACAATCTCAAGACAAGTACGGCACGTGTGCAACGGAGAGTAGCAATGAAATGAAGGCAATAAAGGCTCGTGCCCACAGGGCCATTCCCAAGCCAAGTGTAGATTTCCACAACACTCACCTTTTCTCTGTGCCATCTTTCCGCCCGCCTCCTTTTAGTCACCTGCACAAGATGTATGATTAATTCGCAACCATGTCCTGTCACACTCGCGCCGTACTTTTGCGTTGCTGGATGTCTTCAACCCCAAAAGATTTCAGCCACCTGCTGCCTTTGGAAGGATGTCCAAGGATCTATTGAGACACGACGGAATGCGTGCCCATCCGCGCGCATGATTTTGTGCTGTGCACGTTGTAGGACTGCTAAAGAAGGCTTGGAGAGAAGATATCTGCTCAGCAATCCAATCAACTCTGCAGATGCTGCTCATGCCAAAGGCGATGATGACCCCTGCCCCCATCCCCCCTACCCATGTAAGGCGAACTGGTAAAGTTCAAACACGCAAACCTACAACGCTTTTACCCTGTACCCTCGCACAAGCAGCGATAACAAGACCCTTTTTGCCCCTTGCTCGGAACAAGCTGGAGATGTGTCTTTGTTCATGTGCGCATCTTTTTTTTGGGATGTGAATTTTCTCAACAGGTACCCCCCCCCCCCCCGCTTGCGCATGCACGACCTTGTCTAAGCACGGAGTGCGGGCGCTAATATGATGTCTTGCGCTCGCTTTTCTATTTGAGCCATCGACCGCGCCAGCGGCGGAATTGTCGTTCTCTGCACGTCTCGCGCACGCCCCTCTCTTCACATGTCGTCCTCCGCAAGCCGCCGCAGTGCTAAGGAGGTACGTACCGCCCACGAGACCACAGGCAAGCCGGTCTAGACCTCCAGTGACTTAGATCAAATTGTGTCACTGTCCCCTCTAAGCCAACCCGACTTCATACTACAAGATGAATACTGGATATCTTCTGGCATTTTGGATGTGGACATAATATCGTCAAAGTTTTCGATTTTGCAAGGGGTCTCGTCCGTTGATGCTATGAGAAAAATCTTCTGCGGCAGCCAGCCATCCTTATTGCTGGTGCACCCTCTCAAGGAAATGGAACTGCCGAATAAGGTTGTCGGTGAGCTGGTGTCTCAGCTAACCACTTTGCCAGCATATCATACCCCTATCGTTGCAACCACCATCGTTGATTGCGCACGGTGGCCTCATCTTTAAAGTGTGTCTCCTGTAGGCCCGCGATATCGACCTTGTGCCTTTTAAAACATCGCAAGATGTGGTGCCTGCGCTGCGTTGAGGAGGCCCTCGATGCGTGTGGATGAGAACGAGACTGGGCGGATGCCTTTGGTCGGGCAAACAAACCATTAACGTTCATCGTGGTGAAGGGCATCCTCCTGGACGGCCACTTTTGCAGCAGATCAAAAGCTATGTGTCAGAACGCTTCCGCTTCATGAATTTCAGCGCCGGCGCGTCGTTGGTGCTGATCTCCATCTGGGTCTGCTCAGGCGGTGGTCCACGGCCCCGTGTGCCCGCACCACGCCCTTTTCCACGTCCTTTGCCCTTGGACAGGGCTTGGGCGCACGTAGACCGGTATTCTTGTGTGGGCTATGACCGTGCCCGTGGATGCCGTCTGTAAGACTTTTCCCAAAAGGTCTTGGACCTTGGGGCCTATGACCATCCAGGTCTTGGATCGCATGTCGCCCATATGAAATCGGCATTTATCTACCACAAAATCACGTAAGAAGGACGGTGCGCACAATTTCCTCCTTCCAATATGGTGGGATGTTGGTCAAAAAACTGACTAACAGGCCCCCCATGCTTCAGGCACATCCGAGGCTTGTGTGGTTGCTTCTGAGCCGCCCCCCGTGAGGGCCTTACCCGCTTGTTCATCGCGGATTTCTAATCCATCGTTGTCAGCCAATCCTCCATATCCATCTCCACAAAAGAAAGGCAATCCTTTGTAAGGCCCACTCGTATGCGCTTAGTGCATAATCTGTAAGCTCACGTTCCCCGAGGTGATCACCTCCTCCAGTTCCCATAGGGCTCCCAAAACATACGCGTAAAAGAAGGGCATGTGCTTGTCCCGAAAAGATTGCTCCATTGTTACTTCAAGACGCACTTCCGCCGCGTCTACCTCTTGGCCTGTGTACCAACACAAGGGTAAGAGTGCACGGTGAGCTGGTGGCTAGAAAAGGACTGCCCCTGATCACAGTTCTCGACCACAATAGCATTATGGTACCGGGGTCCATATAGCGGACATTCCAAGGGAGCTATCGGAGACAGTCAAGGCTCAGGAGCGAGAGCATCTGGCCTTGGCCCAGTCCGAGTTGGAAGATGTATGGGTGCACTTGCATGGGGAGCACCGCGATGATTCACTCTTCGGTTTCACCTTTCCATCTTTGCAACGTAGAATAGATCGAGTTCACTTGTCGGCGGCGCTCTTGCCTTTCGTGCAGTCCACATACACAGTGCGTATATCGTCGGACCATGCGGCAGTGGCCCTGCAGGTGGGCCCCCCGGAGGAACCAGGCCTATCGGCGCGGTACAGGTTTCCAGTGGATATGCTCTCTTGCGATGATGGGGTGGCCAGCTTAGAAAGAGTGCTAGAAGGCATCAGTCTCCATTGCCGGTAGATGAGTGGTGGGGTGGGGCACATACAGCGGTTCGTGCGGAGGGGGAGCGTTGGTGACAGCAGCGCCCTCAGACGGGTGGCTCTCATTTGGACGTCCTAGTGCGCGAAAGCACTGTTCATCATCTGGCAGTGGGAGCCACGGAATTCCTTGAGGAGCGGGGCTTAATATGTGCGTCAGTCAAGCAGTCATATCAACAGTTGGTGCGGCTCCAGAATCAGGATCGGGAGGACAAATTTCGCTCGGCTCCACTGGTTCATTTGCAGCGGCAATTGCTTTCCAGATCGGAGCAGGCGGCTTTGAAGAGAGGTCGTCGACAGCGCATTCACAATTTGGTGCGCCAATTGAAATATCGTAAACACATGTCTTCATTGAGGGACTCAGCAGGAGTGGTGCACAACAGTCCCAAGAAGGTGGCGGCCCTTGTCAAAGAGTATTGGTCAGGGGTCATGTCAAGGGGGGGGGGCGGAGGAGGAGGACTGTGGCCGGTACCTCCACAGCTAGCCGGTGCCAACCAAACTGAAGACAGCTTTGCCACTACTAATGAAGCCGCTAACACCCGAGGTGGTGACGGTGGCGTTAGAAGAGCTCAAGGGGGGATCCTCGGCAGGGGTGATGGGATGCCGGCAGAGTTATATCAACAATTGCCTTCGATCTCAGTCCCGCGCATGGAAGCGGCGATGGGGGAATTTTTGAACAAGGGGCGTGTGCCGGACGCTTGGACTGTGTCACTAATGAAGTGTATCCCCAAATTCGCCCAAGCATCACAGGCCCGGGATATGCGGCCCATTGCGTTGCAAAACAGAGCGATGAAATGGCTCTCCGCGGTAGTTCTAGTCCAACTTAGGGAAGTGTTTGCCCAAATTATCCCCGCCAGCCAAAAAGGTTTTATGAGGGGACGACACATGGTGGAGCATGTGGTGTCAGCACGAATGGAGTGGGAGGCTAGACCGGAACAAGTACTGGTCGCAGTTGATTTCCAAAAGGCCTACGATTCAGTTTCTTTTCCATTCCTTAGGGTAGCTCTGGGCTATATAGGCCTGGCCGCACCGTATGTCTCTGTCTTGCTAATGGCGGTGGCATTATCAGGAAGCTAAACACCGGATTGCCTATTTGGACATTGCTGGTGAACATCCGATAACGCGGGGTCATCCAGTTTAGCTGACCGACCTATTTGTTGCCCTCCGCATATAGCCCCCCCCCCCCCCCCCCCGCCGACCTGTACCACCTGGTAACCGACCAGTGTACATGATGGAGGGCCCAATCTTGATCTGTGTAGGTAGGGGGTTTGAACCGGGGGTGGAGTTTCGACCTTGTTTAGGGACCCGGCAAGGCGATCCCCTATTCCCCCTCCTGTTTAACGTGGTCAAGACACAGAACACCGCACAACATCAGGAGCGACAGCGGGGGGGGGGGGGGGCGCACAGCGCCAGCGCACAACGCAACCAACACACCGCAACACGGCACAACGCCGCACCCAACAACACGGCACACCGCGACATTTTTCTGATTTGTAATTTTGAAAGATTGCGCCGCGACTTTCGTGTATTGTTTTGTGCGGATGATATTCTAATCTGTCTTCCGGGGTGCACAAGGTCGCGTGAGAATGACCTTCACGCCCTCATGTGCATTTTCAGTATTTTTGGTTTTTACTCAGGACTCAAAGTGAACTACCACAAAACCTTTGCTGTGGTGAAATGGCTAGAGGGGATGCCACAACCGGAGCTGGTGGCCGGCATCACGGTGAAGCCGTGGGTTAAGTACGCAGGGTTCGTGCTGCAGAATGTATCGGGGGAGTAGGCCTATGGACCGGTGATAGCGAAAATGATGGGTAGGGCTAAGATTGTGTCCACTCTTCCGTTGGGTATGGAAGAGAAGGCCCACCTTTATACAACGTGGATTGCACCCATCCTCTACTTAACGGCAAGGGCTCATGAACCCACGGAAAGGTCTTGTCACAAATAAACCTCATACAGAGAGTGGCACCGGAATTGAACTCATGGCACCCGACGGCAAGAATTCTCAGCATGCCAAAGAGGGACGGGGGCCTGGCTCATGCGCCTTTGGCGTCCTATGCTTTATGGGTGCACTCCCACTCATTTGTCACCGCGGTGTGCCACCCGCATGTATATGATGCTTCGCATATGGAGCATTTTCAATCCTAGGCGGGGCGGGTGGGCATGGTACTCGATGAGGTGACCCTACCCTATATCCAGCAGGCGCCGGTGAACATCAAAAAACCCTCCTTCCTACAAGGGGCACCGAGAGCGTACTCTAGGGTGCGGAGAGGAGGGGGGGAAGTGCCCCCACCCCCACCGCAGCTATTGCCCCAAATGGGCATCTAGCACTCAGTATTTTTCAGGGGGGAAACAGGATTGACCTATGTGTGTCCGCGGTTGGTGCGCAAAGGCGTCCTGAGATGGCGCGATTTGGTGGTGGCGGGAGTGGTCCATTTAGAGCACCTAGAAATCATTGTATACACGCACAAAATGGCGTATGACATGGGGCTCCAGGATGTACGCTTACAGTCCATGGCCCCGGATGACGGGGCACGAGGATTAGCCCTGGACCGGTGGGGAGCGAGCTGGGGGAGGCAACGCACACTGCTCTACATGCAGTCGCATACGGCGGAGCCACCACGACACACACCTGACGTGTGGCAGCTTTTCAACTGCTTGTACCTGCCACAGTGGGATTTGGATTTCATTCGGCGTGTGTTGTGGAAAAAAATTACCCATGGGGGGGCACATGGGCCACCGTGTGGGGAGTAAGCTATGCCCCCTGTGCCACCGGCTAGAGGACCACGAGCACATGCTTCAACATTGCCGCTTCTCGGCATTTATCTTTGACACTGTCCATAAGGCCTTTGGCGTAGTGCCAAGGGAGGGGGGGGGGTAGAGCCCAGCAGGCTGTTGCTAGAAGAACCGGCGCCGTCTGTGCAGAGCACGCGAGGTTTGGTGTTGTGGGCGGCACTAAAGGCACAATAGGCACTGCGTTGTGAGGCAAGATTTCAGGGGGAGCAACTGTCACCTGATGATTTTGTGGCGTGTTGGATGGGTACTTTGGAGGTGTGGCGCGCATGGCGGAATATGTCATTGTCCCGCCTGGATTTGCCTGCAGCACCTCCTAGAACAACTATTTCTCTGGTTTGGTGGGGGCATGTTCCAAAAGCAAGACCCGGCGCTAGGCGTTTTCCCCAACAAAACGGGAATAAAACCAACAGACTTGAAGGAGCAAAAATGGGGCTAGTATCGGGACGCGGTGGTCAAACGGTTAAAGGTGTTAGCGGCCGAGTGATGGACGTTGGTGTATACCGATGGGCCGGCGAAGCAAGTTAGAGGATGGTGGAGGCGGGTTATGGGGCTTGGTTTGGAGAAGTGGACTAGAGGAATGTGGGATTTCCTGTCACAGCTACAGAGAGACAGAGTGTGAGCAGGGGGGAACTACGTGGAATCTCGCACGCCCTCCAACGTCGGCGGGCGGGGAAAAACATGGTAGTGGTGTTGGACTGTGAGTATGTGTACAACAAGGGGATCACCGAGTGGTCCCCCAAATGGCATCGCCACCCCTGGAGAGTGAAGTCGCGTGAAGTGGGGCACCGGGACCTGTGGGAGGCCATTTTTCAGTTGCGGCAGGATGCGGGGGCCCTGCTTATGTTCATTTGGACCCCCTTGCATATGCGGCTGGGGGGGGGGGGGGGACGATAACGCCGACGCGCTAGTAGAGTTTGGTAGAGAGATGCCCCCCAAAAATAAGAAACGAAAAGGGGACGGCGACTGCGGGCCGCGCCTGTGGCGGGATGCGGGCCTGTCACCGATGCGCACCGATGTGTCATCCTCAGAGTCATCAGGGGACAACTCCACTGTGGTGAGCTCATGGGCAAGTGCAGGAGGGGAGTTGCACCCCCACACAGACCTGCCAGGGGCCGCGTCGTCATCAGGGGGCTCCAGCGAGGTGGGGAGTTCGGACAGTGAGGGGCCAGGGTTCAGTACAGATGTGAGCGAACGACAAGGGAGTGCAATAGACAACGGAGGGCGGGTGGTGAACGGCAGGACGGGACGACAATGGACGAAACTGTTTGATAGGCCGTATAGAGCGTAGTGTCGTTGGACATGTGTGGGTCTTACGTTCTGCGGGGGGGTTCGAAGCTGGGGAGGGCAGGGATGCACCGCCCGGCCCGAATCCCCACGTTGCTCTGTAGACCTGTTTTACCGTAGAGGGGGCAAGCATACCTGAAAATGCACTAGGACCTCGCGCCGCAATGCGCCCCGTCGTCGCGGCTCGTGGAGTCCACGGCGCGGTCGACCAACAGGTCGATCATGAACAGCTGCTGCGTGGGCAGCTATATCGGGATGGGATGGGAGAGGGGGGCGAACAGCGGGTTGCTGAATGGTGTTTATGGTAACGGCTATCTAACCACATTGGTAGCATAGTATACCGGAAATGCACTGGGACATGGTGGTGGAGGCCCTTGGTTCGAACCCCGGCGAGTGGGTCATGGCGCGGTCGGGTTTTGGGCTCCCCTTTTCATGCGGTTGAGTATACAACAATCCTGATCGCCTAAAGGCACTGAGACCCTATCCAACAGGGCGGGAGGGCAGATGCACAGGATGTGCACGCACACGTGAGGGCGGCTTCGCCGCCTTGTCGGACACCTGGGCACGGCTCTGCCGCATATGGACAATTGGTGGCCGCAGCTCTGCCGCGTTTGCTAGACGTTTGCACAATGATTTCCTGCCGGTGGGATACCGGGGGTGACAGCCATCGTCGGATTATGGCTAAGCACGGAGTGGGTGTTGAACCGCCGTTTTGAGGAAATTTTGGGACCGCTGTTTTTGTGGTCCAAAAAGGAAGGGTTGGGTGTTTGTAGGGCGCTTGTACAGGGAAAGAGGGGCTGTCATGTTTGTGATAGTGCTCTCTTCATAATAACATGGTACCACACATTGCAACCCCATGCTGTTTGTTGTGATGTGATTTTCAGCCATGGCTAACAATGTTATGCTTGGTATGGTTGTCACGTATGTTCGGAGCACTGAGGAACATGTGTCTGCCACTAATATTGGTCTCTCTGGTCATGGGGACAACTACATCTATTTGAAGTACATGCGGAATGGGAAGGAGATTGAGCACAATGCCGCTTTTGATAAAGTGCTCTTCCCCTTTGTAGCCCCTCGCCATCCCCACTTGAGGGCTCCCCCCACACGCTTGTTGTCACGTGTGTCACGTGCATGCACTGCCTTGTCTAAGCACGGGGTGGGCGTTGAACCGCCGTTTTGACCTGACTTTTGGGCCCGCGGCCGTGCTTGCACATGGGGAGGGGCAAAAAAACAGTGACAGTTCAAGCTGAATATGTGTGTATCGTAGAAGGCTATTGTCACTATCAAATTTGAGCTAGACCCTATACTAGCGGCCATTGGATGTGACCTTTCCCTCTTGTAGAGGCTAGCACATGGTGGGAGGCATGCAACCTGTGCGCCCTGGCTGATTTGTTGTTTTTTTTGGCCATCCATTGGTATCTCACAACATTGGGTGCAAGTTCACAAGGACAAAGTTGGCGAAGCTAACTTTGAGAGAGCTCAATGTCCAAGTTTGATTCTATGTGGGCGCCTTAAGCGCAGTGCGCGCGCAGTGCAACTATTTGGGCGTTGAGCCGTAGTAGAAACCCATACTTTGTGGTACTAGGGGCATCGTTATTGTTTGATAACACGTATTTCCGTGCTTCTTTTGCATGGGATATGGCATTTTTGGGTTTTCACCCTTTCCCCCCCATTTTCACCCGTTTTCACTCGCCGCATGTTCTACTTTCTAGGTTGATTTCTCCCCACTATGGCAGCCCTCAATGTGGGCACTCTGCATCAGCCTCTGTTGATTTGCATCCTGCGTCGGATGCAATTGTCAAGGTAAAGATCAACATGCAGATGACAAGGGTGCAAATGAAGATCAACCATTAGACAAAGCGCAGCTCGATAATCCGAGGATGCATGGTGGGCAAATGTGCATCGTGTGTAGTCTTACTTGAATCATGTTGTTGCTAAGATTCAATGGGTACAAAGACTTTCCTTTGTCCCCCGTGACATTGGTGGGTGTTCTTCTTTGGGATCCTAAAGGGCTTCAAAGATTCAAGGGACATTATTTCATGGCATCTAATGGGAAGGGAAGGTAGCACGCAACTGTCTTGAGCTAGGGTAGTTGGGGTGGCCTAATTTTGAGGGTGTTGGGAAGGGGTCGGTATGGGGGTTCTTCACAAGGGAATGTAGTCTAAAAGTAGCGCACAGTGCGCGCGCAGTGCAAGGACGCCCCCTATAGCTAGTGGTTTCATGGGCCATAGCGCTTCCAAAGCGTCCCAGCCATCTCTTCACACAATGGTGGCAAGGTGGGCGGATGTAGCGCTTAATCTAATGGACAGCAATAAATTTGCCAGTTTGAATCTCTTTGTGTTAGGCCTCTTGTTGGTGGTTGTTTGTGCTTAAGCTCTAAGCACCACCTATTTGAGACTCTAACTTGTTGAGGATCTTCCAAATAATCCACCTCAATTCGACAAGGTGAGTGAGTGACCCCACGCATGAGGATGTGTCCCGGAATTGTGGGGAGACTTTTAACTGCATTGTCAATAGGTGGATGCATTGTAATTACCAAGGAAAGGGGTTTATTGTGAGTTTCACCTTGTAAATAAAGACGTTCACCAAGAGCTCCTTGAGTGTCGGGACACTTAAAGACTTTGCAGCGATGTTTATACTTCTTGTTTGTGTTTACATATTGTGCTTTATGTATGATAGTAGAACAATACAGCGACCTCATACACCCTAATACACAAGGAGCACCATTTAAACCACCTTCAAAAAGGAAGGGCAAACAGGAGGATCCAAATAAGTTTTGACAATCAACAAAATTAGAAGGGGTGTATAGGCGATCCAAAGTCACAGGGTTAAGCAAAGAGATCCTGGAACTTCCTATGTCTTCATTTTATTTGACACAGGTTGTGAGTAATCCCTTTGCTGCTAGATCAGCAAAAACAAGGGACAAAGACAGCAATACCCGAAACATCAAACAACAGCACAACAGCATGAGCATGCTTAGGCAGGCCATCACCTGAGATAAGAATAAGCCAGATACCTGCCTGCCTGCAAGCTTGCATGCCTGCCTGCACTTCTGCTTGCCTGACCTACCTGCCTGCCTGCCTGCCTGCCTGCTTGGCTGGCTGCCTGCTTGCCTAACTGGCTGTCAGACACCCTGCGCCCGTCTGCATGTCTACCTGAAATACAACATTTAATTTAACATCAGCTGCGAAATTTGTGGCCTGGTAACAGCAGTTGAAACATGGAGGGGTTGGGATGGGGGTGGGTGGGTGGGTGGGTTGGGTGGAGGTGTCAGAAATGGAACACAAGCGTGGTCATTTTCTTGGCACAATGTTGCAGGGATCCCATTGATCTATTGGTGAAGCGCCTAGATGAATGACAGGGGTGAGGGTGGGAAGAGTGCAAACTGAATTCCAAGGAGTCACAGGTCACAGTGAATGCACCACCGACAACCAACAATGGGCTTACCAGATGACATTTCTTGAGGGTGCAACACATATGGGTAGTGCTGAACTCTGAGCTCTGCACAAATCCCATTCACTTTGGCAGGAAAAACAATTATGCATTTTGCACTTTCTGAGTCACATGATGCTCGATGTGTGGTACGGGGGACAAGACAGGAAATCTGAAGAGCAAAATCTGGTTACCCTGAACAGCAAATTGATCATTTTGGGTGCTGCTGGTTTGGAACCACCAGTGGGCATCTGCATGCATGTGACAAACACTGGATAAATTCCTGCAAAGAGCCAACCTGGGGAAATGAGCATGGAGAGGCTAAGGTTAGCATGACAGATGAACACAAGAAGATTTTACCTATACCTATCACACTACGTAGACCAATGTCTACTGTGAACTGAGATCTCATGGGCATCACAGGCGTCTGGTGGTCGAGCTACAGCAGACAATATCAAAGCTTAGGGCCAGATCCAGAACGACTGTAATGCCAAAATTCTGCTGAAAGCTCAATCTCCCTGCTGTCAAACTTCATCGAAATGATGCAACAATCTCATGGGCAGCACAGGCGAATGGAAATAAGACCACAGCAGGCAACACCAGAGATAAAGCCCAAATCGAGACCAGCTGTAATGGCGAAGGATTTCCAATTTCCAACAGTCTCATGGGCATCACAGGCGTCAGGAGGTAGAACCAAAGAGGTAAGCGCCAGATCCAGAACAGCTGTAACGCCAAACCATTGCCAAAAGCTGTAATGCCAAAACATTGCCTAACACTTAGTCCCCATTCTGTTACAAGAAGTGTGGCTTTGCAGGTTGCACTGCAATGCAAGGCTGGTGAAGACAACAACTCCATTTGTACTTTGCTTTGATGCACTGCCTAAAGCATTGTCAGCAATTACCGTTTCCGGCCTCACCGCCATGGCTCATTCATTTTCAGAATTTGTGCCATAGAGGATACCAACCTGTCTAAAGATTCTGAGCTTCCAGAACCGCGCAACCTGGTTGTTGTTGCTGCAGAGCTTCATGATGTGGAAATATGTGCACCACAATAAGATGTGTTGCCCTGATGCATTATATTATCCAAAGGGACATATATGCGGAAGTTTAATCATAAGCTGCAACGGCACACGGTCACACAAGCGTCGCCTATCTTATTCTTGTGTACCTCCGCCTTAGTACAAGCGCTTGCTTACATTTTGACCCCTCATGATTTGCCTCCAGTGGGGGGCAATGGGTGGGAATCAACACAAAAAGCACCATTTCCTGCCTATTTTAGAGGTACAGAAGGTGATCAAGCCTTTTTTTGCGGTAGCACTGACGTTCCTACAGTAGACATAAGGCCCAACAAGTGCCACCGGCGGAGGGGTGCTTGATGAGTGCTGTGCCTCCACACATTGCCTGCTCTACAGCTGCTCTCCTTTCCTCTGTGACTATGTTTCACAACCTCACTTCACTGAGGTCTGACGACGATGACCTTGCCATCCTTGGACACACTCTGCAATTTGCTGGTCGCTGACCTGAAGTACATTAAGGACACAGTCCTGCACAAGTGCCAGGACATGCCGAGCGCGATGATGTGACTGGCAGTTTCTGTCAGATTTATGGCGCTGAAGACAGGTATTTGTTGAGAAAAGTGTAGAAAGTGGTGGAATTGGTTCTTGTGCAAGACCCGCAACGCGCCGCAGAACAAAAAGTGCAGAGTGTGCTAGGTGCTGAAGCAGGCTGAAGACAGGTATTTGTTGGTGCATTTATACAATGCGCCCACAAAAGCACAGGTAAGTGCTCATCATGCGTGCCATCAGAGCCATGAGCATTGAGTACGTCTGCTATGGGATACCGTACATCACCAAAACTGCAAGCACATTCAAAGCATGCCATTCACAGAATGTAGGCATACTGGGGGAGGGTCCCGGATGGGTGCAGACACAGCAGCTTGTCCCATTCTTGGGCCTGTTTACCAACACTCTTTGCCGGCGAGCCTCGGCCCACATGCTGAGCCCCAATGCATCACTGTACTCTCACCTATGGATTGCCAGTGATCGGTGGCTCGCGTTCCGTACCTCTAAAATAGGCAGGAAAATGTGCTTTTTGTGTTGATACCCAGCCATAGCCCCCACTGGAGGTAAATCGTAAAGTGTCCTTTTCCTTCACATAGCACTTTCACACTCATGCAGTTCACACACCCGTGTGCAGCCGCTTCGGATCAGAAAGGGGTCCCATTGCAGCATCACATATCTCCATCCTGTTACCATCATCAGTGCACGTACTGCAATCCATTGGAGGAAATAACAGGATTTTCAACGCTGGACTCATATTTTCCCCTTTGTTACCATAGAGGGTAACTGTCACTTGGTGACCCCCCCCTGGGGGGAACTGCCACGACATTGGGGGGGAGATTACAAGGGGGGGGCAAGGTACAACGGCACCTGGTGGAATATAAATCGTTCGGGGAGGGAGGGGGGAGAGGTATCATTCACTTTTGGACCATCATCCACAAGCGAACTTGGTAGCCCCGTTTACACGTTATGCTGCGGCCTGCTCCTGGCCCTGCCCCCTGGGTCCTGTGATGTGGAGCATCTGTTTCGCATCAACAAGTATGACCGCAGGAGGTTGACAATGCACTCCCTTGAAATGCTGCTGGTGGTGACAAGGGATGCAGCACCCTGGATTGAGTACAATATGAAGAGGTGGTGAGAAAATATAGGGAAAAGCAAGTAAAGGAATCTGCAGAGTTATTTGGAAAGTGATAGCCCTGCATATTACTCAGAACCAGACTCAGTCCAGTCGTGAGGATCTCAGCAGTGTTGGCACACTCCCCGGCCTCAGTTTTCCCTTCCCCTCCAAACCCCCAGAACTCCTCCCTGTCGCCATTCAAAAGGTGCCCCAGAACTGTGGCCAAGCCATGCCCACCACTTTCCCACTGCAGGTTCCAATGTAGATTGTGCACTGCACGCAATCGCTGGAGAAATCATGGCCCACAACTGTTCGAGCCTGTCGATCTCTGCGATTAGGAAGGCCCTGGATTGGGACACCAATTTCCCGGGGGTTGGCAAACTGATCGATTTTGTGGAGCAGCACACGGATTGGTTCGAGCTCAACAATAGAATGGTCTCACTACGTGAAGTTCAGGTCCTCGTTGCAATGCATGGTCCTTCTGTGGTCAGGGAAACAGCGGGGCAGCTCCAACCTGCGTATGGGGGAGATGTCCCCTCCCAGATTCCTAACCGAAGCATACAGGGTCAAATGCAGTGAGATGGGATGGGGTGACGAAAACGTTACACCAAAATGGTTGTTGCTATGTACGCCCTTGATTGATGCCAAGTTTGGAGTGAAAAAGTGGATACTGTTTCAATGAGGGTGCATGCAATTCTCATTTCGATCAAGCCCCGAAGGTGTTTTACCTGCCCACTTCATAATTTGCAACAGCTTTTGCGGCAGAAAGATTCTTGACGTTTCGGGTAACCGTGGGGGGCGTTCCATGGGGGGCCTTTAGCATATCCTGATAACTCCAAGTTGGTGGCCTGCAAATCTGGTCTTGGTGTGGGGAGCGGGCATTCCATCTCAGATCCTTAGAGTTGGGTGCAGGACTCTCTTACAGGCAGGGGTCAGATGAACCAGGGTGGAATCCCCCTTCCCCTCGTCAGCAAGTCAGAGCCAACCCCGTAGATGTATCGCAGAATCCTGGACCCGTACTCGTGTGCACATCTAAATTCACCGCCTCACACAACCTGCGCTGTACCTGACCTGTTTTCACTCCTGTCAGCCATGCCAACCCCCGGCACTTTTTACTGTGTGACACAGTGGGGCCCAACAGCATCTGATCTGCAACTCGGTACGATCCACGCGTATTTGCTGGCACGGTTCAGCTCCGCCCAGTGCCCCCTGGGCGGCCGGACGCTAGGGGCACGCGTGTTCTGCACCGCTTGTTGCGGAATCAAAGGCGTCTGGTGGGCGGTGGGGATGCATCGGACACGGTCCGGCTTTGTGACTCAGCAGAACGCCAAAGGTCACTCGGCGACCTGCACGATATCCCGCGGTGCCCAGCACAAAAGTGCCGCTTTGCTGTACGTCCACTGTCTAACCTGCACCAATGACACCATGATTCACTCACCTCCATTCCCACCATCCCACACGGACCCGCACCCCAGTACTGCCCCGTCTCTATTTCCATGTCCCCTATGAAGCCTCTCAGCTTCGAAATAATGTGCGCTGCACCTTCAAGCGGCTGTCTGTATGCAATGCATTGGATCTGTGCCCGTAAAGGGGGGTAACATCCTCCTGCTACCTGTCCCCTCAGGGAGCAGTGCAGCAGAGCCAGCATTGCGCCACTACGCTCGAAGAGGCACAGTACACTGTGCAGCCCCTGAGGGAGCAGCTGCAGGCAGCCATTCAATGGGAAGGCATTGCCATCAAGAGCAAGCAGGTCTGAGGGCGTTATGGTTCCGATGGATTCGTTGGTGAGATAAGTGCACTCTTCGTGCTGAGGAAATGGCACTCGGCAGCCTCAGCTTGGGGGGACATTGAAGGGGGTTTGTCGGGGAAGGACCGGGCACGGAAGTTAAAATTGCAGCAATGGCACCGCGAGCATGAGTGGTCCATTGCAGGGACCCTAGTATTTCCATGGCACGGAAATTTACGGAAAATCACGGAACCCCCTGGAAACAAAGGATTGTGAAATCACGGAAAATCACGGAGCATCACGGAACACCCTGGGAACACGGAAATGATGCATTCGCTGAAATTCGATCGGTCATGGGGGTTTGTTTGGGTTGTGGGTGCCGTCCTTTTGTTGTTATTTACGTACTTTATGGAGCAGATTTTTTTGAATTTCCATTTTGGGTGCCATGAGTCTTCTGCGTGGAGAACACGTCCAGGGTTTTGCTTAGTGTCCGTCCTACCCCACCCCGGGGGGGGGGGTGGGTCTGACAGAATTTCAGGGTGGGTGGGTGTCCAACCCCCCCCCCCCCCACCGGGGTGGGTTGGGACTTTGTGGGGGCCCTTGGGTCTATTGAGCCAGTGCCACTTCTTTCTTTCTTCTGTTGCAGGTTCCATGTAACATGTTTATTTATGGTGTGTTTACATGGTATTGCATATCACGTGTGCATGCCCCACGCCCATAAAGGGGCTAGGATGCATTGTCATTTGTGTCAAATGCGAAGGGGGCAACGGTAAAACATGATGGTTGTTCACCTCTGTGAAAAACTTGGTCTTCTGTATTGCATGTCTCAGTTGGGTACGTGGGTGGGTGGGTGTCAGACCCCCCCCCCCCGGGGGGGGGGGGGGTGGGACATTTGTCGGTCTGTGGGTATGCCAAAATTCTGGGTGGGTGGGTCCCTGAATTAACCCCCCCCCCCAGGGTGGCTAAGCAAAATCCTGAACACGTCAAATTTGAACGCTGGTCAAGTGAATGTGATGCAACCTGCTGCAAAAAAGGCCACGGTTTCACGGAAGGCAAGGAAACGTGGTGGCAAAATGACCGCACAACAGACAGGGTCTCAATCCCCCAAAGATATGGAGGTAGGCTACGGCGTTGCGGATGTTCAGTTGTCCTCCACATGGCGCTGTGTGAAGTGGCGATGCTGGATCTGATCTAGTGTGGCACGGTCAGGGATGCTTTTTGTGGTATTGTGCCTCTTTTCCGATCGACTTCAAAGGCACGGCTTCATGGCAACATTGGGTTGCAGGAGGTTGTGCTCCTGCAGCGCGCCATCCCTCACTTTGCGCAGCAACAAGTGGCGGCGACTTCCAACCGTCTGTATTGTGCATTGTGTAGATGGACGCACGACCATAAACGCTGAAAGTGGCGATTGGCAACGCCAGCTCCACGCTGTCTGTGGACCCTGGCACGGGCGTCCGGGCACTCGGTTTTGAGGCTGCGGGCAGTGCTCCTCTGGTACAGACCATGGGCCATGTGCTGCCCCCCTGTGCGTGCACGCCTCCATTTGGCTTTGGGTGACACGTGCTGTTGCTTGGATCAGCGCTGATGTGTCCTTCAACGCCAGCGCACAACGAAGCATCCTTGTGGACTCCATGCATTGCCTCGGACCATTTGGGCATGAGGCGATTGTATCCCGATATGTGGCATCTGTGCCCCACACGATGCCAATGACATGGTAGTGTCGGACTTTGACATTCTGCGCCGCTCTGACTGCACAGTGATGGGCCGCGGGACAGACTTTGTGCACTTCTGCCCGAACGGCGCTGTCTTTCAGATCGACACGGTCAGGCACGCCCCATCGCAACCAGTTTCATACCGCATTTGGTATCGAGAGGCTTGTGGTTGGCGCACGGCCGTTTTAGTTGCATGATGATAATTGGATGGTCCATTGGAGATATTTGATGCCAGCATCTCGCATGACAAGATGTTGTTCCCACCAATTTCTGGGTTTCGACTGTTGTTTGGACAGGGCACTGCGCACGCAAGGAGGGGGGGGAGGGGGCAGGGATGTGCTGAGTGTTCGGCCAACGGACGTGGGTGGGTGGGTGTTTCGGAAATATTCGGGTGGGTGGGTGTCCAAACACCCCCCTCCCCCACCCGTGGGGGTGGGACATTTTTTGTTGTATGGGTGCTGATGGGTTCACGGCAGGGATGTATTAGGGAGGGTGGGCAGGGGGGTGGGTGCCTGTGTCCCCTATCTTGTCCTGCAGATTTCTTCCCATTCTGCTACATTCTTCCGTGAAAGAGAATGATGCCTGCATGGTTATGTGGGTTTGTTGTAAGTACAAAAGTCACTTAGCCACTGACAGCACCACTCGGAAATTTTGCTCATGTCCTGTGTACTGCTTTGGTGGCTGACTAGGTGGGTGGGTGGGTGGTTGGCTGGCTGTCCAACAGCCCCCCCCCCCCCCGGAACCTCCAGGCAACAGCCGGGTGCACCCGTCAAGCAGCGTGTGGGCCTGGACCGAGGAACACGTCGGGGACCCCTCCCTACTAGCCCAGAGTAGGACAGGGTACATATACAGGCTAACTGTGGGGTGTGGCTCACTGCAGGAGGCCGTGGGCACAAGGACACACGACCACTGACCCACAGGACACGCCTGGGGAGCACCTGTCCGGGACCCCACAGAGAACACACAACTGGATACACTAGGACAGAGTACCCCCGTAATGCAGCGTGGAGACACAGGCAAAGCACACTCAAACCAAACTACTATGAAGTCATTGCTCTCGCCTCGCACGTGCTCATACAGTTGCATACACGCCACATCTCACTCATAGAGTCGACGAGTGAACATGTCATGTCCGTGTTACAGCCATCCACTCACAACCGTGTCGTGTGCGTCACACAGTCTGACAGGTTTCCCTCTCTTGTCCCTTTAGTTCGTCCGAGAGGTGCACCTTGACCCTTGGAGGCCTCGGCGCCTGCCATGTAGCGACCCTCCCTCACTTGAGTGGGGCTGATCTGCGGAGGGGAGCGCCCCTGCAGCATGAGAGGCTACCTCGCCAGAGCCGGCTCTATCTTCCTCTTGTTCTACGTTCCCCCTTAGCTTAGCCTTCGTGTCATGCCAGACCCTCCTGCTTCGTCTACCGCGCCGCACGCCTCCACTGGCAAGTAGAAGCGCTTGGAACAGGGTTGGGCCCACCGCAAAGCCCGTCATGCCCGGCGCACGGCCGAGCACTACCAGGGGCGGGCTGCCCTTGCCCAGCCGCGCTACACATTGGGCACCGTCGATGAGAAGCAAATGTAGATTCACTTGGACCCGCCAGTCCCCGAGCAGTTTGCGGAGGCCTCGTTCGAGAGGTTCCGGGGATGGCTGGTGCGCGCACTTCGCGCTCTGTGGCCGGCGGCAGCCGTTGTTTAGCTTAGCACCGACCGAAGCCGTGGGGCGGCCACTAGTCACAGGCGCTTTGGCGAGCCCAACTCGGGGGCAACCGGGCGCCTGAGCCTTTCGTGAGTGTCACGGCATCGAACTATGCGACGATGCAGCAGCGTTTCATCCTCCGAGGTAAAGCGAACTTGGTGCAGGACATTCATCGGCTGCTCTTTCCTCCGACGTCGAGTTCGGTCTCATCTAGTACCGTGCAATCCGAACTAAGTGATAGGCGTGTCAGTAGCTGTTCAATCCGTACTTTTTCTCGACAAATATGCCGGCCTCTACCCCTACCACTCTCTACCGGTGTCCGGGGATTGCGTCATATGCCTAACCGACACCACTGCCCGCCGGATTTGTGGCAATTGCTGCGAGCTGGCCGTCTTGGGGTGTGTCCCGGCGCTCCCAACGGTCTCTCTTTTTCCACATCTCCGCCATGTGCGGTGGCCTTGCTGTTTCATACGGCTTTGTGGGGTAGTACAGGATTGACGGAAGTTATGCATGGGGGACCCCAATTTTCCGCATGCCTTGTCACGGCCTGTCTGCCTGTTTGTGTGACGGTATCCCCGTGACCGCTCTACTTTTGTCTGCAGTCCACCATGCCTCCACTACCTACAACTCTCACTGACCCCTGGCCAATTTTTGCAATTGTTAGAGCGTAGCACTAGCACTAGCGGTGCCTCGCCTGTAGTCACTGCTCGCCTGCTGTGTGACTATACTGCGGATGTCTCTATGCCGGCCCTTCATGAGGCCATTCGGGCGCCGGGGGAAGTAGCCAACAAAGCCCCTACGCATCTTTGCAACTCATGGCGATGGTTGGCGTTGGAGGGCGAGTTGTGCGCCGTTAGTGACCTAGAGGCGACTCTGACCACGAATGGAGTGCTGCTGACCATCACCGCCGACCTACGGGGGTGCAGATTATCACCCACTGCCCAGTGGCCATTGCCCAATCTTTGCCGCTCCTGGTTTTCGCCCAAACCGCTGATGCACTTATGAACTTCTACTGCGATGGAACCCTTTCTTCCGGCGGATGTATGGCAATTCGTTCCGAACGCGTCTTTGGCCACTTTTGAGCCCCACCGAACCAGATCAAATGCCGGAGTTTCAGGGCACTCAGTTTTCTAAGCTGGTGCTTGACCCTATCTCTCAACGCTTGCTGCCACAATTTCGGGCACCGTGGGCAAAGCGGCACAAGAAGGATGCTCTGGGACAGTGGGGTGTCATCATTGACATGCCCACTCATCCTCTCAATACTTCACACATCACACCCGACATTCTACACCAGATGTACCTGCACATCCTATGGTGGGCCGCCGACCTGCCGGCCACCCCCCAACAAAGGTTCCCCGCGGGGTCCCCCTCCCATGTCAAGGTGCAGCGAGTTCAAGCTGAACAAGCGCCGCGTGTCCTGGAAGCCTCCACTCTATCACTTTGTGAAGAAGACATGGTGGGACAAATTCTAGACCTGGTTTCGCCTCCGTGGGCGCCCGCCTCTGTTCTCGTACTACATCTAGTGTGTGGTCTGCGTCACCCTATGGCCTCGTGCATCCCCCGGGAGCTCCTCCGCACCCCGCGTGTTCAAGCTCTCCCTGGCGGTTTGGACTGCGCCCGGGGCCCAAGACGCACCCGCCCCTCGCTCCAACCCTGAAGTGACGCTGGGTGGCTTCCTTCCGGACGAGGGTCCAACCCCTCGTGCGACCGGATCCGCGGCTCGGTCCACCAGGGAGGTATTGGACAGGCTGGCTAATGGGGACTCCGTGCCAATAGACGTGCTGTCGCACTTTGAAGCGGCCGTTGCAGTGGCAACCTCCAAGGGTGAGGACGTGCAGTTGCATTGCCTGACGGAAGACCACCGTCAAGTTTGTGAAAAACTCTAGGTGTCAGCAGAAGCACTACAATCATCACGCCCAGGCTTGGTACACCAAAAGCGGATGCACGACGATGCAACAACCTGCCTCCAAGCCAGAATTGATGATTTGCAAGCACAGGTCACGAGACTAGTGCGGACCTTGGACCGCAAACGCGCTACAGACGGTGATCCAGGAGCTGTGGATACTCGCATTCAACCGCCGGCCAAAACCCTGCTTCCCCTTGCCCGCAAGCTTCCTCCACAGGGCGCCCGCGTTCCCGACATCCTGCAGACCGCTTTGGACAAGCTTCGCTCAATGAACTACCCCCGCATTGATGGGCGTCATGCATTGTGGTTCCCCTCATTGCCGGTATTGCTTACGGCTTGGGTGGCCCGGGGTTTGTTGCCTTTCCACGACTTGCAGCTTTTTTCTGCGTAGTTCGAGTCTTTGCTCGAGATCACTCTGTTTGAGGCATCTCCAGTCAGCAAGCTCCCCTCTGCAACACCTGTTGTTGACCTTATAGATCTGCAAGACCATGATTCTCAGACCAAATTGCTTGAAGTGGCAGGCCTCCCTATTGCGTCGGGAGTGTCGGGAGCGTTGCATAGTCCCTGGGATTTGGGGTCCACCCGGATGTTTCGCCCCAGTGCTCAATGGGTTTCTTACGTAGTTGAACATTGTGAATGACAAACAAGTAGATGGTCTGGTGCGAGCCTTCCACCTCAGCATGCATTTGGCGGGGTGTGTCATACCTAGTTTTCCTCATGACTCTGTGCGGCATCAATGGGAGAAACTCCGTTCCTCCCTGCCCCTAACCCCGGCGTCCACACAAGCTGTCGCCGGTTTTGTCAAAGCACACCCTCAAGATACCACGTCTGTCCCTGCCTCTAGACAAGGCCCTGCTGTGCAGGCACAAAAGACTAATTGGTCCACGGGCTCTAGAAGTTCTGGAGGATGGGCGCATTCTGACTCTGCTCATTTCCTTGTGGGTTGCAACGTGCAATAGGCGCCAGTGTCAGACCCTCCGGCCCAACCTATGTGTGCCAGGGTTTTGGCCGGGTGCCTTGCATTCTCACTTCCATGATAACCTATGCACAGTGCTAGATGAGTATGTAAGGGCAGAAGTATCTTTTGCTAACCTTGGGGTCCGCCAAGAAGCCCGAGCCCCTGTAGAGCAGGGGGGCTCTGTTGCGAGCAGCGGTTGGAGGGTGTAGTGGCAAAAGTCGTACAAACAACCTTGGACACCCTGCACCTGTAGGGGTAAGGGAGGAGCTGCGTAGGGTCTTGCTGCAGTTGGAAGTGGCGGTTCACTCACAGCCCCAACAAGCCACAACAAGAGCTATTACAGGGACCCAGATGAATGGAGAAAGGGGAGCCAATCCCCCACAGTGATCGGCAAAGGCTGGTTCCTCTCCCTCCACATGAAAGCTTGTGGGTGGTGCCCTATGCCGGGTCCACCCACACATACCCATCGCTCCCCTCACCGCACACACACAGTCTTCTTCCCTCGCTGGGAAACGGGCAAACTGGTGGCGTAGCAGCTTAATCCAGCCCCTTAGGCTCCCCACAAAGCTAACAGCATCTGTAGGTGACGAATTTTTTCAACCCCAAGACCCCCCGGCATCGCTGACACCAGCGACCGACCGTGTGTTGCCATTGCCTCCTATCGCTAGCAATTGGCAGTGGGGGTACGTCCTAGATGATCAGAGGCTTGCAGGCTTTGTAGCCCTCCCCTTACCGTTTGCTTCATTTTTACCCATCTTGGGTGCATTGGTCAATGTTACCCTGGCCCGGAGTTTGTTCAACTACACGGGTGTGCGAGCTCAGTGGAGTTCTCACTGTGTGGTGTACCGATTATTTGGGCAAGCCACGGCACGTTTACGTCATCATTCTGCGGGATAGCGTGTTTTTCCGTTAGAGTCCAATTGTGTGTACTACTTTCCCCCAAATTTTTTGCACGTGCACGGCTCAGTTTTGCACCCGTCACTACAGGGTTCTTCACCCTCCTCCTGACGACTCTTGGGCGCCTCCTACGCAAGGTACAGAATCCAGTTAGCGGGTCCCTCCGTAAATTGCAGACAACGCTACCCTCCTTGCTTGAATTGGAACTGGGTCTAGCGGCTAAGAGCATGGCCCCCAAGTGCCCGTTAGCCGGTTTCAACTTGGTGACCCTCAATGTGGAACACCTGATAAAAACAAAGGTAGTGGCACTCGGTCAATTGTTGCAGTGGTTTGGATACCCGGCAATGGTTCTTCTCCAGGAGGTTGGTGTGTTACGTAACCGTTTTGCATGTCACTTTCTGTACTAGCACACTTACACGGTGGTCACCTCCCCGTCCGCCGGTGTTGTGTTTCTGGTGCGTGACTCCCAGCTACACATTGGAGATTTCACCCACTTTCCGGAAGGCAGAGCCATTGTGCTCGAAGTCACTTATCATGGCACTCCGATACAGGTTGTGAACGTGTACATGTTGGCCAAGCGCATGGCTAAAGAGTATCGTCCACAACTCCAATGGCTGCGCCCATGTCGCTCCGGATTCGCAACCGGTTCTTTTGGGGGGAGATTCTCAGTGTAACCCAGGATGGTTGACGGATTGTGTGTCTGTACACACGGCAATTGCCCCAGTTTTGCTAGAGTTCGTAGCTGACATGCATCTACATCTTTTCGTACATGGCATGCAAGGGCCCACGTGGGTCAGTGCGCAAAGTTTTGTGGGAGCCCGGGATTTCTTTCTCCGTCGCAACACATCCCCAGAGATTGGCATTGTTCATGTGGAGAATGAAGCCGTTTTCCCGTAAGATCACTACCCGGTGAGGCTGCGCCTCCTCACCTTACCAGCCTTAACAGCTGCCAGCAACCCTATTGCGCGAGGCCGTTTCAAAACGGGATCCAGTGTCTCCCAACAACAATAGCAATTTTTTTGCGGACAAATGTGTGAGTCTGCTCTCCACGCCCCCGTCTGCCCTTCCGGACACGTATCGCCATTTTATAGCAATCATGACGACCATAGCGGAGGCAGTTTTTGGGCCCTCAAACACCCCCGACATTTTTCCGGGGCTAGTTTCGTCCGCGGCACGTGTGCTCCACACTCTGGTGCGGGCACACCGTCGTTGGTGGTTAAATGTGCCTATGGTGCGCAAGGTTGTGGCAGCTCATAAGGCTGTTCGCCAGGCATGGGATGCGGTAGGTCTAGAGCATTCATTGGAAGTGGTTCCCTTTGCCCGCCCGGGGGGAGCAACGGTCCACAGAAGTCCGATTGCCATCGCCTGCTGTGTAAACCGTTCACCCCACGCATCGAACCCACCTATGTCAGCGGGAGTCTGATTCCCCCTGAAGTTCAGGCAGCAGAGGGCCTCGATCAGTTTCGAGCCCGGCATCTACGTCCCATCCTCCGCTGCACACTTGCGGACCTTCGCTTTGTCATTCCCTGGCGAGTGGACATCATGCCCCGCCTTCGTGTTACTATGGACTTTGTGCAATGCATCCTGCCAAAAGCTAGGAAGTCCACACCCTAGTGAGATTTGGTAGTGGTTACACGATGCTCGGCTGCAATGGGTAGTCGACTTCATTCGCAATGTGGCCATCGGAGAGTCTGATGTCCTGGTTCATGGTGATTTTTACGCCTTGCCGTCCAAAACACCACATGGGCCCATTGCCAATGCATGGCCCCTTTTGAATTTCACCACAATGTGGAAGCTCATTGGAGCTCACATCGTTGATCAATATGTTCCGCTTCTAGCACGGACCGGGGTGTTGCCCTGTACGCAATTCACATTTCATGCTTCTTCTAGTGTGGCGGATCTCCTTTGTGTCCTACACGACTTCACATGGTTCCGTTGTTTTCGCCGGCAACACATCTGACATGAGACACACGTACGGGTCAGTAGTGCGTGACACTTTGAGGTTTCTACTGCACCTAGTAGGTTTCCCACATGCCATTATAGATCTTCTTCTTCGGGCCACCAGGCCCTAGCGCGCTTGCTGGGTGGTGTGGCCCAGGGGTTGCCTAGCACCCGCGATGGTGTTTTGTGTTGTGGCAGAAGTGCGCTCTTTCCTAGCGCTACTCTATGTACCCCTGTCCCGGGGGCCACGAGGCCCCTTCAATCGGCTAGGGTACATGGATGATACCACGTCTTGCATAGACTCCGATGCAAATTTGCCAATCTTCGCAGATAACCTTCAACAAGCGGGGCTCCAGACCAACTTTTTCTCGTCCGGGGCCAAACAATTGCTGGTGGTAGCCACTTTCGAAAACTTTCAAATCACTTTTCATCCACGGTCTGTGGACATGGGAGGGTCACACATGCCCGTCCATCAAGGACCGGGCTACATTAGTGTGGTCGGTCATTATCTGTTTACACATGTCGACCACAAGGTGGACAAAATGAAGCTTTTCAGTGCCAGCCAGCGAGCTTCACGGGCTTTGGCCATGGTTCGTCTTCCATCTAATTACCCTTATCATATGTGCAACGCCGTTGCCGGGGGCAACAACGGTGGCAAGCAGGGGTTCGGCCACCCACGTACAACTCCATGAGAGTAGCGGACCAGACAGCAGCTTTGGTTTTGCGCACGTCACGGGCCGGCACATCCTTCCCTCCGCCCAATTTTTCCAACCTCTGACCTTTGGGTGGGTGGGGATTGACCCGGCGGCAGTGGTCGTGATTTGTTAGTTTCTGCAAGGGTATCACAAACAGCTGCGGCACGCGAATGTCATGGTTCGTTGTAGCACTCAGCACGGATTGTATGAGGCGATGAAATGCTTTCACCCCGACATGCCTTGCACACGTCGGGGCCTTTCATGTCACTGCCGGGCACATGGCACGGACCATGACAGGTTTGTGTTTTACATGCATGTCCTCGGTTTTCGCATTTCTTTCCCCCGGTTCCCCCGGAACATGTGATCAGTCACACCATGTGCAGAGCGGTACATGCGTGGCATACGGCTGCCATCCACAAGTGGATGGATGCTGGTTATTCAACTTTGCGGGATGCACTTGCGGGCTACTTGGCAGTGGCATTTGGAAGGTCTTTCTCCATGGCACAGGGTATCCATCCCGTTGCTGCCTGTTTTTTCCAACGATCCATTCGGTTGTTGTGTCATGTGGCTTTCGTTACGGACGGTTCATGGTTCCTATCGCATTGTTGTCGGGGGTTGTTTGCTGTAGTTTGTCTGGAAACCCTTACTTGGGTCGTGTATCCCATGCCCATCCCGTGCCAGCTTGATCACTCATATGTGGTAGAGGTGTACACGACGTGGGTTTTGTACCATGTCAAGAGCATGGTTTTAGAGTCGACTCGTGTCTCCTGCGCCACTGCACGCAGCCTGAGGGAGGGTGGTAATTTCACCGACTCTAAGTCGTTCATTATGGTGCTTCACTCCCGATGACCTGGGCACAGGACCCGGGGATTTGTTGCTAACTGATTGTGTTCATCAGTCAGAACGTTTTCCTCCACCCCAACATTTGTACTCTCATCAAGAGGGTACCTTTCTAGACGCAGTGTTAGATGCGGTAGATAGTGCAGCCAAAACCCAAGCTCTACAACAGCCCCACCCGATGCCGGTTGGTTACATAAAAGGCTTGTTGCCTTCTCAACCCAGTTTCAGCAAAGACGGAGTGTAGTGGCATGATGCCAGTACGGTTCAAAACCGGTTGTTGCGGCAACAGAATGCGGCGCAGCAAGAGGTGGATTATGCTCCCGAGGTAGCGTCCTACGTCTTCTACGCGTCTTCCGTTGCCTCTAGTTCTCTCTCGTGGGGCGAGCACCTTCACATGGTGTCATTCCGCCACAGTTTGGACACGCCCACCCCTGTCACATGTGCTTTGTGTGATTGCAGAATCAGAGCCGCTCATTTCCAGGAAGATTGCTAGTATGGCAGCCTCTGGACAGCCGTCTTGTATACACAGTTAGCAAGCGATCTGCGCCGCATTGTACCGGAGTGGGGAGTATCCCTGCCCACCTTTTGGGGAGTTGTCGTCCAGTGGGGGGGATGCCTACCTTGGACTTACGGTCAGTGCGTTTCTACCTGCCCAGTGCAGGAGGCGTCCTAGGTTACTTTGTCACTGTCCGGCCGGATGTTGCCCGCATAAGAAAAAGCGTTTATTTGTCATGGAGCAACCGCCAAACAGGTGCACCGTTTTGGTCACCTTCTGGAAAGCAGTCCTGCGAATGTCGCGTACAACTCACCCTCCACAGCTACATGACGCGCGAGACTGGTCTCTGCCGGAACAAGAATGCACAATGTATCGCGCCCTATATCCGGCTCGAAAATTCCCGACAGCTGGGAACAGGCAAGTACAGCCTCCTATAGCGTCCATGACACCCCCACCTCTGCAACGCATTACACAGCTTGGCACAGGTGAAATGTTGTATTGGTTCCACCACGGAGTTTACTTGCCAGAACGAGTTAGATGGCCGGCCTTTGTTAGACGGCAATCAACGTCATGCTACGTCCTCGACTTGCCTGTTGCGGCAGCTGCCAAGGATCTGCAGGGTTGCCACCGCTGGTTTGTCTTGAGGTACGGCGCTGGGGTGCACCGATTCCTAGCTGGGTACACCGGACACGCCCCCTCACCATCACCGGCTCAGGTTCGTAGTTGGTGGCGTGCGTGGTGTTTCTACTTGCAGAGTTGTGGTCACATGGTACATTCTGACTACACGGACATGCTACTGAGGATTTCACAAAGCTAAACGTGGGAGTTGTGCTACTCTGCTTGCCAGTGTTGTGCGTGTGTTAGAAACATCCCGGTAAAGAGAGGGGCAAAACTGCACCCCTGTCCCCAGTTTCACACAATGGAGGCGGAACGAAGACCCAGCACGGGAATACACGGTCCAACCCACTATCCCGGACTCAACTCGAGCCACACACACAGAGGGAGGGACAGTGGACACCAGTCGGGGAGGCACGGCACTCCGTAAGAATGCAACTGCAGACAGAGCTAAGACCTCCAAAGCACGTACATTAAGCGGAGCAACGCCCACCCCCTCGGCCGTCCAGCTGTCGAAAACCACGGGTGTCCCACAAGTGAACACCCGTGCCCGTTTTCACCCCCACGACTGAGTGGTGGTCAATATCGGGGTGGATTGGCCCGAGCCACGCTCCAGCCCAGACCAGTGCAGGTGAAAGTCCTGCAGACCCACCACCACCACCACCACCACCCCAGTGGGGGTGGGACAATTTCGGGTCCTTGGATTTTCCCAAAATCTGGGTGGGTCTCATAGTTCACCCCCCCTCCCCCCCCCCCCCCATAGATAAGCACATCCCTGGGGGGTTCCACAACTCACTTGCCTCAGAATTCTGTGGATCGGCAAAGGGGCACGTCTCCCGATCAGGGCAACACGGGAGGGAAACCGCATGCCTGGCTGCTCAAGGGCTATGCTCCTTAATATGCATTCCTTCTGTGGATCCTCCGTATGGCCAACCAACACGAGGCGTTGGTTGCCTCCATGTTTGTGATTTTCGCTGCGCCTGGTCATTTGCTTGGGCAAGGCCCGCTGGGAGTATGGCACTGCTCCGCCGTGAGTGGCAGGGCTTTGCCCGCTGCACACTGCCACTTCAAAGGGGTTGAGGGCACTCCCAGGGCCGGGTGTGGGTGCAGTTGGTCGAGGGCGTGTCCGCTGACCCCACTACAGGCCGCATATTTTGGGGCATTCTTTCAGATGTTGTTTGCAATGTGACGCTACATGTCCGGTAGGGCTTGGGCCCTGTGGTGCATCCTGTGCCTTTGTCTCGCGCATCCGTTTGCTGCGGGCGGAGGGGCCTCCCAGGATGAGGCCGTGCAATGCACCGAGACCCAACCAGCTGCCGGTGCCATGATGCGGTACCGCGCTCACCTGAAGGCGCTGTGGAGCCGTTCTCGCCAGCCCGGCACCCCGCTCAAGTCAAGGGCATTTTTTGAGAAGGCTTTCATCCGATACCCGGACCGCAGCCGATGGGACCCAGTGATAGCCAAGCTCCGGTGCGGCAAACCCATTGTGGTTGTGGTCATCGGGGGCAGCATCACGAACGGTGGTGGGCTGGACCCGCAGAACCACCGACGGCTGCGATGGAGTATGCTGCTGCTGCAGTACCTCAACATGAGCTTCCCGCACCGCGACCATCAGTTCCATTCCTTCGGGGTGCAGGGCGCGGGGTCCGGATTCTTCTCGATGTGCGTGCCCTCGTACGTGCCCCGGAACCCGGACATTGTTCTGACGGAGTTTGCGCTCAACGACCGGGAAGTGGCCAAGATCGTGAAGCACAACTACGAGACGCTAGTGCAGCAGCTGGTCAGCATCCGGGCGGGCCTCATCGTCAGGTACTTCATGTCTGATGATGTTCGTTGCGGGAAAGCCCTGCTCACCCTCTTGGGCTTCAATCGCTGTCCCCCTGCCGAACTGATGGCGTATACGTAGTGGACAAAATAACCAACATGGCAGCATGAGACCCGCCCCCCCCCTCCCATCGGCGGCCGAATTTGGCCGAACTTCGCAGATTCGTTCTGCCGATTTGTGGGGTTTCTGTGATTTGGCCGATTCGTTCTGCCGACTTGTTGGGGCCTCTGGGATTCTAGGACCTGATTTGGAGGCGTCACTCTAAGATGTGCATCATTTACTTTGGGACACTGGATAATACCTTTTCTTTCTATATTGATAGTTCAGATTGGCACCATGAACTGTTTTTACTGCCCACAAAAAGATGCGTCTGTGGTCCCCTGGGATTCATTGTCCCCCGATGATCAAATTTTTCTGCGGGACAAGTACCCTGATGCTGGTCACGGGGCAGTTTGTGACTTGTGTGTTCGCTCTGCACACCCCAGTGCGTTCTTCAGCTGCCCTTCTTCGAGCACCTCATCATCATCATCATCAGTGGATTCTGGGCTGCAGGTGCCTTCGGGTCCCCTAGTTGTGTCTGGTGCAGCCACGTCTTTGGCCACAGAGTCAGTGGAATCTGGGGTTGTGGAGCCTTCAGCATCTGTTGCAGAGTCTTCTACTGCTGCCACAGGGTCTGCCACAGGGTCCCATCAGATTGATTACTGCAGGACAGCTTTGGTTGCAGATCAGAGCCACAGGGTCTGCTGCACACCCACCCAGCACACAGTCAGATGGGAATGGGAAGCCTGTGTGCATTCATCTTCTTCTGGCAAGCTCTGTTTGTGCAGTGAAAACCATTTTTATATGTATATATAGTATATGGAACTGATTAGCGCCCATATGCCCCATGATGTTATCCTTGGGATGCGTCCCATCCGACCATACCTCATCTTGTTTTTAGTGTTAATTGGCTGGTGAAGTTTGACCTTCAGCTGCGCCCGGGTGCCAACAGCCGCTCACGGAAGAACATCGGCATCTACGCAGCGGTGCTGGAGCCCCTGGGGATGGCAGTGCTGGATGCGTTCCCTGTCATGAAGGCCAACCCGAAGGTTGACGCATTTACCGGCGCATGGCACCCCAACGAACTGGGCCATGTATTCATGGCGCAGATGGTGGCTCACTGGTTTGATTTTGGCTTCACGGCCCAGTTCCGCCCGGTATGCGGCGATGTAGAGGGTGGGCAGAGGGTTGTGTCATCCATTGTGTTGCAACCGTTGTTCAGAGTCGCAAACGCGATTCGAGCGGTTCCTAAGGGCCGTCCTGAATGCGTGTCCTTAGGGAGCGTCCTGAGCCCGAGAGCACTCACCCTCATCGGACCCCCCTGGTCTCTGGGACAGGGAAGCAATGCGACCTCCTAATTCATCCGCTGTTGCAAATGGGGCGGCTGTACAATCAGCGGCGGCAGCGGCGGCGGTGGTGTTGAGGCAGAAAAGCGAGTGTCACTTTTGTTTCTCCCCTTTCTGCAACAGAGGCCTGTCTGCCCCCCTGTGCAAAGCAACACAGCTCATACCAGATGCACAGCGAGCACAGCTCAGTGGTGTACCGCTCAGCACCAATCACCAACAAAGGAGGATTTCCCTCCCCAGACTTTATTCCCTCAGATTTATTCATGTTTATTCGTGGGTTCATTCATTTATCACGGTAGGTGAGGGTGAGGGTTGGTGTTTGCCCTCTCTATGAGTGGGCAAAATGCGGGATCGCGAGGGTAGGGGCTCAAGTCACATGGTCTGCATTTGGTATGCAGGCCATCTTTCGGTCGTCCATTTGTGAACATTTTTCTTGTGGGGTATGCGTCCTGTAACAATCAAGGAAGACACACTGCAACGTGTGTGGGATGGCACCCACTGGGACAGAGATCAGTACCACGGCCGCAAGACACCAACGATGGGGGCAACACGGGTGCTTCATGATATGCACCAGCTCTCCCCTTTTACGTCCACGCAGCATGCGACAAACTGCCGCGGCTAAGATACTCTATATTCCGTCTGACCACTCGTCCAAAGGTGCAGAAATGACCGATTTGCCGCACGGGGTCCATTGATGTGGGGCCAGTGGAGGATGGCAGAAAACACTGGTCTGTCCCTGGTGCATCCTCCATCACAACTCTGAGGTGGTGGCTACAGGAGACGGCCTTGGGACCTGCAAACAGTACAGCTCTCCGAGCGGATTGACCGAGAGTTGTGCTCCTTCCGGTCCGCCTCCCGCTTGTCAGGCTTTTCCCAGCATGCCCACAGCCACTTCCCCACCCTCTGCAGTCACCTGACGCCCCCACGTTGCTACTGTCCGTGAATCAAACACAAGTTGTGCGATCCGAGGACCCCGAGTCGGAGCTGCAGCACTACGGGTCCTCTGTGTGCTTCTTTGGCCCCAGCCTTGCCCGAACCTTGAATTTCACCAAAGGCTTTGACTGGCGTGATGAGGGCAAACTAGGCAAGCCCAAGGTCGGTTACGTGGCCACTGCCCCGGGATCCGTCCTTGTCCTTGGTCCCTTCGATGTCTCCCATGTCCATGGGGCTGCGATCGGATTTCTGACGTCATACGACGGGTATGTCTGGGGCTGCCCTGGGGAATGGCCAGTATCAGTGTGCGTTTTAAGGCGGTGGGGGCCACGTGTCCACCCTCCCCTTACCTCCATCTGGAATTTCTGGGGGCCACAGGGGTGGGGCGGTTTAACCCCAGAGGGGATTTTATTATGGTCACATGGTAAAGTTACCCCATGTTGTATTGCCCGTCACCCGCCCTATCATTTGTCCCAGTCGCTATGGCAGATATTGTGTTGCCCCGAGCCAAGCGCATGAAGCAAGCCTCCACTGCTGCAATTTTCCAACCCAGAGCTTCTGCCAGCTCCAGCTCTAGCTCCTCCTCTTCCTTGGGGAGCTGACTTTCAAATGACAGTGTGTTAGTTGGTTGTGAAATCTCAGTCAGCTGCAGTGCTTGTTCTGCGTGTTCAGCTCTGAGCCTTTCACCTCCCCCATGGGTGTCCCCCCAGGGCGGTTTCAATGGGGGGGTTTAGGGCTTTCATTTGTGTGAAGGTAGGGGGGGTGTTAAGCCATAACGGCACCACAAGCAAAGTGGATACACACACATTCGGCGTGGGGAAACGGGGCTCCAAGCCCCCTTCCACCCCTTCACAGACATTGAAACCTCCTCTCCCCTTCCACATGCATAAACTGGCGCGTCCTTTCCAGGACGGTCCTCAGGGAACCCAATTGTTTTTCTAAAGACCGCCCTTAAGGACCGCCCCAGGGACCACCAACCGCCACCAACCGCCAACCGCCAAAACGCCGCCAACCACCAACCGCCAATCGTCAACTGCTGCCAACCGCCACCAACCGCCAACCGCCAGCCACCAACCCCCACCAACCACCAACCGCCAACCACCAACCGCCACCAACCGCCAACCGCCAACCGCCAATCGCCACCAACCATGGTTGGACATACGAGCTACATGCGGTCTTTGCAAAACTGCAGTTTTGGAACACTTTTTTTCCCTCAAGGATCGCCCTGGTCCTTTCACCATGCTGGCCCGGAAAGCATGCAGGTTTTTGCACAAGCGGTTTGGTACCCCCCAAGCTGTACCATGCCCCCGCCTACGGTGCCCCATATTACAGTGAATACTCACCCCTTGCCCCCGTGCATTCCCGACGCCCCCCCCCCAACATTCCCGCGAACAAGACCTCCTCTTTTCATTCTGTTTGTCTCATGCAGCGCACCACTGATGGGTATTACTTGGTGATCTAGAACCCTCTGGCCCTGTGTCACATTTCGCGTATCGGATTTGGTGTAGAACACCCTCCAAACTTCAGGATCCCGGGCCTCTGCCGACGCTGGCACGGCAGAGCGCTCTGCGTGCACTGGTGTGCACTGAGTTCCACTCTGACCCACAAACTGCGCTTTCCGTCTGATAAAAACAAACGACCCAGAGCGACACAAGATGAGGGGTCACACGAAAGGCATGGCACTGCCATCACGCGTTGACTTAATGGCCTTTATGGACAGACCCCTCTCCCCCGTAGTTGGAAGTCCGCCTTCGGCAGTCCGATCCAAGAAACTGTGCGGCCACTTGCACAGCGATGGGAGTGTGTACATATGTACAGCAGCAAATGCGTTGGAGCATTTGACGGGTCAAATGCCTTTGACAATCTTCAGAGCACAACGGTTGTGCAACGGTCACAGCGGCGCCCAAAGGGCCTCGTTCTGCAGGACCCAGTCTCTCTTGGGGGCACCGCCCTTCACCAGAGCCCTTCTACAGCAACGAGATGTTTTTTATGCTTTTTTTTTTGTGCACTCTGGACAGCCTCTTAAGGACAGCAACCGCTGGCAGTTCATGGCCAAAAAGTTTTCATTAAGCACCGACTGCGTGTGAAGGTTCATATGTCACAAGCTTCAGAAGGATGCATTACTCGGTGCACTGAAACTGGGCCGTGTGCAGTATCTCTGGTTGCCTTCTCCACGTCGGTGTGCGGATCGTCGGTGTGCGCATGGTTGGGTCAGGCACAAATCAACGAGATTTATTTTTTTCCGCCTTCCTTTCCTTCACCGCCCTGCCCTTCGCTGTGGTGCACAGGTACGGGCAGTTCCGCATCTCAAGCTACGGCTGTCGAATCAGTTCCGTCCGCATGAAGGGCATCGATGTCAAAGGGAGGCCGCGTTTTCCGTTCCCGGTCGTGGACTGTCACCATCAGGACCACACCTCCATCACCACCATCACCATCTTCGCTGTGGCGCCCACGCCAACGCCGTGCACCTTCACGTTTGTGGTCCTCAATACCACGCGGTCGGCAGGGCACAAGGTGAAGATTTCGTCCGTCACGCTCTTGCAGAAGAACATCAGTTACTCAGGGCACACGGTTTGCACTTTCCGAAGCAAAGAACATTGCTGAGAATGATCCTGCAGGCCTTCTGCGGCTTCTTCAGCACAACACATCATCTCATGGGTCACCAAGCGATGGATTTTCGAAGCTCGCCCGTGAGCTTGACCTTGGAAGCATTGCTGATGGCCAACTCTTCGAAAAAAAAAACAGACCCCATCTGTCGCTTGATGTACAGTATTGCGGTAGTATGCGAGTTGCTTCTGGGATGCAAGACATCAGATCCCGGACTGCTGAAGGAACATATACATACTTGTACGAGTCGCATGACCACAGCCGCATGTGCGTCGAGGGTGGTGGGGTCTCTGGAAAGGGTGACAATGGGGTACAAGGTCCACAGGGGGTGGGGTTGACCCACACAGTCAGGGGTTAGTCATTCGGTCGGTCGGTCAGGTGGGATGCTCTCCCCGCCAGTGTCCCATGCAGAGTCTTCAGGAGCGCTCTTACATGTCTCCCGTTTGCCGCTCAAACTAGCGCTTCCTCAAATGGAGCAAGAAAGCAGGGTCTCCGCCATCCGCCTGAGTCTTCGTGACCCCCTCACCCACATCTGATGTTGCACTCCATGAGAACGTCCATGCTGCGGCACAGCCAGCACTGGCACTGCCGTTGCAGTACTGCGCAATGGGAGCCTGAGCAGGAGCTGCCCACTGGGCGGTCCTGGGAAGTCCAGGGCGTACGGGGCAATCCAATGGGCATGCTGGTGATGGGCCGGACCCTAATGGATGAATGCCGCGCGTATCGCGGTTGAGGTTTGCACCCAACCGATGGCTGTACAGTGTGTTGGGGGGGGGGGGGGGGGTGCAGTATGTTTGCCGGTTTCCTACTTCCGGTTCAATGCCCCGGGCTCGCGGGCACACACTGGAGCATGCTGCTGGCGTCGGATGTCAGCTTGCACTGGAGGGCAGTTGACCGGCGGTGGGGGAAGATGTGTGACTTGTTTGCATTTCTGTGCTGGTGCTGACAAGAGTTGCCTACACGCTCAAGCTGCTTATCATCGCCTTGTTTGTGGTGGTTTTGTGGGCCTGGGTTCCGATCATGTGTCTGTGTGTGATTCAAGTTTGACCATGAAAAGCTGTGACCTGATGCCACTGGCTCCGGGTGGGCTGTCAAATCTTGGGTGGAGGTCCCAAGAAGAGCCTGGGCAGGAGGATCGGCGACGAGGAGTTCAATGTTGTTGACCACCTGGGGGACTCATGTGCCAACCAAAAGTGCCAATGGCCACCAGATATCAGTTTTGGCAGCCTGTGGCAGAAGCACGAGACAGAGGTCACAGCCGGCTGCCTCCGGCCGGGGGAACACCATCCTCGCAGAGCAGAACTGGACGTTTTTGGCATTTAGCTCCTTTTGTGGGTGGAGCTATGTGGGGCTCTGTACGTGGATGTGGTAATCCTTGTCCAGAAGCCAAAGGGAGAGCGCCACGGAATCAATTGTCAAGGAACACGACAACGCCCGCATCCGGCGAGAGGCTCTCATCACCCTCCAAGTCCAGAACCTCCTTTTGCCCCTGTGGACAGAGCTGGGCAACTGTGCACAGATCCGCCAGTGGTGGATGTATGATGGCGGATTCCCTTTCCAAATACAGTGCCCGAAGCGGAACAGGGGGCATCATGCAACTGTTCCATTGCTTAGACAAGGGAGGGGGGTCGACACGAGGGCGGGAATTCGTGGGCTGTTGCGGTGGGAATGGGAAGGGCGAGTGTGAGAGGGTGAGGGAGAGGGCAAGGCGACAGGCACTATGGGGATCGGCAAGGCTTGCTGGTCTCATGGCAGTTGGGGCCCAACTCATCTCCGGTTTTACGGCGGTTTTCGCATGACCGTTTTCATTTGCGGGGCACGGGCACAACACAGCACCCTACGAGCCACGGGGGCCGATCATGGTCAGGAACCGACCCCAAAGGGGGGGGGGGACCCCCCCTCTACAGACCCCAAAATGGTTGTACAGAACAATGGGCTTGTGGGCGCCAGAGGAGCTGGAGATTTTGTTTTAGGTATACGGCAGGGGGAAATTTTTTTGTTCGACCCTATGTGTCTATTCTAAAACTACTCAGAATTTTGTGGAGAATTCAAAAATGGCTGAAAAGCACAAAAAAGGATTTTGACCCCGACCCGACCTCTGGGTCGGACCTTGGCTGATGGGAGCCTGAGTTGACAGGCAAATTTTTTTGAAAAAATTTTTACCCCACTTGTGCACATTCAAAATGATCAGCGCGTCATGGGGATCATTTTGAGGTATGTATGTTGGGGTACCCACCGACCCCCCCCTCCCCCGGGGAGCCCGACGGCTGACTGCCCGACCCACCGACCCCCAAGGTTTGGGTCAACCAAGGGGGGGGGGGGACCCCCCCCCCCTACAACCCCCAAAACGGTTGCACACCCCTCGGGGTCACACATTGCCTGGCGGCGGCCCCCGTGCTACGAGCCTTCCTGGACTGTTTGGGGCGCATTACCCACGCCGTCTTTGTCAACAGCTCCATTCTTCAACTTTTCTTTTTGTGCCTCCCATACACACGGCCTGGACCGGGCCCTTTCATAGTGCAACACCGACAACTCTGCAGACTGGTACGTGTGCGCGCGTTGCTGTGATCTGTGTCTGATGATGTGCGCAGTTCGGGCGTTGCCGTTGCCCTGACCACGACACATTGTGCAGGAGCGCATGGCACACGGAGCACACGGAAGGGCAGGGCGCATGGTGCTGCATGTGGCATAGTGCGTAGCACAGCTCCCGCGCCGTGCCCATTCACGGGTTTGCAGGGCCGCAGGGTCCACGGCGCTCAGTCCGAGTACAGAACCGCCAAGGAGCCCGCCGATCAACGGCCTCGGGGGCATTCGGGGGAGGGAACAGGAAACCCATCAAGCCGCATGGACCTCAGCCTTTTTGGTGTGCAGGATGGAGGGTGCTGGTGCACCGGATCGGGAGATGCATTGCACAAAACGATGGGGCATGGGAGTGGTGCCAATGATGTGCTGTTTTATTTTATTTTTGGGGTGAGGGGAAGGGAGCCTTGCAGCTGTATAGCCTTTTGGGCTGCAGTCTTCCGGTATTGAAGGAAAGCATGCTAATCATTTTCTGTGGGACAATAAGATCCCATTTCTCGATAGTCCTGACACTGGTCAGGATGTTTAAGATTGCTCCCAATTTGCACGCCATCTGCGCACCCCTACCCTCCACCCCCCGCCCCCCGCCCCCCGCCCCCTGCAGACAGCAACACAGCCATGTGTTGTGCCGAAACCCTATCTAAATGCAATCGGTTGCTGTGGGATTTGAACTCAGATTCATCTATTTTCACAGGGCAACGGCACACTGTATTCAGTTGGCATATTGTTTGTTTTTCCTCGGACCGTGGGTGGAGGTCGGGGGAGGTTGTGCAGCCGCGTTGTTTGGTGATACCATGCATTCGTGTCTTCCGAATGGAGCATCTGGCGCTCCTTTGGGGAGCAGGATGAGCGGGTGACTGCGAGGAAGACTGGCGTCACTGAAGCTGAATTTGGGGTGCATTTGTGTTGTCACGATTGCTGGGGTGCTGTTGCTTCTGCAGGGAAGGGAGTGCTGGATTGAAGAAAGGGGGGTGTCCTGCTCGTAGACAGCCCTAGTGGAGTATGAGAAGTGTAAATTTTGAGCTGTTTGATGTGATGTGGCGCATAATGTACGGGATGTGTGGTCTGTGATCTGCGAAGTGGGATGTAGGGCCAGGGCCGAGGACATGGGCCGCGGAATGCATCCGAGGTGCAAACCCGCCGGCCCCTCAATTGCCATTTCACATGCATCAACATTCACCCTGCCTGCCTGAATTTTTGTGCTACAGCCAGCACAATTCATCCCACAGCCATGAAGGCACAATTCTGTGAACAAAAAGTAGTGTTAGACTGTGCGCCGTGGGATCAAGGGTGGTACTTGCGCAAGGTGGTCGTTGCACAAGATAGGGGGGGGGGGGGCTCAGGGCGTTGCTTCAATTTTCATTCCGGCAGGGGGGGGGGGCCCTCCCCCCTGGACCCCCCCCCTCCCCCCTCCGCTCTAATTCACCTGAGAATCAGGGTTCTGGGAACGTTTTTTCATTTGGGCCAATTTTTTCCTCGCGCGCCTTCGGCGCACCTATAGCAGGGTTCTTTGGTCACTCCACTGTATCCTTTCTTCCCTCTATTGCAGACACCATGTCCTAGCGTCCCATAAGTGCGTTCTTCAGCACCCCGGTCCAACCGTGTCCCCGCGCAAAACGCAATGACATTGTAAACGCGATCCTCTATTTTCACTTCCAAGATAGATAGATGGACTGGGAAGAAAAGGCAAGAGGCATACAATGTGGCACAGAAAGCATGTTCCACACTTTTTCTGAACACTCCATGATGTGTCTGCCCCAAGCAGTGACTCGTCATCCAACTCAGATTCGTGTGGTTCCTCTTCCAGTTCACAAGAGGATGACATTGGTGTTGGTGAGCCCAGCTCAGGTGATTCCAAATCTGATTGATCTTCGGCAAACAATTTGATAACAATGAGCATTCCACCGTGTTTCCTGTTTGTGTTGCTTGACGGTGTTTAGGTGAGGGCACAATGTATGGACCCAAAAAGATGATTTGAGTACCTGTGTTCAGACATTATGACAAATGTATATGCTGAATGGGTCAATGTGGTGCATTTTTGCAATTCCTGGTTGATATGGTTCATTCCGGCACGGGGGGGGGGGGGGGGCTCCCCCTATGGACCCCCTCCCTCCCTCCCCTGGACTCCCTCCCCCCCCTCCCCCCTCTGCTCAAGCAACGCCCTGGGGGGGGGCTACCTTGGACGGCGAGCCCATTGAAGCATTCCACCGTCACTACCATTTATTTATCATGACATTCTCTGAAAGTGAAGCAAGGAGCATAATGGAGCAAGATGAATGAACGGGATGGGGCAACAAGTGGCAGGGCAGAAACTAGCAGACCCAAAATACTACCTCTCGCCCTAAATCACAGAAATTTTGATCTTCATGGACAACCAGAAAAAGGAACCGCCAAATTCTATAGTTCCAGTAGTTCCAGAAGCAGCTCCTATTATTGTTCTGACAAGGGCGCGGTTTTCGCAGGGGGGGGGGGGGTCAAGGAAAACGCACTTTGACTAGGAGGTGGGCATTGTGCAAGGTGGGCATTGGGGGGGGGGGGATAACTGAAAAAAAAGAAAAGAAAAAAACTCCCTACATCACAAAATAGAATGCTCACAGTTACCATTGGTTACCTGCCAACCTCTGGCCAACATCCGTCCTTTACCACCCCACCGCCATCTGCCCCCCGCCCCCCCAACCGCCATGTGTTATCCCTCAACCGCCGGTGGTTTCGGGGGGGATGGGGGGCTGGGGGGGTCCAGATCCTTACGGACAGCCCTGTGTTGGCTGCAAGTGCGCCCCCATATGGCCTTGTCCAAGATATGTTTGTTTACATATCAAGTCGGTGCCAATTTTCACTTGGTTTCCAAAGTAATGGTAGCCGAATTATTGTTGAAATGTAACGACCACTCAGGGGTATGACTTGTGGTTTTGCTTGGATGGCCCATGTGCCAACGAACTTGGCCATGGGCAAACTAGGATTCCAAGCTGTGTGCCAGACAGACTGAAACAACAGATAAAAAGGCTTTTGCACAAAGACTGAGGTTGAGGGATCTTGGGGCAGCCAGCTTCGTCCGTCGAGTTGATCACAGCATCCCGCCCCCCTTTATGATGCGTAACACCTGCTGATTCCGGCCCCGTGGCCCTGCGTCATAACCATCCCAGGGCGGTCAAAGGCGGGCATGTAGGCTGAAAATTGAGGCAAGTAGGACAACATTTGAGGCAAATACAATGACTGATGTCCAAAAGGAGGATTTCAATGTCGAATCCAGTTGAACATTAGTTCATTCTATGCATGTTTGCCAAGGAGCTGTGAGCTACAGCTGTCCTTGCAAAGCAGGGTACACATGATGAGTTGGGCGCTCATCATGTACATGCATATAGGGGGAATGCATGCATGCAGGGAATGCGCACGCATGCAGGGGGGGTTTTCCTGTAGAATTTTTGTGGTGGTGGAATTTGTGCTCCCCGCTTTGGAGACTACGGCAGGTTATGCAACGATTTCGCTGTCTTCCCTCCTTGGGGAGCGCAAAACACAGGTTATGCAGCCATTTTCATTCCTCTGTGCTGTAGGGACCACACCGGTGTTCGTGAATGCCCACCTGCCGGTGCTTAACTGCCAAGTTGATGGTCAACCGATCAACAGCTGAGGGTTGTTGAGAGTTGACTCAACATATTCTATGACAAAAGGCATTTTGTGTGCCTGCTATTTTGCACCGTAATTTTCTTTTGGGCCCATCAGGCCTACTTTAAGGGAGTCCCCCCCCCCCCCCGTCCCCAAGAACCAATGTTTTGCCAAAAACATAAGTTTTGCATTCTGCATACAGGTCAATTTTCATTTTTGGCCCACATTGCCACCATTACATCAAAAATGACATAGCACATGGAATAGGACGCAGTGGCAGTGGTGCATCCCAAGGATGTTGATTCGTGAGCAGGAGCATATTGTCGAGTTAGAGGTGGGGGTTGACATGGTGGCAGATTTTGCTAGCAGCGTGGGGCGAGGGCATATGGACACGGAGTTATTCCTAGTGGCAGTGCGGTGCTACGCACTGCGAAAGCAGGACTAAGGTTTGTGCCATAGGGGGAGGAGGTGGGAGGAGTGGTCAATGCAGGAGCGGAGACGAGCTGCCCCCCCTCACCAGCAATGTCAGGGTTGGGGGCACAGAATGTGGCAGAGCTGGTGCAGTTATTGGCTACAACCAAATTAGAAAATGAGAGACAATGGGCGGCAGCAATACCCAGGCTAAGGAAGCATGAGGTGGAAAAGCTCATGGCTGAGAGCATGCCATACCAATGGACTAGTAGTGGCGCTGAAGACATATGCGAAGAAGGACCCTCAATGGGACGAGCACGAGCTGGCAAAGACGATGTGGACGGTGGTGCATGAAGAGCTACGCAACAAAAGGCAAGGCAAGATGTCTCACATGCCAATCCCACAGAACCCAGGGATACAGAGCCAACCCGACGCAGGAGCGCCACTGGGTCGGGTAGTCACGACACTAGGAGGACAATCAATCGTGGGCCCCCCGATGGGGTGTGCACACTGCTTCATGTGTGGACAGCCGGGACACTAGGCATGAACTTGCCCGCAAGCAGTAACTGGCACGCTACACCAACCACACGTACAGGCCAAATCTCCCAAATCAGAGACTAGACGATCATGACAAGCAACAAGGGCTGGGCATTTGACCTGAACACCCCCCGTCGGCGCCATGCTGGAGATGTGGACAGATACAATGGGAAATGTTCCCTTGTGGTGCGCAATGGAGGGTTTCCCTCGTGCCGACAAACGACACGGAAATGCACACACGGGGCGTGTGGGCGGTACAGGCCAAGAACAACCTGATGACGCAGTGCTGTGCATGTTGCAGGGCATGCTCCAGTCGAGAGCGATAAACCCCAGCCAACAACAATGACATGAAGACCGCGGTTGTGGGGCTGCACCAGAGGCCCAGGTGGCACGGCAGGCAGGGCCAAGGAGGGGGGGGGGGGGGGCGACCCCCCCCCACATATGGAGGCACGGCTGCTGATGGCGGCTGTGGCTGCGGCGGTAAGGGAGCGTGCAGGGTGCCCCAGGGTGCAAGGGGCCGGCCTGAAGGGCGGCAAGGGCCCGGGGTGTGGCAAGGGCAGAGGGTCACGCGGGGGACAGCCAGGACAGGCCTCCGGCAAGGGATGGGCGGGTCACGAGCCCCGTGGGGGACAGGAATGGTCCGCCAAGGGGGTGCGGGCACATTCTTGGCCCTGGGACTAATCCGGGACCGACCATACCTCTCACGCTCCTGGAGGGGGGGGGGGGGGGCATGCTGGCCTCACGGGCTTTTGACGCCCATGCCAGCTCCACAGGCCCGGTGCAGTGCTCCTACAAGGAGCAATACAATAAGCTTTTTTTCCGGTCCTTCTGACGCCCCGCACATGTAAGGGGGTTGAGCCCAGGGCTCAGGTCGCAGGCATTGCCTGCCCCTGAGTTTGGCTGAGCCCCTGTGCACACAGCATCCAGGACCGTAAAAGTCTTCTGCATTCCATGCTTATTTACACACTTATTTGCACTGCAATCCAGTTTGCTGAAATTCTGTCCTTTGGTGTTCATTTCCCCATGTGTTTCACTGGGAGACAGGAAAGGACAGACATCCCCTGGTGCAACACGCCAGATCTTTTTTGCTGCGGTATGGGGCTGCTCATGGCCGTGTGCATCAGAATCAACCCCTGGTTCCACAGCAATTTTTGGCCTGACAACGCTGTCCAAGAACCACGCGCTGGTCACACAGCAAAAAATTAAAACATTGCGGGCATTGGGGGGGGGGGAGGGATACCAATTTTGGATTGCCAATTAATTTGACACAATCTGTTTTTTTTCCATTCGGGAAATTCCTGTGCTCCTGTGTAGGGAAGAATTTCTCATTTGATTTCGCGTGTGTCTTCAGGTCACGGTCACCGTGTTGTTGTGATGGCAGATCCCTATCAGCTGCACATCCACTTTGGTACTGATGAGGTCCAGGCCTTCAAAGAGGCGTTCAATCGGTTTGACAAGGACGGCGACGGCATCATCTCCAGCCGCGACCTGCACTCCCTCATGAAGAGCCTGGGCATCCAGGCCACGGACCACGAAGTGGAAACTATGATTAGTACTCTTGATGACGATGGGTGCGTCTGCCTGTGCACGTGCCGTGCACCATGTCCATGCCCATCTGTGCCCGTCCCCATGCCCATGCCCATGCCTGCGCGCCGGGTGTGTTGCAATGGACACCCGCATACCAAAGGCCATTCTGGTCAAGCAGGCCAGGGAGGCAAAGAAAGACCAGCACGCTGAATTTGCACCAGTGTCTGAGTGGCAACAGCCACAGGAATGCCATTGCGGCCAACGTTTTCACTGGCATGAACATCTATGACCAATCACCTCCACCTCCACCTGCCGCATTTTTTTTGGAGGCCAGCGGCCGCAATCCCCCCCCCCTGCTGAGGGATCACACCCATAAATACATGTCAGACCGTGGGCATCAAAGCTTGTGATGGCAGGAGCTGCTGGAGCCAAGTGCGTGATAGCATACCTGATCATCTTGGAGTCTGCTTCCCTTTTGGTGCCCTTGAAGAGATAGTCCCCTGGAGAGTATACCCGGGGCAGGGGCAGGGGGCACGTGGCAGAGGAGGGGGGCATGGTGGTGATGGTGGGGGTACCACGGTGGGGGTGAGGTGGGGTCGGGCAAGCATCCCTCCCCCTCTGGGAGTGACCCATCGTTCCGTCTCAACCGCTTATGTCCGCCTGAAGGATGCCGACATTCCACTCTCACCCACGACCTCTGTCCCCTACTCCGCCTTTGTGGTTTGCCCCCCCCCCCCCCACACTTCCCTGCCCCCGCGTGCACTTCCCCAAACCACACACGGCCTCAAGGCACGCCTCCACACAGCACAACCAAATGACCAAGTCTGTGACACCGGACCCAAACGGCGTATCAACCGCTGTTTCTGACCGCCAGACGGTTCCCTGAATCCCTGTTCTAACCGCCAGTAACCGCTATGCAATCGATTTTGATATCATAATATGATTGCCATCTGCCACATGGAAAAGGGTTCCATGCGATATTTGAAGGTACAATTTTTGGGAGATGCTGGTGTCGGGGGGGCAAGGGGGTCACCGTTGCACGTAGTGCGCACACAGTGCAAAGGTTTTTGCACTACCGGGACCACCGGGGGCCCTTCTTCACGCCTCACTCTGCTCTTGGTATAAACCAGTTTCAGGGATGATGGGCATATGAGGATACCTCCGTAGAAGATGATGGCAATGATTGTTCTTGTCGTGCACTTTTTTGTGCTCTGGAGCTCATGGTTGCCAGGGGCATACAACATGGGGTCCAACAGCAAATGTGTACGCAGTGCACGCGCACCGCGTAGTTGCCCCCAAGGTGTAGCTTAGTGGTACGGTGGCGCCCCTACCCTCCCCTCTTCTTGTGCATACGGTGCCTTTAGTGTTTGGGGCCTGATTGTTCACGTCCCATAGGACGCAGACCATGGATTTCCCGGAGTTCCTGCAGCTCATGAACCGCCGTAGTTTCCCGATGCTTGACTCGGAGGCGGAGATTTCGAAGGCGTTCGAGATGGTGGACCAGGGGGGCAAGGGCGAGTTGGACCGCAACTCTCTGGCCCTCCTTATGTCTCATTTGGGCCGCTTCGAGGTCACGGATGAAGAGATTGATGAGCTCCTTAGAGACTGCGACGTGGACAACGACGGTGTCGTGTCTCTTTCGGACTTTCGGTCGGTGCTGAGCAGGAGATAGCAGCGGGGGCCTCTCCTGCATTTCCCATGTGTAACCTGCGTGTAGGAGGGTTGATTGTACCATGCTTTCCATAGCGTTGGAGGTCCGCGAGTGCTTTGCTGCCACGTGGGTCGCGCGCATGCACGGCCTTGTCTAAGCACGGCGTGGGCGTTGAACCGTTGTTTTGCCTGGATTTTGGGGACCATGGCCGTGCTTGCACAAGGGGGGGGGGGGGTACATGTCTGCTAGGATCAGGGGGGGGGGGGGAGATCCTTGAGGGTTTCGTATATTCCTCCCCCTTTTTCGGCAGCCAGGGTGTAACGCCATTTTAAGCATGGAGTTGTTGCCACAAGGCTGCACATAGTTGCTCAAATTCCTACCAACACGGCCCAAATTCCTAGGAGGACAGGAACTTTTGTTGCCATGACCGTGAAGAGAGGAAAGACTTACATTTGCACCTCCGGGGTGGCCGTCGGTGACCCGCACAACCACAAACATTTATGCTGCACACCGGTACCCCCGCCCCCTGTTTCATTTTCACCATTTTGCGCCATTACTCATGGTGTTACGCTTTGCAGGGTTGCCCCCCCCAACCCCCCCCAGCCAAGATGATATGTGCCGAAGGGCAGAATGGCTATTGATTCAGAATTTCACCGCTAATGCGCCTTGTGCTATCAGTCAACCACTTAGCGATGAAGAGGCTTCATGAGCCGAGGTGTTGGCTGGGTATTCCTCTGTCTTCAGGCAGGTGAACAGCAGCAAACCTAAGCAGCAGCACGGATGCTGCGAGCCATTATGTTGGCCAACCCATCGATCGTCTTTGTGCTCTGCCACTGAACTACCAATCCAAACACCTGAGCTGATCGGGGAGTGGACAGCCATTATCCTGTGCTTCCTGTCCTGTGGGGAGAACATCCATCAATAGGTCTGGTTATGTCATTGGCGTACTAAACCGATGAATTTAATTCAAACAGAGTCACTGGTAATGGCAGCCTCATGCTCTCCTTCACTCGAGGTGTTATGAATGTTGGAACAGAAGCTGCACTGTTGTCTGGGAGGCCATTATAAGAATCACACACATGACCCCTGACATCACGCACGAGAGCCGCACGCACTCAAGCCTCACCGGCTTACGAGCATCCTTCACCGAATGCAGGAGGACACCAACACCAGCCTTTCATCTCCCAACATGGCTTTGGGCCACAGCAATCAACCCCGGTCATTCAATCTCCCTCCAATCTCCCTTGACCTGGTAACTCGATGATTCCTCTCATTTTTGACCCCCACAACCCACCCACCCACCGCACCACCACCCCATCCACCTGTGGTCACCTTATGCGGGGGGCCAAAGTAACATTCGGGTTCATCACTTGATGAATTCCAAAGGTGTGGCAATTCGTTTTCTTTTTTTTGGTGGACGTTCCACCCGAACAGTACCACATCAGGATGTGCAGTTCCCTCTCCGTCCTCCTCTGCGTACTCACTGCATCGTGCTCTCCGGCATAGTCTGGGGCCTGTCAGCAGTTCTGGCCCGCCGATAGCGTGAGTTAGCCCCAGGTACCTCAGGTGGATACAGGTGCTGCACTGAGGCCACTTGTGACCCACCACACCCACCCACTTGTCACGTGTTTGCACAACGATCCCAGGTCTGGCAACTGTTGCGGTTGCGCAATGCATGTGCCTGAATACTTCGTGGGTTGTGTTCGCCCTCTGCACTTTCTGGCGCGTATGGGGCGCGGGGCTGCCCATACACATGATTCAACAGAGGCCCTCCTTCTTGGGGAGCCATGGTTTTCTGCAGTCCCAGTCATCAGAAGGTGTGTTACAGTTGTCTCGTGAGTGCCTACTGCAATTTGAGGCCGCTCCTCCCTTTTATTTTAGCCAATGTGTCGTGTTTTGTACCCACAACCCCAACCCCGCGCCGTGCACGGTGGACAAGAGGGACTGGATCATGCATGCCTTCCTGTACGAGCTGGCGATAGGGAGTGTCGAAGGGTCCACGCATTCAGATTGACTCAACAGCTGCTTGTTGCATACCAGCACGGCTCTGTCCAAGCAGGGGGGCTCCCTTCTAACCAATGGTGTCCCTGGCCCAGGCCGCGCTTTTGCAAGGGATCAGTGAGCTACGACAGTTTACCGCGCCGATTTGCAGGGCATCGACCTGTAAATGTCTGAACTGGACAGAATGCGTGCAGCGCCGGCATTGGTCAGAGTGGGTTTGTGGACCCCTTCAGCGAGATGATGAAGTTGGCACTTGTTTTTGTGGCGGCCTCTCGCCAAAGGACCGTCTGACTCTTGGCTCTTTACCCGCACCACCACGCGAGTCACTCGTCAGGATTAATGAAGACCTGCACCAGCTGGATCATGAGACTTTTGGTATGCGCACCACTTCAGCGGACGGATGGATGGCTGAGGACACTTTAGCCGTTTTCATGGACATGTCTCTCACTGTGGGTGGGTGGTCGCAAGCAGTCGCAGGTGGGCCCTTGCCCAAGGACCTGCTTGTGCACTGCCGAGGACCTCGTCTGTTCACGTTTCAGACTGCGCCGGTTCCACAGAAACGCACATGAGTAATCCCCCTGCCGCATGGCAATTTGTGAATGCCGTTTTGGGTGGGTCCCGCAAAAACAAGCGACGTTGTCTGAGCACGGCAGCCCGGTCTAACCATCGTTTTCTCTGACCACGGCCGTGCTTCCGCAGGGGCAGGAGGCGGGGTACGACGGGACAGCACAGCAACACAGGTAATGTGCAGAGGGGCCGGAAACGTTGCCAAAAGCACCCCAAAGCTTTTGGGTCAGTGAGTGCTTCCAAAAAGGGTAAAGGGACTGCCATTTACACAGTGCATACGCCGGGGGAGATTTTGTGTTGTGCATCATGACGTTTGTTTTCATTCAATGGACGTTGTATTTGTCATGTAAGTTGATCATTTGAAGTTGAGCACCTTGTGACACCCCTCCTCACGGCCTGTGAATATGCAATGCTGTTTCCTCTCCTGCACCACCTTCAGAGCTGTCCTTGAGATGTGTCCTTCCCCTTCCCCCAGCCAGCTCTCCAATCCTACCCTTCTGACCCGTCTTGATCAGGGTCTTGCACTCTCACTACTGCTTGCCTGCCCCTTTCACACCAGGCCACACACAGCCATGCTGCTTGCGACGAACCGTGCCACGCGAGCAGTTCGATGGAGTGAACCATTGAAGTCCCCTTACCTCTTGCACCTGCTCAGGTTTGTTGCAGTATGACCGTTTGGTCTACGATTTTCGGGGCCAAGCATCAAGAAACTATGTAAATGTTTCTGAAGGCTTGCTAAAGATCCCCGCTATGTCTCTCACGGTCCACGCAGGCTTAGTGGGGACCCGACTTCTGGCTTTGACCCTGTAAGCTTTGGAGACCCTCTGTTGGAAGGCACGCATGCATTCCACAGGGTTGTCCTGTGTGTCACTCGAAATGGCAACTTTGTCACATCCTTTCATTCCACAGTGTTGTCATTTCTGGAGATTTCTTTGTGTGTTTTGGGTGTGTTTGTGCAAGAGAAAACGGAGCGTGGAAGGGGTCGCATCATGCGCCGTGGGTGTGCTGCGCTCAGATTAGCCGATTTCCATCTCCCAACCAACAGTACATGCGAGTTGGCGGCATTGTAGGAGGGTTGCCCATTTTTGGGTGTTCAGTGGCAAGGGACTGGGACATGGTTGCACCCAATTTTTGGCTGTGACCGAGTGCAAAGGTCTAGCCCCTTTGTTGGGGTGTGGATAGGGTTCAGACTAAACTCCACACAAAGACCCCCGTCTGACGGGGATATGCACATTTGGGTGCTTCGGTTGTTGGGTGGGCAGGTGGGATGGTCATAGCCTTCTTGGTCCCAAAACAACACCCCCATCCTCCCCGCCACCGAGCAATGGCTTGGGGAAACAAGGACAAGGTAGCTTTGATGGATAAAGGAAAGTAGAGCACATGAAGCCCCCGGAATGCCCAGAAAAAAGCCCATTGAGGAATAAAAAAGGAGAATGATGCACTAGTGATGCCCCACAGTGCACTGAAGGTTGCCTCCCTCACGGTGGGGGGTGGGGAGGGGGGGCAGGGAGTTGCTTTAATTTTCATTCTCACAGTGGGGGCTCTCCCCCTCCAGAAATACCCTGAAAGTAGGGTTTCTGGGATGTCTCTCAGAGGATGTCATTAATATCCACCCAATGGCATTTCTGTTCCAAATTCAATGTTCCAGCACTCACTGATTTCATAATCCAGCTTCCCGGTTGGCTGCCCCACTCAAATTTTGCAAAGTGAAGATAGACTCAAAGGTGCAAAGTGACAAGAGGCATGCTATGCGCGAAAGCCACCTTCTACACTGTCTACCACGCCGTGCTCCAAAAACACCAGAGAATTTGGGGCTTCAAAATCAGAAGGTAACCAGCAGAATTCAGCTTCCCAAAAGTGTTGCAAACACTCAGCGTCACATAGCACTGTTCTTTTATTGAAAGTTGCATGATGGTTGGGTTTGTGGGACGAGAGGTTTGATCTCCCACCTCAAACCACTGCTGCACAAGTTTTTAGCCCCAGACGCCATCACATAGCTTTCGACGAATCGCCCTGGACTGACACTACCCGATGGCAACAATTGAATATCAAGAGGCATTTCATGGAGTAATTCAGTTCATGAGTAGAAGGTGAAAGGAGCGGGAATGCCTCAGGCTAGTGTTGAGCTAAACAGGACACCAAAAGCCACCTTTTCTGCTTGCCGAATGGACAGTCTTGCATGCAGGGTTGCCATGGCATGCATGCCTGTGCACATCTCAGAATTTTCATTGTTGCTGGGTGTGAGACAAGCAGTTTCCATATGTCAAAAGGCTCATTGGATGTCAGATGTTATTTCTTGTTGCAGAACCAGCCACCACCATAGGCCAACCATAGTGCAACATGTGATTTGGTGTGTATACAAAAATTCATTCACACGCCTCCTCGCGGCAGTGTCGCAAAAGCAGGGGCCTGGCAACCATTCAAGCCCTCCCTAATTCGTCATGGGCAAAGTGTGGCTACTGTACCCCCCCCCCCTTTGTAACAGCCACGCCCTTGTCCCAGCTACAGTAGGCGTAGGGACCATACGTGTTAATTTGGGTACCTAATTTTAATTCAGTACCGAATGTAGTGCAGCCACATAAGACATGGGTTTGGGTATGACTGTCATTTTCCTGGGTTTTTCTGACCACAGTTTTCATGGTCAGAAACTTAGCGGAACGCGATTGTGTGCCAATTGTAGAGGGAAAGAGGGGCTGTGGCATGTTTGTGATGAGTCCTCCTGCTCATAGCACGCCTGTGCACTGCAGGCACCCAGTGAACGCCGTACGCTGCTGGGATGTGATGTGTGGTGCTAGGTCTTTGCTTCCCCAAAGGGATGAAGTTGTCGGCGCTTGAGGATTTGAACTATTTTGGTGATTCTGATTCTGATTCAAGTTCTGATTCTGATTCTCATTTGGGGACGGACACCAATGAGGATGGTTTTAGCCTGCTCATGCCTCATTGCTTGTAGGAACATTGGTGTGAACCTGAAGTTTCCTATTTCAAAGTAGGTTTCATGTTTCAAAGGAGTATTAGCGCGCCAGGCGCGCACCGGGCATATTTTTTTTTTTTACCATTCCCCACCCGTGCCTGTTTTTGCCCCCACCTAACCAAACAATTTGGAGTACCTTCTCGCCGCGTCTAAGAGTTTGGCCCATCTTTTGCACCCAGTTTATGACGATTGCAAGGGTGGTAGTTGGAAGTGGTGGGAGTGACATTTTGTGTTGTTGAATTCTCAAATTTCGGCTTCTGCAAGGTGCCTTGCAGGGAAGGTTTGCGGTCTGGTGTGGTCTATTTGGGGGACTTCCCAAGGTGACAATAAACTTGGGGCTAAAGATAGGATGCTTAATACAAAGGTAGCACACCGGGCATGTGCCGGGCGCGCGCCGGGCAAACATTCCCCCTCAGATGCACTCATATCATGCAATCACTCGCGTGTGTGTCGTTAGTTGTATGTGTTGCGCACAAGCCACGCCCTTGTCTAAGCTAGAGCAGGCGTAGGGACCGTATCAATTGTGTACTTTTGCATAGCTATTACAAGGGGGGGGGGGGTGTACATCTTCCGTCACTCTTTTTAAGAATTGGCACAGAATTTACCATGGTGGAGTGTGCTGCTGCAGAATTTTCCGCAAGACACATAGAAATGCAGTGCAGCATTAACGGGTAGTAAAACCCAGACAATCACTAGTGGAGAGCACCTTCTGAAGTTCACAGTCATGCATTGGGTTCCGCCCTGCCAGGGTATGTAACGCCTACTGGCGCCGGCAGATGAGGGGTGGGCGCCGGGGGCAGTGATGCCGCAAAGAATCAGAAAAAGCAAACAAACGATGAGCAAAAATGAGATTGAAGTGGACCCAGGGCGGCACGTGCAGAGAACACAAATGCCATGTGGAGCACCTGGACCTGGGCGGCAGAAGAGTTTCTGCTACTAGATCTGCAGGATGATGGCAGTGCGGAGGCGACAATGCGAGCCCAATGGCCAGGGCCCCCGGTGCTGCGCACGTCCGGCATCGAAATGGACAGGCAGGGGCGCGGTACCACACGGATGCTGACTGTCACTAAAATGTGCCCCAACAAGAAGCTGCCCAGTGGAGCCCCGAAGACCAGAGCCATTTAGCTGATGGACGTTGTCCGAGGGTCTCTGAAGCCGGTGCAACGACATGTACGGCGGCATTAGGAATCACTGGCGATCCCGCCTGGACGATGGCCAAGGGAAGTGGAACGGTGCTGGCAGTCCGCGCGCAAAGGGCTGATTGCGCTGCAACGGGAGCAAAGCCTGCCAAAAGGGGTGGCTGTGCCACCAGCGGATGCGCTGTACACAGGCGCCGACCTGAAACGACTGGCAGAGGCGCTGGAGGCAGCCGCCCAGACCCGAGCACGAGCGGAAGAGCGGGCGAGGGTGCGGGCATGGAAGCAATGGATCAATGAAGCCTGGGACACAACGCCAAGAATGGTGTACCGCTGGATTCGGGGATCCGGGGACACGGCGCTACAGATGGTGAAGAAAAAGAACGGCAGGTATAGTGCAAACATCTGGGAGATGGACGAGGCCATAAGAGCGGCATGGAAACCCATCAACAAGCGGTATGAATCAATACCGGAACCCTCGGTGGACAAGTTCATGGACGAGTACCGGCGTCACGTGAAACACGGCCCAATGAAAGCCCGGGAACTCACCGGGGACGTGCTGCTGCAGCGTGCGAGGAAGATGGGCGTGAAAACTGCCAATGGACTCGATTTGTGGTCCATAAAGCTGCTGAAGCGGCTCCCGGCACCTTTCTGGGATGCGCTGGCGGAACTGCTGAGGGTCGTGGAACGCACGGGACGGTGGCCCGAACGAGTGGCGGAGGGCTTCACGTCATGGGTGCCCAAAGGAGAAGGAGAAGGCGACCCCATGAAGCTTAGACCGCTGACAATGTTGTCGCAGATCTACAGGATGTGGGCAGGACTACGGATGGAGGATGCCCTGCAGTGGCAAGAGCAGTGGATCCTCCGGGAGTCATACGGCTTCCGGCCGCACAAGGGAGCCATGGATGCGGCCACGGTGCTGACGTTGCTGGTGGAGCTGGCGCAGGTGCTGGACGCCCCGCTAGTGGGGGCGGGAACAGACTACACCAAATGTTTCAACTTAATACCGCAGGCCATATCAATGGCTCTGCTGGAGCTACAGGGAATGGATGGGGGAGTGTTGCGTGCTTTCCGTGGTATGTACGACCAACTTAAACGTATGTTCAAAATTAAAGGATGCCTGGGTGCCTGGTGGGCAGCCACCAATGGTGTGCTGCAAGGCTGCCCGTTGAGCGTGATTGTCATCAATGCCCTAACAACCACGTGTAAAGGTATAATTGACAACGTGAAGCAGACGGTGACCGTCAACACAAAGAACTGCCGCTAGCCCCCCAAGTGGAGGAGCTCCCCTTGTGCTACTGGATCAGCTACGGAGCTGGCGTGGACGAAATCTGGATCTGTAGATGCGTGCAGCCCTGCTGCTGCTGGGAGCAGGGGTGGATCGTGGACGGGGAACGCCGACCCCTGCCAGACCCGGATCATGGAGGGGCACTGCACCCCCCGCGCAGGCCGGCACGCTCCCACGCGGAGGGTCTGACGCCAGCGGAAAAGGTATGGGGCCGACTCGGGCTGCAGGAAATGCCCACCCCGGCCAGCACCGAACACTTCAGGATGGGGGGTCCAGAGGTGAATGAGGACGAACCACACTCGCCGATACAACCGCGGAACCTGTTTGGAGCCGACGACGAGGATGCCGCCAGCGACGACACTGGCTCCACGGACAGCGGACAAAGTAGAAGCGATGCCGCCCCGGGCGCGGAAATTCAAATCTCAGCCGAGGGCTATGCAGACGACACGTACATGCTGGCCATCCATCTCCTCTCGCTCCTGGCCATGCTAGTGGCGACCAGCAAGTGGCTGAAGCTCACGGGACAAGAGGTCAACGGCAAAAAGTCGCTGGCCTTCTCAGCGACAAATAAGGTGCGAAGGAAACCAGAACCCCTGGAGGCGACCTTGGACGGAGTGCAAATGCCAGTCCAGCAGGAGTTTCGGCAGCTAGGAGTCGGAGTTCGCACGATGCCATGAAGGGGTACCGGCCCACTTCTCCGGCGCCGCATTGGGGAAGCCAAAAAGGCGTTGAAGAACCATTCCAAGGGGCTTCGACCGTAAAGCCACCGTGGCGGCAGTTATGATAGTAGCGGCGGCACTGGTTGGGGTGGAGCTGGCGGACATATCCCGGAGGGACGCGAGCAGTCTAGAGTTGGCCATCATGGGAGCCATGGGACCGAGCAGGCCCTGCACCGCGAAAGAAATTGTATTCACGCTACTATTACGAGGACACATGGTCGCACTGTCGGTGGTGATACCCTACAGGAGGATGTGCTGGCTAGCCCACCTAGCGCGCAATCCGGGCACAGCGCAAACGGTGGCTCAGGCCATATGGGAGGGCACGCAGTCCCCTAAGCCAACAGGCCCGCTCGGACGAGCATTGTAGGAGTTTAGACGGCTAGGGTGGCGCAGCATGCGAGGGTGGTGGCAGTGGTCGTTGTCGCACAGCGCAACGGTGGAAATGTGGTGCACGCGCCCAAAGAATATGTGGAGCACCTATTTCGCGAGGCCCTCCGAGAGAGCCAGCTGACGGCGTTGGAGAAACGGCGGCCGCGCACCTTTGGGGGCATGGGGGCCCGGCTGGATCGGACGCTGACACTGAGCGACATCGCCGCCTGCGACACGAAATTGGACAAGTCCCTGCTCATACGAGTGATGGCAGGGGCCATCTGGACAGCCGATAGGGCCCATCGACGAAGGCTACGCCCAAACGGCGACTGCCCATATTGCCCCCGAGAAGTGCAGGAAGATGAAGACCACCTATTGTGGAGGTGCACAACGTGGAAGACAGTTCGGGACCCCCTCCTACCGGAGATCATGCTCTTGGCACGGGCTCTCAAACTGGGGCCGCTGTGCGAATGGCCGCCGTGTCTACGCCTGTGTGGGCTGCTACTGGAATCCGTGGTCGCCCGCAGTGGACAGGCGCAGGGCCCAGGGTGGAAGAAGAGGTGCAGAGAGCTGAACAGAATATCGCGACACCAAATACCGGACTCGGAGGACGAGGACTTGGAGTCGGGGCGACAAAGGGATGAGCTCGCCCTGGCGGGGCATCAGTGGGCGGAGGAAGGCAACAACCCGCTGGAGCAGTTCGTTCACAAACTGGCATATTCAGAGCGGTGCTGCAGGCCCGAATGCAGCGGGAGGAGGAACAGAACCTCCTTTTTCCGATTCAGTCGCGCAAGGTGCCGCGGGAGGAGTACCCCCGGTACTAGCTACAACCCCCTAGACCCAGGGCTCAGAGGACCCCCTTGCCGGCCATGGGGGCGCTGTCCAGAGACTAGAAATGGGGTAATGACTTCCTACCGGCGATGGTCGCATGGCTACAAGACCTGGAATGGCTCCCCGCGGATGACACCCTGCCGCAGGGACACGGGCAGGTCTCTTTCATGGAACTGGCCCTGGACTTCGAGACGCACGCGGGCAGGCCCCTGCCGCCCACCCCCGCAATCCAGATTCACGGGCACGGAGCTGTCATTACAAGAAAAGGGCACGGTGGTGCACCTGGCCGTAACCCCGATGGGCAAAGCAGCAGGGAGGGAGTCCATCCTGCGTGCCCGAATTACCAACCACTGCCGCTCTTTGGTGCCACTGGGGGCAGGCCCGGTGGTAGGAGTGAAGGGACGCCCCTCTTTCACGAGACCCATGGCAGTGTGGCACCACCTGAAGTGCCTGCAGAAGTACAATGCCGAACGGTGGGCGCAGCAACAGTCACGAGTGGCCAAGCAGCGCCAGAAACGGAGGTGCGCCCGGGGACAGTTGGCCAACGGGCAGAATGATAACACGCGGCCGCGGGAGCGATGCCCAGGCAAAGGAGGGGCGAAGAAAGCAGCCGGGGCGTACGCCAGCGACTTCTATGCAGGACCAGTCCTACCGGAAGGGGCACGCAGAGGCGTACAGTACAGAGTGGAGGAGCCAAGCGGAGACGCAGCGACATCTGCGCCAGGGGGAGGGTCCGTGCTTTTCACACCACCACAACGGTGCGCCGTGGCTAGGCGCCCGGAAACTCGAGCGCGACTCCGCGGCTGTGGCTTTGCGCTGCGCACAATCACATGGGTAGGGGGGTGTGGCACTGCTGCGCCAGGCGACATACAGGACACCCCCCCTACCGATACCGCTTGGGGCACCGGGCAGAGCGAGAGCGGCGGGGCTGCGCACCCCAGGAGGGGGGGGACCCCCTCAGCTAAGCGGCCCAAGCGTCACCAGCAGGCGTCGGTGAGCCGAGGCCAGGCCTTCAAGAGAGGACGGGGGCACCCCGATCCCCCCCCCCCCCCCTGCGCGTGGTGGGTGCGAGCTGACCTCAATGTACAGATCAGGGGGGGGGGTGGAAAAAAAATTCGCGCGAATTTTTTTTTCGTAGCCCCCTCCCCCTCCGGGGGTACCCCCCGAAAAAAAAGGTGGCACCCCATGTAGGAATTTTTTTCGCCTGGAGGAATTTTTTTACTATGTGCTACTTGAACTTGCATGGCACCTTCACTTTGCCACATTGTATGTCATTGGCACATGAACTACTGCCGAGATAAAAGTAAGTGGGTTTTTTTTTTGCATGGCGCCATTGATTCCCTCCCTTGCTACGCTAGCGGTGCCCCACTCAGCAACCAGGTTGCAACGTGACATTCTCGCCAATGCAAACAATGTGGCAGAGCAAGCAGCAGCAGCAGTGAAGGCCCTCAAGGCAGGAGACAAAGCAGCCGCATCAGTCATGGCGGTTCAGGAACAACATGATGTAGATTATGACCCTGACGAGGACGAGGACAACAGTAGTAGTAGCGGCAGCAACAGCAGTAGCCGAAGCAGTGATCACAGCAGCAGCAGCAACAACAGCAACAGCAGGAGTAGCAGCAGCAAACAGAGCAGTAGTAGTAGCAACCCGCGGGCCGAGAAACGGAAGAAGAAGCAGATTCCGAAGAAGAAGAAGCACAAGAAAGCGAACATACTAACACACCAACACACAAACCGTACCCCGACTGAGAACCAATCTTTGTTGGCAAGCCATTGTGGTGTAGCGGTCATCAACCAGCATGCGAGAAGGCAATGGGGCCACGACATTGTGGGGTCCACTGTAGGCTTGGGCAACCTACAGAACGGCCAAAATGGACATCAATCACCCTTGTCCTTCAATGCTGCTGGTTCGGTTTCTCGCCCTAGATAGGGTGTATTGCCTTATCTGGGGACTCTTTCCTGCCGATAAGAGGCCAAGGTGGGGCGGTGCACTGCAGCCGGAACAGACCGGGGGTCTTTGTGCCCTTAAACACAAATACCACCCATATCGGCTGAAATATCCATGGTTACCTTGAAAAATACTCCCCTTGCACCTTCCAAACCTAAACACGTGGGGTAGACTTAAGGAAATTTCAGGTTTTGGGGTCCGGAAAAAATTTTCGCGCGAATTTTTTTTTCGTACCCCCCTCCCCCTCCGGGGGTACCCCTTGAAAAAAAAGCTGTACGCCAGTACCAAGAATTTTTTTTCTACCCCCCCCCTGGTACAGATGGCCAAGGCCAAAACACAGTCAGCAGCCACCTGGAGTGGTTCAGAACTGGTCTGCGCTGCAGTGCAGCAAGGAAAAACACTGAACTATGTGGTGATGACCATGCGCCTGTGACACGGGGGCGTATGTGAGCCCAGTATCCGTTGCCTCATGGCCCCGCGCGAAGCGGGCGTGAGTGGAGCAGCATGACACGGCTAGGCATGGACATGCAGGGACGGAGGTCACATAGCCCCGCCCCACCAGAGGTTCTGGCCTAGGCGAGGCCCCCAGCTGCGACCCCGATGGGCGCCAGACAGGGTGGCGCACGCAATGTACGCTGCACTGATTTTGGTGGCCCCTGGACCCATGCGGGTCTCCCTCTTTAATATTGTTTTTCCCGGCCAAGCTGCACACACACACACCATGGGCCATGACAGCCGAACTCTGGTGTCAGAACAAAAACAAAGAACGACTGTACCAAGAGCAAAGGTACGAAGGAGCAGAGGGCAGTCAGGAAGCACTCCTAAAAGCAAATGTTGATAGCACTGGGGGTGCCTCTCAGGCACAATTGAAGATCACAGCATGTGTATGCTGAGAGGTGTCATAGCTGAACCTCTCCCCATCAGGCCAGAGAGATTTGGCATCACCAATAGTCAATGATCCTTTTGAGCACACCTGGAGCTTCGCCACAGTCACAAAGATGGTGTTACTCATTGATGGACTTGATGGTGAGATGCGCAGGGTGACCTGGGGCAGCAGGTGAAGCAGTGCAAACGTCGCACCTATCGGGGCAGCCTGGGGCAGGCATACATATGCTCTGTGTGTTTTGTTCTTCGATGCCCTTTTGAGTGTTTTTTTTGGGGGGGGGGAGGAATAATGCCCTTGTTCACGGGATAACCATCTCTAAAGGTGCACGTGGACCAAGTACTCCCCCGAAACCCCAGATTGAGCAGGTGAGGTCAGCTGACAGCACCATGGAGTTCATGCTGGTGCTGTGGCTGGTTGTTGCTTCAACGCTGTTGTGTTTGATGTGCTGTGATAGATGCCGTAGAGGTGTTGGACTGTGGCAATTCTTCTTGTGGCGAAGATGCCCGAGGCGCGTGGACTTTATTCATTCAATGCTCCTCTGGTGCCAAATGCAATGATGCACTGAGACACAAGGGTGTGGTGTGGGAATTATATGGCAATGGATATGGGGGATTATATGGCAGTGGATATGCGCGGTTGCTGGGCAGCCGCGCTGTTGCCGGGCAGTGGCACGGCACATGCATATGCAGTGGTGGCCCAGTTTAGATCTGTTTGGGACCCCAGCCCTGACCCTACCCAACACGCGATTGCCGGAAATGCATGTTTCATCAGGGGGCCTTGTTGCAACAATGAGGTTTGCCCTATTGTTTGCGATGGCGCAAACGATGTCAATCTTCTTCTGCGTCCTGGCCGCATGGGGGCTGACGTACGTTATCTCATGGAACCGGGTCATTCTGATTCTACATGATTTCAAGGACCTCATCTCTGAGGTATCCCGGAAAGACGTAGCATTGCTGGAGAAGATTGTGGGTGATGGATCCGAAGCGATCTCCTTGGCGGGGGATCTTTGCCTGAACCACACGCAGGTTTCTCCGCCCCTCTCTGGCCCCCACAACCCAACTGGGGTTGGGTAACCGCCACAGATGCTCAAAATCACCTGCCTTCCCATGAGATGAGGTGTCCAATCTCCCCCCCCCCCTCCCCCAGCATAACGGCAGACCCTGCAACCAGGAACGTGAGTAAATAATGTTGGGGTTTAAGAGTGGGCAGCACGGCACCTTGTGCATTCGAAAATATTGGTGTGATTATGTTTTGCCTCCTTTGCCTCCTTTTTTATTTATTGGGCTGTGAGAGCCTCTGCCATTTGTCCATGTGTTTTGTTGTTGCTTGATTGAAAACAAATCAGTTTGTGTGGGGGAGTATTAGCGCGCTGAGCATCTTTTTGAGACCATTCCCCACCCGTGCCTGCCCCCCCCCCCCCCCCACCACCACCAAACTATCTGCCACCAAGAACTTAGGGGTGATGTCGACCCTTCTACATTTGTCCCCTTCTATTGGGGACCCCCGAGAAGGCAAGGGTTATGTAGCCCATCCGCCCATTCTTGGGCTCGTAGCCAGGTCTGATTTTGTCCCCATGTGGGGACCCCTGAGAAGGCAGGGGTGATGTAGCCATTCCGCCCACATGTGGGCCCCCGATGAGTTGCACTAGTCCGTCCGTATATTATTGCATTTTTCTCAATTTTGTATTCGGAGGCAGGTCGGCCGCCCTCCTTACAGACCATGGGACCATGTTCCGCCTCATGTTTGGACGGACAAGAGCAACTCAGTCGCCACGGAGGATGAGGGAGAGGATGAGGTAGAAGTGTGTGTGTTGTGTTGTCACAAGTGCTCCACCGTCACGGTTTGTGATGAACGTAAGGAGCACTATTGTTGTGAATGTATTGACACCCACACTTGTGGGAATAATATTATTTGTTAATCACATTCTAAGTGACATTTTGTGTTGTTCAATTCTCATATTCCGGCTCATGCAACGTGCTTTGCAGAAAAGGTTTGCGGCCCAATGCAGTCTACTTGGGGGACTTCCCTAGGTGAGGACAAACTTGGGGCGAGAGCCAGGATACTTAATACAAAGGTAGCGCACCGGGCAATTATTCCCCCTATGTGCCTATACACATGATGAAGTACATGTATATCCCGGGCCCGTGTTCTGCCATAGTGGTATTTGATTTAGAGCACCTGCCGTCTCCCCGTCGCCTTTTTCAATCAATGTACTTCCAGTGCACAGATGTACGCACCTCTTTTCTTTTGGGGCTGCGAGAGCTGTGGCCCTATCTGTCATAGAGTGGCCTCCTTGGCAGGGCATGTCAGGTGCAACAACCATCGATTCCCTAGGGATGAGGTCCTTGGAGTGGACCGTTGTTGCATGCTAACCCCTTGGGCCACTGCATCCCTTCTTGAAAAGGATGTGCAGTACATCGGTAAGTGACACGTCTACCTCAGCACGCAGTGCGCTGAGCGACCCTCAGTGGGCATCTCCCGCCGCCAATGGAATCGGTTGTAGATGCACATATTGAGCCATTTTTGGGATGCAGAGATTGATCACTATTTAGATGCGAAGATTGGGCCATTTTAGTAATGCGGAGGTTGAGCCGTTTTTAGATGTGAGATTGAGGCAGAGATTTGGTTGTTTTTAGATGCAGAGATTGAGCCACATTTAGATTTGGAGATTGAATCATTTACAGATGCGGAGGTTGGGCCGCCTTTAGATGCAGAAATTGAGCTGTCTTTAGTTGCGGAGATGGGGCTGGTTTTGGATGCAGCGATTGAGCTGTTTTTACATCTGGAGGTTGAGCTGTTTTTTAGATGGTGAGACATTGCTTCACCATATTCCTTCAAAGTACGTGCCACATATTGGTGCACACTTGCTCTTGCTTGTAACCCCCCCCCCCCCCCTTGCAATCCCCCAAGGGGGGAGACCTTTGTTTCACTGTTTTGCGGGGCAATATCTATTGTAGGGGTTTGTGTTCCCCACTGTCACACACACGTTCTTGCATTGATTTCCCATTACTTGGAATCAGTCACCTGTGTGTATTCTGTGATATTCTCTCTCCAAAGGTGGTGTACAGGGTGTACAAGAGCAAAGCCAGCCCCCAAACAAGCTGGCCGGGTTGCGCAAGCGGGCGCTAAACTGGCTGCCAAACCAGCCCCATGCTCTAGTGCCTCCTCCTCATCAGCCGGTGCCACACAGCGTGTGCCCATTATGCAAACTGAACATGTGCAACAGTTCAAAGTGTGCTGATCTTGTACCCAGAAATTCTTCACCGTTCCTTTGGACCCCCGATAACATCCCTGTTACATGAATCACGTTGGCAGAGCATCAATGCGAAAGTCGCTGCACTTGTGTTCTGTTTGCTTGCAGGTACCATAGTTTGCCTTGAAACACCCTTGCAATCCCCCCCTTCCAGGGGGGGCGGGGACCGTCACGTGCTATGGGATGAGATTTCAAGGGGGAGAGGGTACTGTGTTCTTGGTGCATTAATTTGGACAACCTTTTGTTGCTTGGCAGCAAGAGGTGTGCCATTGTCGAACATTTATCGTGCCCCATCTTATCTTCAGCAGTAGCAAAGTGTGGATGTGCATTTGGGGGAGCATTAGTACACTCGGCATGGTGCACACCGAGCATCTTTTTCGGCCCGTTCCCCACCCATGACCATTTTCAACTCCTCCCTGCTTTGCCTCACCCCATATCCACACCAAGCAATCCACAAATTGAGTGGCTCCTTGAGTTGGGGATCCATGAATTTCTGTGGTCCTTTGAGTTGGGTACATGCACAGGTTTTCCCGGCTGCGTGCTCGACATGGGGACCATGACAAACAAGCTCGGAAGCTTCTCATTTGCACCACTGCAGGCAGCCAAAAGGCAGCGTACCCTTGTTGGATTGTTTGACGCCAGTGCCAATTCAAGTTTGAGTTCTAGTTCTAGTTCAAGTTCTACTTCTAGCTCGAGTTCTACTTCTTCGCAGCCCAAACCGTAACCCCAACCTGCACCTGCAAATCCCAAGCCAAAACCCAAGCCCAAGCCTGGGGTTAAAGTCAGGATAGTTAATACAATAGTATCTTGCACGGCACTCGCTCGGCAAACTTTCCCCCTTTTGCTAGACAATGACAGAAATGAAATAAAGGGTAACGCACAAGAATGCATGATCATGCATAACAACGCAGCGAAGCCAAATTATGGAAAAGGCTCACACCACATCTAAAACCGGCTTGATCTCTGCATCTAAAGGCGGCTCAATCTTCGCATTGGATTATATTGACCACATGTTGCAGAAAATTGAAAAGTAGTGAAATTTTTTAAGCAAGTGTGTGTTTTAAATCAAATCAATGTGGCTGGTGGCATACCAGACCTAACCCCATTGGAAGCGTGACAATTTCCCACTATTGACCCCAAACTTAGGTGTCAGAGACACATAGATTGCCAGGTGGTTGACCCATGCATTACCAACCTATTTGCATTGGAGTAAACAGTGTGGTACTGTGCAAGGTTCTTGATCCATATTCTTTTGAAGCCTCCAGGTTTCCAATGCTTATTCAGTTTGCATGTGTACATGTAGGATAGCAAGTACCCTGTTCCTTCCCAAATGATGTTGATGTGCAATGGTGACATGGATGGGCGTTTCTAGAAACTGTTGGCTGGGTTCCATCATTTGTATTTGCATTCCAATGTGTTGTGCATTTTTGTGCATTTCATTTTCAAGGTCCTTGCATGCATCCCCCCCCCCTCCCCTCCGGTTGCTCGATTTGTGATGCAGGTTTTGTGTGGCAGAGTTTAGTTGCTCAGTGTAGCTGAATGTAGCTGCTGTGGATGTTGGTGGTCGCTTTGGGAAGCCAATTTTCACTGCTCTGCACCAGTTGCGTGGTGCAGGTTTGTGCTGCTGAATTTAGCTGCTCCGTGGCACTATGTCTTGTTGCTTTGTGCAGCTGAGTACAGCTTTGTGGTTCAGCTGTGGCAGCTGTGTGTTGCTACCTTGTGCAACTGGTTTAGCTGCATAATTCAGATGTGGCGGTGACTCTGTGCACGGTCTTCTTTTCTTCTTTTTACTTTCCTTTTATTTTCACTCCTTTTTCTCCACAGACTTTATATTGTTTATATGAGAGTGTTGATACGGAAGCCAGCCAGGGGGCTGACGAGTCTGCAGTGCCTACGCAACCGACCGACCCACATTAACCTCAACAACCCACATAACCCTCAACAACCCTGCACTACTGGGGAGCCTTCATCTGGAATTATACTGTAAAGCGTCGCGCGATGAGTGTCTCACTGGGAGGTACCCAATAACACGCGCCCCCTGAGGTCAAACATCTACAATATGCCAGTCCCCCAACAAACTTGCCTTAAATGTCGTCATCTAAAGCCCTCAACCCTCTCTGTCTCTGAATCAGGTCATGGTGGAAGACTTCGTGATGTACACACATAACATCACCAAGACTCTCGAGCGCCAAGTGCTTGATTTCGCCAGCACAAACAGCGCGGGGCTCCATGACATCATCAACACCTTCAAACAGGACACCGAGGGCGCATTTCTGAACAACACTCAATTTTATGCCACTGCCATGGCACAGCACGTCGTCATGCGGGTGGACCAGCATTTCCTGCAGATGCTCTCCAGAGCGCAGGAGACCAACGTCCTCAGCTCAAACCTGCACTCTGAAGGGCTGCTGGAAGTGCCCATGCACGTGCCCACAGCTCCCTTGTATGATGCACGCGATCTGCGTCTACTAGCGCTGCAATGCTCCTTGGCGTCGGCCCGCCCTGGCACAACAATCTATATTGCGACGCCCGCAGGCGGTCTATATTGGTGTAGTCCGGAGGTTATCTTCTGCTCGTGCCCTCCTCCCTCTGGGGCAGCCCATTTGATTCGGGGGGGGGGGGGGGCTGACGCATTTCATTACTGCTCTGTATGGCTACAGCCTCCTCCCCTGACTCTCTACTACCCGCTGAAACCCTTCCGGGTGGCTACCCTGGCATTCTCTGCACTAGCCTACAAGTGTTTACAACGTCTACGTCTCTTGCAACACACAGCCCTGCATCTTTGTTGCTGAGGAACTATACTAACTCCCTGGTACCCACAGTCGGCTGCACACACTTCCAATTTGATCTTCTGAATCCGGGTTAATCAACCAAATCGTTTACAGGAGGGCTGGGTGTGTGTGGGGGGTCCTCTTGGAGAAGGGGAGGGGGAAACGGACGGGATGTGAACGGCGCGACGGCCGAAGGGGGTTGGTGTGAGGCAAAGAGGAAGGCGAGAGCATGGGTGCGAAGGTGGAAGGAACAATGCATGTCCTTGATCCCCTTGGATTTACCCTCGTTGCCTTTGGTGAAGAAGACTTCACAAACAAAGGCAAACGGAACAGGCCATGGCAGAGCTCTGATGTCCGTTGAGACTCCCAGTTTCGGCTTGCAACGGCACACCCTCACCCATTGTCAAAATTGCTGCACATAAAATGTGCTCGCAGGTGCATAGTGCACGCTGTGGGGTAATAGACAGCATCTAACTCCGCTGCCATACATCGCCAAGGCATTGACAAAAGCAAAACGACGCAAAACATAATTACATGAGGCCCAAAGGATTCGTATCCAGTGATGCCTGTGCAAAGATGAGAAGCCACGACGAATGTGGTCCGGCGCTGGGGCTGAAGAGGGCAGAGGAAGTAACGAGAAGCTCGTGCAAGACGTGGTGGGTGCGGGTGCACATTGTGCGCACGGTGCGCACCGTTTTGGGCAATTACACCCCCCAAACGGACCCTCACAGAAGGGCACTGGACAGCAACATTGACACCAAGAAAACAGCCGGAAAATGGGTATCTCGTCACTCTCTCGTGGTCTGATCCACCTGCATTCATACATAAAGCTCAGCAACAATGCTCACCATAAAATATGGCGTGCAAAATCGACAGTCACTGTCACCTTATAAAGAGTCCCAACATAAATTGGACTCCATGTGCCCTTCACCTCATATCGCATGCCTAGGCAATCACCAGGGCGTTGCAAGGGGCCCAGAATAGTAGCAGGAACCTGCTCATTTGCACTGCTGTGGTTGTAGAAGACAGGGGTACCGGCACGAACCCAAGACAATGACATTGTGCTGCTGAGCTATAGACTAGGGAATAGCATGTACAATGCACTCCTCAGGGCATGTAGGGTGAAATGGGGTACCAGCTCAGCAGCACAGCACCTCACGGGGCAACAACAAAGCAGAACAATGGTGTCAGGTAAATTATCCAAATAAAAAAGGCACATGGTGCGTGCCGCTCCCCCGTACAGTGTCCGTGAGCGTGCGAAGGGAAGGCAGCGGGGGAGGGGCAGCAGGACCATGTGGCAGGGGTCTCCACCAGATGACCGACCTCCATCAGGTAGTGTACCAGCAACGGGCGCACTGTTGTACAGGGGCCAGGGGTTCCATAAACGGCTAATTGGGTGCTGCGTAGGACAACAGGTGTCTGCAGGGCTAGATCTTTTCTGTGACCTGCTGTTGTTGATCAAGGCCGTTTGTGCCGCTCAGGAGTGGTCAAGGAAACACGCCGTTTTGTGGGTCAGAGTGGAATGCTGGTCCCAGTGCTCACCAACGGCCCCTGTGGCGCCCACTCCCCTCTGCCACCGGGTGAAGCATCTGTTTGAGAGGAACAGGGATCACCAGATCACCAGATCACCGGACTCTTGTCCAGAGGGGGGATGGGGTGGGGGTGGTTAGGGGTATGAGATGGTCCTGCCAGCCCCCCCCCCCCGCCGCCCCCATTGGTAAGCAATGGGACAGACATTCCCCTCTCATCCACACAATTGCACTACTGAGCCCCCCCCCCCAACCCAGGCCTTGTGCCAAACCCCCCCCCCCAACAGTTGGTGGCGCTGGATGCCACGGACTCTGAGCGCAGGTGGACAATAGGTGATGAAAGCCAAGGGGAGGAGGCGCGGCCAGAGCCTGACAGGGATACTGCAACGTGGCTGTGAGACCCCCAAGAGCCACAGCCTGGACGCTTGCCTCCGCAAAACACAGCCAAGAGCGTAACACCAAAAGTACCAAACGGCAAATGTACTCCGCGTTTATGGTTTGGCCCCCTACAGCCTCCCCCCCAGAACTAGCAGAGGGACAACTGTCCCACTCTCAGCCCCCCCCCCCCATAGCCGAGTCAGATGGGCCTGGACAGGGGGCCTCCACCACCAGGGCACACCACCCCCTGGGGAAGGTGCTATCTGGATGGGGCAGCCCCACCACTGCCAGACCAAGTGGAAGAAATAGGGGTTGCCAGACATGGTCTCCAGGAGAGCCTGATTTCCGCACGGCAGAGTGGGGGTCTCATGCACACACAGTTCGGTGTCCCCTGGGTAAAAGTGGCCACGAGCCCGGTGTCTTAGCTCACTGAACTGTGGCTGTACATGAGTGGGACATGCCCATGCCACAAGAGGACTTGTGGACCAGTAGGGCTAACCCTGGGAGTGTCCTGAGTGGCCTGGAGCCCATGGATGCTCAAGAGGCGTGTGTGGCATGTGGCCCACCTGACTGGTCAGTCCTTGGGACTGTCCATGGCCTGCACCGTCACAAGAGGTCTTGTGGACTGGCAGGGTTTGACCCTCTGAGTATCCCGAATGGCCTGGAGCCCCCGGATGCTCATGAGGGGTCCATGGCCTGTGGATCACCCTGACAGGTCGGTCCTCCAAGAGGGTAGCAAGGGACCCTTACCAGGTTAGCCTTACCAGGGGCTTGTCACTCTCAGCCATGGGCTCGGGAGAGCATGGACCAGGCAGTGTCCATGCCTCACCATGTGAGGATCTACAGTGAGACCAGCCCAATGCATGGGCCGCCCTGTCAGCACCCTCCGTGCGAGGCATCCACCCCAGCGGTTTCTCGTGGAGCCACCCCCCCCCCTTGGTAACAGCCGCTGTGAGAGTACACAGCACACTGCACTGCACACCCGTTTCACCCGTCTACGTGGCCCGTGGCCCATGGCTACAGCAGTGGCGGGCCCCGGATGCCTCACGAGCCCGAAGAGGCAACCATAGTACAACTGGTGAGACACGTGGTGGTGCTTGCCTGGTACTTGGCACAAGGGCTCGATCCATCATAACCCATACCCATACCCATACCCCCCCCCCCTCCATAGTCAAGTGTGAGTAGGCTCATTCCCTGGCGCATCGTTTGACGCAGACCATTGGGGCCGTCATGGCCGTCCACGTGAACTACACAACGACCAACGGGACGCAGGCAGTCCGGCGGGAGCTGGTGGCCTGGCGGCCCGACCTGGCGCAGACCACGTCCTGGTCAACCCGCTTCACCACCGAGACCCCCCAGCCCCTGCCGCTCCCGTGCGCCAGCACCGGCGGTTGTGGTCCGGCGTGTGGGTACGCCCCGGACTGCGCAGTCTGGTCAAGGAGGGCCGCTGGGGCTCCCCCGCACGTCCAGGGCCCGGCACTGCAGGACTTCACGGGGCGGATGGTGATGTCGCACGTGCTCCCGCTGCGCAGCGCGGGGCCCGGGGTCGCGGGAGTGGCGGGGGTGGACGTGCCTCTGGAGGACCTGGAGGATGTGCTGCGGACGGACTCGTTCGCCAACGGCACCCAAATTCAAATCGCGGTCGCGCTTAACGACACCGATCTGACCCTCATGGGCACGCGCGAGGGCCGCAGCACCCACAACGTCAGCGGCGCGCTCCGTAGCGTCCCGCTGACCGCCGCGTCGGAGGGCGCGCTAGCGCTCTTGGGCGCTTGGCTGCAGCCACGGCGCGGCGCAGTGCCGGGCCGCGTGAACGTGCAGGTGCACGGGACGCTTTGGGAGGTGTCTCCCCGGGCGTTCGGGGGCCTGGGCTATTTCGTGGCGGTGGGGGTGGAGCGCGCCCACACGCACAGCGCCAGCGCGCAGATGACGCAGATCGCCCTGACGGAGCTGGAGCGGGACGTCGCAGAGCTGCGCGGCCGATTGGCCGCACATGAGGCGCGCACGATGCGGGAGGTCCTGCAGACGGAGCAACGCTCTGAAGAGCGGGTGCGGCGGATCAAGGGGTCCGCAGAGAATGAGGCGCGGGCCATCGTCACGGAAACGCAGCAGTTGGTGCAGACTTCTGGGGACAATGGGAAGCAGGTGCTGGAAGCAGCAGACGAGCGGCAGGTTCTTCGGCCCTTCGCTTGTCTTTAGAGAGCCCTGAAAGGTCGCGGGAGACAAGTTCTGTTGAGCAAATTCTGTGTGAAAGTTTTGTGCATCAGTTTGTTCAGCTTTTTTCAGGGTTTGTGTGGCACAACCTCTCCTGTTCACCCACCCCCCGTATGGCGATGTGTTGGTTAATAGTCGCGGACTGTTTTTGTTGGAAAGAAAGAAAGAACACAGCAAAACCAAAACGGGAAAACTCCACCATGGGCAGTGGCATCAGCAGGGCCCTGGCAGCCATTCAAGCACTCCCTCCCCATACCGTTCAAATTTGAAAAAATTTTTCTAGTTGCATTTTTTTTGTGAACTTTGACAAAAGGTGCACCATACAAAAAAGGATAAACAGCACAATTTCCGTCTGATCATTACTTCCCCTGATCTGGGCCGTGCGTATGCAAAGGGGAGAGGGTGGGGGGGGGGGGGGGCACTGGGGTGTTGAACTCAGGAAGGTGCAGAGAAGGGATGACACATGGCATGCTGTGGATGTGAGGAGCTGCCAATTTTTGGGTCAAAAGGTGATTGTGAACCACCACCCCCCGCCCCCCAACGCCCGTTGCCTCCCTTTTCCCCGCCAGCTCAGTTCCGAGGCACGTGGACGAACAACCATGTGCCAATGCAGAGGTGCATGCTCATGGGGCGGGGGGGGGGGGTGCTCTGAATGACATGGAGTTGACCCGCGATACTGAGACTCGGGGGCCACTGTGCAGGGCGCCACGGCTCCAACAGGGATGACTGTTTGTTGAATCCTCTGGGTTCGTGGAGCGCGTTTCAGTCATTGATCTGCCATAGCTGTTGCAGTGGGCTGGAGGTCAGGGAATATTCGCGGGGGTCTCACATGCCATTGGCGACTCTAGGTGGTCCTCACGCAGATTCACACGGTTGCTCAGACTGGGGTGAGGGCGAGCTCAGTCACCCTACCCAAGGCCCTTCCACTGGAGTGCCCTCCCCTGCAACCCAGAGCCAGGGAAGTATTAGAATGGCCGTACACTAAACCCCCCCAGACCAAAGTGACCATCGTGGGAAAAAACGAAAGTTACAATGGGGGAAATCTTGTCGGGCCATTTTTGGCACACAGACTTTTTGGTCCCAGACCCCCCCTCCCTCCCCCTCCCCCCCTTCCAATGCTTCCCTGCAACCCTTAACCCCAACAAGACAACAAAATGACATGCAACAGGCGGTGAAGAGGCGTTGGTGTTGCATGCGACTGTCCTGCAGATGGCCCACCTGAATGAAGTCGAAGCAAAGGACTTGCAGGCCCTGCAGGAAACTTTGTTTATGGGTCTTGCGATTTTGCTCGGCGTTCTGCTGATCACGGTGCTCCTCGGGATTTGGTTTACGTTCAAGCTCTCAAAGCGCATGGAGGAGATCATGGACAGAATGGTGGATGCCGCAGAGATGAGGGTTGAGGATGTCCCAGTGTTCACTCGGTGTGGCTCTGTGTGCTCTGCCTTGGCCCCGAGTCGGTATTGTCTGGGGGCATTTGGTGGGCAAAATGGGTTGGCGTCGCGCTGGCCAACTGCAACGAAATCCATTTTGGCATCTCATATTCAGGGCGGTCCTTTGGGACCGAGATTTTTTTTTGTTAAGGACCGCCCCAAGGGACCACCAGCCGCCAACCACCAACCGCCACCAACCACCAACCGCCACCAACCGCCAACCACTGACCGCCGCCAACCGCCAGCAGCGACCAACCGCCAACCGCCAACCGCCAAACCACTGCCAACCGCCACCAATCACCAACCACCAACCGCCGCCAACCACCACCAACCGCCAGTTGCCAACTGCCAACCGCCAACACCAACCGCCAACCGCCAACCGCCAACCGCCACCAACCATGGTTGAACATATGAGCTACATGCGGTCATTTTGGACAACCTGGGTACAGGAACAGTTTTTTTTTTCTTCGTTAAGGACCGCCCTGCTCATATTTCTGCCAAAAGCCTCCCTACCACGACCCGCTTCGTTTGCTTTTAACTCAAGGACTCCCCCTCGGACTGGCGGTTACGGTCAACCGTCGGCACCCGCGCGATTGTTGGTGGACCAACGACTTAGGAGCTGCATGGAAGGATGCATGGAGCCGAACAACAATTTCCCCGCCAAATGGGCGGGGGAGGGCAGTCTAGCAGAGACAGCGAGGGAATGATAGAGCCCACATCCACAAAGGAAACAGCCCATGCAACTCATGTGGGGTGACAAGGGTAGTGGTTGTGTGGCCAGGGGGTGTTGCGAAACAATTGTGGACATCGCACGTGTCTGTGTATTCTCACATTCTCCTGCAGTTTCCATATCTCTCGGCCTCATTCAGAATGTGCCAATTTTGCCAACGTTTTGCTATTTTGTGGGTTTTTTTTACAAGTTGTGCTCTGATTTGCAAACATGTCACCACATAGGGGGGGGGGGGGGTGCATACTTGTTGAAATCTGTGAGAAAAGGCAGTTTCAGAAATGTAGGGTTAGGTGGGGGGAGGGGGTAGGTGCTCACATTTTTCAGCACAGAGCTGCAAATTGGACCGTGCACACAAACATGCGCTACACAGTTCCATCACGTTTATTCTGAATCATCGTTGTCATTTGCCTTGCCTTTTTCAGGCAGGGCTGGGACCCCATTTGGACAAACATCGCCCTGTTTGTGGACAGGGACATATTTTCTCAATTTTTCCCAATCCTGCAGCCTGCGTTCTTTCTCTGGCGCCCGCCCTGTGTTAAGAGGCATAGCCCACAGGCTGTCAGTTGTGAGGCCCACGTTTCGTTGTTTAGTCAACCGGACCTTGCAGCCGGCTTTTGGCTCTGCTGCCAGGGTGATGATGACTCACCTGCACCCACTCAGCACCCCCAGAGCGAGCTCTTTTGCGCACCAAAGGCTTTTGTGGTGCTTCGGGGGAAGCAACAGCACAGGGCATGAATTTTTATGAAGGCATGGTAGCCGCCTGTTGACAAACCAAGGCAGCAAGCAACACAGGCACCGTCCAAAACGGACGAAAATCTCAAACATCTCGTCAGTAAAGCATGCAAACCTGGGGCGTTTCGAATACCCCTTTTCAAGGGCTTTCTGAATACACCCCACCAAGGCAACCTGAAAACAACCTGAAAATTGCTCTGCGGGTGGGGGGGTGACATGGACGCCCGCCGAAGGAGGGGGGGGGGGGGGGGGTTGGAGAAATGGGGTTCCGTGTCGGGCCCTTTGTTTTGTGTAAGAACGGATGTTGGCGCCAAGGGCACAGGAACACAAAATTTGGCCCGAAAATTTTTTTTCCACCAATAATTTCCCCCCCCTCCACGTTTGAGTAATCAAAATGATCAGCGCGACGTGGGTATCATTTTGAGCCATAGATGTTGGGTTGACCCCCCCCCCCCCCGGCACGGCAGGTCGGGCGCCCCCGCCCTGAACCCCCCCCCTCCCGTCACGGCGGCCAAGGAGGGAGGGGGGGGGGGTTGGGAAAATGGGCTTCCGTGGCACCCCCCCCCCGCAGAGCAATTTTCTTCCCGCCCAACCCCCCCCCCCCCAAACCGGACAATGGACACAAATGAGGCAACAAGGGCTGTGACCCCCTAAAACGTACAAAGTTGGCACAATCGGCAACGATGCCGAGACATATGTCAGTGGCCGGATTTCGACGCAACGAAATCCTTTTCCCGCCTCTTAGGCTTCCCCGCACCCCATCGCCAGGAATGTTCTGAGACTGGGGGGTGAACTCGAGCCCAGCGCTCCTTCTGCTTCCTTTGGGATTGCATTGTGTGCAGTGAACACACTGCACGTTGGACGGTATTTAATCTCCCGACCAGAAGTGTAGCAAAATGATATGAGCGTCGGCAACCAGAAGTGCACTGTGGCACATCACTCTCCTTGTTTTTTTATCGGGAATGTGGAGATACCATGGAGGGTATATGCTGCCAAGCCTTTTGATCTGGGGCAGGCCAGAACCCAAACATCATTCCTTTCACCTGCGATATTTTCGTTCAGAACAAACGGGTTTGATAGCCCCAATTGTCTTCAGAATGAAGTGTTTCCCAAATTTCAGAATTTGCACGGCAATGACACCTGCTGACAGAAGGCACGTATGAGAAAATTACCTCTTCAAAACAATATGCCCCATGAACGCATTCCTGGCCAACCCTACAGGGAGCAATGGAGGGAAAGGAGTGCGGACCCAAACACACCACATTGATCTTGGCCGCAATACGTGGCTGCAGTAGGCCACTTGTAAGTGATCGTAGTCCATCGCAGCTGATGCTCTGGGTCTGTGACCTCTTGCGTGCCGGCAGGAGCTTGAAAGCCCCCGTAGCTCTGGGGCCGGACCGCACTTCACCAACAACACCAAAATCTGGAGTTGCAGCGCACCACTGATGGGTAACATCTGGTGACCCAGAACTCTTTGGCCCTGTGTGCACGTCCCACATCAGATGTGGTGCAGAGTACACTCTGAGTTTCACAATCATGGGAATGACAAGGCTGACAACGTTGGCAGGGCAGTGGATGCCACAGGGGCGGTGATGCTGCAATGCTGAGCAATGGGACTGCCATCACACTCTGACCAATTGCAATCGAAAAACTGAAAAGAGACATGAACAACCTGAAGCGACAAAAGCAGGTCACACAAACAGGACTGTAAGGTCACCGACTTTTTGGTCATTTTTGGTGAGTTCACCATGTGCCCGTTTTTCAGTCGGTGAGTGGTGGTGAGTAGGTTTTTAACAAGCCCACGGTGGGAAGAGTGTTTATCTCGTGTTGTTACCTTTGGGCCATGACTTGTCACTTTTGTAGTCTGTCCGCCGTGGATCCCCCGAGTTTTTGGCCACACAATGGTTCCATTTTTGTGAGCTGGGCAGTCAAGCAGCAGTGGTGGATCAGTGTTGATGCATCAAGGAAGTGTTGATGCTTGGAGCAAACAGCTTGGACTGTTTGGGGGCATTGCATGCGAAACTGTAGAAGTATGTGTCCAAGCACGTGGAATTTGCAAAGCAAGCACACATCTTTTCCTCAAGGCAAGTGCCATGTACCCATTCATGTTTCCTTACAATGTGCATGCATTGGTTGAAAGTGGTGAGTGATTGTTGTACCAAGCCTCTGTGGCCGAAGACAAATGTGATTTTGATATTCACAAGTCATGGGACAGCATGAAAGAACAATCCAAACCCTGTGCATTCCACACACCTCTTGTAATGTTGACCGTTTTCCATGTGGAAGAAGGTGCGCTCGGAGAAGCAATATAGTACGCAATATGGGTTCTATATTTGCATTAAATGGTGTTGTGAATGCACCGTAAAAACGCCATTACTAAAGGAAATGGTGTCCTTGATGTTGTCTAGTGCTTGCAAATCTTTGGGAAGAACCCTAGTTCCCCCATTTCTCCTCCGTTTTCCGCGTTTTTCACTGTTTTCTTTGTTTTTCATGGCCCCGGCGTCGAGTTGGTGATTCGATGGCAGTAGGCTTACAGCCCTGCACAAAAGGCATGGCACCGTACACGCATTGGCCCACACAGTAACCTGCTAGCCTTTGTGGCCCTCCACCCCTCAACACAAGTTATCCTTGAAGGCAATATTAACCTCGGACATGTAGATTCCTCGTCGTCCTGGGGGGTAGTTCTTGAGTTGGACCTGCCTGCTGCCCCTGGCCCTCAGGGTTTCGCTGGTGAAGATGTCGCCGTCCTCATCTCTAACCACCATGTCTTCGATTGCCCTTGCTGCGCCGGATGTTATGTGGCGTTGTGTTTTGTTGGTGGAGTGTTCCCCAATTGGGACAAAAGCAAGTTTCCCCAGCTGTTGGGGTTAGCCGAGCGGGCTCCCCACCTCTCACATTTTTTTTGAACCTGCCCAACGGATGGACAACCAACCCACCCATCCACGCGGGGAAACCCCTCCTCCAAAGGCGAACATCTACGTAGGTCCAGAAGTACTAACCGACATGCTCACGCAGCCTTTATGGCACCCTCCTTCATGCCCTATGCAAGTCTCCATGTGCCATTAGGTCCTTCGTCACCGAGTTCACCCGAATGCAGAACTCGTTCACTGTCCTGATGAATCGCCTCCAAGAGTACAAGGGGTACATCCCCGAGGCGGTGTTCGTCCGGCGAGGCGGCATCCCGATTGAACGTGTGTCGGACGCGGCCTCAGCGGTGGACCTTCGGAGCGCGCGATACCTGTCCGACACCGACAGAATGGACAGCAGGATCACTGCGGAGTCCGTTGTGTCGGACGGCAGCAGCCTGCAGTCCCCCTTGGGTAGCCCTCGGGTACAGTCTGCCTTGAGCCCTCGGGTACAGTCTGCCTTGGGCCCTCAGGTGCCGCAGCCGCAGGCAGAGAACAACACGGGGACCGACGGCGAACAGCGCCCTATCTCCCGCACCGCCCGCCGGACGCATTTGAAGGACTACGCCCGCACCGTGAGCCGCTTGACGTTGCTGGGGCGGATGCTGAAGGCCGGCCGCACCGTCGCGGGCAGCGGCGACGTAGCCTCCGCGGATGGTCTCGAGGCAGGGGTTGGGGCCAAGCTGACGCGGAAGTCTGCCGCTATCCTTGTGACACATGCATATGCGGGACTTCAGGTGCCCCGTGCCCCCGCATATCGCGCCGCGTCCTCCAACCCCCTCCACGATTCCCTGCCCATTCACAATACACCCACGCACACACACACACTACACTTGCTTCGTGGTGGGGTCTTAGGGATGGGGGCCGTGGTACGTTGGTGGCGCCTGCACATATGGAATTCGTCGGCCCCTCAGGGCAGCCCCCCTGCAGGGCAGACCACTGGCCTCATGGTTAGCAGTAGTGGCAGGACTGTAGGCCCGTTGAACCTCGCAGTTTGAGCATGACTGGAATCATGACCTTGGCGCACACACGCACACACCCGTGCAACGCCACGCAGCCGTGGGTCCGGCACTGCAACATGCACAAGTGCTGGGGTATCGTCACACATCGTTTCACACTACAATGCCATCACCACCACCGTATCATCACGCACGGCACGCTCATCGCGCACTGCAGCATCATCGCACCCTGCCACGGTATCACGCATTGCAATTTTGTGACGCGTGATTTCAAGTTGTGGGGCCACTGGCAGCAACTCTGACATGACAGCCCAAGTGGATGTGCATCACTCCTCCAGCTCTGACACGAAACGGGGAAGACTGAAGATGCAAGTGAATGTAAGGGACACTGGGCCATATCAGTCGCCAGTGCCCAAACTCCTGCCGTCGTCCGCGCCGCTGTCCCCTGCACTTCTGCATCCCAGGCCTCCGTCCACGGCGCGTACGACCGCTTCGTCACGATCGTGCACACCGCCGTCACCCACACTGGAGGTGTCATCGATCACATCAGCGGGCACATCATTGTCGCCACGTTCAACGCCCACGTGGCGTGCAGCGACTCGTGCGGGGCCGCTGCCAACGCTGCCCTGAAGATGCGCGAGCAGCTGCTGCTGCACATGCCGTCGCTGAAGCTGCGGTCTGGCTTGACATTTGGGGTGGTGTATGTGGGCCCCGTTGGGTACAAGCGGTACAAGACTATGCTGTGCGAAGGCAGTGCATTGACGCTGGCAAGGTCTGAGGGTGCTACCAGGGCCCACCGAAGGGCATGCGGACATAGTACAGGGGAAGTGGGGATTCGGGACGGGGGCGTTCCGGAAGGTGGCCATTTCCCCCCAACAAAATTTGGAGGCGGGGCCCTCGACCACTGATATGCGTGGGCAACAGCTGTTGACGCTGCCATGTCCAGACCCATTGACGCTGTCAATCATGTGCCACGGAACCATGGACGTCCCCCGGGGTGGTACGCGCTGCAACGGTGCTCCAGTGGGCCATTGTGGCAAGACGCAAGTGGTGGGGGAGGGGGCATCGCCCATGACGCTATCCCTCCTTTTGGCCATTCCATAATACCCCTCTGCATGGGCGTTGCAGAAGGGATGGCCACCCTGACACAACGCCCCGCCCGGACAAAGGGCTTTGCTTCCCGGGACACGGCACGACGATGACCAACAATGAGAATGAGATCACCCTCCCAAAACCCAAACCGGCGGCTGTTTGGGTGCCTGCAATACGCGGAACGGAAGTGATGTCGTTGGCGGAAGTGGGGGGCGGAAGGGCAGAAGCTGTTCCCAACGGAGGCCCGGCAGAAGGGCTGGCCACCATGGATCAAGAAAACACAACGAGAACTGCAGCCGAGAAGAACAAGAACAGAGGGCAGCCATTGCCTAAGAATCACAGCAACCATGATTGGGCTTTCTACGGGGGCAGAGCAAGTGCGGAAAAGCATGCGGGGTGACCAGTGGCAGAGGGGAGCATCATTTTCTGTGGTTTGGGGGGGGGGGGGGGCGGCTAGGAATGGATCCAACCGCAGCCCACAAGCACCACGAGACATCAGCATATGTGCATTACGCAGGCAGCGAACCCCCCCGGGGTAAAGAACTGGGGGGGAGGGCGTCCGGAGACCCGATCCGAGCACGCAACCCCCCCCCCCTCTTTGAAAATAGTGCGACAGTGGCTGTTGTCCTCCCTGTTCGATTCCGGGAGCTGGCGCTTGGGAGCGCGTGCGAGCGTGCGTGTGTTATCCGCAACAGCGGCAGCAAAAGCCAGGAAGCGCATGCGGCACAAATGCAGCGTTTATCTCAGGTTCGAGTGGATCACGCGGACAGAAGGAGAATGGACGGGGTGAGTGGAATCTCCGAAGCACTGGCGTTGTTCAATAAAGCCACTGGGCGTTGCAACTATTTGTGATTCACAGGCCCAGACAGTACCCCGTTGTTGCTTCCGGCGATGCACTCTTGCCCCCTCCCCCACTACGGGGTGCGCTCCCTGCCCCCATTTAGCAGTCCAATGCCCTATGGTAGGCAAGGTGTGATCCCCCTCCAGACGTGATCACACTTTACCATAGGGCATCGACCAGGGGGTCCAAAAACCTTAAGAGTAATCTTTTGCACCCCAAGTACTAATTTGGGCGCTATAAAAGTGAACAAGAGTGAATGCAATAATTCCAATAACTGTGTTCTTCGGTGTTTTTAGAGATAATGTGTGTTGTTTTTCTGGATAAATGGTTATTTTTAGTTTTCTAGTCAGGATCGCACCTTAGATGATGTCATACCCTATTTTTTCTTCCCACCCCTTGGTGGACCCCAATCCTCTATCCCAACCGTCTAAAGACCTTCTAAAACATGTTGACTTGAATTCCCAACCCTGCAAAATAGGGGGAGTGGTCCTTACTTGTCTCAATCCCCCAGCAGTGGGGGGACGGGGGGGCAGGGGGCATTATGGCCGCATATGGCCGCCCCTCCCTCGAAGTTTCTGGTACCCTTTCCCAGTCATACCCAGGTTGGTACTACTCTACCCTCTTTTTGAGGGTCAGGGTTGGTGTGGGCATCGGACGAGGCACATGGGCCACGCACCTACCAGTTCCGAGGTGCCCGACAACCTCCTGACGCAGCCACGGGCAGCCCCCTCAGTTTCGCCAAATACTTTGTCAGTAGGTCACAGTACAGCCAGTCGCCCCATCGTAATTTCTTCAGCAGGAATGCTGTAGTAGATGGCATGTGCCAGCAACCCCCGGGTCATGGGACTGCACGTCCCATGTGCATCGTGCGGGCCCAAGGGGCAAGTGTCCATGTTGACATGTCTTTGCTGCCGCCGCTTCGGGTCTGGATTGCGCACACATGACCCCCCATCGGTACCACGGGTATTTGCAGCAGATGCCAAAAGCATCTTAATTTTGACAGTTCCATTTGTACAGTTTTGGAGCTGCAAGAAGGGCCTAACGGAACTGTTGTCTGCAGAAAGCACTTGTTGTTTGTGACCGACAACACTTTTACGGGCCCCATGCAATTCCAGAAAAGGATGGGGGCTCGTGATATTTTGCTCGCTGGATATTGCCAGGGGAATTTCACGGGTGCCTGCAGGAACACATCCTCACTCATTCTTTGACACACTTACTCACTCAGCTGCTCGCCCACCCTCTCAGTCAATAACTCACTCACTGACTCATTCAGTCATACACTTGCTCATTCATTCACGCACACGTGCACACGCTCGCTCACTCATTCACTCATTCACTCATTCACTCACTCACTCGCTCACTGATTTACTCACTCATCCCCTCCCCCCCCCCCTTCACTCACTCAATCACTCTCCCTCCCTCCCTCCCTCCCTCACTCACTCACTCACTCACTCACTTGATTACTCCTCCACTCGTTCACTGACGCACTCATGCCTGTGCGCGCACGCTCAATCAATTGTTCATTTACTCATTCTCTTCACTCACTCAATCCCGCAATCACCAAATCTCGCCCTCACTCCATCACCATCTTGTCTCCCGCTGTATCCCATGCAGGCTGCTGGCACAGATGCGCGTGGGCCGGGAGGGGACAGTGCTGGCGGACACCTGCGCGTGGCAGCGGCTGCGGTACAAGTTCGAGATGCAGCCGGCAGATTTCGTGACGACGCCGGAGTTGGGGCGGTCCGACAGCCGCTACACACGCCCTTTTGTTGTGTACTGTTTGCATCGGCGCAAAGAGCTGCAGGAAACGGAGTGGATGTATCAACTGGACACCGCGAGAAAGGGCGGTTGGGAGGAGCAATTCCAGAAGTTGCAGGCGGCGGTCACCGTGCTGGACGCCCGGACTGTGCTGGAGGAGTGGCTGAGTGAGCACAACACGGACGAGGTCGCCCTTCGGCTGCTCAACCGATTGCCTTTGTGGGTCCCCAGGAGCGGTGTGACGCTGATCGAGAGCGCCGAGGGGATTGTGCCACTTGATGAGCTGCAGGAAATGCTTGAATTAGAGTTGGAGGCCTAGGGCCCGGGAGGGGCCAGCCCGGCAAGCCCTCTGCAAGACTGTGGTATTCCCATCGCGAACGGAGAAGAAGCGTGGTGCTCGTGATCACTGTGTTGCTTGGGTCCTCCTTTGGCTTGATCTTCGCTCAACCAACAACCAACTTTTGCAATACACGGCCGATCCCGGGGCCTGCCTCCCGTGATCCCGGGCACTTGGGTGATGGGGGCGCAGCTGTGGAGGGCTTTTTCCGTCTCTGGGGGTTTCGAAGGGTTGCCCACAAGTGCCATTGACAACCCCCTATCATGCGGCAATCAACGCCTGCTTTCACACGGTCTCCCCTCTCTTTCTTATGACGGCTCGATGTGTGCTCTGTTTGTGGCCCTGTCCCATGTTGCGCCATCCCTTTTCATTTTGCTCTTTGCACTTTGTTGGTCTGCGATTTACAAGTGAACTCTTGCTTTTACCCTCCCATCTGTCGCCCTGCCATGGGGATGCTAATCCTGCGGCGCACCCTGCAGCGCGCAATTTGGGTAATTATCGTGGAACAGGGGAACTTGTACCCTTTTGTACCTGCGGCTCACTCATGGCGAAGTGGACACATGCATTTGGGGCTCGTTTGGGGCTCAGTCATGCATGGTGGTGTCGTCTCTCCTACTTCCTTCAAATTGAGGAAAACTGATGCGGTGCTAATTACCCTAAAGCTAATTGCCCTCACCCTGCGGCGCCTGCGGTAAGCGCTCCCCATGGCTCATTCCGTGGGCATGTAGGGGGCTGGTCCTCGGCTGTCCGTTGTGAGTGTTTTGCTTTCCTTTTACTATCCCCCCGCCTCCCTCCTTCGTTTACTTCCACTGCCCCCGCCGATCTTACATACAGCGCCTGTTCAACCAGGCACTGCCCGCAGTCCAGTCCAGGCTCACATTTGCCCTCGCTGGGCGGCGATGGACGGGGACCCACGGACGCTCAGACGGAGTCCAGCCGATGTCTCCATCTGCAGCTGCCAGTCCGGTGATCTGTAGCCAAAGGACCCCGCTCTTCATCAATGCCCGGGCGGGACAAAGGGGTCTGCTTTTGGGTCTGTGCATCTGCACATGTGCCTGTGACGTGGAGCACGTGGGTGTGAGCCCTGAGCCGCAACTTACCGTTGCTGGGGGTTCACCCCAGATGACCGGCGGCGCCTTCCTCCTCGTCCTCCTCCTCCTTTCGCAAGTACGGGCTTGTCCGAAGATGGACACCCTGTCACGCTTCGGTATTTTGGTAATTGCGGTGCTGGTGCAGACCAAGTGACGAGGAACGTCGCCCCTGCCCCAGACCGGACCTGTCCGCACTAGACATGCCGCTGGCGTTCGGCATGGGAAGCGCATTTCGGGAGAGATTCATGAGCTCCATACCCTGTGTCTCTCGGTAGTATCCGTTCCTGTGACCCCCGAGACTCGTCAAAAAAAAAAAGGGATCCAGTCGCTAGGACCCAGCTCCATGTGCTCGCGTCTATGTGGCGGATGCCAGTCACACGTCTGGTCCCAAACACCCCGAAAATGTTTGCGCACCTAAATCGGCCTCAAATTTCCGGCCCGTCGTCAAATGAAAGTCAATTTTGCCTCGGCACAATGTGTCCGGAGTGGCCCGGTGGTCGGCCTGATTCATGACCCCCCCCCCCAACCACCACCAAAGGGCCTCCGAGCAATGGCCGGGCGGGGAAATGGCCTGTCCTGAGCCTGTTTTTTTTTTCAGCCGGAGCATACTGCGCATGACGACGGGCACACGGCTTTCGGACTACTGCTTTGCATCCACACATCGCAGCCATCGGAAGCGTCTCCAGGGAATGTGTCACGGCTGTGCGTGCCCTGTAGGAGCGTGCCCAGATGGGCTTGTCCACAAATGGGCACCCCGTCAGACGGCCTGTGTGTTGCCTTTTGCCGAGGGGTGTGGGCGCGGGTGGGGGCAGTGGGATCGGATGAGGGCCGTCCCAAAGCACCTGCCTGCAATCCCCATCGGCCTCAAGATGGCCAAGACATTGTTTTTGAGCACGAATCGTGGCCACCAGTTTTGCCGCCACTGGCACCGCCGAGGGGGTAGGGGTAGGGGCATGCTGGCCGTAGCTGTCTAAGTGGCATGACAGCCGGGGTGGGTGTTTGCCCTCCCTATCCATTGTGCCCCCGCCCAGCCCCCCCTTGGCCAGTGCCCCCTGGTTTACCACAACCGAGTGGGGCCTTTGCCTCTGGCGAGCATTGTATTTCTTTTATACAGCCAGACCAAACTAACCGTCATACATGATGTGGCATATGGCCACATCAGTCAGAAGGGTGGGCAGAGATCTTTAGTCAAACCTTGGCCCTCCTGGGCTCAAGTATGGGTGTAACCCCTCCTCCTCCCTATTGTTCAGCGTCTGGTCTTGGGGGGACCTTCGTGCGGATGACTTCAGCACAGATGTCAGTGGCACTCGACCGGGGAGGGGACAGTTATGACCGCGAGGAGTCAGCGACACAGAGGGCTCAGAAAGTAAACCGCCGTTATGGATGGGAGTGCCCGGCGGCGCCTTCATGGACATGCCGAACAATTCAAGGGCGCCTGCGGTGCCTTATCTGCACCCTTTGCTCATAAACACATGTACCCTTCAACGACGAGGATGGGTGGACAACCGATGGTCACTCTTATGGCAAGCCCAGGGCTGTCCAAGCTCCGCGGTCTTGGGCTTCCGTTGTCCGGGCACCCCAGTTTTCTGCAGTCTTTTTCGGCTTTGTCTGGGCTTCGACAAGGGGGAGGCGGGGGGATTGCCACGTCCCATGGACCAACGCTTGGGCACGGGGCTTTTAGTCTGTTAGGGACTGCGGGTCGTGTGCGGGAGTGGGAAGGATGTTGTTACTGCCCCTACGGTCCCGAATGTATTGTATTCGATGTCTTGTCCGGTGTTTGTACTTCAAAACCAACTCTCCACCGGGCCCTCCACTTGTCCAGGCATATCCTACGCGCCGTGCCCAACCAACAGCAAGCGTTGAGGTCACCATTTCTGCATGTTTCAGGCCTTGGTTTGTCGTACCACGGGTTGCACGCAAGAACGAGCACGGCCTTGTCCAAGTTCGGCGACCCCGTCACACCGTTGTTCTCCTGACCCTTGACTGTCGTTGCGGAAGGGGGAGGGGGGTTACGTTTGCTGTGTATGGTGTGGCCGCATGTGCTATATGCGGTGGCCGTATTAGCGGGATCCCCGTCTCGCGGGTGTTTCCTTCCCGTTGCCTTTTTTTTTTTGCTGTCAGGTTCGTGTCCAGTCACGTGTGGCACACACGCGCCTCTGGGTAAGCACGGGATCTCAATCTGGCGCATAGCCTTCTTCCCGCTTGCGCGAGAGGGCTGACCCAGACCCAGCGATGGTTCCTGCTCCTCCGTGCAATTGTTACAGTTTGCATATTTTTGACCGCGGCTCATGATGCAGCTGATGCTGCGAACCTTTCAAGACATGGGCAAAGAGAAGCAAAAAATGATTCGAAGTATGTTAAAAGACAATGCGGCAATGAAATTTTTTTCAGAAAGCTTTTAGGAGGGAGTCGTTCATGAAAAGCTGAGAACACGCTTGGCTATACTGGAACTGTATTGAGGTGTGGCAGCCCAAAGAATGACAATCTTTGCGCATTGACGTCTCGAGCATGCAGCGGTCGTTTTTCTTCCGTTGTTGCATGCATTTCGGCACAAGCGCTCAACACTGAGATGGACACCGCCTGAGTTCCATCGCCCTAGCGGTCCCCCCATGGCTTGGTCGGACTATGACAAATGTGATTGGACTGCCGAACATTGCTGCATACCAAGACGTGCACGTGTGGAGTGCCCTTTGACCTGCGTGCGGCCACCCCCTGGGGAACGGTGTGGCGCGCACAGAAGTTTTTGTAAAACACAGTGACAGCTGAAAACAAGCCTGCAACACATGGCAGTGAGAGGCAATAGACAGATGCACCGTCATGCAGCATCGTCTTGCCGTCACGCTCATGGCAATGTTGTTGCACTGCGTGCGCACTGCATGCGGCACGCATATTTGGCAAAGTTTGCACTGAGTGTGCACTGCTCTGGAGATGGTGCAGTATTAGGGTTGGTGTACCGCGTCTTTCTCTTCTGGTATCTCGAGATTACTGAAGCGGTTTTTGCGTGTGACAGTGATTGGTTGCAACGCCCCAAATTCTGCTTGGAATCGACCCCCTGCCCCTGGCAAATGGATGGTGCTTTGCCCCATCATGTCGACTACAGTACCGGTTCCCACCCCCACCCCCCCCCGCTTGTCATGGCCCCTTCATGTCTTCCCCCGAAAAGGGTGGAGGGAACATCACCGCCACCAAACTTCGGTGAGGGGGCAGACCTGCAAGGTGGACCCAAAGGGGAGCCACTATTGGGTGTCTAGACCCTCGGAGGAGTTGAACAAGCGTCCTAAAAAGTGGGACCCCCCAATGACCAGTGTAAACTATCCTGGGAGCACGGGTGATGGAGATCCATTGCTCCTTGCCAGTGCTTCCCCAAACTGGTTTTTTGGTACGCATTTGTGGTGTGCTTTCACGACATTTGTGCTTCGCTTTCCATGCCCACCATTTCTTGTGTGTGGTGACAGCACCTTCCCCCATCCCACCCCACCCACAATTGCCGCACAGGAGGGGGGGGGGGGGGGTTACGAAGATCCCTGTTATACTATCCCGTCTCTTCTGTCGTCGTCACGCGCATTGGACTTGTGTGGCTCATGTCGCTGACCCCGAACGATACTTTATGGATTGCCTGGGGGCACGCGGTGCGTCGTGCGCGTGCTATGCACAAATTGGACCATTTTGCGGGCCCAATGAGAAGTAAATTGATGTGAGCGTAGGCACATAGGTACTTTGGTACATCTGTGCTGTGCGAAAAATCACCCGATGTCACTCTGTGCCTAGTAGGGCCTGCAAAAGAGTTTTGCACAACTTGTGGTAAGTTAGGCCATTTGACCAATGCTCCGGTATCACGTTTGACACGACACCTCACCATTCCCGGACAGACCAAACAAACAGCAGCAATGAAGGGCTCAGTGCGTGAGATGTCTTGTTACCAAGTTGCTTCTTGATTTCGCTTCGGCGTGGCAGCTCTTGCTGTATTACGTACTATGCATCGGATTCTGGCGCCGGCCACGGCCTCACGGCTACAAGTTTCCTTCTAGCAATCGATCTTCCATACACAACAGAATGTTGAGGGCAACCCTGTTGATGTAGAGTCAGGGAACCTCTTTCCAGGTGCCTTCCTGTAACATCCCTATGGTTTGTACATGAGCCTGAGCTAAACCAAAAAAGCTGTTTCCTCGATTTCGCCATTACTTTGTATTAGTTTGAAATATCGTGGTTCGCTGCTTCGGAACACAATCTTCTCTAGTTGCTGGGCAGATTCGCCCTCAGTATGGCATCAAAGTATGTGTATGTTGCAAGACTCCTGGTTGTCCAAGCTCCTGAGCTGCATGTGGACCCTCATCCAACCAGGCTTAACAGTTGCCCCTATGCTTGTGCACAAATGGTGGCATCTCGGTGTGTCCAATGGTTGATACCGATAATCGTGTGCAGCAATATATGCTACACACGCATGAAATGTATCTGTTCCTATCTCTTGGTTCGTTGCAGCCTGCTGCTGTTTCATCCGCAATGCCTCCTACAGGATGGTCAATTTAGACACTTTGAGCTTGCAAAACCGCTCTTGAGACTCAGTTTCCAAGAGTTTTGTCTTCAGGCCCATGCTGCTGTGCTGTGGAATGGTGATGCTGCGGTTTGTCTCCTTTTTGGCATGGGGGAAGCCTGAAGTGACATCATTTGTTGCATTCAACTGCTCTCAAGGTCATGAAGCAATCAACTGCATGGAGACCGCCCCCCGTTAAGCACTCTCCATCCAGGTGCCACTGCTGGATGACATCCTCTGGCTTGGGTGGACACCATGCAACTGACCTCTTGACTTTGATGCAGTGCCTTGTCTGCATCATCAATCATCGGATAATCAATTGCAGCGCCGTGTCTGCACCTGCAGCGCGGCAGATTGTTCTGAACGATTCCGCATTCGATTCCAGCAGGAATGACGGGTGTAATGATTATTGCACACAGTTACAACAAAACTAACAACAACAACAACACAACAGTAGCAGCATCAACAAACATCAACAGAATGCCGTAATGCAAAACATCAACAATAACAACATCACCACCACCACCACCACCACCACCACCACCACCACCACCACCACCACGAACAAAAAACAACAATCGGCCTCTACCCATGTGGATGGTCTGTTTCTCTCGTACTGAGGAGTAAGATCAGAGACCGTTGACCCGAGGTTTGGCGAGCTTACCTTCCCCCCTCTTTTCCTTGAGTAGGTCCAGGACATGCTGTGCAGAAAGAGGCCGTCTCTGTGCAGACTGTGCGGCATTGATGCATGGATTGTTGTGTGAGACCTCACCTCACCCAGCCTTTTGGCCACACAGCTTTCGGCTGGAAAGTGAAGAAACAAATGTAGTGTGCTTTGTGGTGTCCATGAAGTACTCCTCAGGGATTGGTAGTCGTCATTATTCGTGGTTTTTTGAAGTATGGCCCATCCTGGACCAAGTGCATTACTATGTTATCACAGAACCTGCGCAAAACACACCTTGAATGGCCATTTCTTGGATTGTGCGTTATTTTCATTAAAGATTGTTAGAGATGACATAGCTGGCACCGAATATTCCCACTACGGGGGTCGCCTATGCACGCAGTACGCACAGGCGCCAGTGTTTTTCTGCCGGCACTACCAACACCCATTTTCGGGCTTTGGCGTGCACAGCATCAAATTGCTAGGTTGGAAGGGTGTGTGTTTGTATTGTCTAAGTGCAGGTGACGTGGGTCAATGAGCAACATGGTTGTGAGAAGGGCGTTTGGATGTTTGTTGAAGATTTTCTACCTCTACGGGGGCGCCTTAAGCACAGTGCGCGTGCAGTGCGCGCGCAGTGCACGCGCAGTGCAACTATTTGGGTGTCTAGCCGTACTAGAAACCCATACTTTGTGGTACTTTGGGCATCATTTTTGTTTGGTAGTAGGTTTTGATGCATTGGAGATATGGCATTTTTGGATGTTCACCTTGTTTCACCCATTTCTACCTTTTTGCACACATTTTTTACCCATTTCCAGCACATCTACTCTTTTTCTGGGTTGATTGATATGGTGATACACTTTCAGGGTGCCTGCTACAGGACATCATACTTCCCTCCTCATTTCTCAGGCCCACTTTCTCCATGGATCTCAGTATTGGGGATAGGTTGTTCTACACCCGCTCCAATGGCCTGCAACCTCCTGCCACGGTGGTTGGGACGACTGAAGATGGACTCCTCCACTTGGAATACTACCAAGATGGGTTGAGAGTGGTGTATCGGCAATGCAAGAAGGAGGTCATCTTCTTTGCCATCCCAAGTTCAGATTCGCCACCTCACTGCCCTCCATCTCCGCCGCCCACACAGTCAAGTTCCCCCCCAAAGGCCCATGGTCCTTCACCACTGCCACAAGAGTCGGGAAGGTCCCCCTCAAGGTCCCCTCCGGTCCAGTTGGGGTCGCCTAATTCAAAGGGTGTTTCCAAGGGGCGTGCCTGTGGGCTCTTCGGGGGGAACATAGTCTAAAAGTAGCGCGCAGTGTGCGCGCAGTGCGCGTGCAGTGCAAAGATTCCCCCTGTGCAGCGTGTATTTTTGAACAAATTACTGGACGGCATGGCGACAGAGGTTGGGATCCAGCATTGCAAGCATTCCCTTCATTCTGTTTTAACCAGAATACAACCACTGACCACCAACAGAGTACCTCAGCCATGGAGATACGCATGGAGATACCGCTCCTTTTTCGTGTATGGTCTTATCACCTCCTTGCTGCCTGCTATTTACAGAGGGAGTAACAGCACGCCGGGCATCTTTTTTTGCCACTTCTGATTTCTACCCCTGTTTATGGGGTGGATTCTACCCCTCTTCTGGCCCACCGCAGATAGCAGTGCCCCCCCCCCCCCCCTTGTCCAAGCAAGTAGTAGCAAGCAGCCACAGCAGCCCACGAATGCCAAGCCAGTCAAGCAGCGGGATAAGTTCAAGGAGAAGGAAGAGAAGTGGGGCAAGTATAGAGATGCCGAGGTCCAGCGGCTACAAGCTCTGGCGGCAGATGGGTGGACCGTGGCATATTCGGATGGCTCGGCGAAAACGGTGAGGGGGTGGGCACAGGCGGGGTATGGGGTGTGGTACGCGCGGGGGTCTTCCCGTAATTGCGCGGCTCATGTGCCAGTGGGGGAACGACAGAGCGTCAGCAGGGGGGAACTTCGGGGGGTCCTACATGCACTGTTGCACAGATCGCCGGGTGAGCGGTTAGTGGTTGTCTTAGACTCGGAGTACGTGTACAAGGGGATCGTGGAGTGGTCGCCGAAATGGCGCCGACATGGGTGGCGCACAACCGGCAGAGAAGTTGGCCACAGGGATTTGTGGGAAACAATTTTGTGGGAGCGGGAGAGGGCGGGGGAGCAAGTGCAACTCCGCTGGATACCATCCCACCTGGGGGTGCAAGGCAATGAGGAGGCGGATGCACTGGCGGAGGCAGGCAGGGGCTTACATCCGCATAATGAGGAGTCTTTTCCGAAGAGAGTGAGAGTGGAACCACAGTGGGAAGCATTGGGGCTGGAGGAGATGGCGTCGGGGGGGGAGGCCACGGACAGTGACATGGCGAGCTCAGGAGAGTCCGGCGGGACATTGTCCTCAGGGTCTGAAGGGGTGTCGCTGAGCGACTTGGAGAGTGACGAATTTTCGACAGACGTGAGTGACAGGGCGCGGGACAGGGCCCTGGGGGTGGAATCAGAAATGGACAGCGAGTCGGTAGACAGCCTGGAAGCGGGGAGTGGGGGCTCAGAGTTTAGTACGGATGTCAGTGACAGCCGGAAGAGACGGAGGTTTCAGTCTGTGCATACCTGACCTTGCGACCCTGACCCAGACGCTCAGAGCTCGCATGGACAATCTGTGGCGGCGCCTCCGGCGCCGTATTCGTGGACTAGCTGTGGCGGCGGCTTCGCCGCCTAATCTATGACGATGAACTGAATGAGCAGGCATAGGTCTGTCGGTGGGGGCCTATCGCTGAACTTTCCACTGTTTATGGCCAAGCAAGTAGTGTTTCAGGTTCAGATGACACTGTCCTATAATATGCAAGTATGGCCTTGGTCTGTAGCTATGAGTGACTCTTCTAATTTGGTGCGAGGCACACTGTACATAGTGTTTTGCAGCTTTGTTGTGAAGAACACACATTGGACTAAAGGCTGGAAGTGCCTATGGCGGGGGCATTCAGTCAATCAGAACCGAGCATTGCTCTCTCTCCAAGCAAGTAGTGAAGCCGCTGTATTCGTGACAATGTACTGTGTGGGCATGGGTCTGTCGGTGGGGACCGATCGCTGGACTTTCCAGCGTTCTATGGCCAAGCAAGTAGTGAAGGGGGGTTCAGCACGGAGGTGAGTGAGATCCGGTTGTGCAGGCGGGCGTTCGCCGTGTCATCAGGTATGACGTCGGACTCGTCACGGATGAGGTTGATATGTGTGCATTGTGCTGTCAAAAGCACATTACGACAGTATGTGGTGAATGTAGTTTAAATTATTGTGCGGAATGTATTGACCCGCATACCTGTGGGGCCAAGACTGTTTAACGAATAGTCTTGCTTGTTCAATTTGAGTGAACAAATTTGGTGGAACAAAGTTGTGAAGGTGATTTAGATATGCTTTTCCTATTCAATGTTGTTGTGCAGGGATGGTTTGTCGCTTCATCTGGTAGGCAAGAGGCATCTGTTGTTCTACTTGGGGGCTTCATTGGGTGATGGTGAACTTGGGGACTGAATCTGGGAAAGTCACAATAAAAGTAGCGCACAGGGCAAACGCTCCCCCTGGGGCATATAGCAGCACAATTGCGGGGCACTTCAGCTGAGTTGGCTGCCAGAGCTCTTTAAAGCATGTTGGTGGCACTTCACAAGAGTGATGCCAGCATGTTCTGCCTGGTTGCAAGCATCGTGTAGTGTATTCACAACTATATGTTGTATGGAATCTGTGACTGTACCCTGGATCTGTTTGTGCACAGGTGGGGGCAATCCTGTAGCTGCCTGCTTTAGCCCATGTTCCTGTCACTTTTGGCAGATCCCATGTGTTTACACGTCCCATGATGAGTGTGCCCAGTGTGCGTGCCAGCTACATATCATATCCTGGGATTTGTATGAGGATGTGGTGCAGAATGTCCAGCCGCCACCTGTCATGAAGCAAGCCCTGAGATGAATGGAATAGGCGATCGAAGGCTTTGGGTCTCACTGCTGTACCAACTGAACACCAGAACTTCAGGAGGTGCGTATGAACATGTTTTTTGCTAGAAAGTGTGCAACCAGCTGCTGGATGGGTTTTACAGCCATCAAAGACAGGTCGCCGTACAGCCATTCCAGGTGTCTCATGCCCAAGGTGTGTGACCCTGTTTAGCGTCGGGGTCAGTACCTTTTCAGTTGAAGTTTCTGTCGCATCCTTGTTATCTGTGGTCACTTTCAGTGACATCAGGTTCGCTGTTTTCAGTGACAGTAGTTGAGACGCCTACAAGAAACAAGCTCAGAATCAGACCACAGGTCCCCCAGCTCAGGGAAATCCGATGTCATTATGTCATGCTACTCTCGACAGATTCACAATTTTTGATCAACATGTTACGGAGGGGTCGCCTTTTAAGAAAAAGGCTAAATTTAATTTTAATTTCCCTGAGCTACTGGTCCCAAAGCACCTAAATCCAGGGCTACTGACAGGAAATCACCAGTTTTGCCCCCACTCTGTACCTCCCAAACTGTAGGGACTCATAGTCTTTTGCCTTCCCAGCCTCACTCCCATGAGCAAACACGAAGATACACAAACAAACGGCGTGACACCATCGTTGGAGTGTGGACGACAATCCACACCAGATGTGAGAACCACCCCAAATGGGGGGTTGTCCTGTGCCTGTGAGGGAGTTGCACGCACCGTGCACCACCATACACATACGATATATGCGTTTTCATGGGCATTGTTTTTTCCCCGCTTCCAAGCTCAAAGGCACCAGGTTATGGTACAGTGGGCTGCATTCGGGTGCTTGTAACTAAATCTTACCTTTGCCTGCCTATTCTTGTACATTGTACTTAATGGTCATGTTTGTTGTCCCCCAGCTTGGATTTATCACGTCTTTCTCCTGGGTCACTTTTGGTACACATGTTTTCTACAATCGCGCGAGTACGGGTGATCGAGTACCAGCAATTGTGTTGGGTTCTTCACTGCAGCCCAGGGACTTTTTGCGGATATTATAGTGCAGTAATGGCGCTACGTGAATGTGACTACAAATTTCGCCGAACACAGCCCCCCGCATGGCGCGCGTGCAAGTATAGAGGAGGAAGGTGTTGTGGAGGTTCTGGACGGAGGTGCCATTCGCAGGTTTTGTGAAGGATGCCTAGGAGTTCAAAAAGGCGATGAAGGTAAGTTCAAGTGTGTGACCATTGTATTGCTTCTCTAAGCACCGAAAGTGTATTTAGGCTGAACGATTGTGGTGTATGGCATGAAAGGTTGCTGCATTGGTCTCAGAAGTTGGCATCCTACAGGATATGGCATGCCACCTTCATTTCAACGTCATATGTTGGGTCTTAGGAATATTGATATCGAAAGTACTGGATCACTCACAAGATCACAGATGGTTCCTGTAATCATGGAGCTTGCAGAGGTCTTGCCCTTGCCTACATGCTACCAATGAAGTCGCTTTTATGGTCGTTTGATTGCACCTCTTGCCAGGGCACATCATTAAAGTTCACGCTTGGGAGGGGAAGTTGCAGTTGGTACAGCCAATATGAAGTTGGTGGCAAAGAAGTTGTCCATGAGGCCGCTGCACTGCGACCCATAGGAAGCCGGGACACCAGCAAGTGCAAGCAACAGCAACAAACGACAAAAATTACCCAAGTAACTGCGAAAACCCACTAGGGGGGGAGCGTTAGCGCGCCGGGCATCTTTTTTGACCCGGGCCCCACCGGTGACCTTTTAGGGGGTGCACTAAGCGCAGTGCGCACGGTGCAACATTTGGACGTCTAGCCGTCCTAGAACCCCATACTTTGTGATGCTATGGGCATTATTGTTGTTTGAAAAAGGGTATTTTGATGCTTCTTTCACATTGGGGATATGGTATATTTGGATTCTCACCCAGTTTCAGCCATTTTCATCCATTTTTTGCTCGTTTCCACCATATCCACTCCTTACTAGGTTGATTTTTCCCCACCATGGGGACCCCGAGAAGGCAGGGGTGATGTAGCCATATTGATTTCTCCCCACCCCGAGCTCCTTGACCGTGAGTCATTGTTTCGATTTTTTTTGGATGAAACACACCCCACCCGCAGAGAGTGGTGCTTTCATGTCTCGCACCGAAGGGTGTTTGGAGGTTGCTTGGCAGCAGAGTTTTGCCCATATTCGCGAATACCTTAACCATGTCGTTCAAGAGATTCGGTGGGCCAACAGGTTGGATCGTTTCAACCATTGTCTCCATTTTCCATTCTTTATGACGCATTTCACAGACCCCATGCCCATCAGTTCCATTGGAGGGATAGTGAGTGCCGACTTGTGGGATCCTAAGTATGTGTCGCATGTTTATAAGGTGACTGTTGCCATTGATATGTTGGGCAACATTATATGCATTTGCCCCTTGGCCCCTGGGACATCAACTGATGTTTTAATTTGGGATGGGTATGGACCTTCTCGTACCCGAGTTGATTTCTTTGATTTCGAAGTTGGGGGCCATGATGGTGCTTATAAAGGCCAGATTCATGTCATTGTGCCATTCATTGGAAGAGTCCCGCCTCATGTTTGGACCGACAAAAGCAACTTGGCCACCACGCAAGATGAGGCGGAGGATGAGGCAAAAGTGTGTGTGTTGTGTTGTGAGAAGCGTTCCATCATCACAATTTGTGGTGAGTGTGAAGAGCACTATTGTGCGGAATGTATTGACACCACACTTGTGGGACCAATGTTGTTATACAAATGACATTTGGAGTTGTTGAATTCACAGCTATTGCCTTATTATGCAACATGCTTTGTAGGGAAGGTGTGCAGTCCAACATGGTCTACTTGGGGGGTTTCTCCATGAGAGAGTAAATCTGGGGCTAAAGTCGGGATAGTTAATTGAAAAGTAGCCGGGCAAACATTCCCCCTGGAAGTAACAAAAATCCCCCTGCAAGGCAGAAAGAAACACTAGGTATCATCCAAAGGCCTCTGGCGACCATCCACAAGCATTTGGGAACACCTGCCATAGTGGTTTGCAGTGGGCCTGTCCAGCGGGTAAAATCTCCAGAAACATCAGAAAGGTGCCGCACCGTGCGCACACCGTGCAACAACACCCTCTGTGGGAAGGCTGAACAGTGTTACTGTGAGACACACAAGGAGGTTCGAAGGGCAGTACCACAGGCGAGAAGAAGGACATGGAAAATAAATGGTGGGAAACCATTAGTATCTCAAAACTTTGGCCTGTGATGCAGTAAAGGCAGTGGGAATTGCGGGATGTATGGGGGCGGTGTTTCAGCAGTAATGTGCCGCTAGGCACCGGGCAGTGGGTTGTGACCACTGGTCACAGCACCGCACCCTTTGCCATGACTGCAGGGCCGTACATGCGATGGCTTTCTTCCCCTTCTGCCTTGTCATTGCCTGGGCTCTCGAACTTACCTGCGCGGTGCCCGTGGAGTACTGGCCTGGGGACAACATCACTGTCATGGTAGCACCCATGACATCTGTGGAGACCGCCATTCCTTATGATTATTATTCGCTGATGGTCTGTCAGCCCCAGGACGTTGGCCCGCGGAGGGCCATGCAAGAGATGCTCCCAGGAGTGTCACTGCAACCGACCTCCTTTTTCATGCAGGTCGGGCGAGACATCAACTGTGCAACAGTATGCACCACTGTCCCCGAGACCGGCAGCCTGGCGGCGCTCAAGGACCGCATTGACAGCAAGTATCGGGGCCACTTTGTCCTGGACAATCTGCCAGTTGCTGAGGTGCTCAGCCGCAGGGGCAGGAAGAAGTTGTACCACAAGTTCTACCGCCACGGGTGCCCTATTGGGGCTCCGAGCACCGGTGGGTCAGTCACATCGGTCTACAATCATCTGGCGTTCACTGTGAAGTACCACGCGTCGAAAGGCGTGCCCAAATGGCGCATCGTTGGCTTCGAAGTAGTCCCGCATTCCATCGATTCCGCTGTGATTGACCGCAGGTGTCCGCCAGGGCTCGGCTTCACCGCCAACAGATACCGTCCCCAAACTGTCATTGCCAGTGCCGGGCCTCACGGCAACGCCACTGCGTTTCTGTCCTGGTCCTACAGTGTGCGATGGCAGGAGGACGCCGCATCGGCCTGGAGGTGCCGCTGGGAGGAGTATTTCGAAACAGAAGTGGACTCCAGTATCCACCGGTTTTCCATCGTGAACTCTCTGCTTATCGCCCTCTTCTTGACGGCTATGGTGGCGGTGATCGTCGCGAGGGCGGTCCGCAAGGATATGCGGCGGTACAACCACCCCAGAAACGCAGACATAGTCCAAGAGCAGATCGGCTGGAAGGTCGTGCACGCGGATGCCTTCCGGACCCCTCCCCACGCGGGGCTGCTGTCCTGCTACGTGGCCACCGGGGTCCAGTTGCTTGCGACTGGTTTTGTGTTGCTGGTCCTCGCCTGCCTGGGGATCGTGCCTCCGACCTGCCAGGGGTACGAGCTGAGCCTCAGCGCTCTGGGAGTGTACACCTGCGCTGGGCCCTTGGGAGGGTGGGTGGCCACAACGATGGCAGACATGTTCCAGAAAAACACGTGGCGGACCGTCCTCATGACTGGGACGTGGTTCCCCGGCCACGTGCTCATGGTGCTCTGCGGCTCAAACGTCCTGCTGTGGGCCAAGCAGGCGTCCACGTCGGTGGCCTTCACGCTGTCACTGTACCTCGTCGCATCGTGGCTGTGCATCCACCTCCCTCTGGTCTTCCTTGGGGGGAGGCTCGGACAGGGGCGCGTGGTCCTGCGCCCGCCTCAGAGCGTTGGCAATATCCCGCGGTTCATCCCATCGCAACGGTGGTACGTGCGGCCCCCATTCATGCTTCTCGTCGCCGGGATCCTGCCGTTTGGTGCCGTGTTCGTCCAGATTTTTTTCATTTTGAAGTCCGTTTGGCAGGAACAGTTCTACTGCGTGTTTGGCATGACATTGGCCGTGTGCTTCATCCTGATCATCACGTGTGCGGAGATCTCGATCGTTATGGTGTATTTGCAGCTGGTCTATGAAGACTACCGGTGGTGGTGGAGGGCGTTCTTGTGCTCCGGGTCTTCTGGGGTGTACTTGTTCATGTACAGCCTCCATTTCCTGAATTCATCCATGAACATGCCCAACCTGGCGTCCCGTGCTCTCTACATCAGCTACATGGCGATCGTATCGTATGGGTTTTTCTTGGTGACTGGTACTGTAGGCTTCATCAGCAGCCTGGTCTTCGTGCGGGGCATCTTTTCGGCCATCCATGTCGATGATGACTAACACCCATCCTGGAAACTGTATCTGTGCGCTACGAGGCCTGGTATGCCCGTGAGGCCTGAGAAGGGGTGCAAGAGAAAAGTACTTTGGTGGATTTTGACACAGCGGAACCACGTGGCCCCGTGCCCATGCCCTGCTCTGCGCTTGGATCCTTCTGCCTTGTGGGGGTGGTGTGAGGTGCCAGCACGCACTGCGAGAACCGAACAGCGTGCCCATCTGCCTGTGCTCTGCTCTGAAGCCTGGGAGGTTCCTGTAGCCGTCTGACGCCGGTCTAGTACTTCTTCCAACCCTTGGGATTCTAACCTGGGAGCACAGGTGCAGGAGTCATGTGCCCGAGCCTCTCAACCGACCGGAGTCTCGCATTCCTCGATGGCCGGTGCGACCCCCACTCGGTGATGACCACACGCCCCTACACCCCCTCCCTTGCACCAAAGGCTCCCCATGAACCCTAGGTCCAACATGGCCCCGAACAAACCCGGAAGTGTGACCCGCCCCCCCAACGTCTCAAGACGGCACCTTGATTGGCGGTGCCTTCGCGTGTATGACGCATGTTCTCTTTGAGTTTATAATTGAACACAGCACAGCATTTTGCTCCCATAGCCCAAGCCTCTTGTCTTAGACACTGAATTTCATTTGCTTCAATGTACAATTCTTGCATGATGCCATCCAAGCTGATTTGATCTGCCTCAAGTGAACTTCCAAATGCGTCTTTTCAGCCCAAATGCAAGGGCATCCCGTGGCCTGCTCTACTGGATAACCTGGATGTGCAAAGTCTAACAAAGGGTACCAACTCGGGCTGGGATCTTGGTGCCAGCACAAAGTCAACAGGCAGAACGCTAGATTATTGCTAGCAACCAACCATGTTGGAACCACCAAGAAATGCACCCGCACCACTGGATCATGTTGAGTGCACATCATGTAAATGAGTGTGGATTGTGGCTGCATCCCTTACCGTCTCAAGGCCCGCCAAAGAATGGATGTGCATTATTGTAGCTGCATATTTGCTGTCTTGAGTCCACGCCCAAAAAGGGTGTGGGTTGTGTCCCCTTGCCATCTCATCCGCACACCCAAAAGGGGTGGTAAAACCCCCATGTTAGAGCCAACATCCCAAAGGGATGGAACCTCCCCTAAACGGGTGGGGGGTGGGGGACCCAAGGGATGAACACCCCCTTGGTGATAGATACCAAAATGGCCAAAAACAGGCCCCAAGGAGGGGGGCGGTGACAATGAAGAGGTGATAGGCAGAGGACTCTTTCCCATTACAGTCCTCCTTTCTCCCCATGCAATGCAGAGGGGGGGAGCAAGCGTTCATCCATGGAATCGGACCTTAGCTGCGACGGTCTTGAGGTTTTAGCGCAGCAGTGATCCATGCCCAGGGTGGGTGGGCATGGCTGCACCTGGCCCTGGCATTTTGGTGCCATCAACCTGAACCTGAGTGAGTGGCACTTCCTGCTTCATATACTTCCCCTTTCGGGCCATGGCTGTAATACCCCCCGCCCCATTGCCCGTGTCACTTTGAAAGTAATCGCACACGAACACCCCTCCGGGGGCAGGGTTCACCTGAACTTTTTTGGTGGGAACAACGACAGTGCACTTTTGGTGTGTACTGCGCCTGTATTGTTCTTTCGTCCACTTGGTGGACGGCATTTTTGGACAAGGCAACTGTTCCGGAGGTTCCGTTGATGCTGTTTGCCTGCCAGTTGGACACATGCAACCAGACTTGAAAAGTACCTGTGGTTGTATCCAGTGTACACCAACTTTCGTTCATGCCCCTGTGGATTTCCCACAAATGGAATTGGCTGTTCCCACCCATTCAGAGGCGGACTGCAAGGCATGCAGCAGTGAAACAAACCCAAAGCAGGACCATACCTGAAGCAGTGCAGGCCCTGGCGACGGCAACCCTCAGGGCCATTTAGGCTGTTGCCTGCCCCCGAACCCTGAAACGGTTGTATCCCAGTGCAGCACAGTATCCTCCAGCGGCTTTCAGCTGTCCAGTAGGTAAAGGATTTCCAAGTCCGAACCACTTTCCACAGAAATCTCCTCACCATGAGGGGTCACCCTGGGTGCTCAGCCCACCTGGGCAGTAGTTTGTGTTAGTTGCTGCTGCCCTGCCTTGGGCCCCTGACTCATTGCCTGGTGTACTCTATTACGCCTCCCGCCAAGAACTGCACCGCCGGCCTGTTTCAGGGGTGCCGTGCTATCTCAGAAGTAGTAGTTCAAGGTCACTGCTGTAGCCCCAGAAAGTGACCGTCACCAATCTACTGACCCACCAATGACAGTGGTGCACAGGATGCTTCTGCCATTGGCAGTGGTAGCCAGAGTGTTCCAGCAGGCGACCAGCTGCCCTGATAGCAGCAGTACTCAATGTTTTGGCGAATGCTGTTGTTGTAAATACCCCTGCAAATCCTGAAACTCAAATCTGAGAGTGCAGCAAATGTAGCTGTGAGCTGGTAAAAGTGTTTCATGGTCTGTGTGCAATGCAGAGTGCAGTAGCTGGTGTGTGACAAAAGCATTCAGGGTTGTTTATGCACATGAGGGCTCGCTGTGCTCAACCTTTTGAATGCTTGTTTCACATCGGCAAATGTTCGTAAAACTGCCTCAGCAAAGGGTCAAAAATATTTCAAAACTACACATAATACATGCTGAGCAAAGGATGCCCCCCCAAAACAGGCGTTGGTTTTTTGGTCCCATGCATACTGAAGTTGCATTTGACAAATGCCCCCAAAAGGTCCATTCTCCCAGACAAGTTGCACTGCGCTTATCCATGTGGAAGCCAGTTGTGGCAAGTTCCATGGTCGAAGATTCTGAGGCAGAGGCACTTCATGTATGATAGAAGCTGCATCCCACGGAGGCTTCCTGACAGCGCTTGGTGTATTTTCTCCCTGACAGGTGTGGGGGAACAGAGTGGTGCCTTCTAGGTAGGCTAAAGGAGAGACGCTGGGCGCTCTCTGATGGTGGCCAGAATGGTTGCTGAACGATCCAGTAGTGGCCCCAGCTGTTCAACATTTTTCAACACTGTGAACCATATGACAGTGTGAACCAATGCATGAAGGCCATGTTGTGAACCAGTAGCATTTTTGTATCTGTGGACAATATTTCCCAAAGGCTTTTTTCAGCTTGAGTTTTTTTTGAGGTTTTACAAAGTTTTTCGGCATGCATCTATTTCCATTTTGATACACGACACCATGTACAACCTACACATCTTTTAGCTTGATAGGTTTCGGAGTTCATAGCACCAAAATGGGGTGCAATGGATTTTTGAAGGTTTCCAGAGCTGCAGACCGCTTGAGAGTCCAGATACCAATTGCAGACCTGTCGGCATTATCATTTTGTTCATATTATTATATATTTTTCTTACTACACCCCTCTCCCCTTAAATCTAGCTCACAAGCAACAAGCAACAAGCAAGCACTTCTCCTTTTCGTTTTTGGCCATCGCTCTGCCTCATCGCTCCGGGCTCTACTCTACTCTAGCCATCCTACAGCCTAGGTGGTGCATTTGCCAAACCCAAGTTTTCAGTCAAAAACTCATCAGTGGCGCACTGGGGCGGGGGCATCAAGTCGGGAGGTGCCTTCACAAAAAGGCCATTTTGCGCCCCAAAAACAGCTTTTTTTTTTCCGCCAAAACGGCCCCGGAACCGAGTCAAAACGGCCAAAGGAAGGGAAATGGTTGCTACACACCACGTGCGCCCTGACTTCTTTGTCGCAAAGAGCCCTTTATTGCTTTCTGACTCCGCAATATGTGCGAGAAACGGCCAAAAATGGCCCAAATTGCGTGCAACATTTGTCACGGCGCCCCAAAACCAAGAACGGGCCGTATCTTGGGCTACGTGGCTCAAAACGTATGTTCCGAGGGCACCTAGTCCCCCCGCAACCCCCCACTTTTTGTGGTTTCCAAGCCTCAGATTCGCCCAACGACACGCCTAGACCCCCGTACCATTGGTCACTTGGTGCAGCCGGAGGGCAGCCCGGCCCGCGCACGGTTGGGGCCAACGGTGGGTCCACCGGGGTCCCCAGGGCGAAAAAAATGATTTTTTCCAAAGTTCTTCCTAGACCATTTGGGATGCTCAAACAAGTGTTTTTAGCCCGTTTTGAGCCCGTGGTGACACGTTTTGGCCCATGGAAAATCCCAAAATGCCTCAAAAATGGGCCGTATCAGGACCAAAAGTAGGAAGAAAAAATGTATTTCAATGCCTTTAGGGTTAGCTTTAGTTGTATTAAAGATGCCTGAAGGCACACCACATTTTTATCTTGGCATTGGCCCCACCAAAATGATGATAATGCATTTTGACCTATAAAACCAAGCACTAATCAATGGATGTAGTGAGGACTCTTGACCCCCCAACTATTTTCATTTTATCACAGGATCTTGAGTAGACTGAGGCACTGCTCTGGTTCAGAGCCTATACATTTTTATCTATTTTTTCATGAATGACTACTTATCCTAGTGGTGTGCACCCTAGGGGGCTGTGGTGCCTCTTTTTCAGAGGTGCTAGGTTCAATTCCCAGGCAGCCTAGCTAAGTAGGAAGATCCCTGGTGACATGGCAGTGAACTCAGTGCCATAAGCCATGCCACGTCAGCACCTAAGGGACCAAAAACAAAGGGTTCACATCTCAACGTGACCCTACCGAAGAGAGGGTGCCCATGAGGGCAGTTTTCTATTCTTTTCTTAAGTGTTTTTAACTATCTATCCGAATCTAGTTGAGCACTGCTATAAATAAGTGATTGTTCCTACTTTTCTTATATACAGCACTTCATGTTTGGAGTATGAGATCCGGAATCGTGCCCTACTTGGACTGTGGATTTGGTCTTTTCTTTGGTTTCCAAAATACACAAAAACCAGAGGAGCAGGCAAGCAGCAGGATACAAGCAGATGCACGTCAACACGAATCAATCATTGAAAGCATATTATTCTTTCTAAATGGGTCAAAAATGGGTCAAAAATGTATTCTTCAAAAAGTGATCTTGAACCTTTTGGGATGCTCAAACAAGTGTTTTTAGCCCATTTTGAGCCCGGGGTGATTTGTTTTGGCCCATGGAAAATCCCAAAATGCCTTGAAAATGGGTGCATACATGGTGGATACATGTGGCAGAATGGGCTAAACTCGGTCAAAAATGGGCTCAAAATAGGCTCATTTCAAATGGTCCATGATCACTTTTGGAAAACGTGTTTTTGACCTATTTTTGACCTATATTTGGTCCCAAGACGGCCGGTTGTCATGTCCATTGTTGATCTGCCCTGTGCTACACTGCCAGTGATTTTCCACTCTGATCTAAATGGTTCCGATTCTTCAAAAGCCATTTGTAAGGGTTGGAAAACATTTGACAAGAGGTCAAAGAAAACAGTTCCCAAAATGGTTTTGCAGAGACGTTTTTGTGATGATTATTCATGTCCAAAATCAAGTCACAAACATGCTGACACACTGCTATTTGGTGTAAATTGTTGAGATTTTGCTGCAAAATCTCTATGCACATGGACTTTTGAGCGAACACTGCAGAGATTAGTAATAATGTACAATTCAAAAACATAATTCTCTTTTTGGTAAGATGTGCACAAGTGGGCGTGCACACACACACCTCCTCTTTATGTTGGTGCTTTTAGCTGTGTTGAGGGTAATACCACAGGATTAAAAACAATAAAATTGGATCAAAAAAGCAGAAAGTACCTGAAAAGAATTGATATTTGGTGGTATTTTGGGAAAGAAGTGCACATTAAGAGAGTGCAAAGTGATGCATGGTACAGGTTTTGAAAGTAAGAGGTTTTAAGACATGACCTGTTTTGAAAAGAGGTAACCTTTTTTGTTTTCAAGCGGTTTCTTTTACAGCTGAGGAAACCTTTTTAAAACCTCTTACCCCCATCACAAAAAGGTAGAAGAGTTCAATTTTTGAAAAAGGTATCATGCCTTGGTGCAACGTCTGGGTGAAAAGGAGAATATGAGCTATTGTTGTTGTTTAAAAAAAATGGGCTTCAATGTGTCGACCAAAGGGACAATTTGGATTTAGAATACATGGCGTACTTGGTTTTCGGGGGGGGGGGGCTTAATAGGTAGACCAAAAGCAGAACATTTGTCTCTAAAATGTGAATTGTGGTTTTGAAAAATACTATTCCATTGTGTTTGCATGGGTCCATATGGGAGAGGTTAGCAAAATACAGGCATTGTAGAAGACTGGAGTAGTGCAAAGGGGAAAACAATAAGAATATTAACGCATAGAAGAGTTTGTTTTGTATGAAACAAAACAGTTTGTGTTTTGCAAACCGTTTGTATTCAGCACAAAACCCATTTCGAGTTTGGTGAGCCAAAATGGCTTTGTTTCCATGAAGATATTCGAAGCCAATGATTCGGTGCCGCCAATTTGCTTGAGTGTCCTTTTCACAGCTATGTCTGCCTATTATATGCCAGGCCCTTTCAAATCTGCATGGTTCCGGTTTCTCCAACCTTCTTGCCATGGACAGACCAACGCTTCAAGGAACTAAGTCTTTACGTAAAGTATGTTCACCAAGCTAGGCTATACTCTTATATTTGTTTTGTGCATGTGTTGCTTCTTGGACTCTTCTTCCCTGCATATGGTCCGCTTGTAGATTTATTTAGGTTGCTAACGATCGGCAGCACAATATTGCAGCAAAGTGATGGCGAGGCGTCCAATGCAAAGCAAGTTGGGAGGCATACATTCAACGGTTGTTCGATAAAACGTCATACGAGGGGAAAAGGTACAACTTCGTAAAAACCATTTATATTTAATGCACGGAGGGCATAAAAAAATAGGTGACAAAATGTTGCCAGCCTGCGTAGGAATCGAAAAAGGCTTGGGGCCCCCAAAGTGGGGAAGAAAGCAGAAGTGGTTACACAACCCCTGCCGTCTTGGAAGCCCACAGGTAGGCAAAGTGGCCACAGAAGCCTTCTCCTTTTGGGGTTCTTTGGCACTCAACACGAAGACAAAATCAGAAACGAGCTGTGGACAAAGAGGCTATACCCCCTTCCCTCCTAAGGGTCCCCGGCGCTAAGGTTTGTAACCGGTTTTACCAATTCCTTGGGAGCCCATTTATCGCAATTATCGGAGTTTATTGCAAAAACAATCGGCATAACCAGATATTCTTAAATCTGATTCAAACCAATTAATCTCAGCAATTCTAAATGGTTAAGAATTTTGGTGGTGCACTATTGACTTTCTTTTTCCCGGAGAAAAAACACATTGTCTCAACACATGCTTGTACATTGCAAAATCAAACTATTTGAATACTATCTACTATCAGTTGTTTTGAAAACTAAAAATCGCCGGAACCGGTTGTTAGTAACAAAATCTAAGTTGCAGGGCTTGGTGCACTTACCAAAACCTTGCAACTTTGCAAACAAAAAACGAACACAATGGCAGAAGCAACAACAAAGTAAGAAGATAAATAATGATATAACACCACAGGGTGCCATGGGCTCCATGGGCTGCGCCACCAAAGTGGTGACACTTTGTCCATGAATGGTGTACTGGCAAAACATGCACATATTATTGGACGCTTGGTATACGTCACATGAAATTTGGCAAAAGATTTCAAAAAACAAATTCTGTACGAATGAGGCTTGCACCCTCCTCGTTTTTGATTATTTATTGTGAAATAACTATTTTTGGTGATTATCAGCTTTCAAAATATCAGTTCGAAACTAACATTTTGTTCGTAAACTTCTGTAGGTGGTACATGCACATATGCAAATGAAAATCACCACACACAACATAGGGGAAAGAGCCAAGTATGAGGTTCACGCATGCCCCAAAATATCCAATGAGCTCTGCAACCATGAATACAATTTGATCCGTACGATTTGTGTGATGATGTAATGCCGTGCCCACTAGACTCATTGTAACCTACTTCTTGGTGCATGCCTCAATGCCATCTACAGAGCATCGCGAGAGAACATTGACACACATCAGCAAGAAAAGGAAGTAAGTGGGTGCATACTAGAGGCCAAATGATTGTGGTTCAAAAACCTGATTTTGACCAGGTATAATCTTTGGCATGACCTGAAAAAAGTAGTCATTTTGCCCCAAATAATCACACACAACCGGATATTTTGCAAAAAAAATCGAAGCCCTCCAGGTATTTGCAACCAGAGGAGGTTCAAAACCGTAATTTGTCCATTGCAGCACAGGATGCAGAATATGCTTGTGGATGAAAACACTGACAATCATGCTCAGGGATGATGCCATGCTCAGTCTGTGTGGGGGTCAGAGCCAATGGCTGGTCAGGGTGATTTGGTAAGGGTCATGATGTTTATCAAAATTGGGGCCAGGATGGGGGCCATGGTCAGGATGTTGGTCGGGGTCAGGTTCATGGTCAGGGTCAGGGCCACGGTCAGGGTCAGCTGTAAATTGCTGACACGGTGTATCATATGAACTCTGCATTCAACATATCCATGTGCCATTTGAATTTTTTTGTTGAAAAGCAGATAAGCTCTCGGGCAGACGGAACCAGGTGGGCAAAAATAGATGAAACATGACACTTGTACAAATTTCAAAACAGCCTAGATCTTTTAGGAAGGGTCCTTTAGGCTCCTTTCGTAGGAGGGGGGCGGGTTTCGAAGCCGGTTCCCAAATTGCAAAAAAAAATTGGGGGAAACTGTCACCTCAGGAGAACCTGCTTTCCTAGTTCCCAAATTGGGGGTTTCTGTCCCTGAGGGAGAACCCTCCTTTCCGGTTCCCAGGTTGGAGATTTCTGTCCTCTGGGGGGTCTTTCAGAGGGTCCTGTTGGGGGGGTTCTTCAGGAGGGAGGGTTATCCAGGGGGGTCCTTTGGGGGTCAGTCACGGGGGTCCTTCACAATGGTCCTTCGGGTGGGTCCTTAAAGGGGATTCTTTAGGGGGTCATTCAAAATGGTCGTTTCGTTCCCTTTTGGCGTTGCTCTTGTTGGGATGCATCTGGGATAGCCAGTCTGCAGTTAATCCGTGCCTTCAGGGTGATCCTTGACGAAACAAAAAACCCGAGCATCTGGTGAGCGTCCTGAAGGGGAGCGGGGGGCACGATTCAGCCCTCATTCACTTAGATCTCTGCGGATGAAGTATCACATCCTGAACCTGGGGGCGCAAAGCAGCGCCTGGGTCACACAGTGTAGCACATTGTGCGGCAGTCTCGTCCCGGCAGCCCCGGCATTTTTTCCTTGGGCCACCAAACCGGTCTGAACACCTCCGTCATACAATTACGTTGCCAGGCTCAAATGGAAAGGTGATAAGTCAAGTCTGGGGATTGAGGTCTGGTCTAGGGATTTGAAAGGTTCGTCGTCGCGGTGTGAGGTATTGGGGGGCAGATTTACCCCATATGGGTCCCTGGGGGTACTCGGTGCTGCGGTGGGGTCAGGGATTGGGAACAACTCTCGATACTTGGCCACCATTGTGGCGCCAGGATCGGTGCTACTTTCTCCAGAACTGTTTGTGGTCTGCAGGCCTGCAGCATCTGCGGCAAAGACTATACAGGCCGACAGGCTCTGCCCGTCATCGCTGTTGATGACGTCCACAGACTGCACAGCAGCACCAGGCAACGCTGCGGTGTGGGAGATGGTGTCATACATGAGATCCATCGGCACCTGCAACAAAACATGGGACGTGAGCATCTCTCTTGGTTCTACGCCCAAAAGCGAGGCCTCGGACATAGCAATGTTGTCAATGGCTGAGTAGAATGCCCCGATCTCGGAGCTGCTGTACAGTGTGGACGTGATCTGGAAGCGGGTATTCGGGCGGAAGATGACCTCGGCCTCCTCGGGATAGCGTGAGCACGCAGAGATCGCGCGTGCAGAGGTCCCTTGGACAAAAAACAAGGTTCCCGCATCCCCTTTAGCGAACTCCTCCGCGACGGACCGCTCGGTGGAGGCACTGGAGAAGGAGGGCCAAAACACAGTGGCGCCAGTTTTGTAGCTTCGGTTGGAGAATTTGCAGTCGATCCCGCGGTACACCTTCCCTTTCCACGGAGGCAGTGCCGCGAGGGCAGTGTCGATGTAGAAGATCATTGGGCGCCAAAACGCGACGCTCTGGGGGTCTTGGTCCCTCATAGCGCGGTTTAGGGCCTCGTAAATCTGATTGCTGCCACCCTCATCCGGAAGCTGGTACGAGTAAATGAACAGCGACAAGACATGAAGTGGCTTTAGGGTTGTGTGTTGCCGGCTTAATTCGGCCCATTTCGCCAAGCCATCCCTAACCAACTGCATAATGCCTTCCAAAAAAAACACATAGCCCTGGTCGTTGTCCGGCAACCCGCACACAAACGTCAGGAGCCCTATTTGGGGGCGGTAATCGTTCTGGTAGAAGACCAGCAGCTGACCCTCCTGCTGCGGATCCTGCAGGCCGTCCCCCATCCGATTGCCCATGCCACTGCCGGCTTGCGGGCAGATGTTCATACTCGCCTGGGCGAAACTCCCCCAGGTCGACCTTCGTCGCTCCGATTCCTTTCTGAGAAACGCCTTCTCTTCCCCAGACGAAGGGTGGGCCAGGGCGTCAGCGTACCGGGCATCCTCGATGGTCCCGTGCAGCACATTCAGCAGCAGATCCTGCTTCTGCAACTCAAAGCGCTGCGGATCGGCACAGGGCAATGCCCAGAAGGTCGGGTCAACCATTCCTCGAGTCACCATCGCCTCTAAAGCTTCGGCGCTTGGGGCTGCGGCAGTTGCATGCCCCGGCGCCGTGATGATGGTGCACACGGAAATGTCCGGTACGTCTGCGGGGTTAGAGGTGAGCACCGGCAGCCCTGCCTCCAGGTCTGCAGTGCTGCCGTACAGCAGCATGGGCAGCAGCAAATGGCGTATGCGATGCGTGCCGTGTGCAGTTGTCGCTGTACACGCCGCCAGGTCCACCTGCAGCTTCCCCGTGGGTTGCGCTGCCTCGAGGCGTTGGGAGCAGCCTCGCACGGCGTCTCGGATCTGGACCTGCACGCCCCAGTCGTAATTCTGCCACATTCCGGCCGTCTCCAGATACTGCCAGGCAAAGCACTGGGGGTAGCGCTTCAGGTGCAGGTCCAACACGTAGGCCATGACGTCAGGGCGTCCCGACGCGGCGGCCGCTTCCAAAAGTCCGACGGCATGTGGGACCAGACGCAGTACATCATCCTTCACGAGCTTGATCTGCACAGTACTGCCATACGACGCGATCGGCGTCGCGGTCGTTTTGATACTACACAGCGTCTGGTCCCGTTGATCGTCCCCGAAGTAGTGCAGTACCGTACTGGAGAGGCCATGCGCCTTTTGCTTCAACTTGTCCAGCCACCGGAAGTGTCGCGCGTCCGCCGCACTCGGTTGAGGATCGCCCGGCGCGAACTCCTGTGACGACATGGACCTCGACAGCCTGTTCGCTTCGGCGGCCGTGTGCCGGGGGGACTCCTGCACAACCTGGGCGACGGGCACAGCGCGCGCGGGGTGCCGTGCAGAAGCGGCGGCGGCCTCCAGCATCGTCCCCAACGCCAGTCTGAAGGGTCCCACTCCACTGCCCAAAATGGGGCTGATGCACCAACCCGCCACAGAGCGAGGCCCATGGATCTTCGGAGCTGCACCCGCCGGGGCCTCGTAGTAATAGAGGTACTTGCCTTGTTTCAGGCCGACGTAGACAGGCTCTGCATTGTACCTGAGCACTGGTTGATAAACGTACACATCATCGACTTCCGAGCCCATGCCCGCGACGGCAAGACTGCAGTCAAAATCTGGACTGGGCGTCGGCGCGGGAAGCCCTTTGTAGTACTCGAGCAAGAGCCTTAAGGCTGGCAGATTACCTTCCCGCGCGGCCAGACTGACTAAGGTCTGGCCACTGTACTCAGGGACGGGGACACGGTAAAGACTAGGGTGCAGCCGCAGGAGGCACCCCAAGACGTCGGTCTTGCCGCGCAGGATCGCTGCGGCGGAGACCACCCCCAATTCTACGTGCGAAACCTTCTTCTCGTGCCGCAAATACCACTTTGCAGCGTCTTCAGCGTCCTCGAGGACGTGGTCGCACACCGACGACCAGCAGTCGGAATGGTACAGCCGTGTGTGCGGCGCCAAGCGCCAGCGGTCACGCGTGACCCGCCGTCCGCAGTGCACACATTTGGCATGTGCCCAGTGGTATCGTGCGGTCTGTGTTGGGTGGGCGTCGGCCGGGGATGCAAAGCTCTGGCTCGCAGGGGCACTTGCAGTTGGAGTGGCAGGGGCGGAGCGCTCCGGTTGTGGGACCGATACGCTGAGAGAACGCCAGTGGGACAAGGGATCGCCGCAGGCGGGACACACTCCGGTGTCGGGATACCACATCTCTCTCAAGAAGATGACGATAAAGCCCAAGAGTGCGAGGGAACAGGCCACGACGCCAGCCCAGAGGAGGAAGGGCCAGTGGCCGTAGCCAGACCAGTACACAATCGCTATCGTACAGCACACAATGCCGTCCACTAAGACAATGGCAAACAGGACCAGCAAGGCAAAGTGCTGTGTACTGCAGCGTTTGGGCTGTTTGGGGCCATTGTTGGGTTGTTTGCCATTGTGCATGTGCAACTGGTCCAGCTCGGGGGCATCGTGCTGGTCCGGCGCTGCGAGGTCTCGTGCGCGGTACCATAAACACCCCCCCACGAAGGCTGTCAGTGTGCCGATGAAGGTTCCGAGGACGATGGCAAGGGTGAACAGCAGCGATGGTCTTTGGTCGACCGTAAGAACGACCTCGAAGGCGTCCGTGTCATTAGTGGCACGGGATCGGCGGAGCGATGAGGCAGTGTCGGTAAACTGGAATGTGAAATCGAGCTGCGATGTGGAGGACAGGGGTACCCGGTCGGGGCTGGCCCCCACGTGGCTCGGATCGTAGTGGCGCTCGCAGCTGGAGCACAGGGGGCAGTCGGGGTCATCGGAGGTGCAGGCGGAGCCCAGACGCAGCACAAGCTGCCCGCCGGTCTGCAGTCTGAGCACCACCACCCAGAGGCTGGCAGTCTGGAGTGTGGACGACCCCTTCCCCATGCGCAGTGCCTGAGAGCATAGGCCACCCACCTGCCCACTGGCCGCCTGCAGTGTCACGGCGCTGCCGGCGCTCACTGAGGCACATGCCGGGATGACGGGGGTGCCCGTGACGGTGGTGCTCGGGGTGCTGGTGGGGGTGCGCGTGGGAACCACCGTCCCCGAGAGCGTGGCGCTTTTTGACGTCGTCGGGGTGGCGGTCGGGGTGGGCGTACCTTTGATCCCGCAAGCAAAGCCCTCCGAGGCGTCGCCGGCGCCCGGCGTCTTGAAGGCGGTGATTGCCACCCGGAAATCCTCAGGGGCCTGCTCCGTGGGCCCGAAGCGGCGGCAGTTGCCGGTGGTGGGCCCGACGGGGCCGTACTCCGCAGCGTAGCACGGCTCGATGCAGCGGCTGAAGCACTCGGACATACTCGAATTCCGCGTCAAAATGTGCTCCGGGACGTGGATGTTGATGTTCGACCAGGCGCTCACGGCCTGGCAGCGGCCCGGCAGGGTCCGCTCGGGCTCCACGTCCAGCAGCACCAGCTGCCCGCGGCTGTGGCCCACACCGTACCCGGACGCTGAGAAATGCCACCGCGACACCGTCGGGAACTGGAAGAGCTGGAACAGGCTCCAAGTGCCAGGGTCAGTCAGCGCGATCCCTGTCGTCGCGTCGGGGGGGTACAAAACCGGGTACATGGCTCCCGAAGCTGTGAACTGCAGGCGCAGCTGGAAGTGCTCGTCGTCCTCAAACAAAAGCCCGTTTGGGACGAATTCCGCCCAGCTTCCGAATCGCAGTGTGGCGGTGGGCACGTGGTACATTGCGTTCGCCAGCGTGGCGTCCGACCGGAACCCCACGACTGCCACGTATTGCTCGTCCGGCGATATTCCGACGGTCATGACCTTGGGGAGGGTCCTCACAATGGCCGTCCGGGACCACTCGGCGGTCGCGTTGTAAAGCCACGTGGGCTCGTTTGCGACCGCTACCACGAAGAAGCTGGAGCTTTTGGCCACGACGAAGCGCGCCACTGCGAACCAACTGGCCACTTCGAGCCCCGACACGTACTCCGTGACGTAGGACTGCGTCCCGTGCACACAAACGACGAAATCCTGGTGGACTGAGAACGTGAGTCCGCATCGGAAGGTGCGCACAAGGGCGCCGTCGGCGCAGTGCCGCACCTCCCACGCGTCGGTGCTCCGGTGCAGGGCCACGAATCGCGAGTCCGGCGTGAACTGGACCACGAGGACAGTCGCGTCGGGGCCCGGGACCCCATCGATGCTGTTGTGGCCCAGCCTCGCCCGCATCCACGGCAACAGGGTCCAGTTCCCCACCTGCTGCCCGGGGGAGGCGGCCTCCAGGTCGAAGAGCAGGGCACGATGCAGCTCCGGGTCCTGCCAAGCTGTTACCGCCGCCAGAAAGCGGCCGTCAGGGCTGAAGTGCAGCGCGTGCACGCGGCCGGAGAGGTGTTGAATGCTGAGCGCACAGGTCTTCGGAATCAGCGTGACATCGACTCTCCAAACGTAGGGATGGGGCAGGGCTGACGTAGGGGTGGCCACGTCCACGCGCAGAGCAAGAGCCCCATCAGGGCGGATCATCATGTCCACCGCGGGGGTGGATGACCACCCCACGAGGCGGTGCCTCGTCGTCTGGGCAGGAGCCACGGCGGCGGGGATCCAGCCGAACACATGCCACTCGCTGGATTGGTTCACCGCTGGACATGCGGTGGGGCCCGGGTGGCATGCAACATTCCCGCGCACTGTCACCGTGCTGCTGTCCAGTCGCCATTGCAGGTCCCCTGTCGGCCCGAAGCCGTCGTCCAGCTGCACAAACTGCCACTCGCCTCTAGTCCCAGGGCTCTGGCACACGTTGGGGACTGGAATAGCGAGCAGTGGGTGCCCCATCCGGTGACCTGCCACAGGGCAGCAGTTCTGCGACAGCGCAACTGCTTGACTTCCCTCGACCCAGTCGCCGGGCCATGGAGGGACCCACGTCGAGGCCTGCACTGTGTAGAGGAGGCAGAGGCCGGGGCGGGGCCCAGTCGGACATGCAGAAGTGGCAGTGGCGTAGCGCCAAGCCACACAGTGGACTGTGGCTGATGCCTGGCTGCATAGTGCCCGGCACTGGTGGCCGTGTGAGACGGCACGGGAGGCGAGGGTGCGCGGCGCACCGGCCGGGGCGCTGCAGGCGGGTCTGCTCACGGAGGATGCGGAGAGCACGACCATGTGGGAGGTCTGACGGACGTAGCACGCGTAGCACTGCTGCCCCGACGACGCCAACACCTCCATGGCCCCCTCATCCCAGTTATGGGTCCCTTTCAGGTTCTCCCCGCCCGGCGTGTGCAGCACACACGTCCCCTGCGCCTCCCCGCAGAAACCCATGGTATACCCGGTGCAGCGGTCGCCCCGGTCCACGCAGGCTCTCTCGCAACGCTGTTGGCTCGTCGCTGTAAGTACCGCGCCATTCACGTCCCGAAGCCCAGGTTGGCCCTGCACTAGGCCTTGGCATATTCCGGGGCCCAACAGCTGCATGGACTTTGCCAGGACCACTTTGCGCTCGCAGAAGCCACATGAAACGCCGTCTGCATCCACCGCCAACGCTGTCTCGCTGTACATGCGACACTGGACACCAGCCCCGAGGCACGTGTTTGCGCTGTAGGCGGCGCACTCCGCAACGATCGCGCACGCTCGTCGGCACTCCAACGCGCCCGCTGCGCCACGCGCGGTCCATTGCAACAGCCTCTGAAGCTTCACCGTGCCTCCGACACAGTCCCCAGTTCCAAGCAGCTCGAAAAAGCTCGAGTCGTCCAAAGGGTCTGTCCGCACAACGATTTGGTCCGTCTGCGTGGCGAGCGCCACCTGCCGTCCCGGGCCGTACGCCAGTGCGTAGTGGCCGTCGTAGTAGGTCTGCCTCTGAATCCCCAACCCGCTGTAGTACACCTGCGCCGAAGGAGCGGCTCCGGCGCCGGGGCTGCCGGTCCCGACGAGACGCACGGCCAAGAACTGCCCGTCCGGCGCCCAGAACGTGTCCACGGCCTCAGAGGCGAGGACGACACGCCCGACGATCGTGAAGAAGGCGCGGAGGTAACACGTCTCCGGGTTCGTCTGGTACGGGATGACAACGGCGCCGATGACGGGGTCCGAGCTGAGGCCGATGCTGTGCCAGTCCGCCAACGCGAGGCCCATCAGTGTCTCGAAGTCCGCCGCGGTGTGCGTCTCATCGTCGGGCCAGACAATGGCCACGTACAGAGAGCAGGTGCTGTGGTTTTCGGAGGCCGTGGGTGGGAGGGTGACGTCGTAGGCGAGGCACTCCGCGCTCTGGGCGCACTCCCGCTGGCAGGCGCTGGGGCTCATGCCCTGCTTCCAGACGTACGGGAGGGGCTCCTCGGAGGCGGAGACGCAGCGCCCGGCGTAGTGGCGCCATACCTCCCCGGCTCGGCGCGCGACGCATTGCCCTGCGACGCACTGGTCCGACGACCACACGTTCCGAAAACCGGCGCGATAATCGAAGAACAGTCCGTCGTGGCAGAGCGCCCCGTCGGGCTTGACATCATACTCACACGCTCCCGTGGTCGTGTTGCAGCGGCCGTTGGCCACGCAGGTGGCGATGCCGGCAGTGCAATCCACGCCCACACAGGCGGCCTTCGCCGTATGAATCCGGAACACCGCAAGCGCACGCCATTCCGCGTCATTCGCCCAAATCCACACCCCCTTGGGCCCCCAAGCAGGTTCAGGCAGCGCCGCAAGAGCCACAGGGCGCCAATGCCGCTCATCAGTAATGGCTTGCGTCAGGCTGGCGCTGTAGGCCGGGGCCCAACTCCAATGCAGTCCCGACCCCATCGAAGGGTGCTCCCCAAAGAAGCCGCAGCGCCGTGATAGGAGCGTGGCATCGCATAGGACGGTGGCGGTCAGTGTGGCGTCCTCTGGTAACTCGTCGTCGGTCAGAACGACAATGGTGTGGCCGCCGCACGAAGGTGGCCCGGTCGTCGTCACCGCGAACCGCGGGGTGGCCTGGCCGCTTGCGGTGGCGCACTGGCCGGTGTTGCTCTGGTAGAGGAACCACTCGCACCCGGACACATTGAGACAGTGCGCCTGGCAACCGGTCGCCGTGGGTACCACGATGGGAGACCCCACAATGTTGTCGAGAGGCAGGACAACGACGTCAGATCTGAAGCAGCGGTCGGCGTCAGTGCAGTTGGCAGGGCCGGAGGTTGCTCCGGCATATCGGACCACCCTCGGGCTTACATTGCCCGAGAGCCGGCAACTGCCGTCAGCCGCAAAGAACGTGTAATACCGACACCCCGTCACCGACGCACAACGGTCTTGACAGGCGGTGGCGTTTGGCTCGAGGGTCCGGTTCTCGCCAGGAATATCGAAAGGGACAAAGGCGATCCCTGGGTTGCTGCATCCTTCGTCACGACACACCGCAGGACCCACAACGACCTCCGGCCGGGGTCCCAGAACGCCGGCCGCGGTGGACAGATGACAGCCCCCGTCGGCCCAGAACGTGAAGTACGCACACCGCTGGACACTGGCGCAGCGAGCCTGACAGGCCTTTGCGCTGGACTCTACGGTACGGGCCTGTCCGGGTATGTCATCGAAAGGCGTGTATTGTGTGTTATACCGGAGGCAGTCAGTGCGAGAGTGGGTCGAGTACGTCCTTGTCCGACCCACTGCGAGCCCCTCGTAGTGTACCTGCACTGAACCCGTGGCGGCCACAAATGCTGATGCATTTACAACGGACCACTGCACCGTCGTATTGCCGCAATCGCCGAGGAGGGAGCCCACCACGAAGTAGACCCGCACCACGTCGAAGGAGGGGTTTGCCCAGACATGCGGCTCCGTGCTGGGAGAAGCTGTACACTGCACGAGCTCCTCCGTATAAGAGTCACCACTTCGGACGAGTGCCGTGGTCTCATGCACAGTCGTGAAGGTTGTTGCCGACTGGCGAATAGCGAAGGATTGCATGGGCTGTAGGTCCACGTACAGTACTGCCGCTTGACTAAGACCCCCGCATGCCAAGGACACACTCGGCCCCTCGCAGGTATTAAACGTCGAAGGAGGGTCGTACGTGTTGAGGTCATGCGCAGGGTCGGCAGTCCAGAGCTGACCCAGTGCACACACCGAGACAAGGAGTAGCACAAGGACATGCAAGACCTGCATGTACATGGCAAGGCTCCTGGTGTGTGCACCGAGCACGGAGCAAAAAAAAAAACAAAACTGCGCCAAGAGAGCACGCAAAAGAATAGGAGAGGATGCCCAAACTCAAGATGTCAAAGAACAATGATGGCAAACAAGCAAAACACAGGATTCTTCACAATTCTAGGCACGTAAAACCCCTATAAGTACAACACACAGTGAAGGCACGACGAGCAAGTGTTCTCAAACAGCCATAACCCTGCCAGAGTGCGTGGAAGCAAACTCTGTCCAGATGTCAGTTGGCGGAGGCAAATTTTGTGTACGTACACACACATGTGGTACATGTGCACGGGGACAAAAGGTAACGTGGTGTAACCGTCGTCTTGGGCGATCTGCTCGGGCTACCAACCGCCAATGTGAACTGAACGCACTTTTCGCATTTACGATTGATGCAGAGAGACGAGGGCATTAAAGCAATACGCCAACCAAAACACTCCTTGCGAACCTCGCTTCAAAAAATTGGGTGAGTTTTGGTGATCTAAGCATGGTCATAGTGGGGCAAATCAACAACTGAAATCATACGCAAAGCGGTGGGAGGTTATCTAACGTCGAGCACGCGCTTTATCAAGCATGGTTTCAAGAAACAAAAGTGGTGCTTTCTTCTTCAACATCTTTGCCCAAGTAAATTTTTGCATCTGATATGCGGCAAAAAGGACTTGTTCTTGAACTGAAGGCCGTATCATAGAAAGCAGAAGACAACGGTGGAAAAGGGAGCCGAGTAGGGTACCAAATGTGTGCAATGTCACCGAGGAGTGCTTTGAAGCAAGTTCCATTCATCGCCCGTCATGACAGGAAAGGGAAAACCCAAGAGTGAATGTAATCACCAAAAAAGTCCTCCGCCCAAGCCAACCAGGTGCAGTGCACAGGTTCACCTTTCCTGGCCCGCCGGTGTTGGATGATGCAGGTTCACCCGAGGAGTGGGTTTTTACTAGTCTGTTTTTACTAGCTCTTCATTTTGTGCTACGCTATGAGAAGGATGGGGAATGTTTCACAGCACGCTTACATTACTCAGATAACACTATACGCTGATCCCCTATCCCCGTCCTCTCCGAGTTACTCAAAAATGGGCGGCAACTAAGCAAAAACACCCGGCACCCTGTAACACCGTGCTACTCAAGGGTTGGTATCCACCCTCCGCCCCCCCCCTATGTTACCCTAGTAACATAAGACGCCGTGAGACGTTCCGATGTCATCGGCGCACAACCAGGCAACTTGGCCCCAATAGGGGCCATAAGAGGGTGCACAAGGTTAGGGCATACAGCATACATCAATTGTCCATGCTCTGACACAGGAACCACTGTTGTGTGGCTGCCGAACACACATCCAATATGCCCTCTTTCCACATGTACAGGGCCCGGGGGGGGGGGGGGGGCACAAGAGTAATGAAAATGGCAATTGTACCTATATTTCGTGCAATGCCATTTTTTAGCACTGTCAAATTCTGCAAACGGCGTGCTTCCCAACCCCCAAACCCCAGAACCAGGGACTTCCATGGGCCGATCTCCACATCCCGCCGTCTCCTTATCAAGGACACATGGTGGGGCGAGGCATGTGGCCCAACGACAAATGGGGGTGTTACTTCGGCTTGGACATGATCGGAATACTGGCACATACACAACCTCACTCGAGGAGTTGGATGAGCAGCGAGCGGGTGAGGTACTGGGGTTTATGGGGCGCACATTGGTTTGGTCGCTGCCGTGTCGGTGCGTGCACTCGGCGGAGAGGGGGGGGGGGGGGGGCTGAGGTCTGGTCCTTTTACATCCGCATGGAAGCGCATATGGGCCACTAGTTGAGCTTGGCACAAGACCTTGTCACTCCAAGAGGTGAGGCATCAAGGGCAAGGGAGGGGTTGCGTGCAAGGATCCCGGGTCAATGCCACGGATATTTGCCGATATTTCGGGGCCCTAATGCCACGGAAATAAGAATTGTGCCAATGCCTCGGATATTTGCCCTGTATCCCGGGTCAATGCCACACCTTTTGTTGTTGCTGGTTCATGTTGCGTGGGACGAAGAAATATTCTAAATCGTGAATTGGCAAAATTTTGAAGGGAATTCATGTCAAGATGAGTAGAAACCACACAAATACAACACGATTGTGTTGTTTCCTCCTAAATTTCTTCCCCTATGCAAATCACCTGCTTTGTCATTTATTTTTCTTGTCATGACGATGTCATCATTAACAACTCCGGTTATTTGTGGGTAGAATAGCGGTTTTTTCGGTTAAAAAATTGGAAATTTTTGCTAGTAGGCTCGTTGGAACCGCCCCGGAATGCCGGTTTCATTGATTGGTCACAACCCTAGGTGATTTGATTGTTGGCCGTGATTAATTGACATGTTTCATCATTTGCTAAACCCCACCCCCCACTTATAACCCCCCCTGGGGTAGTAGCATTACGGATTGGTTGAGGGTGCCGGGGGGGGGTTATAAGTGGGGGGGGGGGGGGTTGTAAGTCCCTTGGTGGCATGGATCCAGACACATTTGCACCTTGGAGGACACTGGAGGTATTGCAGAAGGTGCTGCCAATGCTGACGATGCAGATGGCCCTCCAGATCAACCAGCAGATGACCCTATTGCTGAACGTGCAGACAATGCTGCCGAAGGTGCTGCCCCTAACCATTCTGAAGATCAGCCAGATGACCCTGTTGCTGAACCTGCAGAGGATGCTGCTGAAGGTGCTGCCATTGACCGTCCTGGAGATCAGCCAGCAGGTGACCCTGTTGCTGAACGTGCAGCTGATGTTGCTGAAGGTGCTGCCCCTCCAGATCATGGTGCAGTGGGTGCTGCCAAGAAATCTCCTCGTCAGCGACGGTCCCATGAATTGTTGTTCAAACTGCGCTGCATTGCTGAGCTGGAGGCCGGGACCAGCAAGAGGAAAATTCTGAAAGAGCACAGCCTGGACAAAAAAATGTTTCGCTCCTGGGTTGCTCAAAAGCAGGACCTCTTGAAAATGGCTCACGATGCTGTGCAGTATGGCAGGAGGATCAAAGGTCGTTGTCGCCTTGGGTCATGTGGGTTCAAAACAAAATATAATGCGTTGGATGAGTCGATTTTGAAGTGGTGGCGCTCGACCAAAACTGAGCAGGAGCAACGAGTTTTCCGGCCGCGACTGCAACGTGAGATTGAAAAGCAGGCTGCCCACCTCGGTGTCCCACACAGTTTCAATGCTGCAGATTGGATGGAGTGCTTTCTGAAGAGGCACCGCATCGGAGATATGGCAGAGAATTGAAGAGGGACAAAGTCTCCGGACCAATTAAAGCAGGAGGTGCAGAAATTTCATAATTTCTGCCACAGTGTATGTGCAACCCCGGTCCTGAATGTGGCACCCCAGGACACATATAACTTGGATGAGGTGCCTAAAAGTGTGTCTGGTTTCATGCGACGGAACGTCCATAGCCTCAATGACAGGGGAACACCTAACGAGGTTCGCAAATCTCCTTTCACAGAGCAAGATTTCATGCGCAGTAAAACGGATTTGCTTACTATCAAGTTTCAAGAAAAAGACGAGCCAGTTTGCCAACCAATTAAGCCTTTCATCATATATAAATTGAAAGACAATTTCAAGCCATCAGCGGCTGAAAAGGCAAAGTACAACAAAGATGTCATTGTGACATTCCAAAAGTGTGGTGTAATTGATACAGATTGGATGGTCCGCAACTACCTCCCCAATTGGGGATGTGGACATCAGCAGCGCCGATTTGCCATATATGATAGTGCAACTGCACATATCACCCAAGCTGTCAAGGATGGTTTTGCCCGAGCCAATACCTCTGTAGCCGTAATTCCAGGTGGGCTGACTGCAATTTTGCAATCACTGGATTGTGATTTCATTTTTGTATCCCGCCATCATTATCAGCGTGTGGCTGATGAGTGGGCCTGTAAGAACCCAAATCTTAAGCTCACTGCTGCGCAGCGCCGCATTTTGGGCACCCATTTCACAGCCGCTGCCTAGAAACATGCTCTCTCAGTTGTGAATATTGCTGAGTCATTCAAGAAGCGTGGCTACATCTGGCCCACGTCTGATGGTAGCCACATTGGTTTGAGAGAGCTACCCAGTTATCAATATGACGCCAATGATGCATTGATTTGGTTCCGGCCGAAGTGAGAATGCCAATGAGCAGCGCCCTGCCAAGAAACAGGCACAGGCCTCATTGATGCAGCTCTGGAAGAAGTAACCGATTCCCGATTATTGGCAATCCATCCGCTGGCACTTCTTGTTCTATGCTTGTATGCTGAAAAAGGGGGGTTATCAGTCCCTGGGTGGCACGGATCTCCCGGGGGGTGGGTTATAAGTGGGGGGGGGGGGTTATAAGTGGGGGGGGGGTTATAAGTGGGGGGTGGGGTTTACATGCCACGGGATACAGGGCATGTATCCGTGGCATTGACCCAGAATATCATCGCTGCTGTATCCCGGGTCAATGCCACGGGTACATGGTGTTGTATGCACGCTTGCCAAAAACGTGCACCATTTGTACATGCCCCTGATATGTTGTAGTCCAACTACCCCTTACGGTCCATAGATGCGCGGTTGAAGTTATGAAATCCTCAAAGTGGATGTGTCCCAAACCATGTTTTCTTGGGCCAATTTGCCTCCACCTCCCCATGTTTGTGTTGGTTTCAGTCTGTTGTGTCGGAACTATGACCTACATTGAGGAAGTACCTTGCATGTGTGTGTCTAACGGTTGTTGCCAACCCTCCAAAACGAAGACGACCATCACGTGCACAACATACCAAAGTGAGCCCTCGCCTAGCTCACTGCGCCACCAACCTAGAGAACGCAACAAAGGAAAGTGGGTTGCTTGCCCACTTGCTTGTAGCTGGCCAGGCTGCATCACTTGCAGCAAACACCAAGCGTCCGTGCTCTATGATACCCGAAGGGGATTGCCTATATCCTTCCCACTCCCCACACAAAAGCGCGCCAGGTTCTAGAGCAGCCCTCTAGAGCAGCCCTCGCACATCGCCGCCACCCACAGAAACAGAGCGCGGCCACTGAACCCAGACCTCGGCCGAAATTGATAAAAGCACCACTCGCAGCCACAGGTTTCCTCCGAAGTTTGGTTCCTGGGCTTGTGAATCTTGTGTCACTGACATGATTGGCTCGCAGTAGACCATCTATATGTGCCTCTCTGGTCCACGTTTGGAGAGAGTTTACTTGAAGCTCCATGAGACAAAGCACATCCTAGACCCATGAGAGAAAACACGACTCGGATTTGTTCCACTCCAAGTGGTGAGGCATCAAGGACAAGGGAGGGGTTGCGCGCAAGGATCTCGGGTCAATGCCACGGATATCTGCCGATATCCTCGGGCCCTAATGCCACGGATATAAGAATTGTGCCAATGCCACGGATATCTGCCCTGTATCCCGGGTCAATGCCACGGATACCGACCGTCGGCAGATATCCGTGGCATTGACCTGGGATACGGGGCAGATATCCGTGGCATTGGCACAATTTTTGTATAGCACCACAATGCGAAGCAACCGAGCAAAAGCTCAGAAGATAAAACAACATGAGGCTGCCAAAACATTGGTTTTGCGTTAACTTGTGTTCTTGATGCCCTTGGTGTTTAATTTTGTGTGGCCTCCCCACCCTGTCCACTGAGTCCCTTGCTGATTATACCATTGTTTTGCCATACACAATGGCACTTCAAATAGTAGGCACCAATGGTTCAGTTGTGTCTGTCGAAGGACGCACAGGCACAAAGCAGTGGATCTTCAGTGGACAATGCCAGTCACAAGGGATGCCCAACACAAAAACTTGCTAGACAGTAGTGTAATAAGGTGTGACACTCCGAGTTAAGCAAATATTTGGCTTTCACTCGGCTCTAGCTTGAACTACGGGCAAGAGACAACCAAAAGGAAACAATTCGGAGTGGCGGCCAGCACCCCGTTCATAGGGGTACTGCTTGAAGCCACAGCCTTGGACCACTTTGTGCCAGTTACTGGGTAAGGCTACAGGGTTACCCGCTAGCTTGCATGATTTCACCGTGAGGGCAGGACACCGGGGTTGTGGGACCACGCATGTGGCTAGCGGGACAACTACTCCTGTCTTGTATGTTCGTAAACCCAGTGACCTCTTCAGTGGCAAGCAGAGCACAAAACGCCTGTGGCCATAGGATACATCACAACTGTAGCGAAAAGGAAGCAAACTGTGCGAGGTATCAACTTTCAGTACACTGGGGTCCATGCACATGATGCCATGCTCCACTTGGTAGTGGGCTGGGATGGCTGTACATGGTCAAACAACAGAATCAGACTACATTCCCTTTGGAACTCCGAGATCTACGTGTGGTGTTGAGTGCCCCCGTGTCTTTGTTCCCAATCATTTCTTGCATATGATGTAGTGCTCGAAGGGGTCCATGTACGACGCATGGACCCCTTCACAGGGTATGTTGGGACATCTGCTCAAGGTCTATTTCAAACATGGCAATGGGTATTTGCCATTTGTTGCTTCCTATAGTAGAAGTAGCTGTAGAGGAATCATTTGATGATATGGGCCTGATCAACAACCCCAAAGGTAAAAAATGAGTTGCCATATTTTTGGACAAGCACGGAGAAAGCCTAAGTAACGTGACGAAAAAGGACGACCGACGGATTGTCCCGCTTGAGCGAAGGTTTCATGTGGGTAGCGGTTTCCGTTTGACACACAAAATCATACTTAGCACCTTCCCTGGGTGCTCATGCCACAATCTTCTTGATGTGCGACGCAATCCCACCATCCAATGCAGGCACCACACAACTCTCATGGATTATCATCGAAAACACAAAATGTGTACTCCCCGGGAGAGTAACTAGTCTTTGTGGCGAACAACCATGTATTTATGCCTTCTTTCCATCTCAGGGACATGTCGCTATATGCGCTCATCGTTGCCTTGCTATTGTACCGTCAGTTGATACCTACGGCTATGGTAGCAATAAGATAATAATGGTGTAGTTCTTCAAGTTTTCCCCACTACTCTGCATCGAGAGCTGACTAGGTTTGTTGATGTGAGTACTGGTGCACGGGTTGGTGAATTCAATCGTGATGCGAGACAACACAGACAGATGAGAGACAACAGTACATGCAAGAGCACAAAACCAACAAATCCCCCAGGCCGTGACCTTGCTTCAAAGCTAGCAGTGCATGGTGTACGCAGCATTCGCACATGGCAAAGGCCTTCATGAATAACCCCGTGAATAGCCCTAGGTATGCAATGCTATGTACGGGCAGAAGGGAAAAAGTAGTTGATGGCGATAATAAATTGAACTGAATCCGCCACCATCTCTCCTGTCCTTCACAGCGCTTCTTGTTGCATTGATTGCGAACGCGAAAGCCATATCGCAGGAAATTGTCATGAAAGGCTATGGGACTGACGCTACCTATGCCTCGGAGAAGCTCGTAGCGACCATTTCCCGCGACGAGAAGCAAACGATAAAAAAAGTTAATCGACCAAAGAAGGCTCTACCTTTGCCCCAGTAGCATCTCATTCCTTTGGTAGCAGCAATCCAGCAACAAACGAACTCTTCAGTGGAATTCCATAAATGCCGCAAACGTGCGAAGGCTTGGAGTGCCAAAGTGCACAAAAGTAGCATGTGTGATATAGCACTTTTTTCGTAGTGCGTGCTTATTTTTGTTGCTACGCTTATAGACCGTACCCATCAAACCATGTTCCAGTCGGGCCCACACCCGAGGTGCTGGGAATTGTGGTTGCTTTTTTGGGTGTTGGACACGGGACCTGGTGTATGTGGTGCTGTGTGTGTGCATTTGTGCTTGTGATGTTGCTGCCTGACTAAATTCAGCTCCTGGGCTCGTGGGCTCCGCTTTCTCCTCCTTTATCTGTCCATCTTGTGCACCTCTCGGTGCACATGGTCCTTCATCACTAACACAATTATTATATTGCAAGGCCACATGGTGGAAAGCTACTAAATCACAATGACTCCTGAAAGGAATCCCATGAATCACTCCGTCAGCCAAACAGGTTTCTCAACTATCAAGCCCACGTTCAGCGTGAGAACTCCTCCAAGCCACTAGTTTGGGACAGAAATTGTTAGAGGCCTACTTTGGTGCTTTCTGCTTTTACTTGCGCGCTTGAATTTTTACTCGCAACCTTGATCTACCTGCCCCCCCCCCTCGATCTCAGACTCAAAAGCTTTAAAATAACTGCCATGCGCACCCGCGCCATTCGGATGCACGGCACACGCGGCAATTGGGTGTGCATTGGATGGATGCACATCACTTGACTTGAATGCACATCCACTTGAATGATTGATTGCCTACTGTTTCGTGATGGTTTGAGCCACATAGCTTGCCGCATAGCTTCGCATTCCTCGTGCATGCTTTTCTGGGACGTCGGCATGTTGTTGAAGAACACCTATGAAACACCTTCTCCTCCTGCGTGAAACGTTTCAATTTGGAAATCTCGAAAATACTGAATCCTGAATGGACCCCCGTAACAGACAACACCTGTGCAATGAAGCCGTAACTGAAACTGCCCGTTCAAGGTTTTTGTCCCAAGAGATGAGCATAATTGATCAGTATCAAACGTATCGCCGCGTGAATGTTGAAGGAAGTGTGGGCAGGCTCTACTATGTTTCACTATTGCTGATGCTTGTGGTAATCATCTTCTACATGATGATCCACGAGAAGTCTCACTTGTTCTTCGAAAACAACATCCAAGGATCAGTTTGGGCACGCCTGCAAGATCCTAAACAAGCGAAGCTTGACTGCACCTCAGATATTGCCAACAAAACTTGCGAAAAATGGGATTGGCTTGAAGCCGTGGAGTCAGGTGTGTTAATGTATCACTGTGAGCCGAAAAGAGAAGTTATCATGAAACATCATGCCATCTTCTTTTCCAGGACCTTGGGGTATCTTTATTGCCACATATGTTCAAGAGAAACTGCAACGCCGAGCTTGCTCTCGGTTGGATGTGGAGTGTAATGGTCCTACTTGGGTCGACGTTAACGCAACGGAATTCTATCTCGCCTCGCCAGAGCAATTTGAGGTTGTGCTGGAACACCGGTTCAACAACTTTCTCCAAGGTTATCAATTCACCGTGGATAACGCCCAAGTCGAGGTATTCGCAAACGTTTCGTCGTCGCAGTCTGTTGCCTTCAACGTCACTTCAAAGCAATACGAAATTCTACAAATAGGTCGCACCGTTTATTTTTCTACGTCTTTATCTTGTTTGCATCTTGCCTCCAAAAAATGCAAAGCCTACTCCGCCGTTCACAGGGCTTGTTATTATCTCGAGATGCAGCGCGCTTCGACGGTTCCATTTCGAAAGTAAATTTTGATCCTTCACAAGCCATTAGGACATTTCCGCATTCCCGCGATCTACTACCAATCCATGAGATTTTGCACGCAGCGGATGTCAATTTGACGACTCCTGTTTGTCTTACTTGTGGAGATCCGTCGATTCAAGGTGTTGATCGTTCATTGCGCAGGTATTGTTTCGTTTGTATCCGTCCCCTCAAATTTGCCGCCTTTTCAAGCAAACAATATCGTCACGGGCGTAGAGCTCTATGCTCGAGTGGGCGAAACAAAACCAATGCAGGAGTCTCGCTGAATTCATGGCGGCATTCACTGTTGGTTTACAACCAATCGTAGAAGGTGCAACGAGGGGAATGTGGGTTTGAAAAGAATGGTGTTGAGCGGTGCATGCCGACACAAAATCGCACTGCTTGTACGAATTTGCTGTAGGTGGGGCGCCCATTTGGATATGCAAATTGTGTATTCCAACATGTGGGCCAATTTATGCTCTTGGTTTTCGCCCGGTCCCGTAAAGTATACCTACCAACTACAGCATGTTCCTGTTTTAGAAGGTGTGTCCGTTTTCTTTGGGTTCGTCGACCATCGGTGGCGAAACCTTTGAGCACTCAACACGCGCATGGCCATTCGTGGTGATGGATGGATTTTCGAACGTGCTTCCGCGCTTCTCAACGTGACCTCCAGAGAACGCGTGGTGTTATCCTCTCAGGTGTCCGCACTATTCGCACAAGACAAGCGTCGCCTTATCTACCATACCTTGGGCCTCCCGAGGTGGAGACCCGCGTTGTGAGGCGGACGTATGGGATTCGGATTCACTACGAGCAAAGTGGACTCTTGGGGATTGTCACTCGGACGTCGGTGCTAGGATTTCTAATTGGAAGTATCACGTTGCTGTCTATTCCATGGACGATTAGCGAGTTGTTCGTATCACTGTCTGTCTTTTCAAGCCCAGAGTTGTACAAAGAAGTGGTTATCGACGCACCTTCGGCTTCGGTGACGAAGAAGAACCAATAAATGCAAGCCACGACGTTGGATCCTTGAGTACAACCTTTCCTACACTTCCTATCATTGCACGTGAATACAAGCGCGAGACGTTTTTTAAGGCATTCAAGCGGATATTTTCCAGTAAAATGGTTCGACAATATGCGCGCATGGGCTGCATGTGCGGGGACAGTGCGTATTGAATGGTGTGGCCGGAGCATTAGACGGTGTTATTGGGCTCCACGACATCGAGCAAGGGGTTGTGGCGTGGCGGGACGGTGGCGTATTACATTTTCGGGAGTTCATTTTCCTTGTGTACTTTGTTTGCGTCATTCATGGAACGGCGTTTGCAACTGACAACAAAATCCACATAGGGCGGTGCACGATGTTGTTTGGTTCATGGTACTATGACAACTGCGAAATGAGTTGATCGCGCTTCCCTCAATATGCCATAATTGGCAAACATCGATGGATTGTTCCCTCGAAACAATCCGTGGTATGTTCACCAAGCTAGGATCCTTGAACAGCTCACGTTCCCCGGTTGCACCACCAAAAACCAGAACCACACAAAAGGGCGCGTATTCTATGCACCATCCGGGCTGCACTCCGCTCTAGTGCGCAATTTTAAAAGCGATCATCCGAGGAACAGCCGGTCATTCAGGGGGGGTCGGGGGGTGACAGTCAGGCATATATCGGTCGCAGTCAAACGCGTGCCGGTGGGACAAAGGAAATTTCATGGAACAGCAACCAGCAGCCGCTGCCTAACAAAATGTTGACCAATGCTGAGTCGGGAAATATTCAATGCTTACCATGCTTCCTATGCTTTCCTGTGCAATTGCATTTTGATGTTCCCCGTTTTCAGGCATTTGGGTATGTTACCCCGTTGTTGTAAATGATATGGGTTTCTGCGGCGATCACCATGCAGGCAAAATGTGGATGAACCTCCCCTCCGGGCATTGTATTTTAGTGGTCACCAAAAAAAAACGAAAAAAAAGAGGCGAGGGGACGCTTGCAACGCGCGTCATGGTCACTACGCTTTGGGGCATCACAGCAAGAAGGGATGGGTGCCATGGCAGCGTAAGGTCGTGACCTGGCACATCGTGCTTACCATGCACACCGACGCAGGACGTGGGCAGCCTGAGCGCAATCCCTCTCGTTACACCGACCCCTGGGGGGGTACCACCTGAGGGTGTTTGCCTCTTTGCCTCTGTTGCAGCCGCCACCTCATGGCGAGAACAAGGTTGTGAGGCGAGAGGGCCCAGCTTGGCCATAAGAAAAAAAACCGGACTTAGTCGGCGTTCCACAGAATGGCGGCAAAAGTGCGTCTTAATATTGTCTATTTCCGCATGCAAAGAGCTCTCCAAAACAAACGAAGTCAGACATGGGATCGACAGGAAATTTTCTCATTTGGATAAGCGCGACTTGAGTGGTGGCAATCATTTCCACCACCACCACCACCAGCGCCACCGGTCTGGAACGCCGCAATTGGAGCTGAAATGCGGCCAGCCAATGTCCTTTTATGAGCAGCTGCCTTTTGAGATGGTGTGGATGATCCAGAAGGGTTTGCACGGGCTTTGCGATGCTGTATGTGTAAACCAGTGGCATGCTTAAAAGCTTTGTTCCATGCGCCGAAATGATGGGGTGTCGGGGTCAGGGTGCATCAAGGCCGTGGTTCCTCATTGTGGCATGACTTGCAGAGTGCTCTTTTGCCGTTGTCTGGGGGCGGTTGATGACAAGAATCACGGAATCGAGACGGTTCCCTCCCTGTTGACGGTTGGGACCAGGTTTTGGGGTTGCGACGAAAATGTACCGTACCAACTTTTACAATGTACGAATCGTTTGGTCTGATACTGCGCAGGATGCGGGTTCCCATCTGTGCTATCAGCTGATGTTGACCTGGAAGCCCTCACTTTGTACTCGAGCCATGATTTGTTGCTCTCGCCAACTCTCCCCTGTGCACTTGCTGCTGCATAGATCGTGTCTTGTTGTACGGATTCGGTGTGGTTCAAAATGCTGGTGGAGTGGCCAGACCAGATCTTTTTCCTGAAATTTTTCGTGCGCACACAAAAAAGTGTTTTTGCACTGCAAAGAATTTCTTCATGTGAAGAAAAAAAGTCAATATCTGAGTCACAACAGAAATAAAACAGCCGAGTCAAGGTGGGTGCAGGAATTTTCTCTGTGCATTTTCATGTACGCGGACCAAAGGAGGGTGGTGGGGGGCTCCTCAAATGTCAATATCATGCGATGCAAAAGCAGCACAAAGGGGAAGAGCAATAACTCTCCATAACTCTCCATAAAACCACAATCCTCACTTTTTCAACGCCTACACCATGCTCAACACATACAGCACCAGGGATGCTATCTTTCAAGCCAAGGCGGGGAGGGGTTACAGACAAAATCCCAGCCCGGCCATGGCAGGTTGATAAAGGATTATGCCGGGTTGTTGAGCTGTGTAGTTCTGCTGCTGTTCTTTGTGTTGTCCCAGTGATACAGCATGGACACCCACGTTGGGGATGCTATTGAAACGTGGTGATTGTGTAGTGTGCACTGAGCTGAGAGGGGACACAACCAAGGTGGCTTGCATAGCTTGCTTTCCGGTTGCACTGACAGCCTGCAAGCTTGGCAACCAAACGACGTGACAATTCAGAGGCTGCACATTTGCAGAACCTTCCATACTTCCTTGAAGTGACGCGAGCGACTGGGCCCTCCACTCAGATGACTGTGCTGTGGAGTTTGCACTTTTTGCACTGGCAGGCCTAGATTAATGCGGAGGCTTTCAATGTAAGTCAACAACAGTGTCAGCCAATTAGATTGCATACTAGGAAGCAAGGTGCTCCCCCACCTGATATGAAGGCCATACTTAAGCAGTGGATCAACAGTTGCATTGCCTGCAAAGTGATTGTGGCGTTTCAGTTGTGCAGCTTGCTTTTGGCAAGCATGAAGGTGATGGTAGCAGGTGATTGAATAACAATTGATGCAAATTTCCATTGTGCTTATGAGAAGGAATATCTGCCCACTCTTGGTGTGTGGCCCGGCTACATTTCCAGCTATCTGTGCAACAATGACCTGCAGGAACTATGGAGATTTGGCCAACCAGCAGGAACTGGTTTTTGTTTCTCAAATTTGGCATTTCTACAAACCAGATTTTTGGTGTCTATAATGCTATTGGATCTGCAAGATACAAATACAGGCAAACTGCTGAATAGCCCAGAAGCAGTTGTTCAATTACTCCCAGGTGCAAGATGGTCCAGTTGATGGGTGACACAATGGGTTTCTGTAGCTCAACATGCCTACACACCCGATGGTAGTTTCTGTGGACACCTGTTTTGTGCATCCATTTGCCATTGTGGTTGGCACGCTTATTTGTCTGTGCTGGTTGAAATGCAGGCAACAAAGATTGTCATGACATTTTCCCAAACCCCAGCAGGTGTTTGGGCACGCTGTAGACCGCATTTGGTTAAATGTGTGTCATGCATTTATCTGGGGAGGTTGTTTGCATCCAGTTCGAATATTAAGGGTGTCCGTTACCATCTGTTGAAGTAGGAAGGTGGGAAGGGAGGTGCAAAAAAAGGTTTGCAAGGGGAGGGGGGGGCTCGGAAATCGGATGGAAATTTTTCGAAAAATTCTTTTCCCGGTGATGCATACCTCAAAATGATCAGCGTGTCGTAGGGATCGATTTGTTGAGGTATGTACGTGGGAATAGCCCCGGCTAAAGACCCGAAAGCAATCCTACCATCTGTCAATATGTAGGATTTGGGACCATGTCGACGGACCTTGAGATACATTGGTGGGACGCGCCAGGGCGCGGTGCTGAGCCTGCGCGGCTGGCCCTCACGCTTGCGGGGGTGGCGTTCAAGGATGTGCGCTACGCTTTCTCTGACCGCGAGGCCGCTGCGGCCGCACGTGCCCAGTCCCCGTTTGGGCAGATGCCATTTTTGAAAGTCGATGGCCAGGTCATTGCGCAGTCAAACACGATTCTGCGGTACGTCGGGCGTTTGTGCAGCATGCTCCCGACGGAGCCCCTTGCGGCTGCGAAGATTGAGGTATGCGATGACACGTCCGTTCGTTTGAAATCTTTTACTACAGAAGATGCCAGAGGTCCGAAGTGTGTACGACCAAAAACAATGGACATATTTCAGTCGTACTCGTGTGTTTCGATGTACTGGGTGCAAGTCGTGGCACAGTCTCAGGGCTCAACCAGAGCAGTGCTGCAAGGTTCCACTACTCTCGTCCGTCCTCTCTGCCATTTCCAGTGCTGTCTCACAGGTAGGTAGGCCCAATCAATTGGAACATGTGCCACCATGACCTTGGTCCAGCATGTCCTTCCTTCATTTCCTGCTCCTCTAGAGTTAGTCATGCCAGTCTGTTTTCCGGGACAACGCGATTTGGCACAGGGGAAACATCTGCATTGTGGCACATGCCGCTCTCAATCCCATGTACCCAACGCGGCAACTGACACCATCACGGTGGGTCCACCCACCCCACCACACTGACCACTGACCCCCCAAAAATTTTGAGAGAGCCCAACCAAAAAATTGGCGCTGTTGGCATATTAGGCACCATGACAGCACCGTGACGTAGAATGCCCTTGGTGCCTAAGGCACTGTGACCCATGCAATTTTTAATGACATACATCATTTCACTAATTTCAGTGGAGCTTCCCACAGAGGAAAGCGATAACGAGGCGGCGGTGCCTAAGAAGGCCATTTATTTGTAGTCCCCCCTGTTGGCCACCAAATTGGTATGACCATGCATTTGCAGGAGGGAGAAAGGAGGATAGAGCCAAGAAACCATGAGGCCCATGGGGGGATGCCATAAAGGCTGCATGATTATGCTGGTAGAGTGGGGCAGGGGGGTCTCAGGTGCAGTCTTACACTGACACCGACATCTCTAAAACATTTTGATCCTAGGGAGGGGGTTGTGGGACCAAAAACTGACCAATGGCCTGCACCACCATGTGGGCAAAGCAGTATTGACCCTTCCCCACCCCCCAAGGACACCCGACTCCGGCTTTTGGAACACTGTTCATGCATTTTGGGCCTCTCCCAGCCTTTTGAAAAATACTCATATGTCGGGGTGCATTTCTCTTAGGCTACAACCATGTAAGGGTGTCACAGCATCACACGCCACTACCACTGCAATGGCCCGCTTGAATGGTGGAAAGGAGACAGGGTCATATCGTTGCCCGCGACAAATTGGGGGATATAAATGGGCATCGAAAAGAAACCATGCCCACTTTTTTTCTGGTGGGTTGGCACTTGCATGGTTTGGGAGGGGGTGTAAGACCAAAGTTAGCTCCTTGGAGGAGTATTAGCGCGCCGGGCGCGCACCAGCCCTTGGGATACTTTCTGGGGAAGGGCCCAAGACCAAGAGTGGCTAAGTAGCACATTTCTAGGGATGGGCCAAAAGAGCGGAAGGGAGGGAAGGCTTGGAGTTGTAGCCATAGACCACATGGTGCTAGGCAAAAGCATTTCACCCCGCCAAGGGGAGAGAACAACAAAAAGGTAGAGAAGCTCGAATCAGCCAATCGGAGGTATCAGAGCTTGGTTGTGAAGGATGAGCAGTTGAAGGGACCTTTTCGATGGTTTCTAACACCTATTGGTGGAGGTATGTGTTTTGCCCTCGGCTTGACACTCAATTGTTTACTCAGTAGTGTGACCACTGGTGGTCCAACATGTAGGCACTTTCAAAAAGCAACATTCAGACACACTGATCCTTCAGCTGCTACTATTGTTGCTGGCGTTGTTACTACTGCTTGAGCTGCTATTGCCACCATTTGATGCCCTCCAAGCAATAGTAGGGGTGCCGTCCATGGAGGAGATATTTGTACGGGGTACTAGAAGGGGACACCGGTGCAAGGGTTGGACACGGAGCCCCTTGCTGCAGTGGTCATATAGAGGTGTGGTTGTTGCGCGTGGATATTGCGCCAACCTGATTGCGACACTGCGCGGCATTTCGCTTGCCTTCAACTCCATAGTCTTCCCTTTATGTGTGGCATCAAGCACGTAAAAGAAAGCAATAGTTGCACGGTCGCTTTTGTAATCACAAAGGGCGACCACCATGTCATGTGGCTCCACATGTACAGAACTCAACAAAGGGGGTTACATACATGTACCTGCCCGAGCAAAGGGTCGCCCAGTCGCCACTATATTGATCATCTGTCCAACTCCATGCATCCAACTCATCTCAAACAATATGAAAATAAATGCAGCCACATTACCACCATCATGTGAGAGGCCTCATGCATGGAGGAGCTGTCTGCACCCGCTGGAGGGGGGGTTGTTGAGAATTTCCCTTGTCTAGAGGCTCTTGTCAAGGAACAGCGGAGTTCAGTGAGTGCCCTCACTGTCGCGTATCGTGCTGCCTAACTGAGTGTGGTGGTCGGTGTCCTCCCACAGGCCACCAATCCAAAATGAGTTGCCACGTTTTGTGATCTGTTGTGCAAGGACAGCCTGGTTATGCATTTTGCGGCTCATGCTGCTTTGAATTGGTCGCTTCCCTGCACCGCCCCTTCGTGCTTGGCAGGCGATCCTGGATTTCATTGCGATGGACGTCGAACCTGCAGCGCTCTGCAGTCATCTTCAGGCTGATGAAAAGGTGGCAGCGCGCAAAGCAGCCGTGGCTCCGGGAAGTCAGTTTCACGCCCGTCTTGCGAAGTTGGACGCGGTGCTTGCGGGACACGCAAAGCCCGAGGGAGACCTGGACATGGTGCATGTCAAGGTGTTCTGTGAGGCCCGGGCCATGGTGTCAGGATTCTATGATGGGTTTCCCACGGACGACACCCTGTTTGCGCCCTATGCTAACATTCAGGCCGTGTGCGCACGTGTTGCAGACAGTGAGAAGGTGAAGGCGTATTACCAGGGCCGTGGGGGGCTGTACAATGCGTTCAGTCGCTGAGCAGCAGACGTCACGGCGAAGGCATGACGAATGGTGGGGTTTGTATGGAAAATGTATTGCAACACGTTCATGTTCTTGGCGCGCTGGCAAAGTGGCATCCACACCAAATGGGTAATGCAAACCCAAACATTACGCACGTGCAAGAAAGCGGCGGCGAACGTTGATGAGATGTGCGGATCGCATGAGACGAAGTAGAAAAGGACAAAGTCTGACCTTGTCCTGCGTGTGCCTATCATCGTGCCTGCAGCTACGCAACGCAACCTGCCGAATGTTTTGAAAGTGGTAGCTGCTTGTTCAATACCCAATGGAAGTTGGGAGATATCAGTGAGCATGTGTTGCATGCGTTGAACTTTGGAAACATGGAGCAGGGGAGCCGTTTGAGGTATCTACACCGTGGTGCCCTGACAGCCCGCTAGTGTCTGGACTCGTCTCCAGAGGTATCTACACCGTGGTGCCCTGACAGCCCGCTAGTGTCTGGACTCGTCTCCAGAGTACCACAATGTGTATTTCATTTCCGCGACGTGGCGTTTTAGGATAGGATGTGCAGGCCTGTGAAAGCGGTGACTGGCGATTGGAAAAGTGGTTGAGGACAAAATCAAGCGGCCCTAAAATCGTTGGAGAGCGATTGGGAACGGATGGAAGCGGTTGACCCTCCTTTTCTGAGGAAGTGGGGGCTGTGCTGTGAAGGTTGGTGCATTTCAACTTTTTTTGACACACACGCGCCCGCGTAGTTGCGTACGCTTGGTGTGTGCATAGCACACATGCAAGGGCGCCCATGCGTTGTGCATAGATCAGGACGTGCGAAGGTCGTGGCCAGCAATACCATACGCATTTTGAGGCCAGCGCGGCTCGGAAATAATGTGCCTTAGTGATTTGGATCAAAAGGTCAGGCAATTTCTGCCCCAGTCGCTCCGGGTTGCGTCCTCCACTGGCGCTGGCCGCCTGTGAGCCTGCCGCGTAGGCGGCAGGTCATGGGCGTGATAGGCGTTTTATGGAGTCTCTCTCCCGTACGTGTGTGCGCATAGCCAACTAATCGCCTACGCGTAGGTGTCCACACATGTGTCATGGATAGTGAAGCACCTACTGCAGCCTGGCGCACACACACAACAGTACTCATGTGTTGCGCATGCTTACCGACGGACACACCCGTAGATACCGAGTGGGCATATGGCATGGGAGGGGGGGGGGGGCACATCGGTGGTGGCGAGCACCCTCCGACACGCATGGCCCTGGATGGGCTGTATGTGTGGCCCGCGGGCGCCCGCAGGGGAGTGGACGCGTATCAAATACTGCGTCGGATCCACTTGCAGCACCCCGAGTGATTTGTGAACTATGGCCCCATATTTTCAGTAGTCCTGAAGAATCGAATCAAATTGCAAGATCTTGTCTGAGCGCCACAGCCCGGGGGGGCGGCCGGGCCCGGTCCTTGTATGCGCCCCCCCCCCCCCCGGGTTTTGAGAGATAGTGGGCTGGGGGCATGGCACCAACGGCGCCCCCTTTTTTTCGCATGGCGCCAACGGCGCCCCCCTTTTTTAGTGTATGCTTCCTTTTCATCAGACCATTAGTGCTTTTGAGCGCCAGATATCGCAAGACGAGGCGCTATACAAATATCGTTTGTTGCTAGCTGAAGATCTTGCATTCGGAGCAAAACCCGAGTGTAGCGCCAAATTCTTTCTGGGGTGAACGCACTGTGTTCATTCTTTCTTTCTTGTTTCTCTCTCCAACGCTTTGTTGCGTGGCCCCTCAAGTTGGGGTTAGGGACTCACAATCCACGCTTTTTTGCGTGGCCCCTCGAGTTGGGGTTAGGGACTCACAATCCACGCTTTTTTGCGTGGCCCCTCGAGTTGGGGTTAGGGACTCACAATCCACGCTTTTTTGCGTGGCCCCTCGAGTTGGGGTTTGGGACTCACAATCCACGCTTTGTTGCGTGGCCCCTCGAGTTGGGGTTAGGGACTCACAATCCACGCTTTTTTGCGTGGCCCCTCGAGTTGGGGATGCGACGTTTTTCCGCATTTTTCTTAGGCAAGTGCTCCATGGGGCGGTTCCCTTTGCAAAATGTTTCAAAGGCCAGCATGGTGCCCAAACCCAAACCTGTGTGTGCCGAAACCTAAACCACAACACATGCAGTCGCCGCAGAGCGATGGGAGTAGGCACCCAGGAAAGCATTTGCCGCAGAGCGACGGTAGTAGGCACCATGTTGGTCCGCGCAACGCTGAATAGGGTATTGATAGTACGTTGCGTTTCGTCGTTGGTGTGTCCCCTTTGAAGGATGTACCATTTGTTTGGTCCTTGCTTTGCTCCCTTTGTACAGCCCAGCGACACACCATGGCGACAATCGATCTTGAGAAGTCGCTGAAGCGAGGGACTTGCGTGGTGTGCAACAAGAAGGGCTGCCACAAGGCATGTGTTACATGCCTCGTAGCCTACCACAACCACTGTGGACACGCTTGCCCCTCTGCAGCCCCCTCTTCGCAACAACCACCAGCAGCTTCTCCAGGCCCGCCAGCAGCCCCTATTCAACCTCCGAGGAATGAAGAAGCCCCTGTCCCACCTGCAGACAATGATCCACCTCTTGCCCCAGAATTTGTTCCCCATGCTGCCTGTGGTGGAAAATGTGGCCACCAGTTCATTCGTTTGCAGGTAAATGAGGATAACAAATGGTATGCACCAACTATTCAGTTGGATGCCCTTTCCGAATGGTGTGCTCAATCCGCACCTCAAAAGGTGCCTCCCTTGAAGTGTGAGCCTTATGAAGGCTTGTTTGTTACAGATCGTGGTGACAAAGGATTGACCACGGACCTTTCCCGCTCCCTGCAATGCAAGATTTGCGAGGCAACAGTGCCACGCATGTGCATGCGTACACATGCGGGTCAACACCTTCTGCGAAAGGAGTGTGTCAAGGGTCAAGAAGACATTTCTTTGGCCACCGCTTGTGGGTTTTGTGGCGATCGTGTCACTTGCTCCACCCAGGTCGTGATGCGTAACAAGCGGACACATGCCTTGGTCACCCTCATGATCTCTGACTGTCCCAGTCAACCAGCTAAGCTGCGCTGGAACACGCTTGCAAAAAGATCTGCAAGCAGCCCGTGCACGAATCATTCTGTGCGGTGTCCCCTATGCACAAAGACAGTTTGGTCGTACTGCATGGCACAACACTATGCAAATGTGCATGACATTGCACGGCACCCTGATTTGATGCACATTGCAAAGGCAGAGCAAGAGGCGGTGCTGAATTGGGTGCCTCATAAGGCAAAGAAAAAAAATAAAGGCAGTTCTCCTGCAGAGGCTGATGACGCCCAGTCTGATGCAGCGGCCTCATCTGCACCTGGCGACGTTGCTTCATCGTCGTCAAGCTTGCCTCCCTTGCCTTTGCCCCAGTCAAAGCCTCCTGCCCGCCCGCTCCCAAGTGAGTCCGAGGGAACGACCTCTGGGGCTGAGCGATCTCGTCCACTTAAAAGCGTCGGGAAGCGACACAAGAAGAGGCGGGACGAAGCCCAACGTGAGCTTTAGTCGAAGCGCGCCCACCGAGACTCCTCCTCCTCCTCCTCCTCAGAGGGGGAGCTTTTCAAGGACCTCTAAGCGGAAGTCCATCCACTTTTTCTTTTAATCCCCAACACTAACCAAGCCTCAGGAATTTTTTTTCTCACAAAGTAACCGGGGGGCGGGGGGGAACAAGGGCGGAGGGGGAAGGGGGGAGGAGGGAGGGGGGAGGGGGGCAACACGGCGACCCTTAAGACTTTCTTCTCGGCAATGACGAGAAAGCGCTATTATCGCATTCGTACCTCCGTACCCCCAAACCCCCAGACACCCCCCCCCCCAAAGGAGGTATGCATGTGGTAGTAGTGGGTCGTGCGCAAGCCCCCCCACCTTGGGAAACCCCCCCCACGGCCGAAATCCCCCACCTCCCCCCCCAAGCCGATCCCCCCCAGACTCCCCCCCCCCCCCCGCCCGGGAGTTTTGACAGATAGCGGGGGGGTGGTCGCATCAGGACTGTTGGTAGTCGCCCCCCCCCCCCCCCCGTGCGCCACAGTCGAATCCCGCTTCGACGCCAGTTCCGCATGGTGGCAGTGTGCACGCATATGTACCATCCCCCGTCCTTGCATCTGTGTCTTACATGTTGCGTGAAGAAAAATATACCCATTGCCACACATGGTCAGAGGCTTGATCTTTGGCAGGGAGATGCTGGAGCTTGGTGTGCTGGTCAATTGGTTAATGGATATAGGCACAAGGGTCCAAGCCGCTTCGTGTTGGTGAATCTGTTTGGTGGGTTGTTCAGCGCTGTTGATGCATGCAGTTTAGGGGCCAGGGACAATGCGCTTGTGCTTTGTTCACAAATGGAATTGCAGGCAGAACGGAATTGCGGGTAGAGCTGTACCCACAGCAGACCCCCAATCATTTGGATTGAAGTGACGGTGGTTGACTGACGTTTTCTCGCGCTTTCAGTGTCACGACATTCAAAAGCAGTTACCATGAGAGGAAAATTTTAGACAGCATTTAAGGCCAAAAGTTTCCCTTCCAAAACATAAAAATTTCGGACACAAGGCAGCCACAAAAAGGGTCCTTGGGGATTGTTTAAAGAATCCTTCTGCTTTGACGCATTTGTTGAAGTTCTACCAAGTGGTTGCAACACTAAGACTGGGTGGTGTGCCCAAATCAGCCCATTGGAAGGTTTCTTTTGCGAACCCGGATTGTTAAGGATGAGAATACATGATCGGCACAATCTCCAAACAAACCGAGAGCACAAAATAGTTTTCCTTGTACTAGCCGCAAGGTGTGGTGATGCGCTTCTGACATCATCTAACACGGCTGGATCGGAGTGCTCCACAACATTATCAGCAGTGGTCCAAACAGCTTGGTTCACGATCCGAACGACCATGGGGTGGGTAGTGGATTTTTCTCCAACTCGCATGAAGTGCAGAAGAACACACCCTCGGCACATACCGAATCAAACCCTGTTCAATATCACCCACAATTTCTCCAAGAAGTACCTCCCCCCGTTGTCCTGCCCCACCCCTTGTCCTTCCCCGGGAGGGGGGGGGGGGTGCGTCAGTTGGTCAACACAAAATTTTTTGTTACGGCTCACTGGGTGACTGTGTTGTGGGGCACTGCCACTTGTATCCCTTGTACTCTTGGCAGGACATTTTGCTCACTTTCACTGAAATAGACCTTGACAGCACAGCCATGTTTCCCCCTGGGACGAATGTAATGTTCATCCGCTCCACGGGGGAACCTGTTTTGGCGCAACAAGTTGTATTCCTGAAGGGAAATGGGTTCCCAAATATCTGCTTGCGCCTGCCAAGCCTCCTACTAAAAGGGCAACACCACCACCCAAGAGTGCTGCCCAAAGCATTCCAGTGGAAAGTGGAGAGCATGTGCAAGAGTTCAAGGTCAAGTGGAGCAGGACCAAGAAATTTTACACCGAGCCGGTCAAGGAGTAGGTCTTTGTACATTGGCAGCCCTTTGAACGCATCTTATGTTGTATTTTTTTGTTTTATGCTGCAATTTCTGAGCCTGGAAATGTCCGTGTACGGTGGTAGTGCGGTTCCCCCAGGGGGGGGGGGGGGGGTCACTTGGCAACTGTCCCCCAGGGGGTGGTAGGGGACCGTCTTCCCTGGGGTGGGACAGGACAGGGGGGGGGGGGACAACATCCTTGCAAACAATTTTTGTACCTTAGCCTTGTTCACTACTTTGGGCAGAAATTAGCTTGAGCTAATTCACACTGCTTTGCTAAAAAGCGGGGGGCTGCATTATGCGTTGTGTACAAATTGTACTCGCTCTAACACCTTTTGGACAAGACTAGGCAGGGGACGACAACAAATGTATGGCGCAATGTGGCATATGCATGCAAAGCGAATTTGTGCTCTTTTATTGCAAGCTATGCAGGGATATTCTCAGGGTCAGCTGGACAGGTTGCTTCAACATTTTTCAGGCCCTGTTGGTGTGTTTCATTATGTGGGGGGGGGGTTCAATTGGGATGTTTGCCAAAAAGGGTGGCACGCGCCTGCGACAATTCTTTCTAGGTTCTTGACCTACTCTGCCCCTTTCGCAAGAATGGGCTTGTCCACTGACAGCATTTTCCTCCGACGATGCTTTTTGCCACGCCCCCCTCAGAAACCCATTGCCAGAATCAGGCTTGTAACGACCACCTGCTTGTCAATTTGTCAATAGGACTTTCTTTTTCCCTTGAATAATGCCCAACGACAGGAGGTTGGTCAAATGGTGCAACATTGCTGGATGATGCACACTGAGGGAGGGGTTGACATCTGGCGAATGGCATCTCTTGAGGCATAGCATGCCCTGGTGCAGCAGATGGGGCGTTCTGCCCCCTGCAAGAGCAGTCTGAGTAGAGATTCCACGATGTGAAGGTTAAAAGGAAGAGAGCACCAGCTTTCTGGGGATTTTTTTCCTGATGATCTTTTGGTTCTGATGGCTGATTGAAATGAATGTGCCATGACCTTGCAACGCTGTGCACTCACCACCCTGGCTGGAAGAAGTGATTCAGGAACCATCTGAAGTACTGTCAAATTGATGGGCTGGTCAAGGTATCTGGCCAACGAATCGTTGCAGTTCACCAAGGCATACTACTCTGGTCTTGAACACGCCTCTGAATGACATCAATCATAGGCTCATTAGAAGGCCTGGGGAACCTCTGTGTTACCATTTTGATGTTCGTATCATGAAAAATGTGACAGTTGCTTGATTTTGCAGGGCCCTGTTTGTAGGCATTCACCACCATTTTGGGCACACAACTTTGTTCAGGCAAAAGGAGATGGACAACAAACAGCTAGGAAGTGGTGTCACTACACTGGCATCTTCGAACCTCCAGGCAGCAAAATCAATTTGCACGCTTCTCCTATTTGTCCAAAGAGAACTTCATGATCTTCAAGTGGGTTTATTTTTTATGATTTTTGCCTCTTGTGATATCTTCCCTGTCTTTCTGATTTTGCCTCTCTGCAGTGACACTTTTGCATGTAACATTGCCCCTGGTCGTCTGTCAAATCCATTGCAACAGAATGGCTGCTTCCATGGTTCGTAGCCGCAGGGACCATCCGACCGGTTATGGTAGTGTTAGTGTTGGGGGGTTGAAGAAGCAGCTTGTCGAGGCCGGGGCCTCCAAAGAGGACACAGTCGTGGTGACTAAGCATGAGCTCGAGCAGCTGAAGGTATGATTGCACTCAACCCTTGGTGTGATTCTTTTGGGGATACTCCATCCTGTCTGTCGGTTGTTGAAAACCCTGGTGACCCCTTCCCTTTAAATCCTCACCTGCTCTGGCACAACCAAGAACCTCCATCTCTGTTTTATGCCCGGCAGGATCAGGGTATGCCCAATAGGCCAGGGCGGGGGGGGGCGGAGTGGGCACAGGGGCATGAGCACGGGGGTAGCCCCCCCCCCCCCCACCCAGGGTGTTGCTTTAATTTTCATTCCGGCATGGGGGGGGGCCTCCCCCCCTGGACCCCCTCCCCCCTCCGCTCTAATTCACCTGAGAATCAGGGTTCTGGGAACGTTATTTCGTTTGGGCCAATTTTTTCCTCCCGCGCCTTTGGCGCACCTATAGCAGGGTTCTTTGGTCACTCCACTGTATCCTTTCTTCCCTCTGTTGCAGACACCATGTCCCAACATCCCATAAGTGCGTTCTTCAGCACCCCAGTCCAACCATGTCCCTGCGCAAAACGCAACAACGTTGGGGACGCGATCCTCTATTTTTGCTTCCAAGATAGATGGACTGGGAAGAAAAGGCAAGAGGCATACAATGTGGCACAGAAAGCATGTTCCACACTGATCGTGATTCTGAACCAGACACAGATGGTGTCCTCTCTGATGTGTCCACCCCAAGTAGTGACTCGTCATCCAACTCAGATTCTTCTGGTTCCTCTTCCAGTTCAGAAGAGGATGACATTGGTGAGTGCAGCTCAGGTGAGTCCAACTCTGATTGATCTTTGGCAAACGATTTGATAACAATGAGCATTCCACTGTGTTTCCTGTTTGTGTTGCCTGGTGGTGTTTATGTGAGGGCACAATGTATGGACCCAAAAAGATGATTTGACTCTGTTCAGACATGATGACAAATGTATATGCTGAATGGGTCAATGTGGTGCATTTTTGCAATTCCTGGTAGATATGGTTCATTCCGGCAGGGGGGCGGGACTCCCCCCCCCTGGACCCCCTCCCCCCCTCCCCCCTCCACTTAAGCAACGCCCTGCCCCCCCCCCCCCCCCCGTGGCGCTGCCAATGGGCCCTAACAGCGCAAGTACACTGCATGTTGGCTTGCATTCCCCGGGTAGGTTGAGGAATCGCTGGTTTGCTTTGGTTTGAGACGGATTTGCACATCGAGCTGCCTTCTTCCAGCGTTCACGGTACTTCAATCTTGCAACGCTGGCCGTTTGCAGTTGTCAGCTGATGGAACCCACCCACCCCGGCCTCTTTTTTGATGCCAATATCGAGGATAATTTGTTTTCTCTTGATTCTGTTGCAATTCATGTCAACCAGGAGCTTGAGTGAGGGACCTCTGGATGAGTGCACAGACTGTGTGGGAGAGTCGACCGTGGTTTGTGGGAAGGTTTGACAGGAATCTGGAAGCAGGGGCAGACCATTGGTAATTTAGTCCATTTGGGAGCCACTAGGGGGCTAGGAGTGCAGGAGGAGGAAGAGGATGTGCCAGTCGCCAGAGTCTGTATTCCCGCCCCACGCCTGCCTGGGTTCTGCACCAGTATCAGAGCCGTTGAAGGCGCACGTACCGCGCTGCACTCAACTACTCAAGAATTGCACTTCATGCGGATGTTGGCCCTGCTCTGCTTGAAACTGCTCGGCGTTCAGCCCCCTGCACCCCGGCGTCTGACATGAGGGTCGGGATCATGCTGACGTTATGGCTGTCCCCACCCACCACAAGCCCCCGAAACTCCCGCCCTGCTCTTCTTTTGAAAGATGCGGATGGAGGGAACGGGGTTCATTTTGACTCGAAGGAGGACAGCCCTTAGAGACACCCGAAACGTTATACGTAAGCCTCCAAGCCCTGGCAATTGCTGGCGAAGGTTTGTTGGTTAATCGGAAACCGTCTCCCATCATGATCCACCAGCAGTCGTCAGTGACCGGCCAACCGCTGTCTCGTAGGGTCTGAAAAGTCCCTCGTCGATCATCCTGTCTATGCATCGTGAGTTGGGGGTCCTCATCGCTCGCTTTGCAGCCGCCGTCGGCATGCGAAGTATGCTGGTCAGACAGTGAGTCAACTTTCAGCCTGGAACCTGTGGCGAAATATCTGCTTGCTGCGCGCAAGCATGGCAAGCACCGTTGTTCTCCCTGGCATGGACCGGTAGAGGGTAGAGTGCGCCAACTACTGGGCGCCGCCGACGCGCAAACGGCACACTGCCACATCCAGCACAGCCCCAGCACACCAACCACTGGGCTCTGCGAAGGCGGAAACGACACCAGCAGGAGCACCGGCCGCAGCGGCCGACAGAAAGCAGCGACCCGACGCAACATGCGAAGGGAAGAACGGCTGACTGTCCAGGGCCCTGTAAAGAAACAACAACCAGACGGAATGTCACACAGGGGGCAGGCTCTTGGATATTTAATGAAGTCAACGCCTGGCCCCAGCGGCCTATGTGTCTTGCTAATGGCCCTCATGTGGCATGCCAGTACCAGCCTGCAGTTTCTCCTGCTGACTCTCCGTCGTATCCTGGTCCTGTTCTGCATGCAGGGTCTGATCGCCGCTGGTTACGCCGACCGGAATAATGCCACTACAAAAGCAGTGGAGAAGCAGAGGATGCAAGAGCTTGCAAAATCCAAGAAGGGCCAGATCCAAGCAATTGATGAGGAACGTTTTCAGAAGGGGTTGCTGCACTCCAACGAGGAGAAGGAGACGGATTTCCTTCGATTTGATGAACAGAGGCGCTCCAAACGGATGCAGGTGGGTGCGCTTGGATTCTGTTGAAGAGCGCTCATATCAATCTCCTTTGAGTGCATTGATTTCCCCACAATATCGGTGGAATTTCAAACCTCAACAAATTGGGAGATGCTTTTCGTTTCAAATCATGGTTTAATGAAGCATTTTCCGGTGGTGAGATGTTTTTTTGAGAGTGTCATTGCACTGTGAGTGCATCCTGAACACTCTGGCACCAATGGGCCCCAGAGGATTCTTCATCAAAGATCGGATCCACAAACAGAAACTACTGCTGGCCCACGGCCAAGAGCTCAGAAGAATTCCTCAAGGCCGTAGTCAAGCGAGTTGTTGTATATTTGGTCACACGTTCCGGAATACAGAGGTGCATAATATCTCCAGACCGCAACCTTCATAAGGGTGAGAAAATTTTGAAATGGACCACTTTGCCGGTGCATTGATATCGCATTGTGCAAAGAAATGCTGGGGGGCAAGGTTGGATTAGTAGCGGCAGCAAGCACCAGAACTGCAACCACAGAGGCCGTGACTCCTCCACCTCCACCTGACAGAGGGCAGGACATCGCAGAAACAGAAGGGAAGGAAGCGTAATGCATACAAATGTTGGCAGGATCCAATGCCCGCAAATTTCCCACAGTTTGAGCTGAAAGGTGCTGGTTTCCACTTCTTGACGAGAGTGGCCAAAAGCCCCCAAAAAAGGGGTCTCTCAAGAGGCCCTGTTGTTCAACAATTACAGGTCAGCAGCAAAGCCGGACACCAGCAAAGCAGCAGAGTTTTTTTCTGCATTCAGTGACGTGTTGCAAATTGAAAAATGATTGAGTTGGTCATGACGATTCCAAAAATGCAGGTTTCGTAAGTCGGGAAGAGTTTCTGTGCATAAAAACCCTCCCGCCTCCCCGAGTGGCCTTTGAAGCCGAGCCCTTCCACTTCGCTGTGGTTATTGCTGTTGATGTGTTCCTCATATCTGTGTGGTCAGCCTGAAATGACCGCAAATTTGTGCCATTGTGCAGGATGAAGATCGAGACGAGGTGAAGGGTTTGAACTCTTTGTCACTGTATTCGAAGTGTGCAACGGTCCATGATTTTCAAATCGAAGAAAAGAAGCAAATTGCTGCGCAACGCGTCGCGCAGGAGAAACGGTGTGCTCTGTGTATTGCTGTTCGAACGGGAAAATCTCTGTTGAAAGGTGGGGGCATGGGGGCTTTTGAGCTGCATAAGAGTGACAGGGGGGGCAGTGTTCCCCAATCAAAGTGTGTTCACAGCTCGTTTGGGTTGAAGTAAAGGTTTGTCTGCAGTGCATAAGCAGACTACCAATGACCCGATCAATCCATCAATCAAGGAGTGTCTATGGTGGGATGGTTGCAGGGGACGCTCTGTTGGCCCTGACCTTGGACACTGTAGGTAGTGGGACCATGCCAGGAAACTCACACTGATACTTCGCTGCCCAGCCCTTTGGTTCAGTGAGTTTTAGGTTGTGTCCCCAAGGGGACTGTATCTCTTACCATGCTGCAGGCTCGATACGATGATGGAAATGGAGCGACTCAAAGCGCTGAAGATGTACGAGGAACGGGAGATAAAGCGTGTTGAGGACCGGCGCAAGGTACCATTGCGTGATCCCTGAGCTCTTGGACAGTGCCCGTGCCCTCCGCTGACTGATTCTCTCATCTGTTCCACTACCAATCAAGACCTTGGAGTCTGCTGTGGCGAAGGATTGGCTTGCAGTCGTCAAATGCATGGCACTTTTTGAACTCCACAGTTCCGGGACCCCAAAGGCTTCCACACACCGTGACCCAAATGCTCACTGCTCTGGGCGCAAGCGCACAGAAGCCAAACACAGCAAACGTTACACACAGAAAGGGCGGTCTGCAGTCAGTCCGCGTTTTGGGACTACCCACAAACACGTTGTTGTGGGTCGACCAACGACGCATAACGGTCCACCGACGGCGTTTGGTGTAACCGTTTGCCGTCGATGTCCAGTCGACGGTCGTTGGTGGTGAATGGCCAATCGATGTCGTCAGGCGCCGGCCCACGGCCAACAGCAGTTGTTCACTCCCGTCGGCGGTTGGCAGTGTTTCTCTCAGTCAGCATAAATCACGCGATGTCACGTTTCACGCTGCCCCCTGAACCTGCAAACAGTGCACAGTTTCCTTCTGCCGATGTCGCCATCCTCAGGGCGCGGCTGTGATCAAAGCCCAGATGGAGGAGCGGGAGACTGAACGGCTTCGACAGTTGGAACTCAAGCATCAAGAGCAGGAGGCTATGCTGCGGCACATCGAGAAGATGAAGGCGGATGACAGGTCTGCTGAGGGACGTGAGGGTATGCCATACACACAGAGATTGGCCACTGTGCCAAAAGCTTTTTCCGCACCACCAACATCTGCTGCCCCACCGAGGGCTGCTGCGTTGCATGAGTATTACAAGTGTCCTGTGGATTCCATTTCCACAACACAGCATCTCAATAGAACATCATGCCCCTCCAGTCCAACATCCGTGTCCGATACCATCAAAGTCCTGGGAGTTGTAAAGTGTGGTATTGAGGTATTGTGTTCTCTGGTCACACAACTGTGCCCGCCAAAAAATTGTATGGTTGGCCTTGATCGCTCCTGAGGCAACGGAAGGCGAAAGACTGTGTGTGGCATATCCCAGGGTGCGTGATGATTTTTTTTTTCAAGACGAAGGCTTATTTGATCTGCGGTTGTGCCCATGCACCGTGAAGTTTTTGGGACTGTGGAGAGTATTGGGCCCCTAGATTGGGAGACTTTTTGCACAAAAGGCTGGATTTCTAGGGCTGAATTGCGTGTGGCACATGAGAAGAATTTGCTTGGAAGTGGGCTGCGGAGGTGTTTGGGTGGTCGCTCCCATATTTCACCGCAAAGTATGGGGTTTTTACCCAGTTGCGAATTTGCCAGGGGTTGCTTGGGGAGTCGGAAATTGGCATTCGCTCCACTGATTTCCAGAGCATCCCAATCCCTGCACATCCGTAAAGCGCTCTGTATTCTTGTTCAGGAGGGCGGCAGAGAAGAAAAAGGAACGGGAAAAACTCATGATGCAGGATGTCGCACTGGCAAATGCCGAACAGATTCGCCTCAAGACACGGCAGCGTGAGACAGAAGTCGAGGAGGACCGCCGCATTGCTGTGTACATTAAGGAAAAGGAGAGGCGTGAGCAGGAGCTTGTGGAGGAACAGGTTTGGTGGAGGCCCAAGCAAGCGAGGGGCGCCTTCCCTGTCTGCACCTCCTCCTCCTCCTCTCGTCTGTAACTCCCGTTCGTATTTCCCGTCTGTATCAAGCCTTTTTTCCACGAATAGTTTTTTTTGCTGGGAATCCAGTCTGTACCAACCCAATTACCCCCCCCCCTTTGTGCCAAACCTTCCCCCCCACCCTCGGCACTTTTATGGCATCCCCCCCCCCCCGCCCCGCAGGGCCCCCCACATCCCAGGACAGGGGACAGGCACCTTTGGGAGGGTGCGGAGGTTGCCCACCCCAGGGGGGGGGGGGGCGACTCCGAGGGTCCTAGGACGTCAACTACCCCTGCCCTCCCCCCCCCCCTAGAGGGCCCCCGGCCAACAGTTAGTTGCCAAAGGTGCCCTAGCCCTAACCCTAACCCTGTCCCTAGCCCTAGCCAGGATTGAATATTGGGACTCAGCTGGTGGGGGAAGGATCCTCGTCTAAGAGACTTCAAAGACAAATGAGGTACGCAACGGAAAGTGGATGAGAGCGGCTCAAAAGGCGCTCAAAATGAGCTGTATTCATCCGTTTGGGCACCACAACTGGACTAGGATCATTTTTGGAAAACCATGGTTTTGGCCCGCTTTTGAACCATTTGTGGTCCCAAATTGGCCCATTTTCAAGGCGCTTTCGGCCTTGAGAGGGGCCAAAATTGCTCAACATGGGCTCAAAATGGGCTCATTCCACTTGTTTGTGCACCCCCAAATAGTCCAAAAGTATCTTTGGAAAAAAAAATTTGATCCATTGTTGACTGATTTTTGGTCCCAAAACAACCCATTTTCAAGGCATTTTGTGACTTTGGAGGGGCCAAAATGTCTTGCAATGGGCTCAAAAAGGGCTCATTTCACTTGTTTGTGCATCCAAAATGTTGTAGGATGATTTTGGGAAAAACACATTTTTGGCCCATTTTTGACCCATTTTTGGTCGCCAAACAGCCCATTTTCAAGGCATTTTGTGACTTGGGAGGGGCCAAAATGGCTTGTAATGGGCTCAAAATGGGCTCATTTCACTTGTTTAGGCACCCCAAATGGTCTAGAATCATTTTTGGAAAAACACATTTTTGGCCCATTTTGGACCCATTTTTTTTCCCAAAACAGCCCATTTTCAAGGCATTTTGGGATTTTTGGAGGGCCAAAACAGGCCACCACGAGCTCAAAACGCACCAAAAACACTTGTTTTGGCATTCTATGTGGTCCAGGATCATTTTTGAAAAAAGTCATTTTTTTGCACCCGGTGGACCTTGTTGACCCATTTTGGCACCCAGCTCTTTGGGCTACCTCCTGCAGCTTGCCGCAACCCACTGGGCCTAGGTACGGGGGTCTAGGTGTCGGTTAGGGCAATTTTGAGGGATGGAAACCACCAAAAGTGGGTGGTTGCGGGTGGATTAGGTGCGCTCAAAATCGCGTTTTGAGCCACGTAGCCCGAGATATGGTCTGTTTTTGGTTTGGGGCTGTCGGCGGCCAATGTGCACAAATTCTGGGGCTTTCGGGGGCCTTTTGGGGGCGGTTCGCGGACATATTGTGGATTTAGAGGGCCCTAGAGGGCCCTTTGGCACGGGGAAGTCTAGTTGCACGTGTAGAGTAGCCACTATTTCTTTTCATTTGGCTGTTTTCAGCAGGGTCTAGGGCGGTTTTCCGCAAAAAAAGACTGATTTTGGCCCTAAATTGCAGATTTTGAAATGGAGGTCCGGCACTTGCAACGCCCGTTCCCGGCCGCCACCATTGACTTTTTGGCTCATACTTTGTGTGGTTGTCCCTCACACCCATAGGTAGCATCCACCAAAATTTTTGGCCGAATCCGAAGCACCACGACGGAGATTTGATTTTTCCCCATTTCGCGCGTGCTTGTTGCTTGCTTGCTTGCCAAACCTGTTGGGTCCCCCCTAGACACTAAAGAGGGTTATAAAACCAAGACGGGTTCCACCAGCTCGGTGACCCTGGCCCTAGCTCTAACCCTGGGCTAGGGTCATCAGAGTTATTGTTGGGGTCCAAAATGGAGAGCAATGATGTGACAAAAGCAGCCGTGGACGAAATTTGGGGGATCTTGTTCAGCCTAATCAACATGGCTGGCATGGCCGAGCCAGCTTGCTGCAAAGGTTAGGGTTGGGTCACCGAGCTGGTGGAACCAGTCTTGGTTTTATAAGCCTTTTTAGTGTCTAGGGTGGACCTACCAGGTTTAGCAGCAGCAGCAAGCAGCAAGCAAGCAGCAGCACGCGCGAAATGGGGAAAAATCAGAACTCCGTCGTGGTGCTTTGGATTCGGGTGAAATTTTGGTGGATGATACCTATGGGTGTGAAGTACAATCACACAAAGTTTGAGCAAGAAACTCAATGGTGGCGGCCGGGAACGGGATTCGCAAGTGGCGGACCTCAATTTCAAAAACTGCAATTTAGGGCCAAAAACAGCCATTTTTGGGCCAAAAAAGCCCTGGAACACATTCAAAACGGCCAAACGAAGGGAAACGGTGGGTACACTCCACGTGGGGCTTAACTTGCCCATGTCAATGAGCTCTTTGCGGCCCTCTAACTCCATGATATGTCCAGGAAACGGCCCAAAAAGGCCCCCAGAAGCTCCAAATGCCGACAGCCACAAACCAAGAATAGGCCATATCTTTGGCTACATGGCTCAAAATGCGATTCCGAGGGCACCTACTCCACCCGCAACCCCCCACTTTTTGTGGTTTCCACGCCTCAGAATTTCCCAAACGGACGCCTAGACCCCAATACCTAGGCCCACTAGGCTGCGGCAAGCTGCAAGCTCAAGCCCAAACAGGTGGGTGCCCAAATGGGTCAACAGGGTCTAGTAGGGGCAAAAAGATGACTTTTCTCAAAAATGATCCTAGACCATGTGCAACGCTAAAACAAGTGTTTTTGGACCGTTTTGAGCTTGTGGTGGCCCATTTTGGTCCTCTGAAAATCCCAAAATGCCTTGAAAATGGGCTGTTTTGGGACCAAAAATGGGTCAAAAACGCATTTTTCCAAACCTCATCCTAGACCATTTGGGGTGCACAAACGGGTGAAATGAGCCCATTTTGAGCCCATTTTGGGGCATTGTGGCCCCTCAGAAGTCCAAAAAGCCTTGAAAGTGGGCCTCGTGGTGATGGGGTTCACTTGCAAGCTGATTTAACTTTGTCAAGAGCCATCAATGTGTGAATCATTCTTGATGTCCCTCACCAGTCATAGCTGATGTTCCCTCCCCCACCAGCTCGGTCCCAATATTCAGTCTTGATCTAGGGTGATGGTATGGTTAGAGGGAGGGCAAGGGGAGGTAAGGGGAGCCTGCGATGGACCAACGCTTGGCCTTGGGGTCATGTACCCCCCAAATCGCCCCACTTGGACACCCAACCAACCCTCCTGGACTCCCCCCCCCCTGGGCAAAAGCCCCCCCCCCATCGCCCCTCCCAGAACACCCCCCCCCCCCCCCCCTAGGGGGCCTCCGGCCAACGGTTAGTTGGGGGGTTTAGTTGGAATCCAGAACCGAGGAGTTCCCCTCCCCCCCCCAGGTTGCCCACATGACCGCACAGCGTCCAGACGCTGCACCCTCCCGGGGAACATTTTACCCCCCCACACCTCAGACCTGATTTATTTCCTTCTTGTACGTATTTGTCTTTGTGTGTCTTCATCTGTCTGGGTGTGATCACGACTGTGCCATTGTTCTACTGAGATTCAGCCAGGCCTGGGTTGGCGACTGAAGTTGCACTCTTTGCAGGTTGAGGAGTGCTATGCCTCATTTGCTTGCTTGCTTTGCTGATTTTGTTGTTCAGTTTATCACCTCATTCTCTCGACTATCATCCAAATTAGGTCTCCTCCCTCCCTTTCGGCCGTTGGGGCCCAAGGTAAGCGGACCCAAGGTAATGCCAGTCCGCCCCCTCGGGGTTGCTGCGTGCTTCTTTATAATGGATGTAACTGTTGAGATGAATTTGGATACTTTTGGATGTTCGGTGTTTGGCTGAACTAGAACTAGACTTTTGACAGGGGTTCCACTTTATGCAGCCTGGGGCCACAAGGCAGAGGCAACCACCATCACATCACCGCTGGGTAGTTGAGCTGTGATGTGATGCCGCTTGCCCCCCCCCTCCCCCCAGCACACCATTGTCACCCTCCCCTGTGCCGGCGGCTCCCCCCCCCCTGGGTCCTCCAGGCCCCATTACAGTGCAGTGGGGTTGGGTTCAGACTTGCTGAGACTGAATGCCCGTGGGTTTTCTCTCTCCTTTTTTCAGCCCGTCTTTTCCATTTTGCTGCTCCTTGTTTCCATTGGAACAAGGTCCCGTGTCCAAGCCGTGCCCACCCGCCCCCCGTTTTCAATTCAAAGGAGCGGCTCCGTCATGAAAGGGAGATGGAAGTGGCCCGACTTCGCTCGCTGCAAGAGAAGGCGCAGGACAAGCAGGCGGAACAGGACGCCCTTCGAGCCAAGCGTGCGCAGGAGTTGTACGAGAGGGAGTGGAGAGCCAAGGAGAAGGCTGAACAAGAGCGAGTGGCCCGCATCGAAAAGGGGTTGGCCGAAGCGCGTTTGGTGCAGCAGAGGTGCCGCCTGGATTGTGTACTGTGTGCACGGCAGAAGTTTGGCCTTGAGGGCTTCGGGTTTTGGTTTTGCAACAGTCCAGGACCCTCCTGGTCAAGGTGTTTGGGCGTGGGCCTCGCATTGGTTGGGGTACACCGGGATATGCCCCCCAAGAAACGCGATGCGTCGGGTTCAGGGTTGGGCCCACGCCTCATGTACTCCGTCCCCTGTTGGTGGTCCAGCGGCGGCAGTGTATTCACGGTTTCGTGCAGCAAGCCAAATGGTGCGCCATTTCGCTGGGTTGAGCAATAGGTCCGTTTCACGCCGTGATGGTTCACCAAACCAACTTTGGCGTTCGGTTCCCTGAATACCCCGTCCCCAAAGTAGGGAAGTAGGGGTCCGACCCGACCATTCCTGGAGTTTCCCGTCCTGCTCATGCCTTGTCGGATACAAAAACAAGGACGACAAGAAATGCATTGGGAACGCTAATCCTCCGGCGCGCAATTTAAGGTAATTGTCATGGAACGTGGGAAATTGTACCTTTCTTGAACCATACTTTTGGATGGGGAGTGATTATCGCAGCATTTTGGTCTGTTTTGAGTATTGTGCCTCGCCATTGTGCCCGTTTGACCTTCTTCCTGCACCCAAAATTGAGGGAACTTAATGCGGTGCTAATTGCCCCACAGCTAATGACCCTTCCCCTGCGGCATCTGCGGCGTGCAGGAAGCATTCCCATTTGATGTCAGTTGTCTCCGAGTGAACCGGGTCTTGAGCACCTGCTGGTGCACGGCTCTGATCAACTATGTCAGCCTTCGCTCCACATTGACCTGATTCTTTCAGTCACGTGTATTGTCTGTGCACACAAACATTTGCTTTGTGCCGAGTGTGCATGCTTGATTTGCTGTAACCCCCCCCCCTTCCCCAGTCCGCCTGCCCCTTAGGCCATATGTATGTAAAACGATCCGACATCCTGCAACAGTTTCTGCACCTCCAAAGAGCAAGCTTCAACGTGAGCCTCCTGTTTGGCAATATCCATCAACCTTGGCATCTGCATGATGGGGTGGTGCAGGAGAAGGTTTTGGAGAGGAATGGGAGTTTGGAGGGACTGGGGGGCTTGGGGTCCAAGGAAGTGGGGACGAAGGGGTTGGAGGTTCGAGAGTTGAATCCCGAACCCATGCATCTCGTTGCATTTTCGATGGGAGGAAGATGGATTGTGGGCGTAAATAGAAGTTTCTGGGAGGCAGCGGGTTTGGAAATTTGCGACCATCCACCTCCACACAATCAAGTAAAACCCAAATACACAACAACACTCACATCCGGCAGCCTCCGGCACAGGAATGGGCCACATCCAGCAGCCTCCGGCAAGAGGTTGCCTTCACATCTGGCGGCCATCGGCATGCCGGAGACTAGGGTCAAGCCTGGGCCTCACCTCAGAGGCTTGGGCGGCAAGTGTGGCCGTTTGAAACCGAAACCGAAAGCCGCATTGCAACCAAAAGCCGCCAACAGCGCAGTGGTCGTGCAGCTGCTGCGCAGCGGCGCAACCCCCGCCTCGATTCTGACGGGGTCCGCAGTGCAGCACCCGGTGCACACCTTTAGCGGCCCCACGACCCCTTGCGTTCCACTTGGCAGTGGTCTCTCCAGGGGCCCCGAGCCTCAGATGGGGATCAAAGCAGCCCTTAGCGGTGGTGTCAAACGACGTGCCGAGGAATGACGTGTGCATTCTCCACTATCCTGTTCATCCGTGCACACACAGAGGCCACCCCTGTCCTTCAGGGGGGCCAAAATCTTTGTCAGTCGGAGGATGATAATGTCCTCCTCCTCTACGACAACAGCCAGTGACCGGCATGCAGCCCAGACCCTCACACAACCACATCTCTCCGTATCCCTAAATTGGCATTCCACAAATGCCTGGGCTCCTGTCCCGCGGGCAGAGGGGATCATTTGGGGGCGATGGGTGGGTGATGACCTTCCATGGGTGACTGAAAGGTGCAGTTATTGTCGCAAATGCAGCGTTGCCCCTTCCTTCTGCTTCCGATGGGGCTGAGGTTAGCCGGGTAGCACGGGGCAAATTTGAACCAAAGCGACTCCATTTGCCCGTGAAGCAGCCAGGAAAGACTAGGGTTGTTTGTCCTGAAATAAATACTATTACCTCAGGGGTGTATTTGACGCTCCTGTCAATTGAGCCCCATTTTAGAGGTTGGGGGCTGGGGCAGACGGGCCACTGACCCCCCGCCCCCCCTCCACTCCTCGAGTTGAAACCGTGTGACTGTTGTCCACAGGGAAAAGGAAGCGATTCAGCACGAAAATGCCATCATCGAGGCAGAGGAATATGATCGCATCGTCGCTGCACAAATACTGGCTGATCGGGCTGCCAAGGAAGTGCGTGATGCGGAAAAGGCAAAAAGGGTTGCTCACCAGAAGGAGCTGAAAGAGCAAATGCACTCGATACAGGAGGTCAAAAAGCATGAGCGGAGGCAGTTCATGGAGGAGGGGAAGACATTGCGCAAGGATAAGGAGGTGGCAACATCCCCCTCAACAGAGCTCTGGACATAGATGAGTGCATGGATACATGTCTTTGTCGGGACTGTCTTTCACGTGGGCACTGTATTTGCAGCCTCTGACCTTTTGTTATGTGTGCCTAATACTGTGTGTACTGCTGTGCACTACTGTGTTGTTGTGTACTGCCTTGTGCGCGGCTGCATGATGCTGTTTATGGCTGCGTAATACTGTGCACTACTACGTGATGAGCGCCTCACCCCTCCAGAGGTGCGTGTGAGCCCCCCCCCCCGAATCCTACCCCTACGGGCAGGCTAACAGCTTAGTGGAGGTGGTCAATCCCCCTTGGTTACCTTGTCTGGGGTACTGTCAACCTGAGAAAGAGAGAGCAGGATCGGGAGCACGACCGCCAGCTCTGCTCCCAACAACAGACAGCAATCGGGGCCCACAGCTGGCAGACCAAGCAGCCACTCACCGGGGTGCCTACACTCTTGGAACTTCCAGGCATTTGTCAGGGATTCACTGCGGTACAATTTGCGCTCCAACCTCTGGCATCAAACCCCAGGTTGCTGGCCTGACTGGTCCATCAGGTGTCCAGAAGGGCAATGAGTTTCTGTGATACCAATGGGTGGGGTGGGGGTGTGCAATCTGTGCATTGCAGGTATCCTGATGGCTGGCTGCCTGGTTTTCTGGACAGGGGGCGGGGGTGATTGTTGTTTAGTGGGATGGCGGCCCTGGTGGCTATCATGCCCCACGCCGCATCTCTACATCTTGTCCCCTTTGCAGCTGTTTGGAGATAGGCATACCAGCAGTCCAATCACCATTTAATTATAAACTGGCTGTGCCAGGGCAAAGACAGTTATCATCGTTCCACCACCAATAACACAATGCGTAGACCTCTTTCAAGGGCAGGCAATATCAAGACTCCCTCCATGTGTCCCTCCTTACCTGCAAATGCAATGTGTTGAAAATATCGTGGTTCTGAGTGTGCATCAACGTCACCTCTCCTTTTGTCCACAAAACCTGCGGTCTGGGCAAGGGGGGCGGCCTGTTCGATTTCTAGACCCCCCCCCCCCTTCCAGACCCCTCAAAGTTTTCGAACCCGTTTTTCTCCAATTTTTGAGATTTTGGGGGAAAGTGTGGGCGCAGAAATTTTTATTTTTTTTTTAACACTATGTGTCTATACTCAAAATACTCAGAATTTTGTGGAGAATTCAAAAAGAGGTGAAAAACGCAGAAAAAATTTTGACCCCCGACCTGACCTCAGGGTTGGACCTTGGCTGATGGGAGCCTGAGCTAATGGACAAATTTTCTAAAAATGTTTTTAAGCCCAGTGGTGTATGTTCAAGATGCTCAGCACGTCATGGGGATCATTTTGAGGTATGTTTGTTGGGGTACCCACTGACCCCCCCCTGGGCGGCTGACCAGCTGACCCACCATCCCCCGCCCCCCTCCAGACCCCCAAAAGTTTTCGCATCCGGTTGGGGTCTAGAATTTGAACAGGCCGCCCCCCTCGGGTCTGGGACTCAAGTTTGCCTCCTGGCGTAGAGAGCGGCCTCCAACGTGCTGGTTGCTCAATGGTGTGTGCCGTGTTTTGGTAGATCAAAGTGTGATAAAGGTGGGTGGGTAGCCTATCGCGACAAGGAGGGGTCCACGGCTGGGGTGAGGGAGTATCACTGGGTTGCCCATTAGTCACGGCTGCGCACAGCGGCGCATGGTGTTGCAGGGTTGGCAGTGGTAGCAGTTCAGGTGCATTGCTTAGCAGTGCACACAGCATTACACATCAGTGTGTCCTGCATGCCGCAGCAGTGGATACAGCAATGCACAGCAGAGCACACAGCATTCAGCAGTGCGCGTTGTATGGTGCAGCAGTGCACACAGCGGTGCACACAGCAGTACACATAGCATTGCACAGCAGTACGGTGGCTCCAGGTGCACTCTCATAACGCCTGCAGGAGGTACCCTTTGCCTGTGGAATGTGGAACGCTGTGCTCTTGCTTCCAGGACTTCGACAGGTACATGGAGTACGTCCGAGAGAACAAGGTAAAGGAGCTTGGAGATCAGGGGGTGCCAGCCAAGTATCGCACCGTCATGCAGAAGAAGCGCACTGGGGAACGCTTGCTGCCTGCCAGATAACCGTGATCCCTTTCTGCGGCAACTCTGAGACCTGTTTCTTGTGGAATATGGATGGGCATGTGCTCAGCAGGGTCCTCTGCTGATGTGCATTCAGACCTCTTGCATTCTGGTGATCAGCAGGACGGAAGAGCTGTTGTTGGCCATTTCCTTGGCACCGCTGAATGTAGTGGAGGTCTGCATGCCATAGTCATGTACATGTAAGGCATGTTGCAAATGATGGCAGGCACTACTGTTCTCCAGATCGTGTCACTAGTGTCCATTGCCAAAATAGTGAAAGAGCAAATTGTGACCTGGTGAAAGCGGTGGAGGTTTTATTCGTGCCGCGAATTCTGTGTTGCCTCATTAATTGAATCCCCTTGTTGATTGAAAAGGCAATGGAACGTTTGCCCTTGAAGTATTGAGGCTGTTAAGTTTCATGCAGCGATCTCATATTTTTTGTTTTGGGATCATTTGTTGTTTCTTTCCATCCTCTATGGTCTCTTTTCTCACTGCCCCTCGCCCCCCCCGGTCTCTTCCCACAATCTGATTCTTTGATTCTTCTGTTGCTGTTTCATTGTCTTCAATCTTGAGCCCCGTCTGCAGGTTTGTTAGCCCATGTATCACTCTGGATAGGCTCTACCTGCAGAAGTGGGCACTCTATGATTATTATGCATTTTTCGAACCAGCCTCCCTTCATTCTGCCCATTGTGACCAGTAATGTCTCGTTTTCTTTCCGTAATTCTTCCTAATTTCATATTGTGTGTTTCATGGAAGTTTGTAAATATTCCGTGTTTCTAGAACCTTGAAGTACTGTAGCTCTTGTTGACCCTGTTGTTGAACCCCCTCCTTTGGTACCAGTCTGATTTCCCATTGGAGTTCTATTCCCCCCTCCGCCCTGCCCCATGTCTGTGGGGTGCATTGACCCGTCCTTGTTTGCAAGTCTGCTGCTTGTCATAGTTCACTCAATTCACATTTTGTGTCTTGACGATGACCCTGTACCAGCCCTGTCCCACTCTGAAAGGGCAAAGTCTGATTTTTGTCCCAAGTCAGCAACAGGATATTTTTGAAGCACTGTGGCACTGCATGCAGATGCTATCATGCAAAACTCCCATTAAAACAGTCAAGTAAATCAAACCTGGGATACAAAAGGGGGGCATTTATGTGAGTGAGCATTTGGGTGCGGGGATACAGAGGGTAAAAGTTATTGTTGCAGATGGGGAACCTTTGCTTGTTTCAGAGTGCAGCTTCAATCAATATGTAGCTGCTGTCTTTTGTCCAAATGACTTTTGCAGCAGATGATCCTGAATTTTACTCGACAATAGTGATTCCATCAATATTTACACAAAATGCCTCATTCTTTGCTATTCAGTGCATGCTGTGGGGTTTCTGACCATTGCTGCCATGTTTTGGCCATCGCACGCTCAAAGTGGTGGTGAACTACAAATCCACAGGAATAGCAATAGTCAAGACACGGCTGCATTTAAGGTCCTTTTCCCCCAAATGCTAACAGGTATTTCATAAGTCAAAGCAGTTTGCCTGTTTTGAGTTATTCTCCACTGGGTGTAGAGCTGGTTTAGCTGCTGAACAAATTCCAAGTTTTGGTCTGCCAACATCTGGCTTAGGCCCCTACCGGATAGCTGTGAGCCATGAAGAAAAAAAAAAGCATCTGGCCCAGACCAACATGTTCAGCAAATCACTCCTTATGTTTGAGCAGTGATTGCGCCCATCAAGTGGCTCATGGCAAAGCCATAGCAACTACTACATCCATGCTTCCAAATGTTGGAAATTTGATTGACAAGGGAGAGAGGGAGGTAGCAAGTCAAGTGCTTGTTGGGCATGCAAAAATGCATGCTTCTATCCTTTGATTTTGTGTGGCAAATGGATCAGCCCCCCCCCCCCCCCCCCAACTTCGGCAGCCCATGGAGAACAGAAATGCATTGGGCAATACCTCTTAGATTGGTTCTTTGAGAACAGGCAAAAAACAGTTTCATTGAGTATGTTGATTCAGAAATGTGAAAACATGAAAAGGCTCGTGTGGAAAATCTAATTGCTCATTTGTTTGAGCCAAGAAATATCTCTCGGTGCCAACAGCAATCCTACCAGTGCGGACAGTTTTTTGGGGTTGCTAACATGGTTGCATGTTGTTGTGATTGAGTGCCTTTGTGGGGCAGGTGGGGGGGGGGGGGCTGTGGGCTATATTCAGAAAGTTGTGGAGAAGGACTCTTTCTGCCTTGTTCTGTCGATTGTGGGTTGCCATGTTGTGCAAAAAAAATTCCCCTGCCCCCCCCCCCTCCACAGAAGGGTTTTGTTCCAAAAAGGAAACGCTCCGGAGGTCACATCTGGACTCAGGAGCAGCAGGACAGGACAACAAAAGCCTAGCAAGTTCCGGTTTGAGCAGTTAGTAGGCTTCTAGGGAATGCCTCTGAACACACAAGTTGGGTACCAGTGGAGAGTTCTAGGCTGTAGGATTGGCAAAAGACCAAAAAAAAATGCTTTTCACCTATAAAGATGATGATATTCCCCCCCACAGGGTCTTGGCCTTTGGCAACAATGACGAAGATTTGGAATAGATATTTATGAAATGTGCAGTGGTTGTTTGTGTTTGTTGCTCATTTTGGTGTCTAATTTACTGTAGTAGCAAGCACATAAAGGTGTTGCCAATCGCTGTTCGAAACGGCCGTGTTCTGTAGATTTCAAAGAGTATACCAAGGGGAGCCGAAAGACACCACAAGAGAAAGACACCACCCCAAATTTGAACCCGCTTTTAGGTGTTTTGAGTCACGCCAAGGGCTTTGTTTTTGAGGTTTCAAAGTTGTGCATACCCCTTTTTTGGCTAAACCATTGCCGTAACCTTTTCTTTTTGGTAACTTACAAATATCTTAACATTGCTTTTTCATTAAAAAAAAACTACTTCTGCTTTTTGCCTACTTATTTGTTTGCACACCGATGATTTTGAAAACACATTTCAACCAATGTTTGATCCATCCACGTGGGGATGTTTTATGTCCGGAAAAGAGGGTTTCACACCATCACAAGCGTGTACATGTAAAGGTCGATGATTTTGGAGGGTTTTCTACTTTGCGTACATTGTTGATTTTGTATGAACCTAGGTCTTTTGGTGAATAATTCATTATCTCCAAAGCAATAATTAGGAAAAACTGATTTTTTTATCATTGAAAATTAGAACAATAGGTTATTTTCTCATAAATAATTCAAAATAATCGGTTATTTTATAAACCATAGTCATAGTCATAGCCATAACCACTTATCATGCCGTCTATTGGAATTCCAAACCATAGATGGGCAATGCGGTTTGTGCTACAAGGAGAAAGGTGCATAGCTCCGCTCCGTTAATGTCTTCACGGCCGCTGGCCTTTGTGCTGTGTCCCAACCAAGCCATAAGAGTTGCGGAGGATTGGTCCCTATACCGCGCCGGTTCGCATTTTGTTGCACAACTTGAACCAGGCGCCTATGCAACACACTCTGCTTAGCGTTCTCGGCGGCAATGTGGCTACGTGCTTCAACTTGGTGAACCTGAAGCAAGCAGCAAGGTTGGGGTACAGGAAACAACATCAAATTCTCTAAACAACGTACAATTAGTTTTGAAATTGTTTATCGGTTATTGTTATTATTTAGAATTGAAAAGGTAACTCATTTTGACGCACCTTGGAGTGGCAATATTTGAACCATCAATTTTGTTGTATTGACCCAATCCGGCGGTGGCAATCTGGATGGCGAGCCCCGCGGCCCGCTTGGTGTGACACATGGCGAATGGTCTCTTCCGGGTGGTGGTTTCAAGCTCGTCTTGGTACACAAAACCCCTCTCTATTTTTCTATGAAGTGGCATGTCTTTTGTACCGAATGTCCATTTCAAGGCCCACACCGGGCCTTGAGTATCAAAATATCTGCCTTGCCAAATGGAACCCTCAGTTGTAATGCTATGCAGAGGTTTTAGAAGTAAGAAGTTGTACGAAGAGAAAGAGGTCACCTTTGTGGTCTGCAAATAGTTTCTTTTACGAACTCCTAGAAGAAACCTTTTTGAAACCTCTTACAACCTTTACATAGAGGTTTTAAGTTTGAAATGGGCACAAAAGCTTATGGCACAGCTCTACCACCATGAACAAAGCGAGAAAGGTCGCTTGTGAATTCTTCATATTCGACATAAAACAGTTTGCCCATATCTATACAAACCTATGCAGAAAATCAAAAAAGGAAAAAAAGTTACTTTTGTGGTGGATTGGTGCGAATCATCCCCCCCCCCTCCCCTCGCCTTTTGGACATTGTGTGCACACACAAACCCCCACCAATAGCATTTTCACCGGTTTTTAGTCCAGACATCCGTGTTCCCCCGCTTGGCTTCTCAATACCATCAAAAACACCGGTTGTGCCTTTTCTTTGAAATGGTTTTCAGTGTTTTGTACCACTTTGACACAAACCAACATTTACAGCCCAACAAGGGCGAGTGTTGTGTAGCATCGGTGTCCAAAATAAACATGCCTCCGTTGGGCATCTTGTGAAGCCATGGTTGTTTGCAATTGTTGTGCTTGTGTTGACAAAAAAATAGAAAATCGACCAAGAAATGTTTCGTAGAAAACTTGTCCTTCACAAACATATTGCGAAAACAAATGATTTTGTGCAACCCAGAAAAACACTAACTTCACGATTTTACAGCAGAAACATCATTTCCAATTTCAAAAACCAACGAAAAAATTGAAAAAACAAACCAAATTAAGGCATTGGGCCAGGGTGCCAACTGTGGCAAGTGGCAGACACCAGTGTGAAACATGTTTTTCTGTCGCGAGTGGTGCACCTCACTAAAGGCGAGAAACGGGTCTTTCCACCGGCAAAATGGCATTGGACCCATTGAATTTGAAATTTTCCCTGTCAAAAAAAAGCGTTGTATGGCATTGTTGCATCGTCTTGTCGCAAAACATGGACACACAAAGGTTGAGGCCCTCACTGCGGACCCCCAAGGAGCTGTGGATGACTTCATGAGTCACATGCGACATTGCGTGACTCGCAGCACAGCCCACTCTCAACAGCTGCAACTGCGGCCAATACCCTGTACACGAAATGATAGAGTTTAGGATCAATACATCAACACAGGGTCTGGAGCCCACTAAAGCATGGTACCCTTTTCAACAATTGAAACCTCGTATCTTCTTTGATGCATGGGGGTGTCCCTTGGGCGAGCATAACCACGGGCAAAAAAGCGTTCATAGCGAGCCGAAGTTCAACCAACGGAATTGAAACCTCATGTCCTGTCAAAACCGCCAGCAGTTTCTAAATCGTTCTTCAGCCAAAATTCCTCCATAATTACTACATTTGCCTCCATCCTTGAGACGTAGGTCTGGTCTTTGTACACCAACACCACCACCGGCACCGTCATCTTGAACTCGTTGCAAAAAGTGGGCCAAAAGAGGCTGGCCAACACACTGTGCTGAGTAGCCCATTGGCAGACGAGCAGAGTAATGAACAGGACAGATCAGGAATGACACAGCACAATGCACTCACTCTCCATGCAACACTTCCTATGGTTGGGAGACTTGACTGTTTGCACCAACATGGCTGCCAATCTCCACTGTACTCTGGACATTGCCACTTCCTTCTGACAAAGGCGCACTTTTCCTCTGGATAGGGGTTAAAGGGGGTTGCAACACATCCCACAGAGGCCGGAGGGGGGGGGAAGCCTAATAACCACTGGGTTGGCGGGCAGGGTATCGCATTCACCCGTGTCTTGTCCACCTTTTCTTTTGCACTCCTACCCCTGCTTGCATCCACCACACACACCTCCAACGGGGGTAGACCAAGAGGTAAAACATGCAACTGGACGTGGGCCTTCCTGCTTTGTTCAAATTTGGACTCAGGGGCACTAGTATGATGGCTCACACTCTCATACAGCTGGCTCAAGGGTGCATTCTCAAATTTTGGACTGCGAAACTCATTTCAGGTTGGTGAAAAAAATGTGCTAAATTTGGGACTGGAAAAGGGTCTTTACATGGGGTTGGGTGCCTACCCGTCATCACCTGTGGTGCCAGTGTCATCAGTGTCCAGTATGCACATCGGTATGCACATCTACATCCCAGATGTGTGACAGTATGCGTTCCCATGAACCGTATGGAGAGGAAAATGGTTGGTTGCAAATTCAGAATCGTTGTAAACGCAAATATATGCGCGCTTATTCATGCAAATAAGCGCCTTTCAATGCTCCACTTCCAAAATTGTGCAAGCGGGTGCGCTATCCTTGCCCCACAGAAACAGGAACATCATTGTGTTCTTTCTGACAATCAGTTACCATCTTTCCCGATGAAGGGAACAACTACATGCAGGCATCCCTTGTGCACATTTCCTTGTAGACTCTTATCTCTAGACCCCACCTTCGAATCCATTTCATGGCCTTTGGAACACCTGTGCTCCTTTGACACAACATGCCCTTCCACTAATTTTCCGGGTGATGGAGGAATTTTCCAAAAGGGGGGTGAACAGCAAAGATCACTTTGTAACACAGAGCTGGAATACTTTGGGTAAAGCTGACCTCATGAAGTATGCCATCTATGGAGACAATGAGAAGAGTACCCACACGATGGGAAGTTGGGCCGTGGTTCCACTCGGACAACTTCTCAACTTGCGACAAACCCCATGATGCATCTAGGTCCAGAGTAGGGATGCAAGGCAAATTCTTACTTGCATTTTACTTGTAAGCAGGTCAGGTTGGCCCAACGGCTCAAATTCTGTCCCCTCCGTACACTCTACGCCCCAATCGCGTTCAGGATGGATATCAACAGCATACCCCCACCACCCCTGTCTTAGCGAACGACAAATCCAGAATCAATATGCTCCCTACTCCTACTGCAGCTCACATTGAGCACATTGAGAGACAACCATAATTGCATATTGAGCTGTTGTTTGACAAGAACAGCGCTTGGGCACAGCTGTGGCCCGTACTGATAGACTGCATGTCCCCACCGTTGGACAATTTCGGTCCAATTCTCAGGTCCAAAACAACACACATCCGCTGGCGTAGATGTGACACAGTCACAAAGAAATCGATGCGCAAAAAGCAGAGATTCTCAATGCTCAGGTCAAAATGCCCCATGCGTCATGGCGAAGATCCCAATATTCACTGGTCAATATACCTTGAATGAAATTGAAGTCACACCGGAACGTCAGAGGGCAGACGCATATGGCCGCAAACAAGTCTGGACTCTGGGCCCAGGACGTTGTTGAACGAAACCCCGTTCACTATGAAGCCTTGTCAATGGGCGGCGAAAAAATAGCGCGCTGGCAGTAACCGCCAACCGACGGCGGATGGGCGGTTCTTGGCAACGGCCTGGGGAGCGACTCAAGAAAAAGAAAGGCAAGCCCTGTCCCCGAAGAGTGTCGTGAGCTGGCCCCAGCGACGCGAAGGGGCTCCCGCCCTATCGGCTTTCAGATCCATCAAACGCGGGGATGCGAAATTGCAATCTGCTGCTCGAAGCAGAGGGGTACGCTCCTGCGATTCTGGTCTTCGCTTGTGCATGCCCCCGGGCGAGCGGCTGCACGGTGCGCCCCGTAACGGAAGAGCCCCCCGGCAACAAATGTGTCTCGATGTACCATCGGACGCTTCAACTTCACGTCATAGTTTCGCGATTTCGGAGGCAGCTGCGAGTTTGTGGCGCTTACTATTGGCTTCCGGACTGTGGGCGCACCTCCAGCGGCCCCATGCGACGCCCCATTTGGTGGCTGGTAATGGGCCCCCGCGTGGACCCAAAGATGAGCTCTGACCGTCCCACGAAATGCGGCATAGCGTTGTGCTCCAGCAGCCCCATCGACCATTCCGGGTACTCAGGGGTGGGGGCCACCAGATGCACTGTGGTCATGGCGGTGTTGCATGGGGGGAAATACGCCGGCCCGACTTTGGCATCGCTGGTGGGTAACGGGAGCTGCAAGAGGGCCTTCAGCAGCAGATCCATGAACCAGCCGTGAGTCATGATTAGAACGGTCTCCCCTTGGCCGTTTTTGGCCATGTCCTGAGAAGCAAAGGAGAGGATGAGTCAATACAGTGGTCACCTCCGACAGGGGGCTCCCCGCGGCGTCCACACTACGCGTGCGCCGGGCATGACCGGGTCACTGCACCATACAGCGTGATGTCTTGAAGGGCGCGGGCCGGGGGATGCAGAGAGAATGCACAAGAGCAAAAACAACACGGCACGGTGCACGAGGCACCACTTGCTTTCTTACGTCTCACTGGTTGCCCCTCCCCCCATCCCCCTGTGGACGCACATGGGCATTAGGGACCTTGTCGAAGGTACACCCGGGTGCCAACATGGTACACATCTTGCACAGTGGATGCTTCGCAGCACGTGGGCTGCGCGCACGTGCATCCCCACGCTGATGAGTTTGTTGCATGACCCACGGAGCAAGCTGCCCACATCCAGTGCAAGTATTCAGGGTTCCACCGCTTCGTTCAGCCCACGCCAGGCTTTGAATTTGGAAACTCCGGTCTACATCCGGTTTGTGTCTCCAGGCGCGGGGGGGGGTCTTGCGCCAGTACAAACTTTACGCCAGGAAAGACCTTTTTGTCATTGCCCCACCATTTTCCGCCATCACAACAGTCACACATACAAGACCAATAGACACCCTCACCATCCAAGCACCATAGAACCTCAACTAGAACCCCTCGAGCCACCGCGTGCAATTGCAGTTCGTCCCGAATTAAATCAGATCAACTTCGTACGCCTGCTGTACCTTCGACAAGGGGGTGTCCAAGCCATGAATACTACGATGGTCGTCGGCCCCTCGGCAGGGAACATTCGGTGCATTCATTGCCGAATGTTCCATTTGCATACACCAGAGCGGACCTTACAGAAGAAGGGCAGCGAGTAACTAAGTAGTATGCATAACTGTGTTAGTCTGGGGCACGCAAAGTAAAGCGATGATCATGTAGGGACGCATTGGATCTCCTTGATGTACATCAATTTCTGGATGTTGTGGCATTGCGGTCATCAGATCCCTTTCATGGGGTGTCTAAACTCTGGAGGTACTGAGCGCTGGGTATGGTCTTGATGCCAACCCCAATGATCTTGGGCTAAAGTAGAGGAGGAGTGTGAGCCCCTGACTGCCCAAAGTCCAGAAGTGCTTGAACCGAGGGTCGGGATCGTCGTAAGGGTCACTCGCTTGCACACTCACCCTTTGCCACAGTCAATTCTGAAAATGGCTCACTTGGAAATGCAAGTGATGACGACCATAAAGCATGTGGAGGTGACCAAGATGTGGCCCTGCTATCCAGTAAGTACGAGGCATGCCAGAGAAGCAGCGCAATCAGTCCGCCATAGATGAGGCAGGATGTGGGGCAGAGAGTGCTGTCGGTCGCAGGGCTCGGCAGCCTCGGGGGTTACAGAGTGCACAACACACCTTCAGCCACTCCAGCACCCGAAGTGCGCGTCTACTGCTCTCAGACACGTCTTCATAGCCCCCCTTCCACCATCCTTTCTCGTCCACGCCCGTCAGCCTGTCCACAAACGAGTACTGGGCCTTGATTTCAGACGCCGTCATTCCGTACACATGCGGGGCATTCGGGTCGCGGTTTTTGCGTGACCCTGCAAAGCACCCCCCCGCCTCGTGGAGGTCCCCCACCACGTGGGCCATCATGCCTGAGAAGAACACACAGCGCGAGAACACTGTGGGTCAAGTTAAGCGCCGCCTCGGAGTCGCTGATGGCGGGGCGAGTGATTGCATCTCAACGCATTTGAAGGCCCCCCGCGCCCCGCTCCCCAGCCCCTGTGAGCGGGCACCCACCTCCGCTGAGCGTCACTTAAGCAATACAGTGGTGCACCCCAACAGCCAAATTGCCAGGCGGAAATATATGCGCACGTTCGCTGCTGGGTCCATGCCCCTGCCCATTCCCCACCCTGGAACGTGCGGCCGTTCCCTCCCTGATCCTTGTGGAACGGGATGCACCCACGTCTGCATGACACTGTGCCTGGGTGTGGCAGGGGGCCGAGAAAACCAAGTGAAACGGCGCTCCGTGACTGCTCGTCCCAGGAATGGATCCCTCCCAGACTAGACCCTGAGCTAGGCCCCCCTGCACGTGTTTCGGAGACTGAGTCAGGAGTCCCATGGAATTCTGCATTCCCTTCGTCGTCTACGGGTGACTGCTGTGTTGCTACTGGAGGGGGATATTCAGGGGACGGAGTATTCGTCAAACAATAAGCCATCACTCTTTTCCGTCTCTTCTCGCTGGGGGCAAACACAAAGAACCCACATTCGACGTACCGGATTGTGCTCACCACGTGGGCAAGTTCGCCTTGGGGCACATAGAATTGCGGGCCCAGCACCGCACAACAATGGAATAAAGTAAAATGGACATACAATACCATGCCGTTTCCCCACAGGAGCAACAAAGATCAGGTTACGCTTTTTCGCCTAAAATGGTCGCTTGAAATTGGCCTTAGATTGGTAATCGCAGCTGAAAACAAAAAAAATGGCGCAGGTGGTTACAAGCCATCTCACTCGGGATATAGATATCGAGATACTCTCTTGACAGCCCCTTTGGTACCAAGCAGGATACTCATTCGGCCTTTATGGCACCCCCTGTGTGACATTTCGTCGGGTTGCCGTTTCTTTACGGGGCCCTTAACAGTCACCCGTTCTTCCCTTCACATGCTGCGTTGGGTCGCGTGCGTTTTGTCGGCTGCTGCGGCCTGTGCTCCTGCTGGTGTTGTTTCCGCGTTCGCGGAGCGCCGTCGTTGTTGTGTCGGGGCTGTGCTGGTTGCGGCGAGTGCCGTTTGTGCGTTAGCGGTGCCGAGTAGTTGGTGTACCGGGGTTGTGCTGGTTGCTGCGGGGTCGTTTGATGGTTTTCGCTGCCCACACACCTCCGCTCTGCGGTCGTCCACCACCTGCCTCCCCACGTTTCCGTGTGCGTGAGGCCCAGGTGCCCCAATCCTCCACGCGCCTTACCGGCCATCCATCCCCTGCGCTCCACCACTCCGTGGGTCGGGAGTGTGCATAACGCGTTCCTTGATGGTCGCGGGTAGCGTGCGATTCGCGGGTGGCGTGCGCTCCATTATGGTTGACGCGGGTGGCGTGTGCGCCTGCGTGGTGTCCCGCCCCCTCCCTTGTGTGCAACGACCAGCAATGTCGCCATTTGGCTGACCCAGTCACTGGGCATTGTTCAAGGGTAGAAGAGCGCCGTTTGACCCACAGGTGGTGATTGGACAAGCCCAGGTCAAGCAATGGGGTTGGCTACCCTTTCCAGAATCCCTTTTCCCATGTAGAGACCGGGAACTAGACGTCGCAAATGATGGTACTCAGCTTGGTTGACGTTTAGGCAAACCAGGCTGAGTACCATGGAACACCGTCCGGTTCAAGGCCGGCAGGCCCTTATTATTGCCCATGTGTTGCGTGCCCTGCAAATGTAGTGCGGCGCAGCGCCGTCTGACCAGCGGCCATTTGCGCACGCTGGTCATCGCGCAAGGGGCGGTGGCGGGGGGGGGGGTTTGGCACAAGGCCGAGTGGCCGGTGGCGGGGGGGGGGGGAGGCCAAATGTTGAAAAATTTTCTCTCGGCGCCAACAGCCTATCAGCCCTCTGGCTCTAGCGCAACCGTGGGCCGTAATTGGGTTTCAGAGACCGGATTACTGTGGGCAGACATGCACTGCAGCACACCTAAAGCCTCACAGACCGGGCCGACGGTTTCGAGCGACCGGCGCATTGCGGACGTTATCACTTGAGTGATGCATAAAGGTCTTTTGGGGTCGTTTCGCTGTGCCTTGAGGTACTCGGCCAAGCACTGCGACTGACGCAGTCCGAATTCTGTTATGGGAGGGTCTGGGTCACGTTGCTTTTCTTCCCCCTCGACCTTCGACTTTTCATTGTTGGCGGACTGTGCATGGCGCACAAATAAGAACTTCATCGACATGGTGCCTGTGGTACACAGTACGAACACAGAGTGACACTGGACCAGGGCCCCAGGGCTGTCCTGGAAAGCACAGGGAAAAACCCGACAGAAACCAACAGGAACCAACATTGGCTTCCATTACGGCCTGGTGCGCAAAACGATCCCTCTCGCTCTGATGCTCTCCTTGACTTTTGGGCAACAAAATGTGTCCCACAGTTCATTGTGTTGATGATAGTATATTTTCAGACGTGGATAGTGCATTTCCCCTCCAGCACTATGCCCATTCAGTGCTTTATTGGGCTGTTTGTTTGCAAGGAGTTTTTGTTCGACTGGACCATGGGTTTCTTTTGTATGACCCTTTGCCGTGTCATAGTAACACACCTCGGGCTGCAAACATGGCATGTCTTGCCACTCACCTGATTTTGGCTGGGTGAGGCATCGGTGGAAATGGAGGGCTGTTGGGAGTCAGACCCGCTTCTATAATGTAGCAACGATAGAGGATGCCATCAGGCCCGAACTGAGCTAAACTGGGTCTGAACTGGGCCCGCACTAGGCCTGAACTGAGCTGAACAGGGTCCGAACTGGGCCCAAATTAGGCCCGAATTGTGCCCGAACTGAGCTGAAGTGGGCCCGAACTGGGCCCATTTCTGCTCTCACAATTCTGAAAAGGGGAAGGACGTCATATTTAGGGGCTATAGCCCATGGGCTGAGTGCCGTGTTCCCCATTTTGGCCCCTCTCAGCGAGCAGTAATGGTGATGGAGGAGAAACACCACGCCTGTACTCCACCTGCTCAAACACTTAGGTTTGTTCGAGGGATGTCTGTCCGTGTCCCTCCATGGTGGTTTGATGAGAGCCCTCGTCTGCTGGTATCATGATGTGCATCATTTGTGGTGTGGGCAGGAAAGGGTTCCTGCAGCTTGGCTTGGCATTTCGACACAATACTACTGGCCGGTCGGCTACGCCTCCGGCTCTCACAAGGGGGGTGGCGTAGGATATACGTCTGGGGTTGCAGAACCAACGGGACCTCGTACTGACTTACCGTCATGGAGTCATCTTCCGGTTCCTCGCAGTCAGGTGGTTGTGAAACCAGCAGAACTGCATAGAGTTCCATTGGAGCATGGTCATTGGCTTCTACTGGTGAAGGGTTTTCAATCTCGTCTGTCATCGAGGCTCACCCTCCAAAACAAAGTGGCTGGGAGTTTGCATGGCATTCTCTTGAGGTTACAATACGGGCAGGGTCATCTGTGTACTGCGCCACGGTAGGTTGCTTGCACAAACAGAGGGGCGCACAGTCAGGCGGAGAGCTGCGGGGGATGGGAGCGGTGCCACGCTCGCCGCGCAATCCCTATTGGGTGTGTGAATCTGCTTTAGCAGCCGAGCTATCCCGGGCGGGACTGGCCTGGCCACCAGCGGCTTTTAACTCCGTGTACAAGACACAGCAGCAGGTAGGGAGTGTGAGATGTCTTTCTGGTGTCAGTACCACTGGAATACGCGCCGCCCTATTGGGTGTGAGGATTCCCATGAGTTGCAGATACTGAAAGCTCGCCCTGACATGGGGAGAGAAGCAGGAGTCAGGAGTCCTGTTTGTGTCGGCGCGATATTGCCAATCTGTTGGTGTGAAGTTGATATTGGTGATGACAGCCTGTGTCTTCGGTGTTTGGTCAATGAAGGGCCGGACGTTGGCCCTCACCCCCGCCTCTTGCACTCTGCAATTCTGAGGGATCCAGAATATCGACCTGGGCCTATGGCAGTTTGTGATGTTTGCAGTGGTTTGTGGGATCATGCCATGCTCCTAACTGACTGTTTGGAGGGAAGCTGGTTTTGCTGTGGTGCCAACCGGGATGAGGCACACTCCTTAAGGTGCTGAATCCCAGATCTTAGGAATGGCAAGTAGTTGCACAATGCACCGAGGAAGTGTGTGCAACGATTAGTGCAGGGGGACAATTGTTTGCAGTGGGTATTTGAGAGGCTTGGTCCTGAGGTACCAGGCTGGATTAGACTGGGTGAAACTGCCGGTGGCCACAATCACTTTGCCTTTCCACGTGCAAACTCCTAGACCAATTCTCGAGTGCCTCATGGTGGGCAATGCTTGCATTGCTGCCGGCTGCAAAAAAAATCCCTCTATTGAAGACAGTGCCACACCACTGACATCAGCCTCTCCTATCACCACAATGCCATCTTTATAGGGCAGATTCGTCCTGGTTCTGGTACCCCTGGCACAGCACAGACCCCTTTCCGCATCCATTGGAGCACCAATGGAAATTTTTCTGGATCTCGAACTACACAAAATTGGAGATTGGAAGGGGGATTGCCTGCACCGCGCGCGCACCATGCACACACCGCGTAATGTGTTGGAACAAACTAACGGGAAAAGGTCATTACTTGGTAGCCGTGAAAATGGTACACCCCGTGGTGCACCCATGGAGGCTTCTGGGCTGCTTGCTGTTACTTCTGGATGGCTGCTGTTACTTCCTGGTGGGCTCTATATGGTTGCTGCCATTGCTTGGCGGGCTCTGGACGGTTGTTGCTATTTCCTAGTGGGCTCTGGATGGTTGGTGTTATTTCTTGGTGGGCTCTGGATGGTCCACCGGATGATCTTCAACAGCAGGTTCCTCAGATTCCTTCCTTCCTTCCTTCAGATTCCTCAGGGTCTCGGTCTGGAGAGGGGGACAGACTACATGTGCGAACTTCGATTCGGTGACCTTCAGTGTCATATTGGATGCTCACGTATTGCTCACACTCAGAGGCAGAGATGATGGTGGCAGGCACCCTATCACCATTTATTCAGGTGTGGTGACAGTGATGCCCGCAGGAAGACATGAAAGAGACATGGGTGAAACTAAGGGGACACAGTGTAGTATGTGCAATGGCACTACCTTTTACAGCTTGGAAACATATACACTTCACTGTTGAATAGGTGGGTACGTCTACAAAATCACCAAAATAAATGCACTGCACACGCACCGTGCACGCACTGTGTATATCGTTCCATCGAATAGTAACGCAGAAAAAAATGTACGAATTTAACAAATGTACAAATCAAAAAATCATGAACATATGAGAACAAAATTTTGGCAATTACCCTATGAGCCTGTACAGAAAGAATACACCGAAAACGGGCCCTTTTTTGAAAAATTCATGCTAAAAAAGCGTGTAGGTGTGTTTTGCAACCCTTCAAAATGCAGCAAAACTCACAACAATTGGGAAAAGGACCCCTGAATGGGTAGCTTTGGCAGATGTCATGCGCATGTGTTGCAAGGATGCCCTTCCCCATCAGTGTCGCTGGTGTGCTCACAATTCTGACCCACTGCACTGCATCATGCGCAACCACTGTGCATAACTGTCACTAATCACCACCAATTCTAACCACCACCCAATTCTAACCACCACTTAAACTTTCATTTGTGACTGCCTCTCGTAATAGCCAACTGCGACTGCCATTTATCACCGCCACCTATAACTGCCAGTGCTGCTTATGACCGCAACTTGTGAACACCACATACATTCAGCACTCATACCCATCGCTTACATCCGCCTCATAATATTATGCAGCATCCCAACACATTGTGACAGCACATTGGCTGTCACAAATTCTGACAGCACATCGGCTCGCAGCGCGTGCTGTCAAATTTTCGACAACAGACTGGAGATTAGATTTCTGATAGCACATTGGGTGACAGAATTCTCACAGCCAGTGTGCATTCAGAATTCTGACAGCAGCTAGTCCACTGGACATTCTAGGGACATTCTAATGGAGCAAGGCTCCCCAAACTGACAGCCCCAACATTAAGGAAAAGTGCCCCACAGCAGGGTCCCAGGGGGCGTCGTGCTTGCTTAAACATGCCGACCTGTGTAGGCATCCCCAAACCCAAAGTTTCAGACTTGCCATAAATTCGGCTCAAGCAAGCAAGAGCCTACTTGCAAGCAACAAGCTGACAAGCAGCAATGTTGCCAGGAACAAGCCAATGAGCAATAAGCCCACAAGCAATGAGCCAACAAACATGGGGCGGTTTACCATGTGTGGTTTTGTGGTTTTGTGTTAGTGGCAAGCAGGCAGCGTATGATGGCATGGGCTGGGTGAGAACCGTATGCTATTGCCTCCACTGCCACACTTACAGGGCATGAGGAATGTTGCACGAATCATCAGGAAATGTATAGCCTGAAAGCGAAGAAGCGGCAGGGTTAGGGTTTGCTCAAAGGCTTGGCTTGAGACAGAGTTACGACTCTGCAGACCGCTTTTCTTTTTGTTCCGATTAGCGTGTGCCTCGTAAGCGCTCGGTCAGACGGACCGGTTCTGTGTGGCAGGTCAAATACAACATAGAACTCTGCAGACCTCTCCAACAGCGTTTGTGTGGCATGTGCACCTCTTCACCAGGGTAATGCCAAGCATCAAAAGCCACCTGATAGGCGAAGTCTGTTTACAGAAACGTAGAACAAGAGAAAGCGGCACTAAAAGCCAAAGCTGGCCAAGGCGACTGGGCCCTGGGCAGCTCGTACAGGAAACAATGGCCGGTAAATGTTTGTGCCCCAGCGCTCATGTTCTGGTCTGATACTAGGGAACCGGGGCCTGTTCTTTGGACCCGCCTCTCTCCCCCGTGAGCCTGTTCCCGACCTCTCCACACTTTCGCAACTGATTCAGGAAGCCCTCACTCGTTGTCTTTCTCCTCCTCGCGCTAGGAGCGTCATGTGTCCCCGAGGACAGGGACCACGGGAACACGGGATGGGGGGGGGGGTATTCCAGGTCAGCAAGTTCTTCTGGCACTTTGTGCCGAGGATGGGGGGGGATTGGCCTCCTCAGACCCAAAGGTCCCCTTCTTCCTTGTGTCAAAGAACGACCTCAAAACTCGCGTCGTAACGTGGGTGTCCAGGGGTGGCTGTCGCACAGGTGCGCATGCGGTGCGCATGGACAACGACGAGAATATCAGTAGCCTCGCCGGAAACGGCAGGAACATGTGCGGTCAGGCTTGGTCTGAAGGCTTGGGTTTAGATTGGGTCAGAAATCTGTCGATCTCCTGAATAGCGCCGCCCAGTGCACTCATCTCGCAGATTGTGCAGAGCACCTGATTGAATCAAATCATTGACAGAGACTGTGACAGGAGGCCCAGACCATGCTGGTGACGGTGTCAGCACGGTCCCTGTTTGTGAAATCATGGCAAAGGCAGTCCTGATGCCCCCACGACTCCCATTTTGAACACAACGTCGTGGTGCGGGCCTATTGCCTATGGCCTGCTGCTCAAAAAATCCACTGCAATAAGACAACACATGCGCTCACGCAGTCCAAACTTTGTACGCAGGGTCTTTGAGTGGGCAGTGCCAGAATTGCACCGGTGCCACACGTAAAAAAACGCTTTCCCCTCCCAAAAGATGTCGAATTTGCCCTGCAGAGCGTTGTCTCCAAACAATTTCTAGTGTCCGACGGTGGATTCAATGATTTGAAGTTACAAGCTAAGGGTCAGGTGTCCCCATTTCAAGGCTTGCACAGAGACCACCAACAGATTGTCGCCACCCCAGTAAAATGCCCAATCCCATATGTTATGACTCGATGGCCGATCCTCCATTTGGTCTGGCCTTGTAGTGCATGCGGTAGTCTCCCTCACCCGATGTGTGGCGTGAGACAGTGGACCGACTGACTGCGTCAAACAAAGAGCAAACCTCAGGTCCATGGCGTCCCCGAGCGTAGGGCTCGTCAGCGCCGGCAATTGACACTTCAGGTGGATGGTAACCGCTCCCCCGTGTGGCGATTGATTTCACTGTTGTATCTTTTTCCCATGGAAGAGAAGCAAATGTGAGCACACACATCACTACTTGCTTCGGGTTACAATGATCTCTTCGGGTTAAAAAGAGAGCTCTCCTCCCGGAGTATGTTCCAGAGTCTGCACCATCTCGGTCGCGTGGCGTACCGCAATGCCCCCGCTCCTCAGTACAACAGCCTGACCTGCTGTGGATCCAATCCGGTCAGAGATCGGTTGCCGGCATCAGCTGCCATCCCAGTCTTGGGGGGCGTGCGTGTCACTCCGTCAGAGGTTTGTTCAATTCATCCAGCAGAAATTGAAGTTCCCCATCACTCGCTGCATTGCCGCCATCTACCTCATTCCCACTGGCACAAGGTGCCTCAGGCGATTTCCAACCCCGGAGCCAACTTTCCAAGTCCGCATCATTCATCTTCTCAGCGTCATTATCCAAATCAACATTAATAGCACCACTGCCCGTGGCGTAAGCACTGGCTTGGTCTTTGTCATTAGTGCCGAGGCTGTCACCACCACCTGCAACAGCAGCCACGCCAGCGCTACGTGTGGCAGGCCCTGTCACCTCCGGCACTGGCTGGAATTCGGAATTTTTGGCCGCACTACCTCCGTCTGCATCATCCTGGTCAAGGAAATCTTTGCTCATCTCCTCCACCAGAAATTCAAATCCCACGTCGCCCATGGCAATACCACTGTTCCTATCATCGACATCCTTGGACATTTCCTCGAACAGCAATTGCATCGCCGGGTCATCCACTTGACGGGCATCCTCTGCACCCCCGCGCTCAACATCACCACCACTGCCCACACCAGCACTCGAGATACCGGCACCACGATCTTTCCCACCCACGGCAAGATCTCCGAAAAAAAAATCTGTCGGACTAAAAACGTCTCTGCTGTCCGGTGCCGCTGGACACTGTGTCACGTCGCTGTCGGCCCCAAGCCGCAGTAGATCAGGCACACCGTCACAGGCAGAATTATGGGATGCTGCATCAGGCTTCACTGCAGTGTTCGATGCTGCTGCTGGCTCCCCTGCCTCGTCCGATGCCGCTCCAGACGATACTACATCGCTTTCCCGCTCCAATTGCCGTGCACCAGGCAACCCGTTGTTGGCAGTGGGGTCCAGTGCAGATGCAGCTAAAGTGCCTTGCGGTCCCGAGCACAAAACATCTGGCAAACAGTCCTCAGAAAGAGAATCTCGGTGTGCTGCTGGGGAGCAGGGCAGGCTGACACTTGGCGCCTTGGACCTCTGTTGATCTGCAGCAAACCTCTGATCCTCGGCCCTATCCATCGCTCCGGTGCCTCCATTTGCCGCCACGTGCTCTGCGGTGTGTCCCGGATGAGCGGCTTCGGATGGATGGTGCTGCGCTTTGGGTCTGCTGACTCCCTCGCTGTGACCCAATGGTAAAGCAGCACCGGCGTTTGAGGGCGGCGCAACGGAGACAGCGGGCACCGTTTTCGATCTGGAACCCTTGCCGCTCTGCTGGTGCGAGTCGCTTGCTCCGCTGGCTTTCAGGCGTCTCGTGTTAGTAGGTGTGACTGCGTTGGCACCACCTGGATCGGATGCATCTGAGACATCGTCGGGACTGGGCTGGTTCCTGATGGCAGTTCTGACTGCTTTGGCACAGCCCGTGTCCGATACATCCGCGCCTGCGTTGGGAGTGTGATCAACCTTCCGCCGCTCGCCCACAGTGCCTCCGTCACTGTCAACGCATATGGTTTTTTCTTGCTGCAGCTGCTGCTTCCCACGCTGTTGCTGTCGTTTTTGCTTCTGAGACGGCCGCCCTTCGATGTCATCCACTGCAGTTCCGTCCTCACAGCCTGACATGTCCTGGGAATTCTGCTGCTTTGTTTGCCCTTTACCTTGACTGCTCTTCTTCTGCTTACTGCGTCCCCGTTTCCCCTTTGGGTTGTCCTGCTCATCTCGAACCTTTGGCTTCGGCCTGTCCACAACACCCCCTTTCAGACTGGGAGTGCTGCTCTCAGCGTTGTGTTGCTCACTCACTCGTCGTTTGGCCCTCTTTGTGGGGCGAGGGTCAGACGAATCTAAGTCATCGTCATTTGTCTGACCGACCTTCTCTTGCTGACTGTCGCCGCCACCTTCAACGCCCACAGGTGTACGTCGATTCTGCTGCTGCTGATCACCGTCTGCAATGCTTGTGGCCTCCGAATCTGGTGCATTGACTTTTTGCCTGGGTTGGTGCTGTTGGCCGCTGCTCTTCTTTGCATCATCTCGCACGCCTCTGGCTTTTCTTTTGCCCCTGTCCTTTGCTGTGCATGGACTTCCCCCCTTGGCCCTGGGTCGCTCACTCACTCTCCGTTTTGTCTCTTTCGTGCGACGAGGGGCAGAGAAATCTGCATCTTTGTCACTGCTCTCACTGCTGCTGCCTTCTTCATCCACAACTGCATCTGGATTCCGTGTGAAATCCAATGTGCTGCCGTTGTGGCGTATCCTGCTGCCCTCTTGTCTGTCCTTCTCCAGCCCACCTTCAGCCTCTGGCTTGCCCCTGTTCACAACACGAGTAAGACTGCTGCTCTCAGCTTTGTGTGTCTCAGTCACTCTTCGTTTCGCCCTCTTGGTGGGGCGAGGGTCAGATGGCTCAGAATCCTCGTCACTTGGCTGACCGACCTTCTCTTGCTGGGCCTGAATGTCGCTGCCACCTTCAACATCCACAAATGCATTGCGATGGTGCTGACCCTCTGCCACACTTTCCTCCTCAGAACCCGATGTGTCTTTGGATTTCTCATCCATTACAGCTGTAACCTTTGCCTTGCCTCTGTCCACTACACCACCCGTTATGCAGGGGCTGCTGCTCTCGGCTCCTTGACGCCCGGGCTTCTTCCGCTTGGACGTCTCAGCGATGACACTGGATTTCTGCTGCTTGCTTGATCTTTCTTGCTGCATCTGCAAATCAGTATACGTCATGAGGGTTATTGCGGATTCAAGTGGGATCCCTACTTCCTTCGATAGAGCAAAGACAAGACCAGTCAGAATAGAGCGTGCAGAATGCCCTCCAGAGTGTACTCAGGGTGTACAGTGACGAGAGACTTTTCTAGAGGAACCCTCCAATTGGTTTTGCGAGCTTGGAGGCCTGGTCTCCGCCCAGCACTGATCCCCCAAACATTAAAATTTCAGCACCGCACACCCAGATCCAGACCCAGAGACGCCCACCAACTGTGAGCCTGGGTCCAGCCAACAATTGAAGGAGTGACATTGGAAAACTTGGGGGCCAACTTGGACTTACATGTGAGGTATTAGAACAAGTAGTAGAACTGACAAGCATAGGAGGAGGGGGGGGGGGGGGCTCCCCCCCTGCTCTTCTAATTCATGATCCAGATAGGAGATGTCGTGGATAGTAAATATTTGCCTCATGGCCTGCGGCTGCACAGAACCTGTGTGTCAAGAATGGATATAAATTGACTTGCTTATTTTGGTGGGTGGGCCTTTTTTTGTTGTGCCCCAGTAGTCACTGAACCAAGCAACACTTCAACACTGTGGGTGAATTATTGGTGCTGCACGGTCACCTGAAGGAGCGCTGGCCTTTGTTGTACTGATGCTTATTGGTGCTCGGACAGTTTTGAGTGTGGAGATTGCAAAACCATAATTTTCTGGTGCTGTGGGTTGACAACCATAGGAGGAGGGGGTGGGGAAAGCCAACCACTCCCCCCCAATTGACCACTAAGCCCCTCCAATACATCCCTGCCACCACAGTATGAATGATGCTGATTTTGATGCTGATGGAACATATTGGCCTTTGTGTGAGACAAAGCCCCTGGTCCGTAACGTAAGCCTTGATTGATTGGCTATTATCTCTGAATTCCCCTTTCGGTTAGTGGCTTTTTCATTCGGCTGGGTAAGTCAGTGCAGGGGCTCACTGTGTTGCCAGGGATGCTGAAGCGTCGAGATAGGGTGACGGATTGCTCGTAACGTCTTCTTGTTGGGGCGATGAGGGTACACTTGGAGTTTCAGCACCAAGACAGAGGTGTGCACCAAGTGCATGTGCTAGAGGCCAAATGCAAATGCCTATGATTATGCCTGTCCATTGCCCTCACTATCAGGCTTGTAATGTGATTTTGTGGCATCAGCAGCAGCAGCATAAAAAACAGGGAGACAATCATTACAGGGACCTGGTAGGTCCAGTTTTGCATAAAATTGAGGGCTACTCCTGTGTGCTACAGGGCTTGTTGTAGGGCACGCTGCAGGCACACTGCTTCTCTCACAACACAGAAACACTGAAACCTACAATAAGGAAAAACCATTCAATACCCATTTGGAGTACTTGTCCACAAAAATGGTACCAAGTGCGTGCACATTGATCTGTTGTGACCATTGCTCTCTACAAAAGAGAGAATATGGCCCTGGCTCAACGTGGCTCGGGCATCCTTTCAACTAGTGCTTGATACTACAGCCTCGAACGCAACCTTCTCAACAGTGGTGGCACAGATTTTGAGGAGATACATGCACCTTTGAGGTGCTCCAGCCTGCCTCTCCTTTGGTGGCTGTCAAAGTCGCCCTGTGCAACACGGTATTGCCATCAACGGGCATTAGCAACCTTTGTGGCCCATGCACTCCACGACAACGAGCCTTCTGCCACATCTTCCCCACCTACACCCCAAGCTCAATTCAGAGGACATGCCCCCAAACCACTCTACTGTAGATAACAAGAAAACCAACTACACTGGGCTGAATTTTCCGAAGGCACGTAGTAGCCCCCATGGCATGAATGATAGATGGTATTTGGAATGAGATGCCGCATGCCCCACATGGTAATACCACCGCAGCGGTTGTGCAAAGTCATCGCCCTAAAATGCCTCAGATGGCTAATGTGGGATTTTTGTGATAATGTGTCGGTGTGGGTGTGAGTGTGTGTGGGTGTGCGTGCGTGCGTGTGCGACACGAAACACAATTTCTGAAACATGCACCAATTGTGAGGTTCAACCCCAATCTTCAATAATGCAGCCTGAACCAGCTGTTCCAAATGTTGTGTTGCCCAGCTGGGGTACTGCAAGCTGAAGCACCGCAGGCAGCGCCAAAGAACCCAAAGGCACTGTATGTGTGTGTGTGTGTGTGTGTGTGTGTGTCTTGGTATGTGTGTGTGTGTGTGTGTGTGTGTGTGTGTGTGTAACGCCCAATTCATTCAAATCATGCTCAAACTGAGAGGTTCAACAACTATGCCTACTACTGCTGTGTGTGTGTGTGTGTGTGCGTGAGCTTAGTTGCCTTGATTGCAGCCAGGCCTCCCAGAACGCCTCAGGCAATATGCCCCCCTGGAAATTGTGTTTTTCCCGGGCACTCACTGTGACTGACCAGAATGGCCACTAGAACCTTCAATCTCAATGAAATTTTCGCTTTTGTAATTGTAATTGTAATTGTAAGAAACATGTAAACATGCGGCGAACCACGGAAAAATGAGGCTTGAGCTTGAAACCCCTCTCGCAAACCCTCTCCCAGACCTTCCCCCCCCTTGTCTTCCCCATTGCAGCAGAACATGAGAGAAACATCGGAGATCTTGCAGCCTGGGTCTTCCTGCGGAGAGGCAGGGGATTTTTTTAAGACTTGAAACACAGCTTCACACGTACACCACCTGTGGAAGCGTCCTTGTACGAAGACTCGCACACTTCGCTTGTGCTGTTTGGGACCGAAGCACCCGCGTTGGCCTGGGCTCCCCATCACTGTCCGAGGATTCTGAAGAGAACATAAGGGCCAGTAGGGCGGAACACGCGGGGAGGGGAGGCTAACACCTATACACACTTGGCACCAGGCAAGTTGTGGTATGTACAGAAAATGTACAGAAGCTTGAATCTGGTTGACATGTTCGACCCCCGGAGGTTTTAGAACCGGTTCACTGAGAGGTACAAAAATTAACAACGGTTTTTTTTCTTCTTTCCACCCGAGAAAAGCAGAGACAAAGGGGGAACTGCTGGGAGTCTCCGACTTCAAGCTGCCATACCGGACAGATAGGATTTGGCTATATGTTGTCCACATGCTCTGGGAGGCACAAAAGCACCCAGCGGGGCATGTGTGCTGCACCTATGCACCTATCAAGACAGAGGCGGTCACCCACATGATTTGCACAGCTGCCTCAAGAAAATTTCCGTTTTGGGGTGAAGCTGGGCTATCGTCCGCGGTGCGCTGCAGTACCCTTCATGGGGTACGGGTGTGGTGCGAGGAAGCAAATGGCGATGCCACAAAAAAGGGCAGTGGGTGGGGAGGCTCTTTTTTCCCCTTCCCGAGAGTTGAAGCCACCACGCCTGGTTGGGTTGGGGCGACTGTGCTCTGCTGTGCTTATGGCAGCCGGAAGCTATGCAGTAGCTGGTCTTAGTGCCACCAATTATTCCCTTACCCCGAAAAAATGGAGGGTGGGCTGAGCTATAAGCACATGGATGGTAACAAACTCTGATGTGTCGGCCCCCTGCATGCCACTGTTTGTGAGCTGGCACCAGTTCATAGCAATGCCAGTGGCGTGATGCGGCACGAAATCGGGAATTGACAAACCGGCCAAAACAACTGGCGTCGAACACAATGCCGTTTCGCGGACGCACCTCCAATGCATCTTAGGATCACAAAGAGACCGATGATGGAGTAAAGGGGGGTCGCGCCAGTATTTTGTACCACTCGCACGGCGCGCACAACAGAGCCGTCGCAATGAGTGTTCTGCTGCATCTGTCGGAATTTGCGGCTCAGATTCGGCGTTGGGTCCGGCCTTCAGGATTTTGAATGCTTTGTCAACGGCAGCGTAGGCTCGTCGCCGCGCCAGCCGCGAGCGCGTCGCGCAGGCGCTGCTCCTTTAACCCCAGCTTTGGACAGAGTGTGGGTCCCGGCTCAGTGCTCTGCGCCAGTCATGACGATATTGTAGAATCCAATGGGGATGCCGTGTGGTGCAATATGAGACGATGCACATTGCACCCGCGGAGGGACAGAAGCAGGGAGATAGTGTTCGGATAAGACCTGTTGGGTCCCCACTGAGAAAATCCCAGGCGGCGTTTGGATCCGCCTCCTGCCCTCTCTGGACCTTACGTAAAGCACTTACATAATGCACTCCAATTTTAGCCGGGGGTCAAGGGACAACACGTTGCGCGTTCACAGAAAAACCAGGTTTGCAAATAGCAGTCAACCACCTGCTGCTGTAACCGTCGCCTGTGGACAACCGGCGACACTAACTGACTGGTGGCTGGCAGCAGTTACCCAGGGCGGGAAATTTGCAGCGAATTGTCAGCTTTCGTCGGCCGGATTGTTCGTTCTTTCGCATCCCGTCGGTCCTGCAAGTCACCTCATCCGCTCTCTAAGGGCTTGCAGCTGCAGCTGCGCACCATGGGGCATGGACTCCATACCACAGGAACAATTATACTTTGCTGCGCACGGACGTGAATGCGTCGCTAGCACACAGTACGTCTCCGCTGTCGTTCCTCATCCCTTCACCATCCAATCCTCGTGTCCCAAGAAAACTGTCCCCTACGCCCAATAACCCATCGCCCATGGTGTGGCTGCCTACACGGCAAGAGTGCTTCAACCCGAGTACTCAGTGGGAACAACGTCTCTTAGCGCCCCCAAATACATGCATTGTACTATGGGGCGCTGGTCACGCACCTTGTTCTGAATCGGAATCGGAAGCGGCGGTGCAGCGGGATGCAGATTCAGATGAGGAAGTGTCCCCCGATTCAGATTCCCATACGGGTTTGCCTTTCCTTTTGGGTTTGGCTTCGGCTTTGCAAAGTCTCTTCCTCTTCACAGGTTGCCTGGTCAAACAGGCACACAGAAATCATGTGAGCAAAGGCCGGATTCGCAACGACATGATCGAAAGTATCTTTGATCAAATACCACTTTACCAGTTTCTGCCGTTGAATTTGCCAACAAACGCAACGTCCGTCTGTTTGGATAGGCGTCCCCTGTGCGCCAGTACACAACATAATACGCGGGAGCCAAAAAAAAACCTGAACGCCAGCGCGCCCCAATGAGTGTTTGGAGTGGGAGTCCCCCCCTCCCCCTGAATGACGAATCACGAACTATGAGATGGGCCTCGCGGTCCTGTGTCCCGCATGTGTCCTGCATGCAGCACGGAGATCCCAACAACTCTTGGCGGGTCGGTAGCATATGACATGACGAACAGACCTAGTGCCAACAACAGCGCAACAGTACCTGCCTACCGCCGCCAGAGAGGGTGCGGATGGTGTGATGGAAATTGCGTGGAAGCCCCGGAAAGAAAAAGCCCAAAATGCACATTGCGGGGGGGCATTTCGGCACCAATCTGAAAAACGAACCTTTCCCCACGAAATTGACCTCTGCCGCCCCCCTGTGTGACATTTCGTCGGGTTGCCGTTTCTTTACGGGGCCCTTAACTGTCACCCGTTCTTCCCTTCACATGCTGCGTTGGGTCGCGTGCGTTTTGTCGGCTGCTGCGGCCTGTGCTCCTGCTGGTGTTGTTTCCGCGTTCGCGGAGCGCCGTCGTTGTTGTGTCGGGGCTGTGCTGGTTGCGGCGAGTGCCGTTTGTGCGTTAGCGGTGCCGAGTAGTTGGTGTACCGGGGTTGTGCTGGTTGCTGCGGGGTCGTTTGATGGTTTTCGCTGCCCACACACCTCCGCTCTGCGGTCGTCCACCACCTGCCTCCCCACGTTTCCGTGTGCGTGAGGCCCAGGTGCCCCAATCCTCCACGCGCCTTACCGGCCATCCATCCCCTGCGCTCCACCACTCCGTGGGTCGGGAGTGTGCATAACGCGTTCCTTGATGGTCGCGGGTAGCGTGCGATTCGCGGGTGGCGTGCGCTCCATTATGGTTGACGCGGGTGGCGTGTGCGCCTGCGTGGTGTCCCGGGTTATTTACGCTGCACGGTGGCCGCGCCGTCGTCCTTGGCTCTGCCCACCCCGGTTTTGTCGGAGGTTCCTTCCCTTTCCTGCACCACCACTCCTTTCCACAGTGCACCGCAGGTGTCCCAGTGGTGGCCCACTGGGTGCTGGATCCCCTGGGCGCAGGCGCCAAACGATATTGCGCTGCAGGGGCCCCAGGGTTGGCCCTCTGGGTGCCCGATTCCCTGCGCGCACTGGCAGATCCACAGAATGCCTCAGGGGCCCCAGTGGTGCCCCCCCCCCCCCATAACGAAGCTGGGGATTATGGAGACGACACTGCCCCGCTGCAACCTCTGGAATCTTTTCGCATCACTGAAATGGTCCAGATGCAATTCGCGTGGATGCTGCTGGGAAAACAATGTGCAATACAGACGTCACTCATTGGGTACTGATGGCACCCCCGGTGAGTGCCACGTCCTCATTGTGCTTGAGCAAGGGGGGGGGGGGACGACGAGGCATACCACGGGTCTACAGCCGGGAGGCTTGCCTTGTGCATCTCGACAAACGGAATATAATACAACATGTTGGCATTCAACCGCGCTCTCAGCAAAGCGGACAAGCGCGTCATCAGTGACATTTGCGCCTGCGACAAATGGAGAAAGGCCAGACACCATCCCTACTGCAACGGGACGGCAACACACGGGTTTCTGGCGCGCACGATTGTTTCCGGGCTTCGTGTGGCATTCCAAGGGGATGGCCGGGACGGAGCGCTGAACGCAGAGCCAGCAAAGGCGATTGGCACTCAGCGATGCTTGTCCTCACATCCCCGCACTCGTCGTGCTCCCCGTGGGAGGCACGGCAAACCTCCACTTCACACCACCTTCTTTGGTGGGCGCTGCGCGCAGAGCCCTCAAAGCCCTGCCTGAATACAGAAAATAACGAAGAGATTGGTGCCAAGTACCGCATTGTGCTTAGGACTTTGGTTGACAACCCTGCCTCGGTTTTTCATGGTCGGGGCCTGGGTGGCGCTGGGAAACGCACGTGTAGCATATGGGACGGGGCGCATGCCATCCACCACTCAAATCGAGTTGAGAATGCGCCCGATATTCTCAACACATTGCGTGCTCTTGGTGGTTGCAGGTAAGGAGGGACAGATGGAGGGAGTCTTGATATTGCCTGCCCTTGAAAGAGGACTACGCATTGTGATACGCATTGTGATACGCAAGCAATCGCAGGCCGTCGCAAGCGCCCCCCATGGGTCCCATTTTCTATATGAGGTTCCCCCATCTTGTCCCTGTCTTTCCTTGCTCTCACGGTCTCATGATCACCAACTGCCCATTTACTGGGCCAACATTGCCCTTTCTTTGGGCCCACCTTGCCCATTCCTTGGACCACCGTGCCCACAATGACGGTTCATCCCGGGTTGTTGGACATTCGGTGGAGGTTGCTAGAGGGTCACTGAAGGTTGCCAGCAATTCACTAGAGGTAGCTGGAGGGTTGCAGGCGGATCACTGGTTTGGGATGGGGTGGGGGTTCGGGGTCGCAAGGTCTTTTGGTCTGTGGCACGCAATAAACAAGCAACCAACGAACCAACGATACCTGTGAATTCCTCCATTGATGATACCCGAATGAGGGAGTGACGGAATGGCAAAACCTCTGACGCCATGGGTGCTTGGTGGTTGACCCTTCTTGTGTCCTTGTGAAACCACATTGATGTTGGCGGATTTGGCGGTTAGGGCGGAGGCTGGTTGGTTATGGTATAATGCAACCATTGTCCAGTGCCATGTCTGTTGTGTGACCAGCTTTTGTTGATCCAGGTCGCGCGTGGCGTGTGTATCGGGAGTGCGGCGGGATTTTGATCCCAACATCGGCAGGATGTGTATCATCATACCTGCCTCCATAGCAAGGAAGTGTAACAAATGGCTCGAGGTTTTCGCATTACCGTTGTGCGCTTCATTTTCGGGCATTTTGTCCCCTAGCGAGGTGTGGTCGAGCCCTTAGGCGAGCTATGTGCGAAGGCCAAGGTCCAATGTATCATAGGGAGGCGGGGATGAGGGGGGCTCGAAATTCGAAGCTTTTTTCCAAGGAAAAATGTCTAACACCTCAAAAGGCAACACTCCGGGACTCATGCTTCGTGTGCTCCGTTGGCGCATGCGCATGTATAGATGTGCGCGACCACGGGGTAGAGGGCTTCGTGCTGATCTCGCGCCACGGTGTAGAACGCGCACATTTGATGGAATTGAATGGCGCTTGCTTGGGCTCATCTCGGGAAATTTCCCCACAAAAGCGTTCAGGGCAAAACGGGCGCGGGATAAAAGTTCCGAAATAACGGGGCGGGTCCGGAAGAGGCGCTTCGAAGCCGCTAGGCCCATTGCGCAAGTTCCGGTCCGGTTGAAAGATCAACAAAGGACGCAACCTCTCTAATGAGTGGTAAAACGTCCGTTCTAGCTCGATTCTTTTTCACTTTGAGCAATACTCTCGCACTCAATCTTCGGTCTATCTCGCTCAATCCCATCCCGTCCCATCTCATTTGCCAACTCCATTCCACCCTACCTCAACTCCATGAGATACCGCATGACTTAGGCACATGATGTCTTGCCACACATTCTCCATGTCCACATCCATGTCCGATCCCTCCAATATTCGCGAGCGTTGGGTTCTAGGACGTTGGCGTTGGGTTCTAGGACGTTGGTGGGCATGTGTGAATGGCTCACAAGTGCCCGGGCGCGACCGTAGCCTGTCCACTATCTTGAAAGGATCACTGAAGAGGGCGAAAGAAGAGACACACGTGATTGAGATTGGCCAACCTTGCCGATTGTGCCCATTGTGCACCCCTTGTTTGCTTTTTGCTTGCATGCCACACATCTCACGTTCATAGTTCCTTTCTTGCATGTTCATTTTGCACTACGATTGTTGGTACCATTTTTGGTTTTCCTGTTGTCCTCCGTTGTGTGGGAGATGTTCTCGATTGAAGCATATGGTGGCAAGGCTTGTCAAGCCCAACATTGGCGTCGACGTTTGCATTGCCGAACTAGTTTTCCTGAAAAACTTGGCACACATTGAAAGAATGACACGTGCCCACTTGTATCACGTGCTCAAAATGGATGAACCCATGGTACCACCAATCGCGAAAATTGGCCCCGGACCATATGTTTCCAAAGCTCCGCTGCCAAGGCCGTGAGTTAAGGAAAGTTGGGAACGATTATGTAATAAAAATGAGTCGGCTGGAGGAGGGGTGATATCCTTTGCAACGTTGCATTTGCGGGAATATCCACGTTTCCGGAGCGTTTCCGGAGCGTTTCCAGCTTCTTTTTGCGCAATTCGTGGGGTGAGGGGGGGGCGGGGGCGGGGGGTTAGGATCCGTAGAATCCACGGATCCCGGAACCTCCACACTGCACGGCACAACAACACACTGTTCCAATGGCTCGTTGGTTGCTTGTTAGGACAAGCGGTGGTTGCATGCATCCATGCGTGGAGCTTGCGACCAACGGTGTCTTCCAAACTGTTGCTTTGAGGGCATTACAAATAAATCAAGTTGCATTCTATTGGTGGTGTTCCAAGGGTTCCAAGGCTCATGGGTCCTTGGCGTCACAATCCGAAGGTTGAGAAGAAAACGAAAGTAACTTGTGTGACCTAGGGAGGTTTCCATTGCAAAATGAATCTAAAAGTAATGGTTTTAGCCAGAAAGGACATCTCAACCACCTACCATGGCTTGCGACCGCTTTGCAACTACTTGCGACCCGTGAGCTCCCTAGCTATGCCAAAGCACCCTGTTTTACGAACCTTTGGGCTTGAGCAATCGTCTTCATATCCTCCCCGGCGGTGATCCATGAACGTAAGACTGCCGCACCGGAGTTGGGGCGGGACTTGGAATTAAATTCAAATGTTAGGTTGGCCCCAATGTACCCATCCTCCAAGAGCTTCATGGGCGTCGAGCACACGCCGTTCAATGGAAGAGGACTAGACGAACAAACGTGCATAGCAATGGTCAATCCGAGGCCCAAAACGCGAACATAGAAGATTGGGCTTTGGCATCTTAACACCTTAATACCCGATTGGTGTCCAATCATTCATCATACGAAGAGCATAGGAAAACGATGGATTCTCAAACGGCCATAACCCTACGACACCGTCACATCAGCATACACGTGTAGGAGTACAATGTGAGCCTTAGACTAGCTTAAGAAATGTGTCGCCGATGTGCCGGCCACCCGCGTCCTATGCTATTCTACAAGGTACACGACATAGAGGAGAACGCCAAGATGGGGACAGAGGGTGTGGGCTCAACCTGCCTTGCGCATCCGTGAGTGAAAGATGGGCCACGGGATTGTCCTCATCGTTGAGTGCTTTCAATGAAGCCTATGTGGAGTTATACGGATTAGGATAAAGCATAGACTCAAGCGATGGGGAGTAAGATATGCACACCCAGAGGAAGCAAAAGGATGCAACAACCTTCATGTGATATCTACTGCACCATAGTAGCTCTTGCGGCATGTATTGTGCAGGGAACACTTTCACTTGTGTGGACAACGTAATCTGCATGTAAACAAGCGAAAGAGTTCATTCGTACGAATTGCCTTGTTCAGCTCGTGTGCAACAGTGGTGCAACATCAACGCGAAGCCCATCAACAATGTAGGTTTCGTGGAACACTTTACTCTATTCGCTATTCCCGCCGCATGCTTTGGGCTATCATCACGGTACAAGACATCCGCCAGTATGCTACGCAACAATATGACAGCAATGACAGCAGTGAGAGCAATTACCTCAAATCCTTCTGTGGTGCTCCAGCAACCATCATTGATGGGCATCGCAAAAATTCCTAAAGCAAAGAGGCAAACAACGTAGATGCAGAATTGTTTTCACCCGTTGCAACACATTGTAATTTGTAAAAGGACCAAAATACAGTCAAAGATCAGAAAAAGACATGAGACAATACCCTTTCGGGACATTTTCATGGTCATTTTTACTGCCAGGCCAGCCGCAGCGGCAGCCGGGGCATCGCGCGCTCTCTGACCGCTTTGTAGGTGAAAAATAACCCACCACAAATATGTTGTAATCAACAACTATCCTGCTGTGAAATTTTGGAACGCAACTTATCGCCACGGGAAGGTGGGTGCAGGCTGCTGTAGTGCTTTCAACTTGCGGTGTACGTCGCCCCGCATCGCTAACGCGGAGGTGCCTGAACATGGCGCCGGAGCGTGCAGACCTGTGGCACTTTTGCAAACTTTCACCGATAGTGGACAGACCGGTGGCAGTTTTACACGTATCGCACCACGCGCGCGACATCGGCCCAAGGTAGGCAACTGCAGCCTCCCAGCCATTACCTACCGGTACCTGATCGAACGTTTCGCCACGAGGAAACACAAACACTTTCTAAGTATTTAATTTTTTCATTGCGTAGCATGTTTGTGAAAATTTGTTGCATCAAGTTTGGGATTCGATTAGGGAGGGGAAAGTGTTTGCGTCTTTGTCCCGCAGTTTCGAGTCTTACGAACGCCTTAAATCCTTCCTCGCCGGGTAACACCTTTGCACAATTGTGTCGCCGTTTTGGCACTTTGACAACCACTTTGACCGTTGCGGCTAGTATTATCGCCGAGGCAATACCATAACAAATTCTCAACGGACTTCTTCTTAGTGGTGGACAATGCTCGGTCCCCTCTTACCGATGTGTGTTGTTGAGCCTCCATTTCCGAACAACATAAGGGCCTTAGTTTGCGGCGGTGATCTGTGGAGTGAAAAGTTCCTAGGTTGGTGGTGCACAAAGGTGGTGCACGGTGTATTCCGGTCTTGCACCATTGCGCACTGGGCTACACAATGCGTTGCTTGCTAGAGTTGCAGAGGCAATGGCAAATTGGCCGCCATGTTCGTCGAAGAGGCATGGGAACTTGGGCCGTGCAAGGGTGCTTGTACCTTTGAGCTTTGCCCTAATGTGTGAGTGGACCTATAACATGGAACAAAGGGGTCACGGGTCCATGCATGTACAAGATAATCAACCCTGAAAGCGTGGCTATGCAACGAACTTGCATCCCCATATTCTCGAGGGTGTTTCTAGATTTAGTCCACGGTCCATCATGCCCTTGGGATCAGAGGGCATCCCGGCTTTCACCCGGGTGTGGATGTGGCTAGATTGCACATATAGGCTCAGAGCACCACCTAACCCAGGGCACCTGCACACACTCTGCATTCAAGTAAGCGGTTAGGTGTTGACGCCCGGAATTCACAAAGGAATTGGGAAATTTGCACACATTAACCCTGTGACCTCCTTTCCGGATAGAGATTAGTTGGTAAAGATCGTCAACGTCGTCGATGGCCCCTGCACTCCTGTTTTGCCCTTTCTTCGTTACAAGGCTGGAGAGCAGACTCCCCAGCAAAAGACTGTTCAGGCATAGCTGAGTGCCATGGAGTGTAGCATACTAAGGCAGTTGCAATGGTTCGTTCATACTTCAAAAGTGTGTCCCCCATGTTTAAACGGTCCAAAAGGCACATGACGATGTGCAGCCCCTCAGAAGCAAAAGTACTCGTGTTAGCTTTCTCACCAGCCCAATTGCACTGTCTCACAAGGTGGCCTAGATATAGTAGCATAGGACAATACTGCGTCAACAGAACCTGCATAGCTTTACATACACCGTACCGAAGACGGTTTCGGCGATTTGATGGACGTACCAACCCCAAGGAGTGACACTTCATGTTGAGACGGCGTATATGGGGCCCCATGCCCAACAGTGGTGCACCAATGGTTATCACCATGGTGATCAGGGAGAGTTTCACCGCTGCGTAACAACCCTTTACGAAAAAATGTCACAATTGGCCAAAACAAGCGAAATAATTGTGTAACACAAAATTTGTATGCGTGCCAGAAGCCGTATAATATAGGGTGGGACCGCAAAAACAGGCGGACATTCCAGTGTGTTGTTTTTTCACGATACATCAAATGCGGTAATGGATGTTCTCGTCACATAAAACAGGCACGGTTCGCCGGGTGTGCCAGGCCAAGTCCCCGGTGAACTGCGGTAGATTAAGCAACGAAACGTTGCTGCTTACCTTTTCTTTGCTTAGGCAAAGAGGCCGCCAATGCGGTCTCTTGGCAGGCACCTCACGGATAACATTAAGCGGTGCCCTGATGTTTCGCACAACAGGCCGCGCGCTTGCAAATCTTAGGTCACGCAGATGCGGGCAAAGGTTCCCTCGGTGTTCCCCAGCATGCGTACAACAATAGGGACACGCCGTTCAAGCTCCTCGAGGTTAGGATGACCATGCTAGTAGCGTGGTGCATCTCGCAGGAGCAAGATAGCCAGCGCTGTTGCATTAAGGCTCTTGTCGTTCTTGTCAGGGTTTGTGGTAAATTGTTTGTTGTACCGGTTGTCCATCCACAACACAACCCACTGCTAGTATATTTTGTCCCATGTTGTTTGCAACCTGATTGCAGCCCTCTCCTTCATTGAAGGTGCTGTTACAGTGCGCTGTATCGCGCTAGATGTGACCTCGCTAAAATGCGTCGTTGCACCCTGCTCCCCTCTATCGCAACAACAGACGTTGGTTTTCCCTGAAACAGATTTGCGCAGTGGCACATCAATAAATAAAGGCGCCAGGCCTCCTCTATCAGAACACCCACCCATCTCTTGCACTCTGACGTGATTGCCTTTTCAACGCTGCAACGCATCCTTTCATTTTTGCGCAGACGCAGAAAAAAAATAAACAGCAATCACGCGCCCTCGTGGCCTTGTTTTAGCCGTTCCCACAATTCTTCTGATGCGTGATACGGCGGCTCCTCTGAGCAGACATCACGGAATACTCCAGATGCCGCTACCACAGTTTCCCGAGGTCCGACACTTTGCGCACGGGCATTGTCACTGTGACAAAAATTTGCGTAAATGTATCTTCCGACATATTGTTGTTCGAAAAAATTTTCTTGTTCAATCATCAACCTCTCACACATTTTTCGCGCGACCAATTTTTCAACTATTTGATGGTAGCATGCACCATTTTCGGTTTCCTGTAACTGTCAAGTACTCCCACGTTTCTTTGGTTAATGTTACGTGTGGTCGCCAGTAGCGGCGCGCTACCATCGTTGTTGGGCAGTGAAGTCAATGGTGACCACAACATGAGTAAGAAAAAGTGCTTTTCCATTGCTTTGAGGCACACTCTAGTTGTATTAGAGATGCACTGAGCATCCATGCATTTCTATCTTAGTATTGGTCCCACCAAAACTGGTGATAACACATTTTGACCTATGGAACTAAACACCCAATCAGGATATGGAGTGGACCCCTTAATCCCCTTTCAATCTGAAGCAAATCATCTTTTCCTGAGTTGACTGAGAACTGACATATCCAAGGCAGAGCCTATGAATTTATCTATGTTTTTCCACGAATACTTATCTGCCCTAGTGGTATGCACCCTAGGGGGCTAGGCACCTCTTTTTGAGAGGTCCTGGGTTGAATTCCTGGTCAGCCTAGCTAAGTAGGAAGATCCCATGTGACATGGCAGTGACCTCATCGCCACATGCCCTGCTCAGCACATATGGGACCCAAAACAAAGAGTGCACATCTCCTGAGATGGCACTATGGAGAGAGAGTGACCATGGGGCAGTTTTCTAACTCTTTTCCAAAAACATTTCAGCTATCTTTGTGAATATGCATTCTTTTGTGACCTGAGTTGCAGTTTCTGTGAATATCCAATCATCTTTCACTGTTTACACTGCAGCCCTTCATGCTTTAATCCTGATTCTCTTCTCCTTGCATACTTCTGGCTTGGGCTATCCTGGATTGACTTGGATTTACTGTATTTCAATAAACAAAAGTCCACAACCAACCCGCCTATGGCAGAGGGCACAGGCTTTACTGGCATGCCTCCCTACCCCGCCTATGGTATGGGCCCACCTACCACTGCGCTCCATGAGGCAACTACTGCCAGTGAGCCGGTGGCTTGCAGCTCTGCGCCGCGATGGTATGCGGCTGAATATCCCCATCCACTACCCGCTACTGGAACCTATGTGGATGTTCCTTGGTATGCACCTGGCTATGCAACCCTAAGTGGGTTGAGGAGAGGACCTGAATCTCTTGGTGGCAGGAGTAGAGGATCGGGAAGATCCTCCAACAGGTCCCTGACGCGGTCGGAGATCAACGAGGTGCTCCGAGGAGCCACTTCAAAAATCGTGGGCGACCTCACGCAAGAGATCAGAGAGAAGGTGGAGCCCTGATGATCCCGCCCCAAGCATCACCTATCTCGGTGGGAATGTCACCCCACCGAGTCCAGGCCAACCATCTGGCGGCAGGGTTGACAAACACCCTGGGGAGCCTGAGGAGCCGACCGATGCCGACTCCAGCACCTATTCCGAGAAGTCCTTTCGTGCCGAGAACGGCCCAGCCGCTAGGGATGCAGATTCGCAGCGAATTCAATTTGAATTCGCCGAATTCGCTGCGAATTCGTTCGCAGCGCGAATTCGCTGCGAATTCGGCCTGAAATTCTTGGTACTGCGAATTCGGGGCGAATTCGCGCTGCGAATTCGCAGGCGACGGCAAAATGATCACGCGTGCGCCGTCTTTACTCCAGATGAAAAACTAACTTTGAACTGTGAGATGCAATATTTTTTTGGACTTGTTACAATGAAAACTATGATGATTCTGCTTCGATTCAGCAGTTGATTTTCTTGTCCGGTGCCTGCGTACTCGTTTTCGAAAACAAAATTTACTTTTGCGTTTTGAACACACCGCTGTGTCCGCCTAGCTCCACCGAACACGGCGGTACCCTCCCTTCTCCCCAGAAGTCCACCAGTTTGGAGAAAAACCCGTCCCGAACTTTTGATTTTCGACTTTTTTTTTCTAGTTTTTGACAGTCAAAACGTGTTGCCCCTTGGGAACCACGCACTGTCGGGCGTGTGTGGAAGGAGAAGCAGCCGAGAGCAGCCCGACGCAGCCGCAGTGAGGCCCTGGGCACCCACAACGACGTGTGCATGAAGCTACTGACGTGCACGGAGCTGCACCCAGCCAACGCACCTGCTCCAACCTCCCTATAAGCTATGTACATAGCCCCTTGTAGCCCTTGCGTATCCTTGACAGCGGTACCCTCCTTACCCTTCCCGGTGCCGTGTATGCTCTCTCTTAGATGACTTCAAGTCCAACGATTCAATTCAAGAATGCAATGAATGAAGGCCCAATAAGGTTCACATGTGATGGTTTGTGTGTGGATTGGTGATCTTCCATGCTTCGTTGCTGTTTCTTTTCCAAAACGCATTCGAAAGAATCAAGGAACTTTGGAATTCTTGGTTTTGATTTTCTTTTTTTTTGTCAAATCGTCAAATCGTTTGAGCATGGTAAATGCAAGCAACAACAAACAACAAAAAGTGCAAGGTTACGGAAGCTTTTGGGAAATCTTTTATGCGATATGGTACTGGGTAGTGGCATACCCATATGTAAACAGGTGAATTGCAACCTAGAAGGTAAATTGTACGTGCCTATTGATTCAATCAAGCGAATCAGGGAGGATTTGAATTTGAAGTTGCGAATTCGAGTTCGGAGCGGTCCATGAATTCGTGCGAATTCGGGGCGAATTCGAATTCGAGCGAATTCGTGCGAATTCGAACCTGCATCCCTACCAGCCGCCCTACAGCCACGTGACGAACTCGACGAGGGCCAAGCTCGACCGGCTGGGGCTAACAGCCTTGAGGGCTATGGTGGACGTAGAGCCTTATGGCTCTAGTGATCTTGGCGGAGACCCCTCCGATGACGAGCCGCCGTCGATGGATTCTTCTTCGCCCTCAGATGACGAGGACCCTCAGGACCCCGAGGACCCCAAGGGTAAGAAGAAGAAGAAGAAGAAGAAGAAGACCCGACGCCCTGAAGGACGCAGGACTCAGGAGGCGAAGGCTATTGCCACCTCCAAGATCGTGGTGAACCTGCCTGAGTTCACAGGCAAGGACATCAGCGAGTTCGCTGAGAACTTTGGGCGGTTCCTACGACTGACTGGCCAAACCCACGCCAGTGGGCGAGTGAAGTGCGACCTGCTCCTGCAGTGTTGCAAGACCAAGTACCTAGAGAAGCAGGTCAGGCAGATCGTGACTAACTCCGCCACCTTTGCCGATGTGTTGGTAGCCCTGGAGAGGCAGTATTCGACCTACGAAACCGACCTCTCCATCAGGGCCGAGATCCAGAACCTGCCCGTGCTGCCCAACGACCCCAAACCTGGTAGGGTCTCCGAGCTGTTGGCTGACCTTGATCACTGGGCTGGACGACTGACGCCCGGTTCCTACAGCAGCGACGACCTGCTGTTCTGGTTGGTGGCCAAGCTCCCCCGAGAGCTATGGGACGAGTGCCGTTTGACGGCTGAGCGCAAGGCTAGATCCCTCCGCTACGAGGATCAATGCGTGCTGCTCCTGGAGATGGCGCTGGAGAAGGAGAGGGACCAGCACTTGAACAACTACCGTCCTGGTGGTGGAGGTTCTGGTGGCCATGGCAAAGAGTACCAAGGGTCCCGACCTGGGCAGGGGACTACCCCCAAACACGCCCACGCCCGTCTCATGGAGAATGTGAAGGAGCTATTCTGGTGTGATGCCAGAGACGAGCAGGGCCACCTGCAGCACGCCTCTGACTGCGAGCAGCGAGACTGCTTCGTAGTCCAGGGGAAGCAGCAGGAGAAGAACACCGGCGCTAAAGCGAAGCTGCCGGATCATTACCGGTGCACCATCACGTGTGCATTCTGCGGTAAGCGGAAGCACTACGAGGATGAGTGCTACCATAAGCAACGCCTATCGGCGAAGCTTAAAGGGAAAGATCCTGGCAAAGGCTCAAGCAAAGGTGGAGGCAAAGGCAAAGGCAACGACTCCGGCAAGGGCAAGTTGAAAGGACGTGGTCAAGGTGGTCAAGACAAGGGTCAAGGTGGACGAGGAGGAGGCGCTAACCGCCAGCCCGACAACAAGAACAAGGACAAGAACGGAGGCAACCCCAACCCTAATTCAGGGGGGAACTCCGAGCCCTCTGGAGGGCAGTCTGGTCCTACCACACGCTCACAAACGCAGGCCCAGCAAGAACAAGGAGCCAAGCGTGAGCATGAAGGTGGTGATGACGGCAACGCTAAGAAGAGGAGCCGTTTCATGAGGATGGCCCGCAAATTGCGGAACAAGGGGTTCGAGGTGACGTGTCCCGCGGAGTTCTGACGGGGACGCTGTGGTGGCACCCAAGACCTGGTGTTTTGGGTACGTATCCGACTAGGGGGACGTGAATACCTGGGGGTATTGGACACTGGCGCCACAATATCTATAGTGGCCAAGAAAATTTTACCTTGTGGGAGCCTGAAGAACACCATGACCACCGCCGCTATACGCATGGGGGATGGACATGTGGTGCACAGCTGCGGGGACTGTGAAGTGGAGGTACCTATGGGCTCCCGGACTATCGCCCATCGGTTCTATGTGATGGACACTGAGGCCTTCGACTTTGTACTGGGTACTGACTTCTTCGTACAGCACTCCCAGATACAATCCCTGACGCTGCAAGCGCCCTACCTCCTCTACGTGGACGACGGCAGTGGCAGAGAGTCTGTGCCACTGGAGCAGTCGGAAAATACCTCGAGTTACCTGAGGCTATCGAAGGAGGAGCCCTCGAACATGATGGCGGCCTCCAAAACTGAGGACTATCAACTATTGGGGGAAGTCCTAGACCAAGGTCTGAAGGAGTTGGGTTACTCTCGAGAAGACCTGAGTGTGGAGTTGTTCGCCAGCGACAAGCAGCATGTACTGGACCTTTACTGCAGCAAGGGGAAGAACTGCAGCTACAAATTTTACGGGCCCTCTTTCGGGATGGCCTACGGGAACCCCAGGTTCAATGAACTGGGGAAGGTGCTGACCAAGGTGGCCTTGGAACGTTCCCGTATGGTCCTGTGTTCCCCCGATTGGGGAGCCCATGGGGGCAATGAGTACTGGCGAAACCTCCTGGATAGGCTGACAATCAGCTCTGTTTGTTTACCTGATGAGGCCATCTACGTGCCTCTTGGACGCAAGACGCCTATTGGGAAGCCCGTATGGGGGAGTATGCTAAGCGTGGTGGACGGAGGTCTTACCTCCATTCCCTGGGAGGATCTGGACCCGACTCTGGTCCAGGCTATTCAACGAGAAAGCGACGGACTCGCCTTGGGTGACTTGAAGGATCGTCTACGACCTCAAGATGCTGTTGAGACTACACCCGGAGGAGATGAGTACGTCGTGACTGACACCAACGCCCCCAACTCTCCCTGTCATGTACCTGTTCCTGATGGAGTCTCTGAGTGTGGACTATCTGAGCTACCTAGCTCTATCCACTCAGAAGACGAGACTGAGCACGACGCCTTCTTCGTGCAGACCTGTGTGGAGGAAGTGGAGAACGTCGAGTACGTCGCCCCACTGAAACCCCTACTCTCCATGAGGGTGGAAGACCCCGTGGACGAGGAGCTGGACCCTCGATCCAGGCTCAGGGAGTATGTGGATTCCAAGAGGAAGTTGGTGGCGAAAAAGCTATGCTACGCGAAGCCTACCCGCAGCTCATGGCCACTGAAGCAAGGACGTATGGGAGACCTATCCCAATTGAAGGAGGACCTCGAACAGAAGATCACCACCTGGCAAAGGGAGGTAGATCTCAAGCTCATGAAGAGCGTGTGGGGCGCCCATGTGAGGACCCCAGAGGAGGATGACCTCTCGGAGGAATGTGTATGTGAACCCCCTCGAGCGTGCCTACGTTGCCATCGTCCACCGGGAATGGTTGAACAAGACCTTCTATATGCCTACCAAGGGCTGAAGGACACTACCACGGGCGAAGAGTCGGTGGAGGACCACCTCCCGACGTCTATTACTCAGGGGGCAAGCAACTTACACTCTGACGAGGACATGGAGGACAAGATCAAGGTATTGGACCCGCGGGTACAGAAGCTTATAAGGACCTATCTGGAGGTGTTCGGAGAACTACCCCCTCCAGCCTCATGTGACAAGCTGGTACAGATGGACCTCAAGCTGAAACCGGAGTTCGTGGGTCACAAGATCCGGAGGAGACCCTATCCAGCTCCTAAAGAGCAGGCCGACGAGATTGAGCGACAGATACAAGAATGTATCGACGCTGGCCTAGTCCTGGAGTACAAGGACGGGGACTACCCCCTACACTGCAGCCCCTGTTTCCTGGTGGCTAAACCCGGGTCTACAGCCAAACGGCTGGTGGTGGACTATGGAGAGCTGAACAAGAAGACGTTGAACCACTCAGGGTCCATTCCCAATATGGAGTCTACCCTGGAGAAGATAGCCTCCTGCCGCTACAAGACCAAGATGGACAAGCGAAGCGGATTCTGGCAAATGGACCTGACGCCCAACGCACAGGAACTACTGGCCTTCATCACCCCTCAGGGGAGGGTGTTCAAGTGGAAGGTCATGCCGTTTGGCGTGGCTAACGCACCCGCTCTATTCCAAGAGCTGATGAACAAGATCTTGTCCATCCTACGAAGGAGACCTAAGGTGCAGGAGCTCATATCCCGTGGTGCCCAGATGGAGGCTCACATCGACGATGTATGCCTCGGGACCAATACCCAGGAGGATCACCTAATCCTCTTGGGTGAGTTCTTTGCGGTCTGCCAGGAGAACCACACTCGTCTCAAGCTGGAGAAGTGTGAGTTCATGCAGGAGACCATGCAGTACCTGGGGTTTGATGTTGGCTATGGGTGGTGGACCCCAGCGGCCTCTAAGGCCAAACCCCTGATGGATGCCAAACCTACGACACGAAGACCCCAAGAAAGGACTTCATGATGTACGCAGTTTCATTGGGGCGTGCAACTTCTATCGCCGCCACATCAAGAACTTCACCTACACCAGCGCCGTTCTGACGGACTTGATCAAGAAGAGTACTACTTGGCGCTGGGGCCCACAAGAGCAACAAGCGTTTGACGAGCTCAAAGACAAGGTAGCCAACGCTAAGTGCTTGGGCGTGCCTAGAGCACAAGGGGAGATTATCCTGGTAACCGACGCCAGCAACGTGGGCGGTGTAGGGATGCAGATTCGCAGCGAATTCAATTTGAATTCGCCGAATTCGCTGCGAATTCGTTCGCAGTGCGAATTCGCTGCGAATTCGGCCTGAAATTCTTGGTACTGCGAATTCGGGGCGAATTCGCGCTGCGAATTCGCAGGCGACGGCAAAATGATCACGCGTGCGCCGTCTTTACTCCAGATGAAAAACTAACTTTGAACTGTGAGATGCAATATTTTTTTGGACTTGTTACAATGAAAACTATGATGATTCTGCTTCGATTCAGCAGTTGATTTTCTTGTCCGGTGCCTGCGTACTCGTTTTCGAAAACAAAATTTACTTTTGCGTTTTGAACACACCGCTGTATCCGCCTAGCTCCACCGAACACGGCGGTACCCTCCATTCTCCCCAGAAGTCCACCAGTTTGGAGAAAAACCCGTCCCGAACTTTTGATTTTCGACTTTTTTTTTCTAGTTTTTGACAGTCAAAACGTGTTGCCCCTTGGGAACCACGCACTGTCGGGCGTGTGTGGAAGGAGAAGCAGCCGAGAGCAGCCCGACGCAGTCGCAGTGAGGCCCTGGGCACCCACAACGACGTGTGCATGAAGCTACTGACATGCACGGAGCTGCACCCAGCCAGCGCACCTGCTCCAACCTCCCTATAAGCTATGTACATAGCCCCTTGTAGCCCTTGCGTATCCTTGACAGCGGTACCCTCCTTACCCTTCCCGGTGCCGTGTATGCTCTCTCTTAGATGACTTCAAGTCCAACGATTCAATTCAAGAATGCAATGAATGAAGGCCCAATAAGGTTCACATGTGATGGTTTGTGTGTGGATTGGTGATCTTCCATGCTTCGTTGCTGTTTCTTTTCCAAAACGCATTCGAAAGAATCAAGGAACTTTGGAATTCTTGGTTTTGATTTTCTTTTTTTTTGTCAAATCGTCGAATCGTTTGAGCATGGTAAATGCAAGCAACAACAAACAACAAAAAGTGCAAGGTTACGGAAGCTTTTGGGAAATCTTTTATGCGATATGGTACTGGGTAGTGGCATACCCATATGTAAACAGGTGAATTGCAACCTAGAAGGTAAATTGTACGTGCCTATGGATTCAATCAAGCGAATCAGGGAGGATTTGAATTTGAAGTTGCGAATTCGAGTTCGGAGCGGTCCACGAATTCGTGCGAATTCGGGGCGAATTCGAATTCGAGCGAATTCGTGCGAATTCGAACCTGCATCCCTAGGGCGGTGGTGGAACGTTGTTCCAATGGCAAGCACTAGAGAAGGAGGAGTTCGACTCGGCCATTTCCCAATGGGGGACGGAAGGTCTCAACCGAGATGGAACCCTCAAGCACAGCTACCCTGACGACAAGTGGGTCCTAGTACCTCTGGGCCACTGGAACTGGAAGTGGAACCAGGCCAGGGGGAACTACTCCACCTATGAGCAGGAACTGCTCGCGGGTATGCTGGTGCTATCCTCACAAGCACGACTATTGGGGAGTAACCCTGTGGTCTGGCTGTGCGACCAAGAACCGGTCCGCAGTTTCCAGAAGGGTCCCCCACCTGAGAAGGCCAAGCTACGGCGCTAGTGGACGTACCTCAGTCAACTACGGCTGACGGTACACCATATCCAGGGAGTGAAGAACGAGTTTGCCGACTACATCAGCCGAAACAACTTCGACGCCCTGATTGGTGCCCGGTCTGAAGCGCTGGCTAAGGAGGCGTTCAACCGTATGGACGTCCACTTGGACCTCAACATGACGATGATACGCCCCCTGGATGGACTCCAAGAATCGGAGTACATGAAGGAGTTCGGGGATATCTACAAGCGCCTGGAGAAACGCCTTGAACCCCTCCTGGTCAACCAAGACCAGTGGAAGAGGGACAAGAGCTACCTATGGCACGAGGACCGTATTGTGGTGCCTAGTGACCGAGTCCCAGCGCTGCTGAAGTGGACCCATGAGTCCAGTGGTCATGTGGGTGCTGACCGCACCCTGAGGTTGTTCAAGCAGTGGTTCCACACTACGTGGACTGACGACCAACTGCGGAAAACCCTGCAGCCTATCGTGGACAAGTGCCCGTGCAGGTCCTGTAAACCAGGGGATATCAGGGACAGAGGTCTCTACTCGACCCTGCCCATCCCTCACTGTGCCAATAGTGTTCTATACGTCTTAGGCGGCTCAAGTTGCATGGTCAAAATGCGCCCAAGACTGCCTCTCTACGGCACCGCGAAAAAATAGTCCTTTTGGGGGGGACGTAAAACGCAAGAACCAAAAATCCCGTGAAAAGCAATTAACCGGTCCATTTTCCTTTATTTTCAACAAAACCGACTGCCCGGGAAAATGATTTATTTCCACCAGAATGAACTTCTTTTTTGGGAAAACCACGACTTTTTGTTTCTTCTACCATTTATGCTTTGCAATAAAAACACCCGTGAGCTGTCAATCTTTTGGAAAACCATTTTTCGAAAACCATGTTGCACGCAGCACCACAAGAAGCATTTTTTGGTACCACTTCTTTGCGCGAGGCCTCGCGCAAACACCAACACAACAGCGCAATAAAATGCATCACAGAGAAAAATGTGCAGCACAAGGTGACAGCATAAAGGTCGTCGAAGAGGAATGCATAGCGCGAGCCCTCGCGCATAATATATCAGAACAACCGAAGAAATTACTTTTTCTTCGGGACAGTTTGCATCTTAGAACCCATAGCCTTAGCAACGGTCGTGTTACCCTTAGGAGGTGGCTTTGCGGGCGCGCTTCTTGGTTGGGACTGACGGGCTGGCTGCTTGAATGGAGCTCGGGCCCCGGTTTCCTCGGACCTCGGCTTCGCTGCCACTTTCTTCGCTGCCTTGCCCTGGGAGACCTGCGCTTCCTCCTCCTCTTCTTCCTCGCTCTCCTCCTCTTCATCCCCATCGCTCTCGTCGGATTCTGCACCGGTAACCGACTTCGCTGCCTGAGGCTTGCAGGCAGTCTTCTTCTTCTTGGGGGCTGGTTCCCCACCAGTAGACTTCCGCTTTGCAGGGGCCAGTGCTTCTGCAGCTTGACCTTTCTCAACAGTGTCTTCCTCCTTCAGCGACAACGCCTCATAACCCACCTTGTCATCGCAAACCCATAGGGGAATACCACGGTTTGCCCAGTTGGCTTGCTGGTCCCAATCACCAGACGCGTGCAGTTTCAACTCTTGTGTCAATACGTGGTTCAACTGAGTCTGCACCCTGTTGACCCAATCGGAGAGATTGTCGGAGGTAACACCAAGAAGGTACATGCGAGAATCCAGCTCGACGGACGCGATCTTGCACACCAGATCCGGCTGATGATCAATGAACACAAACGCAGGCTTGAAGGTCTTATCCTGCTTCAGGTGAAAGAGGTGAGTGTCGAAATACCACATAACCGTCGTTATCGGAAGGTGACCGCCAAATTCAGCAGGCTCCATCTCCTCTACTTGAGGAGGTCCAAACGTCAGATAATTCGGAATCTGCAATGAGGGAGAAGTTATTGCGCGAGGCCTCGCGCAAAGAGCGGACGTAATCCGGGAATTATACCTTTCTCGACCAGCTATCCGGTGACGCCATCAGCAACCAGCGAACGTCAAACGTTGTAAGATCCCCTGCAGGCTTCGGTTTGACTGGCCAACTGAAGATGGGAATAAGCAACATGTGGCCAATGCGCGGCGCGTTGAAATCATCGTTGAGACGCCTCTCTGTTTCCGTTTCCAGCACGTGGAACATGTTCTCAGCAACAGTTTTGGAGCCGCAGACAAGGGTATCGGCACGCGCCATCTCTTCATACAGCCAGGCTGGGCACATCGTCTCAGGAGCAAGATGTTCAAATATGTCGCCGTTGATGATAATCAGGTTCTTGTCAATCTCCATGAACCGCTTCGGAGGTTCGTGGTTCAACGCTGCAATTCAGGTCGCCTTAACTGTGATAGTTTGACTCAATGATGGATCCTGCTGTTCCACTGTCTTGAAGTCACCAGTAACGCCAGCAGGTGGGGGGACCACACAGCTCTTGGTAGGCTCTTGACCCAGGGGTTTTCGGACGTTGAGGATTTTCAGAGGGGCGGGTTTGCCTTTCTCTGCCACCTGCCACAGTGGTGCGCGAATCATGGATTTCCATGCCGGCCATGGACCGCGACTTTTGCCTTCAGACTCACGCCAATAGCCCCATGTACCAAGAGTCACCTTCAGGGCAGGCCTTCCAAGTGCAGCAACCTCTTTGCGGGTCCGCATGTCTTTGGCTAAAGAACAGAAGTGGAGAAAGTGCGGCGCACTGATGCAGAAATGGAACCCAAGTCGCGTCGATGGTACACACCTTTCTCAGGTCGAACGTACTGGCCGTTGTGCGGGTGGTCCAGATGCATTGAGACCCACTGCTCAAGGATGATGTCGTCAAACGAATTCTGCAAGGATTTAAGGGTTGTTTTTTCTTCCTGCATCACTTCTGCCACTTTGTTGTAGAACTCCGGCAACAGGATCCCGTCCAGTTTCTTCAGCGCGTTCTTCGTGACTTTCTCCCCTTTGTCGTGGAACTTCTGCAGACCTTTCACAGCTTCCGGACCAGCATAGTAGGCAAACGTCATAAAATCTTTCCACAATTTATACGTTTTGTCCTGAAAGTGACAACGTTATGCGCGAGGCCTCGCGCAACGAAGAGCGCCGAAACAACGATTAATGAACATACGAATTGACCAGGCTGCTTCAATTCAGCGGTTGGAACCAGGGCACTCATCTGCACAGCATCCACAATGGCGATCTTGAGATTGTTGTACGTGTCAGGTAGGCCTCGCCGCCGCTGATCTTCAACACATCGAATGAGGTTATCTGCTGCCTCATACAGCGGAATTGGCTCAACGTCTTGTGCGCTTCCTTGTGCTTGTCCCGCCAGCTTTGCACGGAAGGCCCACGGTGTCGTAGGCTTTAGAATATCGGCGATGCATGTAGTATGCCACTGCTGCAGATCCAGACACGCGGTGCGTCGCTTCTCCCGAATCTTCGCAACCGCTTCCACGCTGTGCTGTCCAGATACACACCAATAATCGCCATCTGCAAATATGAGACATGTCTTTGCGCGAGGGCTCGCGCAACGAGAAGAGCGAAAAATCGGTTGGTAACATACTATTATCTTCCCACAGAACGACGTGTAATGGGCCTGTTGGCGGTGCTGCTTCGAGTGACTCAATACGCTTCTGCAGTAACTTCGCATCTCTCCGTCTGATCTGCCCCTTTGTCTTCTCCTGGTCGATTCTCACGTTGTCCAGCTCAACCTCCACCTGCCTCCCGTCCGGCTTCAGGTGGTCCTCGATGTCAGTACCCAAGGTTAAGCCAGGATCTGGTGTTTCCTTCTTCTTACGCCCCTTCTTTGGTGTTCCAGCCTCCGATCCTGAGGTCCCAGGGTCATAGTCGGTATCTTCTCGTTCCTCGGCTGTTTTTTGGGCGGGGCTTGCCATTCTGCGATAAGAAGAAAGCCTGTATTGAAGGAAACATAACATTAAAAATGGGTAAAATCGTCGTCGATAATGCATATTTGGGGTGCTTTTAGCGAATACGAGTACAGTATGGTTGAGAATGCAAAACTGAAGGGGCACGCCACTGTTTTTGACTGACAACCTTGCGCGAGGCCTCGCGCAAGAGAGGGGGTGTACTAACCTGTTGTTTCATGCTGTTTGCGCGAGGCCTCGCGCATCACTGCATGTTCTCCAATCTTCTTCGAACGTTTCGCAGCGTGTCGGCCTCTCTTCGTTCCTCCAACACACTGCGTTGGGGGATCAGCTCCGACAGTTTTCGCTTGAAACCAGCCTTAAGTGGCCCCTGCTGCGTTAGCACCAACAACACAGACACAAGGACTTGTTTGTAGTGGTTAGAACCCTTTGGAATTAGAAGAGACGGTGGAAAGTTAGGTACACCCCTGCGCGGCCAATGCGCCTGAATTGCACAAGTAGGCTCAGCACACCACCTAACCCAAGGCACATATACACGCTCTGCGTTCAAGTAAGCAGTTAACCGCTGACGCACTGAATTGACAAAGGAATTGGGGATTTTACAGACGTTCACCCTGTGACCTTCTTTGCGGATAGTGATGAGCTGATACAGATCGTCAACATCTTCAATGGTTACTGCACCTCTGTTCTGGCCCTTCTTTGTTACAAGGCTGGAAAGCAGACTTTCGCAAAATTCCTCGGCAAAAGCCTGTCCAGGCATGGCTGTGTGCCACGCAGTGTGGCACAATAGCGCAGTTGCAACAGTGCGTTCGTATTTTAAAAGTGTGTCCCCCATGTTCAAACGGTCTAACAGACACATAACAATCTGCAATCCCTCAGAAGCAAAAACACCCGTGTTGGCCGTCTCCCCAGCCCAATTGCACTGCCTAACGAGGTGTCCCAGGTACAGTAACATGGGACAGTATTGTGTTAACAGAACCTGCATGGCCTTACACACAGCGTAACGGAGGCGACTTCGCCGATTTGCAGGACGTGCCAGCTCAAGGGAACGACATTTTCGGTTAAGGCGCCGTATGTGGGGGCCCATACCCAACAGCAGTGCACCAACAGTTATCTCCATTGTGATCAGCTTGGGAAAACAGGGGACTGTGTCACCGCTGCGCAACAAACCCTTACGGAAAAAAGTCACAATCGGCCAAAATGAGCGAAACGTTTGTGTAACGCAAAATTTGTACGCGTGCCAGAAACCATATAATATAGGGTGTGAACGCAAAAAAAGCCGGACGTTCCAACCCGTTGTTTTTTCACCGTACATCATCTTACAAATGCGGTAATGGATGTTCTCATCACATAAGACAGGGACAACTGGTCGGCTGTGTTGCGCCAAGTCCCTAGTAAATTGCAGTAGGTTAAGAAGCGATACGTTGCCGCTTACCTTTTCTTTGCTTAGACAGAGGGGTCGCCAATGTGGTCTCTTGGCAGGTACAGGGCGAATAATGTCAAGCGGTGCCCTAATGTTTCGCACAACAGGTCGCGTGCTTGCAAATCCTAGGTCCTGCAGGATACGTGCAAATGTTCCCTCAGTGTTTCCCAGCATGCGTGCAACAATAGGAACACGCCGTTCAAGGTCTTCCAGGCTAGGATGACCATGCCAGTAGCGGGGTGCATCCTTGAGTAGCAACACAGCCAACGCTGTTGCGTTCAGGCTTTTGTCGTTCTTGTCGGGATTTGTGGTAAACTGTTTGTTGTACCAGTTGTCCATCCACAACACAACCCACTGCTGGTAAATTGTGTCCCATGTAGTCTGTAACCTGACTGCGGCCTTCTCCTTCAGCGAAGGTGCGCTGTATCGCGCCAGACCTGACCTTGCTAAAATGCGACGCTGCGCCCTACTTCCCTCTACCGCAACAACCGACTTTGGTTTTCCCTGGTATGGAACTGCGCGGTGGCGCATCAGCAAATAGAGGCGCCAGGCCTCCTCTATCAAAACACCAACCCATCTCTTCCCTTCTGCCGCAATCGCCTTTTCAACGCTGCAACGCGTCCGTTCATTTTTGCGCAGACGCAGAAAAAACACAAACAACAATCGCGCGCCCTCGTCCCCCTGTTTTAGCCCTTCCCACAGTTCTTCTGCCGTGTGGTACGGTGGTTCCTCTGAGCAGACATCGCGGAAAACTCCGGATGCTGCGGCCACTGTCTTCTCGAGGTCCACCTCTTTTCGCAGGGGCATTGTTGCTGCAAAAAATAATTGCGTAAATGTATCTGCGTAAAAATCGCTGTTTGGAAAACTTTCTTGATTTCCAACATCAACCTGTCACTCAGTTTTCGCGCGACCGATTATTCTGTGATTCGCTTGTCGCATGCACCATTTTCGGTTACCTGTAACTCTTTGGTGATCCCACATTTCACTAGTTAATCCTGATTGTGGTACCCAGTTGCGGCGCGCTACCATCGCTGTTGGGCAGTGAAGTCAGTGGTGACCACAGTATGAAAACCGGAGATGCCGGCGGGACCTGTATGGGCGCCCATGCAGCAGCGCCGCATCAAGGGAACGTACATACTGTGTAGCTGGTGGATCTGTCCAATTTTGGTTTTTATGAACGCTTGTGACCTCCATTGCGCGAGGCCTCGCGCAATGATCACCAAAACTTTAATGTTTTTCATGCGCCGTTCCATGCGCGAGGCCTCGCGCTTGAAACTGCAGTTTGTTCCGGAACATTTATACTTTTCAAGATTCTTGGGTACACCATTGTTGCAGTTTATTCGTTAATAGATCTACCTCTATCACACAATCCTGATAATGTTACTAAGTTACGTGTATAAATACGACAGCGTTCCATTTTTCGACAACCTGCCTAATGCGTCGTGCTGTAGCACATTAATCTGACGCAAATGAACGTCGTTGCGCGAGGCCTCGCGCAAAGAATAGTCACAAAACAATACTTTTCCCTGTCTCGCCCATGGGACACATCATTCTTATAGAAATATTTAATCCACCATACTTGTTTGCGACGCTTTTATAATATCCAGCAAAACAACTATTTTTCGATGCCTTTGGAAACCTGTCATTTTCCTACCTTTTCCTTCGTTTTTGACCATGCAACTTGAGCCGCCTAAGTACGTGGACTACACGGAGATGCCGAAGTTCGGGGGCTATGACTTCGCCCTCGTCGTAACCTGTGGGTTGACCAGGTTTACCAGGGTGATCCCATGTACCAAGCACATTACCGGGGAGGAGACTATCAAGATACTCCTGGAGGAGTGGTTTTGTGTCTATGGGGCGCCCAAGGAGATCAACTCCGATGAGGACGTACGAGTACGCTCAGATACTGGCTGGTACAAGAGGGTCCTGAGATCCCTCAATGTCCAGGTGTCTACGGGGATTCCCTACTCTCACACGAGCAACCCCCTATGTGAGCGACAGATCCGTGTCCTCAAGGAGAATGTCAGGATATGGTGCAAAACTGAACGCACCAGAGACTGGGTGAGACTACTCCCCGTCATATCCTTGATGATGAACTCCCAAGAGAGTTCAGCTACTGGCTACTCGCCCCATGAGCTATTCCTAGGGCGCCCGGCGTGGTTCCTACATGCCCCCTATCCAGAGGACACCCATTCTTCTGTGGGTGAATGGGTCCAAGAGCAACAAGCGAAGGTGGACAAGGCCAAGGCTATGCTCCAGAGAGTGAGGGAGCGTCAGTGGAACAAGAAGAACAAGCACCGGGTACCGGCCGCCTACCAAGAGGCAGACTGGGTGCTGGTGCACCACAGTCGACTACCCGCCTGGTGTAACCGCTGCATAGTGGTTGATCTTTGTTGTAACTGCGAAGCCTGTAGCCTTGATGCCCCAGGGGTTCGTAACGCCCGACACTGCCCCTGATATCTCCGAACCCACATAACCCTCTTCAGACCCATATCCAGCCTCGGGGAGCGACATATGCGAAGCACTTGTAAGTCCTTTGAACTCCATGGTGGAATATGAAGAGTACGAAAACCCGGTCTACAAAAATGGAGCAGACATAGAATCTCAATGCGCATTCATCGCACATAACGACACAACGTGAAATCATTCGAAATAATTTAAATAAATCCGATTGGGAAATCACGAAAGACAAATGCGACTCAACGCGCGCTCACAGGCGACATCTGGCGGCGAACGGAAAACATGAAATGAAGCGGAAAATTTACTGCACTAATGTACATCTGAGAATCATTGAAATTCTGATCACATCAGTGTATAATTGAGTGCTGTTACTGCTGCCGTTACACTCCCCCTCTGAAAACATACGCCAGTATGTCAGGCTGGGTCAAGTGAAGTGAACGAAACGGCGAAAGTGACCAAAAACCGACTAATCTAAGGCAAAATGTGTGAAAATGAGCTGAATTGAGCAAAATTGTGCTGAGATCTGTGCTTCGCGATGGCCATCGACTTGAATGAAACGGATAGGTACTCCAGGGCACACAGAAAAAGCTTCGTTCAAGCTCGAAAATTCGAAAATCGAAAGTCTGAGTGAAGAATGTACATGATGATCCATGATCCATGATTCATGATGAAATCAGGATTTGACATCCCACTGCCAGAAAACAGAAAACGAGCGTCGCCATGTCGTCGAGCGTCAAAAAAATAGGGTATCCCTTCATGGAGTCCAAGATATCTGAAACTGGCTGGTGTCATTTGCAGTCATGAGACCAGATGCCAGATTATGGTACAAAATGTGCTTGAATTGGGACCAAAATCAGTGAATCGCTCACGGATTGAGGGTGGCGAAGTTCACAGCAAGCCAAAATAGGTCCAATTCAATGTCGATAGACACTGTGTGTAGTGTTGAACGGAAATACAGTTCTCATTCATAGCCAATCCAGGTCAAATCCTCATGATGATGATGAATCCCATGATGGAAATCCAATCATTTAAAGTAATGATAGCCAAGAAAACCCAGTGAGCGCTAACCACACTGTCAGTATTGTCTCCAGGGCTTCATGTTTAATCCAGTATGAGCCAGAAGGGGTAATTGACTCGTTATAGTCCCAGAATGTATAAGCATCCAAAGCTTGGTACTGGGAATTTGCCAAAATTGAGCTGATTCTGAGGGATATTCCAACACAATCCACAGATGAACAGCGAGTCGACACAAGTAAGAACATCATCGTCGTCACTTGGTCTATATAAGCCCTTTGACAGTGGTCGTGTGGAAGAGAAACCAACTGTGTCAATGTCAGAGCTGATGGAAATCACATTCTCAGCAGATCCGTCAAACACATGAAATGAATCAGACTCAGTCATGTGCCAGAATCTCTGTAATGAGCACGAACTCGAACGAGTCCTTCCCAAGGCGAGTAGGGGGGTCCAGTCGACAGCAAAACACGAGAGTGTCGTCGTGGTTGAGGATAATGGCCTTTCGGATCTTCGGATTGGAATCATCTGAGATGAAGCACATGATTCACATGATGACCATGATGAGAATGATGGATGGAATGACCAGGATGATCCCAGAATGTCCCATAATCTGTTTCTCGAACCACATAGACGATGCGTCGGGACTGTTGTGTCCCCATGCCAAGGGTATAAGTCGACCGTAAACCTCGTCGAAAGTTTCGGCGACCCAAATTCTGATCAGATCTTGTCAGGGATGGATGATGCCACGATTGGAGCTTCTTCTTGTGCTTGTAAGTCTTCCTTGGTGACACAATCCTTGATCAGCGAGAGCTCCTTGTCAATCTCAGGGTGTTTCTTGAGGAACTTGATGAAAGTGTCCGTATACCCATGGATGAAACTTGAAGCTGGCTCCCATTTGTCTTCTTCTGGACCGAATCCTTTCCATCTGCACAGAAAGTACCACTTGTTTCGAGCATTCTTCTTGTAATCAAGAATCTTCTCCAGCTCAAAACTGCTTGTGACCATCTTCCTGTCGCTCAGGTACTTCGAAGTCCAATAGAGAGGCTTGAACCTTCCTTTTGGGCAGGGTACTTCGGCCTTCAAACGATCTCGATGTATTTCTTGATGCCTACCTGGCTCAATTTCAATGTTGAATGTAGTCTCACTTAGTTGACCACTGACTTGGAATGGGCCATCCCACAAAGGTAACAATTTGTTGTCGTCCTTCAGGGTCTCGTCTGACTTATGAAGCCAAACTTGCTGGCCTTTCTCGAAGGGCTTTCCTTGCGTTCTTGACTTATTTTTGAAATTCAACCAATCTGCTTGACTTTCCACTTTGGCTTGGATCCACTTGGCTTCTAAATCCTTGATCCTCTCAAACCATTGAGAGGCGTCGTAGCACTGCCTTGGATGATACATCACTGGTCCTGGACCCATCTTCTCACGACCAAAAACCAGCTCATTCGGACTTAATCCAGTGTAATTCTTGGTGCGATGGTATCTTCTCAAGACACAGTAAATTGTCTCCAACCAATTGTAGTCTTTTTCAGTCGCCAGGAATTTTCTCAGAATGCTGATAAGAATCCTTCCAGCGCGTTCAGCAGGGAGAGCTCGATGGTCGTAGACTCGGGCACGAAGGTGATGAACTCCCAATAGGGCACACATGTTCTCCCACCAAGTCCCAATGAACTCTTTCCCACTGTCCGTCAGAATTTCACTAGGCACATCCCAGTTACTCATCCACTGACTTGCAGTCCACTTGGCAGCCATTTCAGAGGTGAGATGCTTCGTGTTGCAAGGGAGGACCTGGATGTAGCCACTGTGGCGGTCTTGAAGTAACAAAACCCCATCGATAGGCTTCCTCGTGTAGAGGTAGGTAGGTAGGTATCTTCGGGAGCTCGGGATGCCTCCTTTGACGGTGCAGGAAGAAGGTCTTACCAAGGGGACGTCCTGTCCCTCCCACTGCCCTATGTTAGGTGCCTCTTGAGCCGCTCCCGCATGTGCTTGGGAAGGCATTGTCGCGGCCACCCGGTCCATGTGTCCCAGGTGGGAGGGTGTCCCCACATGTGTCCATGAGTAGGGCCACATGCCCCCTCCTTCGGGCGGCAGCTCTGGGGGCTGCCCAGCCGTGTGGAGTATCTCTCACCACAAGGGGTCTTGCTCCCGCTTGTCTACGGTACGACCGCCTCACCCTTGTGGCTTGAGTTGCGGGGCCGCTCCGCTTGGCAGGCGACCCCCTCCTGGACTGTGTACCGGCTCGCCTGTCACCGGTTGCATCCATGGCTCCGGGTGACGTTTGCCATGGTCCCCGATGCAGCCTGGCCGGGCTCGGACCAGCAGCCTTGGAGTACCGCTCCTGCCACTGGCCCGGTGGGTCGGCTGGGTCGCCCCAGTGTGTCCGACCCATGGGGTGTTGGTTCTTTCCTGTCCCCCGGCCGCCCTACGTGTGTGCGGCGTCCTGGGCCTCCCGGCTCCTGTTCACCGGTGTGCGTGCTCGGTGTGTTGTGTTGCGTGTGCGGCGTCCTGGGCCTCCCGGCTCCTGTTCACCGGTGTGCCCGCTCGGTGTGGTGTGTTGCGTGTGCGGCGTCCTGGGCCTCCCGGCTCCTGTTCACCGGTGCGCCCGCTCGGTGTGTTGTGTTGCGTGTGCGGCGTCCTGGGCCTCCCGGATCCTGTTCACCGGTGCGCCCGCTCGGTGTGTTGTGTGGCGTGTGCGGCGTCCTGGGCCTCCCGGCTCCTGTTCACCGTTGTGCCCGCTCGGTGTGTTGTGTTGCGTGTGCGGCGTCCTGGGCCTCCCGGCTCCTGTTCACCGGTGCGCCCGCTCGGTGTGTTGTGTTGCGTGTGCGGTGTCCTGGGCCTCCCGGCTCCTGTTCACCGGTGTGCCCGCTCGGTGTGCTGTGTTGCGTGTGCGGCGTCCTGGGCCTCCCGGCTCCTGTTCACCGGTGCGCCCGCTCGGTGTGTTGTGTTGCGTGTGCGGTGTCCTGGGCCTCCCGGCTCCTGTTCTCCGGTGTGCCCGCTCGGTGTGTTGTGTTGCGTGTGCGGCGTCCTGGGCCTCCCGGCTCCTGTTCACCGCTGTGCCCGCTCGGTGTGTTGTGCTGCGTGTGCGGCGTCCTGGGCCTCCCGGCTCCTGTCCACCGGTGTGCCCGCTCGCCGTGTTGTGTTGCGTGTGCGGCGTCCTGGGCCTCCCGGCTCCTGTTCACCGGTGTGCCCGTTCGGTGTGTTGTGTTGCGTGTGCGGCGTCCTGGGCCTCCCGGCTCCTGTTCACCGGTGCGCCCGCTCGGTGTGTTGTGTTGCGTGTGCGGCGTCCTGGGCCTCCCGGCTCCTGTTCACCGGTGCGCCCGCTCGGTGTGGTGTGTTGTGTTGCGTGTGCGGCGTCCTGGGCCTCCCGGCTCCTGTTCACCGGTGTGCCCGCTCGGTGTGTTGTGTTGCGTGTGCGGCGTCCTGGGCCTCCCGGCTCCTGTTCACCGGCGTGCCCGCTCGGTGTGTTGTGTTGCGTGTGCGGCGTCCTGGGCCTCCCGGCTCCTGTTCACCGGTGTGCCCGCTCGGTGTGTTGTGTTGCTGTGTGGGGTGCCGCTGCGGGGCGCTCACTCGTCCATCCGGACGGCGGCTATCGTAGCCGGCAAGGGCTGGGTACCCTCCGGGCGCACACACGTCCATCCGGACGGCGGCTGTTCGTAGCCGGCAGGGGCTGGGTACCCCCCGGGCGCGCACTCGTCCATCCGGACGGCGGCTGTTCGTTGCCGGCAGGGGTTGGGTACCCTCCGGGCGCGCACTCGTCCATCCGGACGGCGGCTGGCGTGCGTGTGCTTGCTCTTTGTGGCCGGGTCGGGCGGGCCGGCCTCCCGGGCGCGTTGTGGTGCGCCTCACCTTTTCCTTTGGCCGCTTTGTCTTTCTGCTTTGCTTGGCCCCCTCCGGGCTGGGGTTGGCCCCGGCTCTCTTGCTGCCCTTGCCGTTCCTCGTTGCCTTGGCGCCGTGCTTTGGTTGTTTTTCTCGGCCTCCCGCTGCCTGCCTCTTCGTGCGCTCGCGCGTCGTTTGTGTCTCCTGCTTGGCCGTTGGCTGCTCTTTGGTGGTTTCTCCCCCCACCCCCTCCCTTTTTGTGTCTCGGTGTTTTCGTCGCTCCTGCTTGGTGCCTTGGTGTTGTTTTTTTTTTTTTTTTTTTTTCTTCCCCTTCCTCTCCTGTGCGCCCCCGTTGTCTCCGGCTTTCTCTGGTGTCCGGCCCCGGGTGCCCTGGGCCTCGGCGCTGTGCGTTGTTTGCTTTGTTGGCCTTCCGCCTCGGCTCTCCGTGCGCTTGTCCCTCTTTCGTGCTTTCCGCCTGGCTGGTGCTTGCTCCCCGTCCCTTTCTTGCACCCCCCCCCCCCCCTTTTTGTCTCGCGGTTTTCGTCGCTGCCGCTCGGTGCTGTGTGCCGTGTGCTGCGTTGTGCTGTGCGTCCTTCGCTGCGGTGCTGTGCCGCGTTGTGCTCGTTGGGTGCTGCTTGTTGCGCCGTGCCCTCTGACGCTGCCCGTTGCCCTGGGGCCCTGTGCTCTGCGGCGCTGCGTTTTGCGGTGTTCCCCCGTGCTGTGTGTGTGTTGTCGTGGCGCGGGGGTGCGTGCTGTTGTTGGCCGCTCTACTTTGTGCTGTGTGTGTCCCGGGGTGCTGTGCTGTGCGTTCTCTGTCCTCTCCGCTTTGTGCGGTGCTGTGCTTCGCTGTGCTGGTGCGCTCGCGTTGTGCTGTTCGTGTGGTGCTCGCTGTTGTTGGCGCCTGGTGCTGTGGTGTGCCGTGGTGCGGTGCTGGGTCTGGTGGCCCGTGGTTGTCTGCTGGTGGCGTGTTTGGTTGTCCCTGTCTGGCCACGTGGTCTGTTTCCCTGTGGTTGGTGTGGTTTGTTGTGGTGCCCTGCTTTCCTGTGTCGTGTTCTGTGGTGCTGTGCTGTTGCGTGGTGCTGTGCTGTTGTGCTCTGCTGTCGTGTTGCGGTGCTGTTGGGGCTTGCTTTGCCCTCCTGTGGGCTGTCGTGCTGTGCTGTGTTGTGCTGTTGGTTGGCTGTGCTGTTTTTTGCCCGGTGGTGGTGGCTGCGTGCTGTGGTGCTCTTTTCCTCGTGCTGTGCGTTCCCTGTCTTCTCCGCTCTGTGCGCTGCGGTGCCTTGTTGTGCTGGCTGTGGTGCCTTGCTTCCCTGTGTCGTGTGCTGTGGCGCGGTGCTGTCGTGTGGTGCTGTGCTGTTGTGCTCTGCTGTCGTTTTGCGGTGCTGTTTGTGTTTGCTGCGGCCCGTCGTGCGGCGCCAGTGTCGTGTGTGCTGTTGTTGGTGCCTTGGGACCAAAATCAGTGAATCGCTCACGGATTGAGGGTGGCGAAGTTCACAGCAAGCCAAAATAGGTCCAATTCAATGTCGATAGACACTGTGTGTAGTGTTGAACGGAAATACAGTTCTCATTCATAGCCAATCCAGGTCAAATCCTCATGATGATGATGAATCCCATGATGGAAATCCAATCATTTAAAGTAATGATAGCCAAGAAAACCCAGTGAGCGCTAACCACACTGTCAGTATTGTCTCCAGGGCTTCATGTTTAATCCAGTATGAGCCAGAAGGGGTAATTGACTCGTTATAGTCCCAGAATGTATAAGCATCCAAAGCTTGGTACTGGGAATTTGCCAAAATTGAGCTGATTCTGAGGGATATTCCAACACAATCCACAGATGAACAGCCAGTCGACACAAGTAAGAACATCATCGTCGTCACTTGGTCTATATAAGCCCTTTGACAGTGGTCGTGTGGAAGAGAAACCAACTGTGTCAATGTCAGAGCTGATGGAAATCACATTCTCAGCAGATCCGTCAAACACATGAAATGAATCAGACTCAGTCATGTGCCAGAATCTCTGTAATGAGCACGAACTCGAACGAGTCCTTCCCAAGGCGAGTAGGGGGGTCCAGTCGACAGCAAAACACGAGAGTGTCGTCGTGGTTGAGGATAATGGCCTTTCGGATCTTCGGATTGGAATCATCTGAGATGAAGCACATGATTCACATGATGACCATGATGAGAATGATGGATGGAATGACCAGGATGATCCCAGAATGTCCCATAATCTGTTTCTCGAACCACATAGACGATGCGTCGGGACTGTTGTGTCCCCATGCCAAGGGTATAAGTCGACCGTAAACCTCGTCGAAAGTTTCGGCGACCCAAATTCTGATCAGATCTTGTCAGGGATGGATGATGCCACGATTGGAGCTTCTTCTTGTGCTTGTAAGTCTTCCTTGGTGACACAATCCTTGATCAGCGAGAGCTCCTTGTCAATCTCAGGGTGTTTCTTGAGGAACTTGATGAAAGTGTCCGTATACCCATGGATGAAACTTGAAGCTGGCTCCCATTTGTCTTCTTCTGGACCGAATCCTTTCCATCTGCACAGAAAGTACCACTTGTTTCGAGCATTCTTCTTGTAATCAAGAATCTTCTCCAGCTCAAAACTGCTTGTGACCATCTTCCTGTCGCTCAGGTACTTCGAAGTCCAATAGAGAGGCTTGAACCTTCCTTTTGGGCAGGGTACTTCGGCCTTCAAACGATCTCGATGTATTTCTTGATGCCTACCTGGCTCAATTTCAATGTTGAATGTAGTCTCACTTAGTTGACCACTGACTTGGAATGGGCCATCCCACAAAGGTAACAATTTGTTGTCGTCCTTCAGGGTCTCGTCTGACTTATGAAGCCAAACTTGCTGGCCTTTCTCGAAGGGCTTTCCTTGCGTTCTTGACTTATTTTTGAAATTCAACCAATCTGCTTGACTTTCCACTTTGGCTTGGATCCACTTGGCTTCTAAATCCTTGATCCTCTCAAACCATTGAGAGCCGTCGTAGCACTGCCTTGGATGATACATCACTGGTCCTGGACCCATCTTCTCACGACCAAAAACCAGCTCATTCGGACTTAATCCAGTGTAATTCTTGGTGCGATGGTATCTTCTCAAGACACAGTAAATTGTCTCCAACCAATTGTAGTCTTTTTCAGTCGCCAGGAATTTTCTCAGAATGCTGATAAGAATCCTTCCAGCGCGTTCAGCAGGGAGAGCTCGATGGTCGTAGACTCGGGCACGAAGGTGATGAACTCCCAATAGGGCACACATGTTCTCCCACCAAGTCCCAATGAACTCTTTCCCACTGTCCGTCAGAATTTCACTGGGCACATCCCAGTTACTCATCCACTGACTTGCAGTCCACTTGGCAGCCATTTCAGAGGTGAGATGCTTCGTGTTGCAAGGGAGGACCTGGATGTAGCCACTGTGGCGGTCTTGAAGTAACAAAACCCCATCGATAGGCTTCCTCGTGTAGAGACATTCCTCTTGGATCTGTCCCAACTCGAAGACATCCGCCGTCACCTTGTCGAACAACCTCTCAGGAATTGGTAATCCCTTCAGTAGTCCTTCTGCCTTTTGATTCTTGGGGATGGTCGCCTGACATTGCTTGCATCCTTTGGCAACTCGTTCACAGGCGCTCTTGAGGTCCCGTGTGTACACTCTGTGGCGTAGCTCCTGCTCCAGCACACGAGAATGTGTGTGGGCTGTCTCATTCCGATGCCAATGTTTGACGTATTGGTCAATTAGACAATCAGGAACACAAATCCGTCCTTGCCAAAATAACTTGTCGCCTTGGATTTTGAAATCAGACGTCTCTTCAGAGTCATAAGGCTTGTCCCCTTTCAACTTGTGGTATACAGACCCAAAGAACCTGTCCTCCTTGTACATCTTCGTCCAATCCACATAGAGGAAGGAAGTTTCCTTGTCCTTTTGTTGTGGAGGGAGCGTGGATTTCGCTTTGGATCTCGTCATAGGAAACACATTCAGGAGTGGCAGCGACGACTCAGAGTCAGAGTTAACTCCTGCAGTCTGATCTGCCTTGGTAATCTCCTTGCATCTGACCAAATCCACCTTCATCCGATTTTTAATCGAACATTGGAGACAATGTTTCTTGATCAGTGCTTGTTCCTCCTTGTCGAACTCGATCACTTCAGCATTATCCGTCGCTGTCCCATGAAAACTCACTTCAGAGTAAGCCTCTGAGGCTGGGTAGGCCCAGCGACTCAGGGCGTCCGCCACTGTATTGTAGCGACCCGGAATGTAAGTCACATGGAGGTCAAATCTGCTGAGAGTTTCATGCCAACGGCCTCTTCTCCCAGCTGGTCCACCAGGGGTATCCACATGTTCTGTCCTCCAGCTCTCCAGTGACTTGTGGTCAGTCAGCACCTCAACGCGATGGCCCAAGATCCAACCTTCATAACGCCGTAAGGCACAAAGGATTGCGTAGGCTTCTTGTTCCCTTGGACTCCAATTTCGCTGTCTTGTTGTAAGCTTGCGAGACCAGAAAGCCAGAGGGTGATGGTGACCTTCGTCATCGACTTGTTCGATCGTAGCACCAATGGCGTAACGACTGGCGTCTGTGCGAATATAAAAAGGTCTTCCATCCAACCACGGAGTCTTTAATGTAACCACATTTGCCAGTGCTTCCTTGAGACCAGTAAATGCCTCTTCACATTCTGGCGTCCACTTGAGCTTGACTTGAGATCCCTTCTTTCCTTCTATTTTGCCAACCTTCAGTAACTCTGTCAATGGACCAGAGAACTTGGCGTAGAGAGGAAGGAACTCGTGGTAGTAATTGCAGCAGCCTAAAAAGGCACGAAGCTGCGTGATGGTTTTAGGCCTTTCCCATAGCTGCAGGGCAGCCATTTTTCCTGGGGCTGGTCTTCTTGTCCCATCTTCCAAGACAGAGCCACAAAATTCCACACTCTGGAGGAACATCTTGCCCTTCTTGGGTCCACACACGAGCTTCTCTTGTCGAAGGACTTCGAGAACCTTTCGAACTTGTTCTTCGTGCAACTTCAGGCACTCATCAAAGTTTTTTCCCAACGGCGTGGCAATCCGAAGGTCGTCAATGTAGATGCTGCAGAATTCTTGTAAATCCAGAGCCTTGTGCTTCTGAAATAAAATAGTCTCCATCATCTTCTGGAGCATCGACGGCGCATTCTTCAGACCCATCGGCAGTACAGTCCACTGGACAGTGCCACAGGGCGTGCACATTGCCGTCAAATGCCTATCCTCCTTTCGAAGGGGCATCTGATGAAAGCCATGGCGCAAATCCAACACAGTAAAGAGCTTGCCTTTGGCTCTCGCGGCGATCTCCTTCTCGATTAGAGGAAGAGGATGCGCGTCTGGTACTGTGGCGGCATTCAGGGCTCTGTAATCCACCACTAGACGCCAAGCATCTATGCTGGATTGGTCAGCAGGTGGGGGTTTTGGCACAGTAAATGGTGCTGAACACCACTCAGAACTCATGCAGCCCTCCAACCAACCGAACTCATAGAGATTGCGCTCAATAATCTTTCGCAGGGCATCTGCTTTGGTGCCGTGGAGATAGAATGGACGTTGTTTGTGCACCTTTGAGCCTTCGATTATGTCAATCTTGGCTTCCCCATTTTCACATCGAATTGGGGGGTTTTTCCACAACTTCCCACTCAGCACGTCATCTTGATAATCTTCGAACACTGCGTCCCTTCTTGCAGATATCTTGTCTCCGTCGACCTGATTCCCACATTTAATCACCGACATTATGTCCACCAATTTGCGAATTGTTGGTCGTGGTCTCATGTTCTTGGCCACTTCATTCCAAACTTCTTCGTCGCATTGTTGGCGGATGAAGCTCACCTGAGCTCGCTCCTCCGTGGGATCCCACCAATGAAAGGGGTCCACGAATGTCTTGAAGGGATGGTCGGACGAATTCAGCTTCATTCCTGTCAATTCAGGCGAAATTCTTGGAGATTTGTCATCATTCTTGCTTGAAATCTTGACTTTTTTGGCTTGATTCTTGTCTGATGGGGACGAATTGTAATGGATGGAGGCGTTCTCTTGAGGGACGCGGATTGTCCTTCCCTCATTCCGCGACGATAGGTCGGGATTCCGCTCTCGATCGTCTTCATCCACCTCAATTTCGTCGATTCTTGAGGAATTTGAAATGACCTCTTCTGTTCCCATTTCACTGCCATCTTGCCAATAATCTCCCAGATTCCCGTCAACTAAGCACGCCAACGTGCTCCACGAACGCTGTGGCAAAGGCTTGCCATTGTCTTCGCAATACAGCTTCACTCCCTTGTGAGGTAGCTCGACAATGTCGATTGAAATGTCCATAATGTCCTTGAACCACTCTTGTCTTGGCCAGTTGGGGACAATTAAAATCGCCTTTGCGCCGGATTGCTTCAGCTTCTGCACTACACCAGGGAAAACGTCGAAGGGCGGATTGATCCATAGAGGTTCAGACCAGTCCTCACTCCAGGCATCGCCGTAGAACTTCGGAAATCTTTTATTCTTTTTGTTTGCAAAGGCATCAACTTCAGGACGAAAATTGTGGTTCTTTTCGAAATAATCCACCAGAATGTCCCGCCATTTGTCGACTACACGATAGCAAACTGACTTCCACTTCTTGCTGTTCAATGAATCCACCTTTCCTTCGTCGAAATCTTCTTGATTCCTTGTCCATTCCTGCCCATCTTGCTGAAAATGCAGCTTATTTCGCTCCTTGAATTGGTGGATACTCTTGGTATATGGGTGCAGATAATACAGGTCAGACGGGTCGCTGTTTGACGGATCCTGGAGGAAGCATGTCCTGTGTCCCATGGGCGACACACGGTGAGCGTGAAGCCAGGGTTGACCCAGGAATACATCATACTTTATGCTGGCTTCATAGAATTTTCCAGCAAACCACTCCTCAGTGACCGTCTCTTCCACGTTCCAGACAGATTGTTTCACCAATCTGACCGCCAATTCTGCTTCTCTGTCGCCGACGTCAAGGCGATGTCCGCTGACTCCCTCCAGCCGGACAGGGGTGGAGGACATCTTCGTCTCATCCTACTGCAGAAAGCCTTTCCTCACCAGATTGACCTCTGAACCATTGTCAATCAGACATCTGGCAAGTTTAACCTTACCATCCGTCGATCTGACCTGGATCCAGCAGACAAACTGGCGCTGCTTGCCTCGCCGGACAGCGCTGAGGACCCAGGCAGGGTAGAGGAGGCCTGAGGACCGCGCCAGCCGATCCCAGCAGCGTCCATCGACCGCCCCAACTACCCTGATGGGTTTTGTCTCCTGCCACTCAACCCCAGTGTTGGGAATTGGGTCAAGTTGGCTTCCCTATTGCCATTCTTCTTCTTCGTTCGGCTGTACGTCCTGTACTTGTCCTTCGTCAACCCATTCTTCTCCTGCTTCGACAGCATTCACTCCTTTTCCACGTCCACGACCACCAAATGACTTTCCACCACCACCTTTCTTACCTCCTTGGCCTTTGTTGTTGGAGGTGTTGGAATTGGGGTTGGATTCGTTGGATCTGCCCTTGCCTCGACCTCCAGTATCCTTGCTGTTGCCGAAGGTCTTGTTCGCTGGCGTCTCCGCGTACAGGGGGTTGCCATTCACCTTGGAATCATCTTGATTCCCGGACTTTCCCTTGCCATTTCCACCTTTTTGGCCAGATTTTCCACCAGATTTTCCACCAGCATCGGTCCATGTTGAGTCGCTTGGATCTCCGCCTTGCTGCGAGTAATCTTTTGGTGTCCAGTCTCTGTTCTTTCCTTTGGACTGCCCTTTACCCTTTCCCCTTCCATGCTGGTCAGCATCTCGTGCTCCATCCTGCTGGGGATTTTTGGAAGAATTTCCCTTTCCATCCATTTTGGACTGAATTGTTTTGAGATCTGAGGGCGTCCATCTGTGATCTGCGGTCGTGTGAGTCGCCGCTCGACCTTCTTTTCCAAGGGCAATGCACACAGAGCATCCCTTCTGACCAACGGCGTTGACCTTGCCTCCGAAGCCATGTGCATCCTGGGACTTCTGGCGTTCTAAGTTTGCATACTTTTCAAGTTGGTCCCAGATCTGCTCGACTCCATATGAGAAGATCCACGGTCGCACCTTCAAAACTGTTCCCTTATACTTCACTTTCCCATCCACCATGCTGCAGAAAAACTCCGACTGTTCAGAATCGTGGAAACCAACTCTCCATCTGCCCTCACGAATAGTAATGTCCTTCAATCCAGTAGCACTGATAGAGTGTAGCAACTCACGAACAGCCATTTTTCCCATAGTTTCTGGCAATCCTCGGACTCCAACCCAGTTGCCCAGGACTTTTTGGTCTTCCTGAGAGTCCCTGATCTTCTGCTTGGTCTCTGGCGTGAGCTTGCTCAGGAGGATCTTCTTCATTTCGCCTTCAGAAAGTCCTTCTCCAGAGTTCTCCGCCTCTTGCACCAAAAACTCCCAATCTTGTCTTGCAATTTGAATTTCTTCCAGAAACAATTTCTTGATCGCCCTGAAGTTCTCCAGACGGTTCCTGTAATGATCTTCAGGAAGTCGAGAGCCTTTCTTCTTGAGACTTCAGTACAACTCTTCATAAGTCAGGGGATTCCCTTGATTTTGTCTTTCGACATAAAGATTGTAGGTACTTTCCCTGAGTTTGCCAGTCAAGCAGTCCATCAACCAAAGGATCCAGAGTTCCTTGTCCAGCTTCTCCGTCTGCAGCCACACCATGAACTGCCTCTCGAAGGACGCCCAGTAATTTGGGTGTCCTGAGAACTTCGGCTGCTTCATTACTGACCCTCGAAGCCTCATGTGCAAAGGGTTCAGCAAGTGGTTCAGGTTGAAATTTGTGGCTGTGCCGACCGGATTGACGAAAACTGGATTGACTGCGGCGCCTCCCATTGCCTGTGCCTGCGCAATTCAGGGTTGGTACCATACAGTACGTGTACCGTTCGGTATCGATACCATACAGTACTCCGGTGTCCTGTATGGTATCGCTTAGCCCCAATGAAGACCCAGTAGGCACCACTAAATGTCCGCTGAATCCTTGGTTTTACGATATATTTGAGCTGATTCCAACAACCAAACTTTTGTCCCAAAAACACCGGAAAATTTCAACAAATATTTGTTACCACAGACCTGCTTTTAAATGTTTCTCAAAACACCCTGCAAATGATTCACACCTTAAATTGTTTGCTTCCCTTTTATGCACTACCCTGCCTGCAGTTCAGCCAAAAAGACAATGTTTCTTAAAACACCGTGCAAATGACTTTTCAGCTCTACCCTGTCTTGCCCTGCAACTCAGACACAAAGAATACTTTAACGTCGACTTTACTGCACACTGTCTTCTTCCTGGTCCAGCGCTAAGCGTGGGCCTTGAAAGAGGGGTCCCAGGATTCAACAGAGCTAAACAAAGGCAAGGCTACACATCAGGATATCAATACACACATGCATGCCACGCCTCAGGGTTGATGGAGGCACAGAGGCCAAAGTCAAATTTACAGATCCACTCATTGCATGTGAATGACAGGCACACGCACGTGACACACACTGAAAACAAGACTTCTGGCGAGGACAACTGGAGGCAGACGACGCTTATTTACCTTGGCGCTTGGGCGCAGCGCGGAGGTCGCCCCAGGCAGTGCTGCGTCGCCCTGACTTCACGCGTCGCCCTGACTTCACGCGCCGTGCGCGCAGTGCTGCTTCGCTCTGATTCTACGCTCAGTGCTGCTTCGCCTTGACTTCACGCGCAGTGCTGCTTCGCCTTGACTTTACGCGCAGTGCTGCTTCGCCTTGAAGTCCCGCGCAGTGCGCGCAGGGCTGCTTCGCCCTGATTCTATGCCCATTGCTGAGGCTTGCACGTTGGTGGACGCATCACTGGAGCATGAGGCTTGCGCTTGCACAGGCCCGAACATACACGCCGCTCGTCAGTAGGGTGGTCATCACGCTGATCGCTGCAAGCTTCGGCAACGGGTTGCTTCATTTGGGCTTGGCGTCGGTGGACAAACATGTGGCCCATCTAAAAGGAGGGAGTTAAACCCTTGCGAGCAGTGTTTTTCAGCGTACACGGCACCGCTGCTGGAAACTCATACACCGCTGAATGCGCATTTGCAACGCGGTCACAACAATGCTAGTATTAGCAGAATTCGTTCTTATGTTCCCAAAACTGTGACATTTCGATTCAAGACTAAAAGTGGTGCCGTAATGCATAATAATGCTAAGTACCAACATCGGTAGTAAACTTTCGATCCAGCAGCGTGTTTTTCGCAATATTTCAATTCATCTGGCAATTTTCCGTCTAGCGTGCGCGCGTGCTGCAATGCGGTGCCTGTCTGCGGCACCATCTCAATACCGCACGTGCTGTGCGGTATTAATACCAGACGGTACGCGTTCGCGGACGGTACGCGTTCATGAACGGCGTACGGTACCAACCCTGGCGCAATTGCGGCCGCCAGCAACGCCTGGTCCACAGTAGGCTGCACGAACGGCGTTGGTTGTGCTTGATGCAGCCTCATCTCCTTCAATTTCTTCTGCTTTTCTTTGATCTTGGCCTCGTTTTCTTTCTGCTGCCGGTCCTTCTTCTTCAAAGCCATTGATCGCTCCTTCACGGTGGTCCTTGCTTCTCCATCAATATCTCCGACAGTACCAACAGACAGTACAGACCTCTCCGACGAAGATTCTCCTCCTTCGGTACCCAGATTGAACCCAATAGGACTTCCCAATCCAGTAGGGGGGATACCAGAAATTCCAGTAAAAGCTGGGATGTGACCAGTAAAAGCTGGAGAATGTGGCACGCCGTAAGGCGTGGATGTAGGTGCAGCTGAGGAGGTAGGTGCTGGGTGGCTTGCCATTGTAGGCGCTGGTCCAGTGAGCCCAGTAGTGCTCAGATTTTGTACCAGATCTGTAAGCTTCTCCAGCTTCTGTTCCATCTCCTTCTACTTGCTGTCATCATCCCTCTTTTTCTCCTTGGCGGCCTTCTTCAGCTCCTTCACCCTGTTTTCCAGCGACGAAATCTGTCTTCGACAGGAGCAGTCCTTGGCGCACTCGCCACAGGAAGGGCATCTCGTCCCTTTTCCTTTGCTTCTCACCTCGTCGACCCAAGTGTCAACACTGGAGGTGGAGCTGGGGAGTTTGGACAGTTGCTCCCTGGAGAGGTGCGAATGTGTCGAATGACACCTCATTTCGTCAACCTCGTCGTCGTTCCGACCCCAGACGCCCGACGGACCAGCGTGCGGATGCACATTCTGGCGTCTCTCCTCGGCGATGATGGCCATCTGCACCATCACGGCGGCCTGGTGGTCGAACTGGTCCATCAGCTCCTCCCAGTCCTCTTGCTCCTGCAATTGGGCGTCGAATCTCGACCGGCCGCTGTCCCTGAGGAACTGGCACGACGCCCTGAACCAGTCCCTCAGGCGGCCACGATAGCCCGCCTCCGCTAGCAGCCAATTCTGCCTGTGCAGGAATTCCTCATTCCAGATCTGCTGGAAGTGGTTTTCCCAGTAATCACCACTAATTCCAGTATCAGACTGCTCTCCTTCGCTGCTGCTGTCTTCCAGATCAGGCAAAGCGTGAGAGGAGGAACCAGATTCACTCGAGGAGGGAGATTCTCGACCGGGTTTAAGGTTGGGTGGGGCGTTCACACAACAATCAGAACAAGTATGAACTCCAGGCCAATGCCTATGGCCACAGTAAGGGCACTCTGAAGGATGATCCTCGGTTTGCTGGGGAGATGCCACGAATGTAACCTCAGGGGGAACACGCAGTGACCCAGAAGGAGTAATAGCCCCGCTAAAGTCCGACGATCTCAGAGTATCAGTGGAGATTCCAGAAGCAGAGTCATGATTTCCTCTGCTACCATGTAACCGCTGCATAGTGGTTGATCTTTGTTGTAACTGCGAAGCCTGTAGCCTTGATGCCCCAGGGGTTCGTAACGCCCGACACTGCCCCTGATATCTCCGAACCCACATAACCCTCTTCTGACCCATATCCAGCCTCGGGGAGCGACATATGCGAAGCACTTGTAAGTCCTTTGAACTCCATGGTGGAATATGAAGAGTACGAAAACCCGGTCTACAAAAATGGAGCAGACATAGAATCTCAATGCGCATTCATCGCACATAACGACACAACGTGAAATCATTCGAAATAATTTAAATAAATCCGATTGGGAAATCACGAAAGACAAATGCGACTCAACGCGCGCTCACAGGCGACATCTGGCGGCGAACGGAAAACATGAAATGAAGCGGAAAATTTACTGCACTAATGTACATCTGAGAATCATTGAAATTCTGATCACATCAGTGTATAATTGAGTGCTGTCACTGCTGCCGTTACACCTGGCCTCGCTCTACCAGCGATGACCCATACTTCGGGCCGTACAAGATTCTATCAGTGGATGGACACCGTATCACCGTGCGGTGTTCTCCCCGTCTAGGGGGGACCCTGGTGTGCGCTGCTCAACAGCTGAAGCGCTACTATGATCCTGAAGACCTCTGTGGGGAGGAGTGGGAGCTGAACGACGAGGAAATCGCCGCTCTGGACCTACAAGGGGCTGCCAGCCCTATGGAAGTTGAAGGTGAACTCCCCGACATGAACGCCGAGGGGATGGCTAAGGAGGGCTTCTACCTGGTGAAGTCTGTCCTACGCCACCGCTATCGCCAGGGTTGGCGCTTCCTCACCCTCTGGGAAGGGTTTGGAGTCCAAGAGGCCACCTGGGAGCCTTTCTCTGCATTTGTTCTACCTGAGGGACGCCTAAACTCAGTTCTGGTTGACTACTTGTCCCAGAACAACCTTGGTGAGTTGCTGAGGCTCGCTGAGACGCTTGCCTCCAAGACTAAAGCTAGGGACTGAACCTTACCCTTACCTGCCAAAGCGTATGTGTGAGTGTGCTATTCCTAAGGTCCTGAGAGCAAGCCGCAGAAGTGGTGTCCTAATTATACCCAAGTCTGCACGCTTGCTAAACCTGGAGGGTTGGCTTATTGATGCCACGGGGTACGCCCCGGGTCTCCCCTCCCCTAAGCGCCCAATTTCTGTGCTGGCGCAAAACCTTTGGGGAATACCCAGCGTACTAATCCAGGTATTGTTTTCCCTACCTATCTGTCTACTACGGGGAGGGGTGGCCAAAAGCTATGAAGGCATGAAAACGCCGTTTTGCTAAGTGGCCAAAACACTGACCTAACCACTGCCACAGCCCACCAACCCTGCTAAAATTGCAGGAAACGGGTGGGACAGTGACACACGCACTACAGGTCCTACACACCCTACAGTGGCACCACGCTGGTGGGCGAGCACTGGGCAACTGGCTCTAGCCCCCACTCAGGACTACCACTCCTACACGCACACTCTACTGGGCGTTGCGAAGACAAAGGTCTCATGGGTCCTAGCGACCCTCCTGTGAAATGACAAGAGAACACAGCGCTGCTAAGCAACTGTGGCCTAACAGGGGACGCCACAACGCGTTTCCCCTGCTAGGGCTTGGAGGGAAGAGGTGCTCTTGCGTGCACGGCGCAGATGTCGATGAAGTCGGACTCCCTGCTCTGCCGCAGGCAAAGGCGGAGTTACTTGTTTGTGTGATCTGCGCCCTTGTTTAGCAGGGCATAAAAAAATGCTGCTGCACCAATCACCCTACCTGCCCACCTGTAAAACAAAGGCAAATGAAAGGGCGTTTGCGGCGGAGGAATTAAGCCACACTCCAGGTATTATACCCTTCTCAGTGTGACCTATAATACACTGTCCGCAAACACGCTGGAGGACCACCTACCCTTGTCAAGCAAGCAAGCGTTAAGGGACTCCTCAGGTTCTCTTAAAGAACGTACCAAGGAGCCCCCGGGTAGCCTAAACAAGGTTTACCGTGCGCAATTCGCGTGGCCTACCCTTTAATGCGTGTGTGCATGCGCGAGTATGCACGACCCACTTGGGCAAACCTGCCCATCTCAACCGTAATCACGAACTCCACCAGGGGGTGGCACCGCCTGGGCTTACTCACCTTACCTACCGCTGGAGAGAGAGAGCAAGTGAGGGGCGCACGCGAAGAACGTTGCTATGCACTTGTGTGTATGTCTAATCACCCTGATCTGACCGCTAATCATCTGCAATCTTTCTAATCAATCCCTCTGTCGCGTTCTATCTTTGTTAGCGCTGCTACAAGGCTCGTTCACGGAGACACGAGATGAGCAATGTGTATGCGGCATACGAGACGAGCATACCTGTAGTTTGTACCTGATTCATTGAAGTCTTTTCGTTCATTTTCGAATTCTTGAATTTTTGAAGCTTCTATTAGTGTGGGTGGAATCTGTATGTTTATTTATTAATGTGTGTCTCGTCATTTTCAAGACTACGTGAGACATACGTTTATAATTCCATTATTTCTCCATTTTCCGGCGCTTCGCTAGGAGCCGCTCCTGCGCGCCGCCTTTTTATGCGTATGAATTTCTGGATTTAAAAAATCCAGAGATGACTATAATTTCTATAAAAATGTGCTTCTGATGCACAATTGGATTCTGCTCAGGTGTGTTGTTTCAGAAAAATTCTAGGCCGTCATTTGACGGATTTTGGTGTCGTCGCTTCGTTTTTGCGTGGATTCGTCCATAATTCTCCCATTCCTGCCTCTGCAGATACCCACGCGCAGCCTCGCTGAGTAGGCCGTGTTCGGGCCGAAAGGCAGGTGCCTGGAGAGACTGAGCAGAACCCAAGACCCCACCAAGGGGCAATTTGATTTTTTCGAGACTCCCTTCGCCCTAAGACAGGTCACGGGTCGCCAGCAGGTTTACGAGAACCCATGCGAGTGTGTATATTGTGTCTTGCGTTGGGTTTGTGTCGACGCTGCGTCTTGGAGGGAGGGATGCATATGCACATGTCTTGGCATGCTCCCATACTAACCCAACCAAGCCACAGGAGCCCCGGCAGCGCCATGAGCGCTCAGTCTTCTGTAGGAAATGTTACAAACAGAGCAGCAAAAGAGCGCCAGCCATGGTGAGCGCCCATTTTTCAGTGTGAGGGAAACTATAGGTATTTTAAAGTAGATGTGGAAACCAAGGAAAGGCCAAGAAAAATTCCCTTTTTCCTAAAATGCGACAGTGGTGGCCACCACAGCACAAGGGGGGAGTAAGAAAAAGTGCTTTTCCATTGCTTTGAGGCACACTCTAGTTGTATTAGAGATGCACTGAGCATCCATGCATTTCTATCTTAGTATTGGTCCCACCAAAACTGGTGATAACACATTTTGACCTATGGAACCAAACACCCAATCAGGATATGGAGTGGACCCCTTAATCCCCTTTCAATTCGAAGCAAATCATCTTTTCCTGAGTTGACTGAGAACTGACATATCCAAGGCAGAGCCTATGAATTTATCTATGTTTTTCCACGAATACTTATCTGCCCTAGTGGTATGCACCCTAGGGGGCTAGGCACCTCTTTTTGAGAGGTCCTGGGTTGAATTCCTGGTCAGCCTAGCTAAGTAGGAAGATCCCATGTGACATGGCAGTGACCTCATCGCCACATGCCCTGCCACCTCAGCACATATGGGACCCAAAATAAAGAGTGCACATCTCCTGAGATGGCACTATGGAGAGAGAGTGACCATGGGGCAGTTTTCTAACTCTTTTCCAAAAACATTTCAGCTATCTTTGTGAATATGCATTCATTTGTGACCTGAGTTGCAGTTTCTGTGAATATCCAATCATCTTTCACTGTTTACACTGCAGCCCTTCATGCTTTAATCCTGCTTCTCTTCTCCTTGCATACTTCTGGCTTGGGCTATCCTGGATTGACTTGGATTTACTGTATTTCAATAAACAAAAGCTTTTCATCTCCCAAAACAAGCAGCAGGACACCCTACAGCAACAGCAAGCAGCAGGAGAAGCAAAAACACAGTGCTGAAAACACTATAAACTTTTCTACATGAAAACTGGAGATGCCGGCGGGACCTGTAAGGCCGGCCATGCAGCAGCGCCGCATCAAAGGGAATGTACATGCTGTGTAGTTGGTGGTTCTGCTCATTTTTTGTTTCTATGCGCGTTCATGACCTCCATTGCGCGAGGCCTCGCGCATACATTGCTAAAAATTTATTGTTCCTGGCGCGCCATTCCATGTGCGAAGCCTCACGCATGAAACTACAGTTTCTTCAGTAACAATTATACATTTACAGATTACCAATGAAGCAAAATGAAAATTTATGTATTAATATATCCATTTATACCACTCCATCTTAATAATGATTCAAAGTTACGTGTATACAGACGTTATGTTTCTCATTTCCCACAACCTACCTAATGCATTGCGTTGTGATACATTAATCTGACACAAATGTTCGCCTTTGCGCGAGGCCTCGCGCATAGAATGGACACAAAACAATAATTGTCGGGAGAGTACCCATTGGGCGTGTCACTTCGACGACATTATTTATTTCATGAGAATTGTCTACGGGGTGCTACACAGATTGATCAAAATAATTATTATTTGATGCCTTTCCAAACCTGTCCTTTTTCCACCTTTCGGTTGTTTTTGACCATGCAACTTGAGCCGCCTAAGTCCAATGGTTCTATTTAAAATTCATTTCCAGATGTTTCAACTACCAGATCCGAGCTGTCTGCGCACCATGCAACAAAACACCGCACCCCCTCTCCAAATAGCACAACAGCACTTGACACACAGCATGAACGGGACAAGCGGCAATAAATGTCATGCACAGCAATTTCAACAGGCAGTGCACGCAACTTACATCATTCATATTGCACCCCGTCCACAAAAATGGCACTGGCACATGTTTCTCATGAACTATTGCCCATCAAAATCACCTTGACCCGGCCTGGGCACCACTTTTTGCAATATTTAGCTCAATCATGCTCGTCACCCTAACAACCTACTGCAATCTCTTCGTGGCATGGGAACGTGTGCAGGTCACTGGGTCATTTCAGAACATGTCACAACCCATACAACCCATTGGGTGTTGTGACCTTTGCAAGAAACTTGCTACAAGTTTCACACATTCAATTGGGCACTATTTTTCATTCCATTGTTGTAACCATTCGAAAATTGTTTGCTCCTATTGATATACCTATAATTTCATTGACTGGGGCAAAAAGCTTGATTGTTTTGGTGTTGGCCAAAGTGTTTGGTTTGCTACTTGTGTTGTTCATCTTTCTGTTTTGTTTTTTCATCTATCATGTTTTTTGGTTCAGAAATGCCATGTTTATACATCTGCTTGTTGACTTTTGTTTGTGTTTTGGTTGCTTGCTGAGACACCGCATAATATTTTCACAACACTTCTCACCACACTTTGTTTTTCATGAAATCAACTGGATTTATTCTAAACAAATTTCAAGCCAGTCACTTGGACTACCCATACGGCTAATTTCATGCCCTGTAACTCTGAAAACACCAACTCCATACTCCCCAACACCCCTCAAAGTCAGAGTTGCAATGACAGTGTTACCAAGTACATGGCCGACAGCGATTCCTTCCTTGGTATTGCTTTCTCTGTGCATGGGACACCACTGTTTTCACTCAGCTTTCAGTTTTTCTTGGGATGCCTACGGGCCTAGCAGTTCCCACTGCAATTTCGGCGTATATAAATCTTTGTTAGCGGTTATAGAATTTGCCCCGGCTTGGAGTAATTCTTACTAGGTGACCCGTTGAGGTGTGGTCCGACCGCCCCAACCCCTCAGGAAAGGCCTTGGCCGGGCCGTAAATGTTGCTTTGTGTCAAAAAACCCCTCAGGAAATATGTGCCCCCATCGCAAGCCTGTTGTTGAGATTTCAAGCATCATGCTTGCCACTCAAATCGAACTGCACTTGAACACCGCAGATACGATAGCATTGGAATATGATAGAATGTCATGGTACATCCCAACAGAAATAAGAATTGCTCACAAACATGCCAAAGACTGATGAGGCCTGGTAGATTCCAAAGCAAATGAGAATCCCACCAGAGTCCATCCCCCTGTTGTGCAAGAAGGGCTCCTGCAGCAATACACAAGTCCCCTCAAAGAGGAGAGCATATGTGGCAGAGTATGGAGGCATGTAGCAAAACAGGGAACTAAAACCGCAGTCTCATACTGTGGAACAAGAGAAACGAAAAGCTGAAAGTGCTGGAGGAACGCACTTGAACGCATTCCATGCATAGTTCCTGACATGTGGGCACCTACAGCACTTGGTAGACTGATGTATTATGACTCATACCAAGAAATCAAGAGCTGCAAAATGCGGGCTAACGTTCCACAGCTGGTCATAAACAAATGAAATTTTGGCACCAGGAGCAGAAATGCCTCAAGCAGGCATAACAGAAAAGAGAGAAGGGGAACGGGAGGAATTGTGCACCAACATGGCTCCAAAACTTTTGGTTCACAAATCTGAGCAATATATACAGGGGCTAGGGAAGAGGGGTCGGAGAAGGGATTTTGAAGGGAGCAACTCTGTTCTTCCTATTGTTGAAATGCTTCCAACTCTTCACGTCCTTGGCAGCTTCATCACACTGCGTTCCTTTGATTGGTGATGCAATGCTGGGATAGCGGGCAACCGTATGTGCCTCTTGATTCAGGGGGAGCAGTGCATTCCAAGAGTATCCTGCCACTGTGTCACACAACATTGCGGCTAATGCAGCTTTGCAGCCACAAAGGTTCCATGCTGGGGACATGCACGTGACTTAACACAGCCAATTCAATGGCACGCCCCAGACATGCAGGCATCACATGCAGATGAAATATTCGTTGCTTGTTGTGATGCCAAGGTTGCTGAGCACCATTACCAGCGTTGCGTGGTCTGTGTGGTATCATGTCTCAGGATGCAACAAAAAAAGAGAACAGAAAAAGAGAACTAAGTGAAATAAAATCACTGCACAACGAAAGCGAAAGAATCATTAAACACTTTTGTGTTTGTATTCGTTCATCCGGAGCTGTCTGAATCCAACTGCTGACTCAGTCGCCAGGCTCACGTTAGGCATCGGCTCAAACCTCACTCCTCAAAATTGAGCATCCACTAATGATTTTGGGTTCAATCAGTTTTAGACCCCAATAAAGAACGTGCACATCTGTGGAGTGTATTCCTTCGAATCTTCAGCATAAGATGCATGCTTTTTGCTACCCCTTGCAAAGGCAGCAAGGTGGGTCAAACTGGCACAAATGTCCGTTGCTGCAGAGAAATACTGTGTCAGCACTGTCCCTGAGGGAGCAGGGTACGGCAAGGCACAGACATCCCCATCACAACATTATTAGTGCCCGCTGCACAACACTTTCGATTCAAAAAAGTCTGCATGCCATCACTGATCTACAGAACCATCATCCCACAACGGACGAAATTGGCTGCAGGGCAAGTGACAGTCTGTTGACAAACGCAAACGAAGGTCAAAAATATCCTGTTCACAGGCGTGTAAACGTCAGATGATGTGTTGGTGCAAGATCGTGTTGAATGCAAGGTGAACTTGGTGATTAGCTTCATATTGCATTCTTCAAGGTGAACTTGGTGATTGGCGTTATATTGCATTCTTTTCAAAAAGCAGTCGAATTCAACGGTCAAGGATCTGCATTATCCTCCAAACGATTCGGTACCGTGCTATCGAGAGACGCTCCGCAAACTGCAATGTGGCAAGACCAGGCAATGTTTATAAGAGGGGGGTGTGACCTAATTAAAAAACAGACAAATGCAAACCAGAGGTAATGCACTCCACAGTCAGGCATAAGTGCATCTTTATTCTCTATGCCAAACCTGGTTGAACCTCAAGACACACACTGTGTCTGAAACAGAAAACAGAACATCATGTCTGACTACAGTTAGTCAGACAATCGCAGTCAGTAGCTGTCAGTCAGACATCAGCAATCAGTGTCGGATAAAGACACCATGCATGTTTATAAGAGGGGGGGGGTATTTTGGACACGACCCACCCACCCAACTTTGGACCCATCCACCCGACTTTGGACCCACCCAGACCCCCCCCCCCCTTATAATTCTGTGGGGGGCATTTTTTGTCAGTCACATTGAAGCCAAGGCTATTGCTGCTGCTGCTACTAGAACTGGCTGCGAAATTTCTGTTGGCTGCACTGGGGTCACCTTGGGAAAATTGAGTGACTGACTCTTCTTTGCTCCCATTGCTTGTGCTTCTCACTCTTCAGGTAATCCCTTTTGGCCTGTTCAGAGGATCCAACGAACACCCCACAACCACAAAGAGATTTTGGCATGGTGCCTGCACAACGACAAAGCGGAAAGGGGCACCAGCAAACAGCCAGACAAGGCTCCTGTGAGCAAAGAAAGAAGGGGTGGCAGGAGCCCAACCCAGGAAACCCTCGGAATTACAAAAGAGGGGAGGTCCAGAGCTTTAGACCCACCCACCCAGACCCCCCCCCCCCATTGCGAGTTAGCTCTCATAAACATTGCCTGGGCAAGACCTGAAGGATGAACGACAATCAGGCCTGTGATCACATTGGTGCAACCCTCTCAAATGGGCCTGAAGGGTCTGAAAAAATGTAACCCCAGAACAGTGGGTCACGTTAAAAAATAGCATTTCGCAACCGATCAACCCAATGTCAGTGCTCGCAACTGCCCAGTTCCGAAAAGCCGTTGATAATCGTCGCCAGTGGACCGCTTGAGGGGGGTTAGGAGGTGCGCCATGCCATGGGAGGGCCGGTGCAGTGGCTAACGCACTGACACAATCTCATGTGATGCGCTCGGGTGTAGTGCGGAGATTCCCTGTGCTTGCGCGACGAAAAAAAAAAGCAGCAGCTGAAATGCTGTGTTTGGAAGGACACCATGGACTTCAAAAGGTGGTCAACGTCAAATTTACACATTTCACTGGTGCAGCTGTGGTGGTGAGCGTGATTGCCCCCTCATCAACTGCTGAGTCCTACACACGCATCACTGTCGGGGTTCAGCTCTCACACACATCACACAGGCACAGGTCACATCTGTAGTACTTCAACCCCCCACACACATCACCCGAAAATCGGTTCCTGAAAAAATATGCATGGGAAGGTTCCCCTGTTCCCTCGCTCGGGGGGCGCACAGGCCCTTGAATAGAGCGTCGTGCAGGCAAACCAGAAACAGCGACCCCAACATCCTGGCAGTGGATGCTCACGACTGAGGACTGAGGTCATTTGGAGGCGCTGTTGAGGACGTTTGGAATCGGATCATTGGGGCGCTTGCTGCATCTACGGAATTCGCACGGGCGCGTGCACTGCGCAGTTGATTGCAGGGTATTGAAGACCAAAATGCAAACCACTGATTACCGCCAGATCCTTCTAAACGATCGCTGAACATCTGTTTCCTGCTGCTCAGGTACACGCACTGACTTTCATGTAAGCAAAGACATACCTTGGGTCGCTGTAGCGTCACCAGACCACTCCTTGAGGTACAAGTGCATGATGCACAACACCATGGCCCCCAGTAAATGCACCGACAGCAACAGGGACGTGCTGCTGGGGTTCCCTGACCAGAGACAGAGGTATCCACAGCAGGCAATAAGGGAAATGAAGGATGAAACTTAAAGTGCACAACAACAACAGTCAAAGGTGTTTACGCATCATGCACCATGAGTGGCTGGAGCATCCTACTTCCGTCACCTGGGGGCAGTTACCGGCCCTATGCTGGTGGACACGGAAGCGCAGACCAGGAAAGACCTGGGACGTCGTCTCATTATCACATATGGCACGCTGATCAATGGTGGATGGACAGTACCCGGGCAGCCAGGGCCTGGAGTGTGGGGGGCAAACTTCCGCGCGCCTTCCCATTTTCGAGTCTACCGAAGCGAGCCTGCAATGGATGTTTTAATTGGTGCCTTTCTATTAAAGCCCTTTTCCAGAGCCTGCCTCGCCCACCCGCATTCGATAGGCTCTCTTGACACACCCACCCACTGCTACCCCAAAAGACATAATGCCCAAAAAGCGATTTTCACTGCGCAGACACGCACTTGGGAGCACAGGGAATACAAGGCATACATGAAATGCATCACATGAGGTCCCACATGCTGTGACAGAACGGCCGGCTGCACATGAGGCATGAAAGGCTGGGAAATTGGAGGCGAAGCCAAGTGCTGGGGGTGCTGCTGGAAAACAACACGTTGTGGCTGCTGAAGTGCAAGCTGTTGCTGATGCAGCTGTTGTTGATGCAGCTGTTGTTGATGCAGGTGTTGTTGATGCAGGTGTTGTTGATGCAGCTGTTGTTGATGCAGCTGTTGTTGATGCAACTGTTGTTGCTGCACTTGTTGCTGATGGAGCTGTTGCTGATGGAGCTGTTGCTGATGGAGCTGTTGCTGATGGAGGCGTTCTTGTAGCTGTAGCTGTCGCTGTTCCTGACAACAGGATGCAGGGATAGATGTACATCAACAACCCAACAGCACCAAAATCTACTTTTGCAATGGGCAGTGCAAAAGGCAACAGCACTTCTTTTTGACCAATGATGCAATCCAAACAGTAAAAGGTGAATCCTCATAGCCACTGAGTTTCTCAATGCAATGGATTGTACATGGTTGGGGGGGGTTAGGTGCCTAGTCAATTTTGCAGTGGTAAATTTCGCTGCAGGAAATTTCGCAGAGACCACTGGATTTTGTGTGGTGAATTTTGCGGACACTCCCAAGTGTGTAGGGCTTTGCAGGCTTGGTGGAGGTTAGGCACAGGTGCCACTCACATTGCAGGAGAAGCCCATCTGCCACACTCTGCCAGTGATGAGGGTCCAGTTGGTCCCAGGTCCTGACATGTGTTCAAACTTTGACGGTGGTATTCAGCTTAAACCCTAAGCAAAGGCAACCGTAACTTTCTGCAAAGGAGCTCCTGGGTCTTGCTCTTTTCTCTTTATGGGCATTCAATTGTTTGCAGTGGCCCCCCTCTTTTCAGTTCACATTCATACATAATGCATAGCATCGGAGATCAAAATAAGTACCCAAAAAGTTGGCAAGCTGGGCCTCTGCACCGAAAAATATAAATAATGACTTGCCATACACATACATAGGGTGTTTCTGCACAGCAGTTGCACTTTCCCATGACCACTGTCGAATCTGCCTACCTTCGGGGAAGCACACATGCACATGGCAAAAACAGCATTGGAATTTGATGGTTGGTTCTCATTGACGGAATGCCCCTGCCATAGGCAGTTTCAGCCCTTTGTCCGTGGGTGCACATTACTAGTCATGCAGGCTGACTGGTGGCGCCTTAATCAATTTGAATCACATGGTAACATACAATAGCATTGAACCATGGATGAAACTGAGTTGTGGTCCCACATGGAAATCCAATTTGGTCACAACACATTACATAAAATCTTGCATTGCCGATTCACCACCTTCACTGGATTTTGGTAGTATTTCAAGTGGAGAAGTCCATCTTTCACACTTCTGCAGTCCCAACCACCGTGGCGCTTCCGAATTATACTGTGGCTCCTCAACATAGTCTTAATTTTTGGTATCACGACGGGCTGTGTTGCAATTGGAGTAATTTCATTGTATTAATGTGTTGATAATCTTTGTAGAGGGGGGCATTTACAGCAGATGTCCCGTACAAGCTCTGGCAGGTGCACACTCCGTGTGTGGATAGTGCCCTATGGCCCACTTTTTCAGTCCCAGCAAGACATGTGATCTGCTGCAATGGCAATCACACCTCCCTCAATGAGGCCACTAAAATGCCCTGGTGAATTGTGTGGGAAATCTAGTCAATTACTCAGAGGAGAGCCCCCCCCCAAAAAAGTGTATCTTTATATTTTCGCCAACATTTTCTTCACACCTACCCAAAGAGGTGCTGATTCAGGTTCAACGTGTTTTTCGCCAACATTTTCTTCACACCCACCCAAAGAGGTGCTGATTCAGGTTCAACGTGTGTGTCCACTGAGTGCCCATTGGCTATGTACTATTGATGTCATGAGCAATGGTCATGTGTTTCGGGTGCAAATTGTTTCTGATTTTGTTTGGGTCATAACACCCAGACATCGCTTGCTGTCTGAACCTCACCACATGTGGGACTACATGGCATTGCCTGTTCCGTGCTGAGATAGATATTTCGATAGATAGATGCAGAAATGTACTGGTGCTTTAAAACAGCAGGTTCTTTTATTTAACATGCAGCCATTCGCAAACAGGAAGGCTCACTTATGAAGTGCCAAAAGGGCAGAGCAGCAGCCAACCAATTAGGTGGACGTTGCTCAGGGTGCCAACCATCGCAGGTAGGTGCCTAAGGGTCACAGAGAGCTAGGAATTGACACCAGCCATTACAGGCAGGTGCCAGTGGGACAGAGCAGCAGCCAACCAATTAGGTGGGTACTGCTCAGAACACCAGCCATTAAAATTAGGTGCCTAAGCGTTGTTGTAAATAGCTTAAATGGTCTTTGAGCTTATCTTGGACATCAGCTGTGAGCCTTGCTCAGGAAAAAAAAACAAAACAGGTGATTCATGGCCAAATGTGATGTGGCATTGCCTGCTGGTTTAATGCTGCTACAGCTCTGTGGTGTGGAATACAATTTGTGGCATCTGCCTCCAAGGTCCCACTACTTTTGGGCTTCATTGCCCAGTGGGCTTGTGGTTCGCTTGCTGGGGCGTCCGGTGGCTCCAAAATTGATTCGTCAGGCTGCTCTGCGGTGGGCTGCAGCAAAGAAGCAGCGCCTGGAGCGTCATCTGCATGGAGTGCCACGCCCAGAGGGTTTTGGTGAAGAAACAAATCCATCCAATGGATCAGGATCGGCACTAGTGCCACCACAGATTCTGAGTCCGCACACTTCGACAGAGACACAAATGCTTCAGAACAAAAGCCTGTCTACATACAAGCTGTTGACTAACAAAATGTTACGTGGTGTGCAGATTGGTGTGAACTTCAGAAACACACACGCGTTCAGTACAAATGCCTCTCTACATGCGATCCTTCTGCTGATGAGCTGCGCATGCGGGACAACACGAGTAGCTGCTTGCCATCAGCCGTATCTACATGTTGGGCAGGTGTTTCTGTTCCCTGTTGTGCTGGCGCATGTTGCAAACAAGCGTCGGATAATAATGTAGCCTGCCGTGCACAACTTTACCCGTTGTGAAATGAAAATGGCAGGGGGCAGGGGGCTCAACCTAAAATGCAGAATCCAAGCAGAGGCATAGGATTTTCAATTGGGGTCCACGCCTGCCCGGATACACCCCCTACTCCTGCCCAGGTCTTCCCGAACTATGGCCGAAATCTATCAGGATACCCGAGCAACCCCAAAGGAACAGAGTTGGCCTGCCCCCGATCGCACCAAGATCGGGATGACTGCCTGCAATGGTCCCAAGGCTACGCACTGCACCTTCCCAGGCGCTTGGTAGGCCCAAGATGCCGAGAGCGAGTGATACTTCCATTGGCCTGTCTGATTGTTTTGCTTCCAGCAGAACTGGCACCAGAAACCCCAAAAAACACCTGCTGACGTCGTTCCGCCTGCTGCTGCTGCTCCAATTGCAGCTGCTGCTGACGCTGCTGCTCTTGCTGCTGCCTTTGCAAAAGCGCCTGCTGAAGACGCTGCTGCTCAAGGCGCTGCTGCTGTTCCTCGTGCTGCTTTTGAAGCATCTGGGCATGGAAATGCTGCTGCGGCGGCGGCGGCATCTTTTGCGGAGCACATTGCGGTGGTCGGTGCTGCATTTGATTCTGGCGTCCAGGCGGCTCCGGCAAAGGAGACTTCGGGCGATCTCCGTTGCCCTGTGCCTCGTGGGCCTCCGCTACCGCTGGGCTGACGGCGTTGTCTGCGAAGTGCTTCACAGAAAAATAATGCGCCCTGGACGGCTTCCTTCCCAAGGGCTTCACTGGCTTCACCTCCTGGGCACGTCTGCAGACAAACGCACGCGATGTAATTGTGGAAGACTGCGGCTTTGTCCCCAGCCCCACACAACGAGAATGGCAGCGCCCGCTTTTGAAATCCTGTTGGCTTGGGAGTGGACTTTGGTTCCTTGGGCTTGGAAATCCACTTCGCAAAGGACTGCCTACTCCCGGTAAACGGGCCCTTTGGGGGCGAGTGGCGGCTGTAAAGGGAGAGTAGGAGGTACTATCCGTGAAGGGGGGCCAACAAAGCGTTTCAGTGATCTGGTGTGCACGCACCGGTGGAGAAAGCTCCATTTCCGTACTGCAGGCGACCCGCAGGTACGCATATCAACGGCGTGGACGGAGCCTGTGGAACGCTGATCCTGTGGAACGGATCCGCCTACCAAGAGGGACGGCAGGTGCGGGCGGGTTGAGGTCTGACCGTGTGGACAAGCGGGAGCGGGGGGTTGGCTCGGGCCCCTCCCCTGTGTCAGCTGCGGGATCGCTTCGGCCCGGCCCTCCGAGAGGCAGAGAAGAGGGGGATGAGGTGGCGAGGCGGGCCTTCTGGCCTTCGGGTCCTGCGATGTTGAGGCCATGGGCACCATTGAGTTCCGCAAATTCGACCGTCGTTCTGCTCGCGGGACCAGTGGTCCACTTCAGGAGGGGGGGTGGGTTGCGTCGCGAGGCACACTCCCTCCGCCCCTCTCCAACGGCCCCACGGCTCTGTGGGAGGGTGTGTGTTGCTCCCATCGCCCCCCCCCCTCGCTCCCCCTAGTCCTCATGATCGAGGCAATTAGCTTTGGAGAGCACTCCACACAGCCGCACACGCATCATAATAAAAGCGCCGTGCATGAGCACATACTCGGGCGGGGGCGTTCTGGTGTACGGCCCTGGCTGAGTGACGGGAGGCGACTCGGCTACATCATCAACGCCACGACGTGGGGCTTGCAAACGCCCGTTTGCGGGTCCCTGAAGCAGAGCGCAAGCCCACGATCACCCAAAAGCGCTAGGAATGGGCACAACCCTCCGCTTTCCGGATAACCGAACACTAAATCTGATCAGGGGACGTCCTCTTTACCGATGCTTCCATTTACAATCGCCTGCCATTTTCGTCCATGCTGAAGAGACTTTGCACGTCCGCCAGTGCACACGACCCTGCGTTGTGTGATATAGAAAAACGAGAAAACACCAAATCAATCTGGACCAAACGCCGCACATCAATTTGTATATGAACATTTTCATGACAAATCAAAGAACGGCACCACATATAATTGTGTTTTTGGCTTCTGCACGCGTAAACACGGGCTTTTTGTGCTTCAACAGGGCAGCCAAATTCAAATGCTTAGCTACTGGTGCGCTACTCTTCTGCTGAATGAAGGCACGGGCTGAATCAGAAACAGCATATTGCAGTACTATCTCATGAAAACCCTCGATCACGCGCCCCCATTATTTCCTCCCGAGGAACAATTTGGTCAGCCCCGTGTGACCATCCCCCCCCCAAAAAAAAACGGGGGAAATGCCGGAGAGTATTAGGGGAAGGGGTGCAGGTGTTCCAAAACGGGCGGTAGGCTACCGTGTAGTACAAGCCGTGTCCTGTGCCATGCCTGTGTTACCTGCTTCTCGATCGAGGTCATTTGTAAAGCGGGGGTGTAGCAGGTCTTCGTGCGAACACCTGGGGTACAATCCCTGTTTGCCTGTGTGGGAAGTCCTTCCACAGAAGCAAACCGAATAATATACCAAAGTGGGTGCTCGCAAGACATGTGATATGGACCATGAGACGGTCCATGTGGCTTGCAACACACGAGCTCAACCGTGCCGGGCCCTTCATGGCCCTGTTGCCACCAATGTAGCAGGCACCCGTCCTGTGTTTTGGGTTGCCACTTACAAGCGTGCATCCCTTTTGCTCCCGGCCATGGGTGAGAGATCCGAAGATGAGCGCAAACTCAACCCCTGGAACAGGAGATTGTCATGACAGCAAGAGATGCAATGGCAGGTATACAGGGGGCACCATTGGGTACCCCTCAGCACAGCCGCTGGCGAAAGGGCAAAAAGAATGCGGCAGACCAGGGTGGGAGGAGGAGAGGTCTCAATCACCTTTCACCCCAGGTACGCAATAGAGGACGTAAAACGAGCCGGGCAACAACAGAATGAAAGTCGGGCAGGGCCGCAATAGGTACGCAGCCATAATGGGGGCGGCGGGGGCGAGGTTTTTGTGGAGTTCAGGAGGGAAAACGTGAGAAAGCTGAACAAGATTTTATTTATTCGTTCAGTCTGTGGCGGCTCATACCCCCGCCTGGGCAACTCCGCAAGATGTGTCGCAATGCCACGCTAAGGGGGGGTGGGGAAGGCAATGGTGCAATTTTGTGGGTGTGAGTGGAATGCCTGTCCCACTGCTCACGATTGCAGCCTGCCGGCCATGCGGCTCCCGTGCCAGCGCTCGAAGGCTTCATGAAAAAGTAAGAGATCTAAATGGCCAAAATAGAACAATTCTGTGCTTTGCAGGCAAACCGCAATGTGCAAAGGATCGAAGCGCGCGAACAGCGGCACGTACAACTGCGGTGTGGTCCTTCCGGAACATGCGCGCATCTATCTTTAAAGACAGGACACTTCAAAACGTACCGAACCAAGAATTGGAGTGTTGAGCCATTCCCAAAAAATTGGATGATGCTGGTAACAACTGATGTGGATATTGTAATGCAGGACCAGGGGTTTCTGGATCATCAAGTGCTGCACATCGTTGGGAGGTGGAGTTGTGCAGTTGGGCCAACCCTTCTGGGTCCACGTAACGGCCACTCTGACTGAAAGCTGGGCAGTAGACTTCGTGTGACTCGACTGAGATGAACTCATTGTAAAGCGCAGACACGAAGCAACGATGCATGACTGGATGACTCTCAGGCAAAGTGATGCGCATAATCGCCGAGATTCACAGAGGCATGGCTGTGCACGAGACCTTGTTGTCAACCATCGCTTGACGACGCTTCTCAAATGCTTCCCTGGGAAACAAATCCAATATGGAAAAGCAGGAAGCCCTTGAGAAGGTGAGGTACATGATGTGGACTGCAAACGGAAACCACAGCGTTGTGCCGACGAGATCCTCCCACCTAAAAGCTCAAGCTGTCCATAGCGGTCACAAAAAAACAGATCAAGAACCACCTCAACCCCTAAGGGCAGCCCTGCTGACATCACCAAACTGATTGTCATGGTTGCCTAAGAAAACGTGCTGACACATCGGGGAAATCGAATTCGAATGCGACACCGGATGAGTGCGACTCTTGTATTTGTGCGACATCCGGAAGGTCTGGGGGAAGGGACGGCCTAAGGCTGCCTGCTGAGGGTTCCCAAAGAGTGAACGATGAACAACGTTCTGGCTTCTTTGGGGCCTCTTTTCGAAGGGCGCAGCTGAAATACACACAAAGAACGAGCGAAATAAATTTTTGAAAATTGAAAATCCGCCCGGCATCTTCGGACAAAGACCGAATTGGGCATTGGCCGTATTCTTCTGGGGTCTCGGGGGGCAGGGTGGGGGATGGTGCCGAAAAGGCTGAGAGAGTGTGCCGGTTGGTACTTCCAGGTGAACGTACGTGGTCGCCTTGTGCAACTGGCCGCAACTAACTTTGGCAACACGCGCGTGCGGCGCGACGCGCGAACGTTTTCGTTTTCGCCCGGACCAAATTTGGGTACTTGGCTTGCATAAAAATGCGGGGGAAATGAGGTTTGAAATTATGGGTCAAGCTGGGGTGTTCCCCACATATACCCAAATGTACCAAAACGGCTCTAGGAGGGAATCCTCCATTCGTCGATAGGTGGGTTGGTTGCCCACCCGTTGGGTTGTGGGTGGGGTGGTGGTGGGGGGGGGGGTTTCTGCATTTGGGTGGGTCATTCAATGCCCCCCTTTGGGCCAGGGCGTTCAGTAATTTTCGGGGGAAAAAAGATGTCGGGGGACCAGATCCGGCCCAATCCCAATCGGTTGCCACTGCAAACAGAAATGCCTCGGCAATCGTATGGAGCGGCGGAAGGCGCAGGCACAAACCCGACAGCCTGTTGGGCCTTTGCCATCGCCTCTTCGAGAGGAATATCCCCGTTGTCAATCCGCTGGTTCAAGAGCAGCATTTGTTTGCGGCGCTCTCCGTCGATCTGCATCAGCGTCTGCAGCTGCTGCTCCAATGCGTCGACCATGTTCTTGAGCTCAGAGACTTGCTGCAACGGGATGGCGGACACACCATATGAACTCAACAACCCAACAAACCCTGGCAGTTATTGTCGCCCCCACCCCCCCGTTTCAAGAGAAAACACAGCACGTAGGTTTAATTCCACACTGGGCGCCTTTTTTCAGTCCCGCGATCATTGCACACATGCCTCAACAGAGCAGACACAGCAAATGCTCTCGGTTGCGTGCCAACCGTCGGTCAAAGGGAACCTTTGCACCCAAAACCTGAGGGCATCGTGAGTGTAAAAGGAAACAAAAAGCGAAAAGATGGACCTGCCGCTCACACTGACAAAAGCAGCCCAGAGCATCACCGCTTGCCATAAAAAGAAACGGTTCCCACAGAGACAGGCAGCACAGCAGGCAACACAGAAGCCACTGTTGGGGATTGCAGTCAGGGGTGAGGTCGTGTATGGCGACTGCATTTTATAGTATGAACTCTAATTGAGATGCCAGAGCAGATAACAGTGTGGCATTGGCGACCTACGCGCCATACTTTGAGCAACTGCGACTTCTCAGAAATCCACGCCGACTCTCTTTTCCGCATCGCCTTTTTGTCCTGCGCCTGCACAGCCGAGCGGAAGCGGCGGGGTGAAGCAGTGGATGCCGGGAAACGTCACGCGGGGGGGGCTCGCAGGACGGCGTTGCTGTGAAATTAGCGTCCAGGGCGCTACCGGGGCAGACCAAATCAGTAGATGCGGGGCCTGCGGTCCTATCACCAATGATGACCACACCATTTTTTTTGAACTTTCCTCCCCAATAAAAGCGCAGGGGCATATGGCAGAGGTGGCTGCATCCAGTATCAGAGATTTAGAGTGCCCCCGGGTTACGCTCCAGGAGAATTTGGGATGCTTTTGCAGGGGGGCATCAGGCCCCACCAAGAGCTAGAAAGGGCAGGCCCACCTAAAAAAAAAACAGTCCTGCCAACTCTTAGGTACCAATAGAGCGTGATCAGAAAAATACGGGATGTATTTTGGTGGTGTTTGACATATCTTGTCTGTTCTTATTGCTCGTATTCGGATGGATTATGGCATTGTAGAAAAATTATTCTTTTGGCCGCTTCTTTTCGCGCCTCCTCGGAATCTTCGTAAATTGTGGCTGTTCGCGTCCAGACGGCGGGAGGGGCGGGTGTTGGGGCTGCAATATCGGAAATGTAGAATTGTTGCTGGTTCCAGGAAATCGTGAATGTCCCTGCCAGAAACTTTTGTTTGCTTTTCTATGTACCCCCTCATGGCTTTGGCGTGTGAATCCGTGCTTCCTTTCAAGGGCAACCAATTTCTATTGCCTTCAGCGACGCACCTGGAAGAAGGGCTCTTGTGATTTCTTTGCCCTCCAACTCCTCCCCCCCCTCTGCTACATGGCTCCCCACGGCTTTATATGTACTCCCATTGTCACCAAATGATCACCCAACAACGAGGGTCACCCCAAAATTGCGATTTTCCAGCAACCCACACTGGCCTGAAAACAGCCAACTCCTCACCGATGGGGCCCCATGGGGGTGCCGATCTTGGAAAGTCAGAGATAGCCCCCAGGACTCCCGTCATTATTAAGGGGGTCCAGAAAGAAGAAAAAAGTGGACTGGGTGTGGGGTCCGAATCGACGTACAGTGGCGGCTACAGGCCAACCAAACTTTGCCCACCACAGTGCTAACAAGCCCAAAACGGTGCTTTAGGGGCCAATAAGCACCACCAGGAGGGCCTAGCTGGTACTACATAGCTCCCCGTGGCTTATGTACTCCCATTGTCACCAAATGATCACGCAACAACGGCCCAAAAGTCCCCAAGGGTCGTCCCTGAAACCACGATTTCTCTGCCAATGCAAACGGCCAATCCTCGCCAGTGGGGCGCCGTAGCATAAGGGGGGCCAATCTTGGAAAGTTGGAGATAGCACCCGGGCCCCCTGTTCGGTTAGGTTAGTCTTGGTTAGGGGGTCCATATAGAAGAAAAAAGTGGAATGGGACCGGGGTCCGAATCAACGCACAGTGGCGGCTATAGGCCAACCAAGCTTTGACCAACCCCCCCCCCAAAAAAAAACAACGTGGTACCCAGGTACAGGGGGTGCGGGGATGGAGGGGTCAAAATCAAAAAATTCATTGGGGGATAATTTTGTCTCCCAAAATGATGATTCTACAAGGGTCTAGACATCCAATATTATACCTTTGGGTATGCTATGCGAATGACCCAAAAAATGGGGGCTATGTGGCGCCTGTGCCTGCGCTTGATCTAACAACAACAACAAGGAGAATCACCTCCCTTCTACCGCGGTTGTTGACAACGGCTGTGTGGCGTGTTCGCCTTGACCAAATGTGAACCCCACAATGTTGTACAACCTGTGTCAATTGTTTTGCCGTTTGTGTGACCGTTGATCGAGATTGTTTGTGCTGATCGGAACAGGGGAGCGAAAGTCCAATCTTGTGAGTCAGAGTTGGAATGGGTGGGTGGGGATGGGGATGGGAGGGGTGGGTATATCAACCCCAGCCATTTGTATCGTGTGCTTTGGCCCCCTACACACGCGCCTTCGGTAAGGGCGAAGCATCTGGGCTCGGCTCCGCAAATGGCACGGCCACACCTGCTCTATAATCCGCCGCTGTTCTCGAATTCGAAGCTCATGCAGTTCTCGTGCGGTCTTCGGATCAGCACCATACGGAACGCCCCCAGGCTGCGAAGGAAATGAAGAAGGAGGGATGTTTGGAAGGCATGGTGGTGTGTGTGTGTGTGTGTGTGTGTGTGTGGTGCCCAACAGGCTTGCCTGCATTTGCCTCAAACAGAGTCAGCTTTGGTTTGAAGACCCCGATTTAAATAGGAAGCCTGAGGCCTGGATGCCCAGCACCATGCCGCAATCGCCAGGAGTGCTCCGGGCAGCGCCAACACTGGTGCTGGATGCTACCCCGACCAATCAACCAAACACCCGCGGCCCCTGCAGAGGTTTGTAGCTTCCACGAGTGTTCCCACGAGCAGTCAGGTATTCATAACACGTTGAACTGCAGGGAGACAGTGGCAATTGCATGACTTCGCTGAACCTGCAACTTGAAGAATTGGGCCTGGGCATCGCATATGCGGGCGTAGTTTTCAACCCAAGCGGCCATCTCCTTCTCCTGTTTGTCTGCATGCGCTTTATATTCTGCCAAAAGCTGTTCAACTCGTCGGTCCACTTCTTTTTCGCCGTGTTTTTGAAATTGCTCCAACATCCGGATTTTCGCCTGGTAGCAATTCTCATCGGCCTGGACACACCAGGAGTGGGGTCAGCAAAGGCGTACGCATGAGGCACGCACTAGATGGATTCTGTGTGGACCAAGCGATGTGCAAACGCCACGCTCGGCATCTCTACCGGACTCAATAGCTGCTTCCTGCCTGCTTACCAAGCTTTGTGACATGTTTGTCCATTGGTCCTTCTGCCTACCTGCCTGCTTGGTCACCTATTATCTATTGGCGCCGTATTACTTTCTGCGAAATATGAACTGGGACCTACCTCGTGTGGACCCCATACCTGCCTACAGCAGATGCGAAGCTTCAAGGCCTTTGTTGTGCCACCTCCGTTTCCTGCACCCAAACCCAAGGCTGCACCGAAAGCTCAAACTGAACCAACTATCGAATGCAGCGAATCTTTGAAAACACTGTTGTGTCTCGTTGTTCCCAAATATTGTGTATTTTTTTTGAATGCGTTATATTCATTTCGGACACAAAAAAAAAACACGGTGCGTCGAACGAGTGGTGTGCGTCGTACTAAACGCCGTTTGCACTCAATTGACTCAATGGGAGCATGCGCGTTCGGCTGCATATTGTACTTCTCTTGGGCTTATCGAGTGGCGAAGAAAGCAGTAGGGCGGGGCATCACATAAAGCGTCGGGCGAGTTACTTCTTTTTTTTTTGCTGCTGAACTGTGACAAATGCTGCACGCCACGGGCGTTGCCCGCCTCGGGATCACGGTCGGAATGGAGACACGTGGCCCAAAGACGGTGTTGTCAAGGTGATGGGGTTGCACATGTTCAGAAGTGTTCAATTCAATATTTTCTTTTGTGCCGGACTCCCACTTGACCGGCCGTCCCCTCACCATTCCGCTGAGCCAAATTTTCTTGAACCTGGGGTCCGGGTGAGCGCGCTCCAAACCGGGCGCCCGTGTCGGTGCACAGCCTGCCGGGCAATGGCAGGTGGTTTAAGATTATACATTGCAAGGCGAGGGCGAGTCAGCAATGATATCATGGATGCCCGGATACATGTCGTTTTTCAGGGCAGGACGGCATAGCAGCTCCCCGCACCTGTGCAGAGTTCAAATCCGCCTCCAATAACGCCATTTGCTTACGGCAATCAGATTCGGATCCCTGAACGACGCTCAGTTGCTCCTGTTTTGATGACAGGGGAAGCAGCGGAGCACGTCACGACAAGGAACAGCAGGTTGCATCACGAAACGGACTGTCGTTTGCGCACCGCAGCCGGAACAACCCTCCACTGTTCTCTGCCTGGCTCGGGGGATTCACCGGTGCCGTGACCGCCCTCCATTTTATCTGCAATCGCTTGGGATATTCATCCTTCATTTTGAAAGATGGGCAGGGGGGCCACGAGCACTTCTGACCATTTTGCAGGTGTTGGTGGTCCTCGTGCCCATCTTGATGGTGCTTGAGACGCCCATCGCAATGTCAAGTGATGTTGTGCAGACATGGCGTTGATCTCCGATGAAGCCATGTGACCGGGTCACTTTGTGTCAATGTCAGCGGGGAAACTTTAGCACAACCGAACAATGAGCACAATGCATGGATTGTCCCGAGTTGTTTGGTGCTTGTGGGTTTCAAGAAAATGACGTACAACCGATGTCAGGGACACATCAGGTGCCACTCCACCAGTGATGAAGGTCAGATAATCACGTGCAATGGAATGCACAAAATAAATGAACACATAAGAGACCGGAAAACGATTGGGGCATGTGTTTTCAGCGTGTGTCAAGGAAATCGTTGGGACTGGACGTTTGCTAGGCTTGCATTGTTGATTCTGGTGAGGGTATGGCTCTCAAGCACACCATACCAGCGCACGAAGGATGATGGGTGGCATGAGCATGTGGCAAAATCTGCCGCAGCCAACACACTGGCATCTACCCCAGTGCCCAATGCCTCAGAGGTTCAACTGGTTTCCGCTGTGATGAAAACGGACACTGGCGTGGACAGCTGATCTGATCTCCTGAAGCGTCGGTAGGGGCCCGAGCACTGGGAGCGTCATGGATCTTCTTATGAGTGCTGGTAAGAGCCAAGGAGGGGTCGAATGACTGTCATCTCTGCTTCGAAGCGCCTGATTTTTTCAGTATGTCGACCTGGGAAGCCTGGGTGGGGCGCTAACACTGAGAACAGGCGGAAATGACTGGGAACAAACATGCCTTTAGGCACAAATATCAACATCAAAACCACATGTGTCGAAATTGGCCACCGACAGAAGGACCCAACCCCGGGTTTCACCTCAGTGGCAGGCTGTATCAGAGTCAGCGCCACGGTTGGATGAGCTGAAGTCTGAGTCACTGGAAGAGTTGGTACGACAGACGTCGGATTGGGATGCCGGGGACCCAGAGAGACTGCGGCGGTTTCGCGCGCCGAGAGGCACCAAAGCAGACCTGCAGTTTGCTGATCTGCAAGTTCAACTCGTAATTACTCTTCACGTGTTCAGTCAGCCGCTTGACTTGCCGCTCCAGGTCCTGAATGATGGCCTGCGACCGAGCTCTCTCATTTTCTGAGGGAAGGACATCCATGTGCCATACTGCATTGCTGCATTGCACAGGTGCACGCACATATTTGGCCTGGCAGAGCCCTTCAGTGCCAAAGGTGGGCCCGGGTGCAGTTTCAAGCACTGTTCGTCTGCACAGTCACCCGCCAGATTGGAAAACGTGTGCATGCGTGACGTGGCTCCTGGTATGCGCCTCCCCAATTTAGATCTGTGGCATCTGGGAAAAATGCACAACCATCACATGCCGGTTGCTTGCACGTTGCCAGGGAGGGGGCTGGTTGTTGAGGGGTTGGTGGAGGTTGGCTGTAGGTTGCTGGAGGTTGCTGACGGTTGCTGGAGGCTTCCTGGAGGCTGCGTGGAAATTGCTGGAGGTGGGTGGAGGTTTTGGTTTGACTTGCATGTGGCGTCCATGATTTGCAACACTGGCGGAAGAAGGCGACCTCACTGCACACAGATTGATGTCACATCCTTCATTCGTTTGGCGGAAAAATGACCCGTTGTGAGTGCCTCTGCGAACTGCCGTCGGTGATCCGAAAGCGGCTCCCGCTCCAACGCCGTGCTTAACCATCGGTTAACCATCGTTTGTCAACCAACGCACCAAGCGGCCCTGAGTGCCCAAAGACTGCAGCATCGAGCTCACATACTTGAAGCCTCTTCGACTTGCTCCTTGACTCTTTTCAATTTGTGCTCTGCTTCGACACTCGTTTTCGCCAACTTTGATACAAAAGAAATATAATAGAACGCAAATAAATAACACCACGCATTATATCATTCAGCGGGGGGGCAGCAAACATTGTATGTTGGATGGGGAGGGGGAGCAGCAATGGAAAAACTCTGTTCAAAACAAATGCGGGATCTTACGGCCAAATGGGAGGGGGTTGATCGGTTGTTACCGGAAACACTCGGTGGTATTCAATTTCTCGCGTTCAGCCGACATACACTCTTACGCCGCAGTGTCAAACCTGCTCATTGAATTCCAGTCGCACTTTGAGTTGCTCGATGCGTGACAAATGCCCTTCGATTCTGGACGCGACAAAACGAGAATTGAATTGAGAGCGTGCTACGCAAAACCAACAGGGATCCCGTGTGTCCCACCCACCCTGCCCCACATACTCCGATCGGAATTTCTTCTCCATGTCTTCGCGTTGGGAGCGGACTTCCTCTTGTCCGTTGCTCCTCTCCTGCACAAACAATCGAGGGGAGGGGGGGTAATATTGGCCACGTTCGTTCCTGCGGCCCTCAATGACGCACTTCCTCTGCCACAACGAGCGACCCATCCTCGAACATGGTGGTATTCATTCTCCCCTGCTGCGCATCCCGAGTAAGCTGAGCGGGCCAAAAATAGAATTTGGTGACGTTGGCGTGGACGCCCTTGGCAAAAGCTCGGTGCAGCGTCATGCCGCACAACAAAAAAGGAAGATGCGCACGTAGTATAAAATGAGCGAGTTGCCGGGCTCACTTCGCATTGCACGAGGGATGCGCAAAATTCTGAGTCTCTATGATTGCTGTACTTGAGGAACTAACAGCGAAGGTACATGTGCACAAGGAACAGAGCCCTATGACTGTCGGCACGGGGCACAAGGGTCTCAAACTGACAACGCAGCGGCCGGGGGGGGGGGGGGGGTTGGCATGATGCCATGGTGTATTGTTCTCGTCTGCAGCTGGCGGCGCCTACTGGCCGATCGCCATTCGCTGCCCTTCCCTTGGACCCTTTCCCTCCATAGGCGGTGGCGCCCATCGGCCTCTCACCACCCTGTGACCTGCCTCTTCCTCCCTGCCCTAACCTTCCCTCTCCCCTTCCCTTTCCTTTCCCTTGGCCTTTCCCTCCGTAGGCCGTGGTGCCCATCGGCCTCTCAATACTCCTTCCCTTTCCATTCCCTTGGTCGGTTGTGCCAACGGAGCCCCCGGACTTGCCCTGTTTCACTTCTCTGCGTCGAGTCCACGCAGAGGAAGGCAAACGCCTTCGCCGTTGGCCAGGTGCGCCCAAGCGGCCATCCCAAGCCGGCGGTGAGGTACCTCTCCCCCGCGGCGGCTGGTGGGCCCTGGGATGTCCACCTGCGGGGTCGTTTCCCCGACGGGGGCACATAACAACTTTCGCCTCCAAGTCCAAGTCCAAGTCCAGCGGGGGGGGGGGGGGTTGCCGACTTTCGGGCGCACAAAAGTGGCCCATTTTCCTTGCGCTGCTCGCTTTGTTGCGCCACTCCCTCTCATTCGAGTTGAAAGCAAGCCACAACATGAGGCAGAAAGCTCTCCGTTGAGAACTCGAGTGAGGAAAAGATCTATGGGCGAGGACGACACACAGCCGGTCTCGAATTCGCCTAGCCTTCGTCTCTTGATCCGCCCCACGCTTTGGTGGATGGGGTGTGGTTGTTTCTTCCCACACACGGCGACGGGGGTGACTGGGAGGGATGACGTAGGAGGAGTGCCGAGGGAGGGGCGAGGGAGTACCCCCCGCACCGGCCGCCTTCCTGCGAAACTTTGGCCCCAGAAGCAGCAACACGTTCCAATATACCGGACTCATCACCGGTTGCGAGAGGAATGCCCAAGATTGTTTGACATGATTGGCATGGCACCGCAACCCTATGCATCCTTCATGAAACTACAAACATTACCTGTAGCAATTGCGCTTCGTGCTCCCTCTTCATCTTGGCCATCATGTGCTCCCATCCCACACACTATTGAATGAGGGTTGCGAAAAAAATAGAGCCAAACAACGCCAGCCATGTGCGTACATGGGGAATTTCGCGAGTAAAGGTGGAGATTAAGAGCGAAGATAGAAATGGGGGGGAATCACGAACAACTTTCACAACCGTAAGCAACTCGTTAAAATGCCCCCTCAATCAACCAAAACCCAACCACCCAACCTTCTGAGGCCCGGTTGATGCCCAACGTCTAACCAATGCCCCCCCCTTGTGAGTTTACCTTCGGTGCTTGTGAGAATGTGCCATGGCCTGTGCCCGCATGAGAATCCGGATGGTACTTGGTGAATCGCAATACTATCATGCCACAATGTGCTTCTAATTTACACTTCAATGACTATACACAACATGCTCACCTTGAGCAAGGATGCGGGGATGTTGTGATCGTCAACCATCCAAGGGGGTTTGAAACGAACGTGGCCTTCAATTTTTGTGTCGGTGGCTCCCCCTCCACGATAACCCCGCCTCCGCGCGTCCGTGTAGAGCAAAGAACATGCCACGCACCTCCGTGCACGAGACAGAAGGCCGCAAACTTCCGTGCAACCAGCCACCAAGGGACATAGCCCTTCTCCTTGTCCCCACGCGTGTCTCTATTATTGCGCTCAACACGTGCCCCGTTGTTACCTACCGCTCGCTTCCCCATACTCCTCTCCCGTCTTTTGTCGTTTGGTGCATGCCCGGCTTGGGGGATGAAGGGGGAATGAAAGCAACACCCACACCTCAACGCATTGCTTTTGGATCGCCCCTTTACCCCGTTGTTGTTGACAAATTTTCGATTGTGCCTGATAAGGAGAGAATGCTTCGTAGCTACGCAAACATGCCACATGCTAAGCAAACGCGTCAACGTTCATTCGAACAATCGTAGAACCTTTCATCGAGAGTAAAAATCATTTTTTACGACGGCTGTGCGATTTAATTGCGTCTCTTGTCGCGCCGGTTGCAAGCCCGACGGCACAAAGCACCTCACGTTCGTTCGCAAGTCGCGATGCAACGGTGTCTTCTAACTTGATTGAGGGTGATCTTGAGTGCTTCTTCGGCACGGGTGACGAGGCTGAGTGGCGCTTCTCGGTGGTACCCGTCTTCTCACGTCCACTTGCCTTTCCGCGCTTTCCCAAGGAAGCGTTTGGAGCCGCTTTTTTCGGCGAAATGGGTTTGACCTTGCCATCCTAAGGAGCCATTCCACGGCGTAATCTGCAACCGTTGCCCTTTTCACCCCGCCGCGCCCCCATCACCCTTACAATTTTTCAACCACAAGAGTCTTATTTGCGGCGAAATACTCGTGGATTAGAGCGGAGCGCGTACACGAGTGCGCAGCCATGTTATTGCCTCGGGTCGGAATGCGACCCTCGGAAAGAAATACCTGCTTGCGGCACTTTGGTGTTGTTACATGCTTTCTCCGCTCCGAGACTTCTATGGCCGCAATTGCAGGCGCGGTGGAAGTTGCATGTGATATTTCCACCTAATGCGTTTCACAAGCGAATGTCACAAAGTTGCGTAGCCCTTGTCGAGCTCTCCTTGCGCTTCGAAAAAAAATCAAGTGCCTTAAATGCTCTAATGCGTTCGGTGGAGAGAAGCCATGTGCATACGTCCGAGCCGCCGCTCAGCAACAATTCTTGTGTCGATGCAAGGTCTTCAAGTTCGGGTTCTTGGCTCGGCGCGCTACTATCGTTCAAACTCTTCTCTAAACTTGGATGGAACGCCGCCTCGAAATCCTTCGTTGCAATATCTTTTTGAGGAGCCTACGAATACGAAACATGCAACAATGAATGCATGCAAGCGATGAAATCCGAAGTTTGCAAGGGAGGGTTCCTAAGTTCCATACTTGTGACTCACTTGTGCGGAGGGACTCAAAATTGAATTCCGCGTCGTCCAAATAGACGGTTGTCTTCGAATCTTCATATCGCACAGTTTTAACTTTCTCCGTTGCCTCAAGATCCGAAGATAACACGCTGAACAGATTATTGCCAAGCCTTTTCCACTCGTAGCCCCGAGGACACTTGTAAGTATGGACATCTGAAGTCAAGAAGTTTCAAAATCATAGTTCATAGGTTATTCTGAAACATCTAAACTTCAAAGTGAAGCCCAAAACCTGTCATCATTTTGCCTTGCATCGCGTTTGCCAAAACGCGACCAGTACTGCCGCAACCGAACTGTTAAGTCTGCTAGGATTGGCCTGGAAACCTAGCGCATGCTCTCAGGCTCAGCAAAGTGCATTCCCTGGGTGGCTCTTCAGAAGTGTCGGTGTTGCCACCTGCATGTTGCAATCACCTACAAGAAGTATTGAGTCTTGATCTCGGAACAACCGGAACATCAGGTCGAGGCCTAACTTAGACCTTTGGGGCTAGGCTTTTGGGTCTTGGTCGTCCAACCCCGTCTTGTCTCCCCTTTATCTTCGCTTTTTCCGGTTTGAAGGTTTCAAGATTTTGCGCAAAGTAACCCATTTCTTTGATGGCACCGTTTGTTTTGGCACTTTGAAGAACCGACATGTGTATGGCTTAGTGTGCCTACATCAATTTTCCCTCGACGCTTGTCGCTTGTTCGTAGTGTTTCTCACATTTGTCATTTCAAGTTGGAGACGATCATCTCAAAAGATGCAGGGCCCAGGGGCCAATTTTATGGGGCAAGAGGTGTGGAAGTACTTGGACCAATTGGCAAGTAGCGACCCCGAGAAGTACAAAGAATTTATTCGTGACTCTCTTAAGGTATGTGTACCCTAACCTTAAGGTATGTCGGGAGCGGCCGCGGCTTTGCCCATGTAGACCGAGTGTCTAAGGTGCTTTGGTGGGCCGGTGTAGCCCCCACCTTGCGTATCCGGGCACATGCTACAAAGAACGTTACTTGCGAACTACACATTGTGAGGACCCCGCCGTACCCTAGGTGAAAGCCTCCTTTCATCTTTCATATTTGGACAAGGGCTGAGGAACTCCCGAACGCCAACCCATGTCCTATTCCAAAACTCTACTTCGCATTGCCCAACCCTTCGAGGCCCCCGTGTGAGTTGCAAAACAACATTCTCCACAAGTCGAAGACCAATTGTTGTGCTCCCTCCTTTGCGGAAGCACAATGGCAAGCTCACATGGATTAACAAGTCTCTTTATTCGAGGCGAACCGTCCCGACAACTCCAAAATGGATTGTCCCAAAGTTGTCCCATTACATTCATGGCGGTTTGGCGGGTGATCTAAAGTGTCCTACATTGGCTCAACATTTCTCCATTTGTGCACTGCATTGCAACATGCCACCGCTCGTCAAATCATTGACCCATTGGGTAGGGGGGGCGACAACATGTTTCAAGTCATTGTGTCGATTTTGAGGGCAATGGGAAACGTGGGTGATGCGTGTTGCTCGCGGATTTTGGCAACGTCTACGGCTCGTTTCGTAGGGGGGAAAGGACTTCTTTCAGAGTGCCGTGAACAATGACCACAAGCTCGGAGACTCCGATCTTCTCCCCAAATGGTCCATCCGTTGCCCTCGGGCTATAGATGCCACACAATTTCTTTATATCAATGTTTGTGCTTCCTCGAAGATGGAAGCGTATGACAGTGGTATGTTCATGCAAAAGCGATAACGTGGACCAACAACATTGGTTGGTGATGTTGTAGCTTCTCCAACAACATGAAATTACAACCTCGAGCAATCGAATGAAGAACTATGGTGCAATATTCTCCCGAGACGTTGCCTAACCTCATGCCCTACGACGTGTGGGGTTGGGGGTTGGTGATGGGAAAGCATACGAATGTCCCAGTCGATGTTCTTCCGTTTCATCGCCATGTCTCATTGTACGCTCCGACACTTTTCGACGCGTTCTCTCACACTTATTTCGCATGGTAGGATCCGGAGAGGTTCCATTATTCATGTCCCCGATGGTGGCGGAGCAAGTGGATGTTGTGGTGCACACTGATGTGCTAAAGAAGGCCGATCTCGATGGTTGGTGTGTGGCCGTTTTCACGTACCTAGCATGCCTCTTTTTGTGTTTGCGACACTCATTTATTCATTTTTGTGCCGGGGAGATCTTTCGTGATTGCGCGCGTGTGTGCGTGCTTCTTGGCGTGCAACGGCGTGTGCATGGCTGCTAAAATTGACGGTTACGGTATCAGGGCCGCGGAAGATTCTAAAAGCCTCCACCTACATCATGGAGCATTCCCCTCCCCCCCCCCAAGCTGAAACGCGCCATGGCGGCAAAACAAAAATCTCTATTCCTCCAATTCTCCCACTTGCAAAAATTTGTACCGATGGCCGTGCACCACCTGAGGGTATCATCATCATCATTATCATCCTCATCCTCATCATCATCATCGTTTTCGTCGCCGCCGCTGCCATCACCGCAATATAGTATGAAAAACGTGTCGTGTTAGGTTTGGTGAGTGATTTATTTGAAAACCTTCTCAAAAAAAGCATGCCCACAATTGATAACACGGTGAAGGCGAGAAAGCCACCAAGACCCTTGCACACAATGGTGCCTCCAACAATGCGGCCATTGGCATGCTTGCGAAATGGATCAAGCCATTCTCTCTCTTCATCCCATGTGATATATGATGTTGCAGGTTGCTACTGCACGTAGTTTTGAGTCCCGAAAAGTCAACCCCATCGTTCCACCACGGGCCTGTTTTTGCATGGACACTGGGCGCATAGTACCCAGGCACACGCTTGAAGTTCGATTGGACCACAATTTGTGTTGTGCCCTGCCTTGCTCTACGGTACATGAAGAAGGACTTAGCCACAACCTAAGTAAGACGAGTGTGGGCCCAATCCACCACCGTTTTGCGGAGACGTACCATAGGCCGGGAAGGAATTGTTTGACACCTTGGTTGTAGAGCTTTTGATATGCGGATTGCCTTAGAAAGCATCGGATGTAGTTTCTTTCGATCGTGGTGGCACTCACACGGA